>JAGQAX010000021.1:36720664-37405533 GCA_019142605.1 Cephalopholis sonnerati | reverse complement strand
ATCTCCCAAAAGACTGAGAACAACAGGGAGACTAAGAGGACACTTATAAAGACACTTCTATCACTCAATCCTACAATCACACAAAAGAGACGGGGGAGAAATTTCTTTATACAACCGGCATCATAGACTTCATCGAGACCGCACGAGTTAACAGAGGCTCAAACAGGAACGCAGTGAAAAGACACACTTCACCCATCAAACTACGACCATAACTGTGTGTCGTGAGGAGAACTTACAATAAACATTTTCATCATGAAAAACAAAAACATTTTGGCTGCTTTATTTTCCAGTGAACGTCAGATACTCTCAGTCCAGCTGTATTTTAACGGTTAGCCGACTGTCAGTGGTTACTTTCAGTGGTGGGATGTTAAAGAACATTTAATCGAGTACAGCTCTGAGGCACTTGCACGTTTCTTGAGTGTGTCTGTTTTATGCTGCTTCATATTTAACCCCTACCACATGTAACAGATACAGAAATGTGCACTGACTGTAAAAACAAAACTAACAATAACATTTTGAAAATGCACACAAATTTGCTTCCTTTAATATTTTGAAAAGATGTGTTGAAAAACACTTTGTAATGTTCCTTTATTTCTCTAAGTTATTATCACTTGATATCTGTAATTCATTGTTTCGGCAGAGAGATCTTTGGACTGCACAGCACTTCTGCTTTTTTCCTGTAGAGGTGGGGGGGCGTGTTGCTCGCGGCTCGTTCATTACTTTTTGGACCTGAAGCCAGCAACATGGAGACAGCTTCACTTCTCTCCAAATTAAACCACTACATCTCAGGTCAACACTGTCCTTTTGCCTCCTCTACATTTCTTTGATAACTTTGGTCACTTTACAGAATATAAATGATGATATGGAGGCAGGCAGGTCAGACGTTACCCTGCAGTGTATTAAGTACTGAAAATGAGCTCCACTGTTAGCAGCTAAAACACTAAACTAATGTACACATTAAGGGGCCGTACACATGCCGCGTCTTTAACCGCCTGTGACAGCTCATTTCTGATTTCTTTCCCCGCTGCCTCCATCTTTGTTTTGATGAACTTCCTGCCAAATGCCGCCGACTGAGACCTCTGCTGAAAAACATCAGCACCATCTAGTGGACCGAAAAAGGAACTGATTTTATTATTCTGGTACCAGAAGTTGTTTTAAAATGTGTATTTGCAAAATGAATAATGTCTATGATAAAAGATCAATACTCCGTGTGTTGATACGATATTGCCATGCAAAATATCACGATACTATGATGTGTCGTTTTTGTCCCCATCCCTGTCGGACGGTAATGTTCAGGTGTATGATGATGGTGAGGAAGAGGATGTGGAAGGACAAATGTAAGACACAGGCAGAGACTGGTGAGAGGAAGGTAACTGCAGTCAAGAAGAGCAACAGAACAGAAGTGTCTTTTTAATTTGTCTCGTATTAAGAATTTTGGCAAAAAAAAACAAACAATAAAATGCACTGGGGTCAAAGTGCAAGACTTCTGTGTGTTAGAGCTGAATATTCACAGAAGAAGGGAAAGACGTCTGTCCATACCTGGCTCCTGTCTGACTGCTGAGCGTGGACACTTCCTGTGTCTGTCCTTTCAAATTAAATCCCCACATGGTCCAGTCATACAGACTTTAAATTTTATTTTGACAAGGCACAGCTCCTGATAAAGTTTCACGTTTGTTTGTTTGTTTGTTTGTTTTTCTGTGACTAAGCGACCAATGAAATCTTGCCGACTGATGACCTTTCTGGTCGACTACGTTTGGTCGACTGTTCGGGGGCGGCCATACTGTGTGTAACATTCTTCCAGGCGATGGATTAAAAAGCGCATACCAAGAAAACGGACTCAGTGTGCAGTGGCTTTAACTCCAAAGTCTCCGCACCAACTGACTTCATCCGCTGGGATGACTGAAGTTTCGCTCAGTCTTGAAATGATTCAGTACAGCTGAACCAAATATAAATGCCTTCACCCACATGATTTGTGAGCTCTGCCAGCTCTCTGCCTGGTGTGTCCAGTGTGGGATGTACTGTGGGATTTACTGCAGTTTCCAGGTTACCTGAGGATGTTGCTCTGCAGCTCATCACTCTGCTGCTGTACGTCCTGAGCCTGAAGCCTCATGGCTTCCTGTTCCTCCTCCGACTGCTGACTCAGCCCGTCCATCAGCCACTGCTCCCTCAGGGCTTTCTTCTGTCAATCAAACACACCAACACACAGGCATCTCAGTTTTAGCTGCCAATGTTATTTAGAGCTCCATTCATATTCCAGAAGTTGTTGCTGACAAGTGCTCTGCCCCCCCCCAACACCTCGCTGCCTCTTTGTTCCCTGAAGCTCTTCATCTTCCTCAGACCTTGTCACACCCCACCTCTCCACTAGATGCCCTCAGAGTTTCCCATCCTTCAGAGACAGAGCACAGTTATACAACTCGAGTCATTTTATCAGTTCATGAGTGTTGGAAAAGTTCACCGTTTATCACCATGTAAAAGGTGTTACATCTTCCTGAGTAAATTTTAGACTTCAGACAGATGGTTACCAACAATCTGAAAAACTGAACAATCAGAGTTCACGATCTGCAACGAGGACATGAGGTCCGTCTGTCCGTAAGACCTGGACACTTCAGTCCTTTGTACCCTTAAATGTGGGCGGGGTTGTTGTCACTCACTGCTCCGTCCAGCACTCACTGTGTTTCCTGTATGACCTTCACATAATCCGCTCCAAATCAATCTATATTTTTTAAGTCAGCACTAAAAGTGTGTGTCATATAAAAACTAAAGTGATGCTCAAAGTTGTCACAGGTAAATTTAAGGTGTGCTGATGGATTCACGTCATCAACTCATGCATTGAGTAACATTACAAGTTAACGTTCCACCTTAAAAGTTGCCGGCAGTCGGCCCAGTGAATGAAGTGATTTTTTTCTCTTTCATTTTATAGTTGTAGTTTACTGATGTATGAACAGAGGTTACATCAAACCAGAGTGAGCGTCCTCTACTGACCAATCAGACTGCAGTGTTCACAGCTCCACCTTTTAGTACCAGATCTGTGTGCTAGGTACCCCAACAGAGGGGGGACCAAACATGGGGACGCTAAGGAACGCTGCTGTTGGTACCATCCACAACTTTTACTGTGGAAACAGACAGACAGCATACTGTACTGAACCATACTGCTGGGTGGAAACAGGCTTACGTACCATGTCTGAAGGGTAACTTTTGGCTCCAAAGGTGCTATATTGAAAGTGTTTGGTGGAAACGGGGCTTATTGTAAGTGTTGGAGTGAGACAGCTCTGGGTAGAGTCAGAACAATAAAGTTATGTAACTCTGATGCAGAGGGCCTTCCTTCAGACTGTGTCAGAGGTTGTACAGAAACAAAACAGAGATTGTTGCAGTGTTATTAACTAACACTAGAACAGAACATGAAATCACAACACCTTCGTCCCACAGTTCCTCCAGGGAGTCTGTTTGCTGGAGACACTGTTCTGTAGTGTTCTTTGTAAAAATGCAATAAGATGTGAGAAGCACATCTCACACATCCCTGCAGTCCATTTTCTCCTGGATGTTCTTGTTATTGCAGCAAAGAGTACCTTTATGTACTGGAGTTTTAATTTCTCCTCTTCAATCTGTCTCCGTTTCTTCGCGATGTTCTCCTGGATTCTTCTTTTGTCCTGTGGGGGCAAATCAAACACGTTTACATCATATGTACATTTCACAGCATGGAAACTATTCCACCTGTTGTTCTTTAGTGCTGACACGTCAACCTTGAGCTGACAGCTGGACAGCCAGAAATAGCTAAAAAGCAACACAACCTTCACGACCTGACCACTTGTTCACTGCAACCACTTTCCCTGCTAATAAGCAGCTTCCTATCAAAAGATAATTCATCTCAAATAAAGTTCGACTGGTCAGCTGCACATTTAAAGCAACTTAATAACAGACACATATTTGTCCACACTGCACTTGTACAGCACCTTTCCAGCCTTCCTACCACTCAAAGCGCTTTTACACTACATGTCACATTCACCCATTCACACACACACAGTCACACACACACACACACACACACACACAGTCACACACCAGTGGCCAAGGCGACCACACATGGTGCCATCTGCTACTCACTAAGCACTCACACACCAGTGGAACAGTTTGGAGCAATTCGGGGTTCAGTATCTTGCCTGGGGATAGTACAACAAGCAGACTGAAGGAGCTGGGGATCGAACCGCCGATCTTCTGATTAGTGGACGACCCGCTCTACCTTCTGAGCCTCAGCCGCACACAGACACATACATTGCTTCATGGCTTTACGCTTTTAAACTTGGTCCACCAGTGCCTACATTTTCTCATTGTGATGTCATTTTCTTCAAATGCTTCAAATCTGCACAGCCTGAGCTAAAAGGTTACGTATGTTAACAAACCATAGTAATTAAGAAAACTTATGAAATAGTGTTATTAAAAAAAATTAAAATAGAAAAACTGGGCATTTTTTCATCAGATTTTATAAAATAAAAACAAAAAAAATAGATCCAACAGTTTTTCAAATGTAGACACATTAAGGAACTATTTAACTCCAAAAGTTATTTGAACTGTAAAACTAGTCTCGATTAAACCTTTAGTGGCCCGCTGTAGCTACACATTCAGACAAAAAAGGCCTGTCTCAATTAGAAGCCTGGTCTGGTGGCCAAACAGTTCATTTTAACAGAAATTCTTTGGATGTTTAAAACCAGATTGTTGACTACCCACTTGAGCTAACTTTTGTTAGCTGTTTAGATCGCACGTACAAATATAAATGTTTAAACTACTGTCATTAGCCCCTTTTCCACCGCAGGAACTTTTATCATTTACCCAGGATTTTGAAAAACCTTGGCACATTTCCACTGAAATTACCCGGGGAAAAAACTTTCCCTCAACCCCAAACTTTCCCTGAAAAAAGTACCTAGTAGGGCGGTAGGAGAATTCTTGAGGGGCGGGGCTGTGTGCTGAAGAACGCTGATTGGTGGAACACACACTTGCAGCATTCCACACTTCCGTGCCAGTGTGGCTGCAAACTTTATTTCATTTCTACAAGCTTCACTTGGTTTGTGTTTTGATCATTTGGAAAATGGAGCAGAAGAAGAGAAGCTACGAGAAGTGGACGGACGACGAGGTCCAGGCTCTTTGGAGCGGATTTGCTGAGGAAGAAATCATATGTCATCAGCCTGACACAGATTACCAGGAATTTTTTTACCCAGGTAAATAAACTCCTAAAAATACAAGTTCCTGAAAATGTTGGTGGACAAGGAGCTAATCTAGAGATGTTGCACATCATTAGCTTGGTTCATTTCATTTTACTGAGACCACGAGCACCAGAGAAAACTGTAAGTCACTCAGATTTACCAGCATGACAACAAAACAAGTGGTGACTCTCTTCCTCTGTGGCATTCATAAAGTCACAATATGTGTCTGTTCCTTGATTACCTGATAAGCTATTTATATTCCTTTAGTCTGTACAGGTCCACTGATCAAAAGAATCAAAGGTGTTCTTCATAAAAATTAATCCAAGTTACGAATATTGTTTTAACATGATAAAGTGGTGTCATCTTCTGGTGTGGTGAAACGTGTGTCATAAAGTAACCAAAGTCTAAGATTTACACAAGTAATATTTTTAAAATAAACAGTATCAATGTAATTCCTGATCTTTGCTGGTCAACAGTTTCATATAAAAGGAAGTGAAGGCCTGTTAAGTTCAGTTATTCAAGACAATAATAGCCCGGGCTATTAACTGACATTTTACAGGTATGCTCATTATTTAGTTTTTGAGATATTTTTATTTTTATTTTATTTTTAGTGACAAGGCAAAGGTAGACTGATCGTTCATTCCTCTGGTGCGGCTGCACATTTTTGCTCACTTCTGGTGTCAAGTAGCACAAGTGCAAAATGTGTTGACACTGAAGACAGAAGCCTCAGCGTTCTGCTGCAAAACAAATGACAGTTGTAGCCATCATGGTTTTTATTTTAGATAGATATCATGCAAACAGCAAGCTTCCACGGCCATTAAGAGAAAATACCAACATAAGTACGGCCAAATACCTCCTTCGCACAACACGTAAGGTCATGACATGTTGACGGTAACGACAGAAGCCTTCGTTTTCTGACGCAAAAATAAAAATACCCTCACTAGTAATGCTGTTATTTTAGATCTATTTAAACAGGATCATGCAAACAACAAACTCCTGTAGCCGACCATGCCACGTCAGTTTTTAAAGGGTCACTGCTGTAAAAATGGTCCTTTGAGAAAACTGGGCCGTCTGTGCAGTAGGATGATACTTGGTGCTACATGACCAGAGAAAACAGAGAATGGGCTCTGGACTAACTTTGTTCAAGAGGTAGGAAAACTGCAACTACCAGAATGCACTGCGCTGCACTGGACCTAAACCAGGGGTCAGCAACCTGCGGCTCTGGAGCCATAAGCAGCTCTCCGAGGCTTCGACAGGAAGTATCACATGAAATTAAAAAACATTTCTTTTTAACATTTTCATTTTGGTTTGTCATCGTTGTAGGCCTGAAGGAATTCTTACATTCTCCAGTTGTGAAAACGTGGAGCCTGCACTGGATTAAAAAAAAGTTTCAACACTGCATCAACTAAAATGTGCGTCATACGTCTACAGCCTGGCGCCTCTTCCTCTAAATTTTCCCAAACCTCAGTCTAGTCATGAGCCCCTTTAGCTCGGCTGGCAACGGTGTCCAAATCCATACAAGTAAAAGTCTCAGTCTAGTGTGTGTGGGAAGATTTGTTTGCATGTACCGCCAACGCTGCAAAACTAAAATACCAAATTATCATAAATGGCCCACTGCAGAGTGCAATATGTTTTAATAGGGCTGCTCCTGAACAGTCGACCAAACGTTAGTCGGCCAGAAGTTGACAAGATTTCATTGGTCGCTGAGTCACAGAAAGAAAAACATAAAGAAAAACAAACGTGAACCTCTATCAGGAGCTGTGCCTCGTCAAAATAAATCAAAGCCTATACGACTGGACGTTGTGTGACTTTAATCTGAAAGGACAGACACAGGAAGTGGAGTCAGAAGGTGAAGGACCAACCCAAGGTGATATGTAAACTCATCTTCATTGGTCCACTACAAACATGACGTATCATGTGAAACATGGAAGTAGCTACATGCCCATTAGCCCACAGCGTCATTAACAGGCGGCTCGCTCAGTGCGTGACGTGCACTTGGAGATAAAATATAGGCCTATATTAATGAAGGTTCATTAGTACGGTTTGTATTTCTCTGTAATGTAGCACAGTGTTAACAATGTTACTGAGACTATTCTTTCTCACACCTTCACCTCAAACCACCAAAATATATCATTTCATCATTACATTCATATCACAAACATGAGGGACACTAGTCCACTGATGGACCCTGATGAGGACTGTTGGTCCACTGATGGACCCCGATGAGGACTGCTGGTCCACTGATGGACCCTGATGAGGACTGATGGTCCACTGATGGACCCCGATGAGGACTGCTGGTCCACTGATGGACCCCGATGAGGACTGTTGGTCCACTGATGGACCCCGATGAGGACTGCTGGTCCACTGATGGACCATGATGAGGACTGTTGGTCCACTAGGGACATTATTTATCCAGGGGCAGCCCTGTGTTTTACCATCTTGTGGTAAATCATGTTGTCAAATGCTCATTTCAATCTATTTTTATTGGCTATGTGATAATTTAGACTTAATACACAGTGTTACCATGAGGCTCAAATATTATTTTGCGGCTCCAGGCAGTTTTTTTTATTATTTTTGATCAAAGATGGCTCTTTTAATATTTAAAGTTGCTGATCCTGGTGAAAATGTGGGCGTGCAGCCTCGTTGTGTGGACCATAAACCAGGTGCAGACTTCCATCTGTGTCACCGCTGATGAGGAAATACAGCCAGTGCTGGACGGAGCAGTGAGTGACAACAACCCCGCCCACATTTAAGAGGACTGTCTGAACAGACCCAGGGTCTAGGTACCATGTCTGAAGGGTTACTGTTGGCTCCAAAGGGACTGTACTGAAAGGGTGTGGTGGAAACGAGACTTTTCTATCTGTGGTGTGGAGGTTCAACCTGTGGTTGGACGAACAGTCCTAGAACCAGTGAAAAGTTTGGCTTCATCCAGCACATTTGAGCTGGGAGAGGGTGTTGGCAAGATGCAGAGAAGTTTTCAGAGCTCATTAACTCATGCTACCTACATTGTTCTGATGCAAAGCTGGTTGAAAACTGGCAAACAGTCCCTTTAACTCAGCATGAAAACACAGGCCTTGGGTTCCTGGATGTCACACTGAGGGGGGTCACTGTGGGCTAAGATTAGCTCCTGGATCTTGGATCAGACTAACACTAAGCTCCAGTGAAACGGGATCTCCCAGATAACGTCTGCTGGTATTTATAGTCCTGTCTCTGTCTGTGTCTGACCGTCAAACTCAGAGACTCTAGAGCCATGATAATTACTCGTGATGTTTGTTTTCCACTCTCAGATATCTGCAGGTTAGATGATGCTGTTCTGAATCAAAATATCCAGACAGATTTTCAGGACCTCTAAAATTCAACAAGTAAGGGACTGTTTGTTATTTATGAGGGGGGAGGGGTGATGCAGAGAGGGGGAGGCATGTCAATTCTTTTTTAAGCACTGGGGAGGGAACAGTTTTGTATTTTGGCTTTGGGCGGGGCATACAAATTTAAATGCTTGTGTTTGTGTTTATTTTACCAAAGATTTTTAAAGAAAAATTCAATTTTCAGATGTCTGATGGTCACTTCAGGTACTACAAATGCTCAAAAAAAAAAAAATCTGAGCTTAAAACAATATTTCACTGAAACCACTTCATTCGTTATTTAAAATTTGTCCAAAAATAAACTGTCTAACAAACTAAGCAGCAGCACAACATGAGTGAAAAACGCCGCTCGTTCTCATTCCATTGTTTTCAGATACTGCCGCCCTAAATTGCTCCTGACGGCTGTTCCATCAGTGTGTGAGTGTGTTGAAACACGAGCAGGTGGCACCTTGTATGGCAGCCTCGGCCACCAGTGTGTGAATGTGTGTGTGTGAATGAGTGAATGGGACTAGTAGTGTAAAAAGTGCTTTGAGTGGTGACTACAAAGGTGCTATACAAGTGCAGGTCCAGTCACCATTTTACTTTCAGGAAGACCACCATGGCAAAGCAGCACTCATCATGTGACACAGAGGTGAACTGTATCTTACTGCCGGCAGCACAGAACAGGTCCTTACCGTTATCGCCTGGAGCCTCTCCTTCAGCAGGTCAGCCTCCTCCATGACGGTCTGTAGGAGAGACACATGATGACAGTGAACACACGAGGAGGAGGAGGAAGTGAGAGAGCAACACAAACAGAGTGTCTCAAATCACAAACTTCTGTAGTTGAATGACGGACACTTCTCACCCTCAACAGTCGCCATCTTTGTGACGTCACAAACTTCTCAAGAGGTGACACGGCGGATGGAAACAACAAGGAGTCTGTTATGCCTGGCTCACACTACACAACAGTCACTGTATCAAATAACACGACTGTGGAGTCATAAACTCGTGCCGTGACTTGGCCGACAGACATGACACACTACATGATGGTCCCCGCCAATCAGTCCCGGTTGTCTTTCACAACATGTGTGATGTCATCGGGTTATTCTCGTCCTATTTTTATTATCATTAATATTATCTCAGTCACTGTGTCTGTTCATGTGCCAGCCGAAATGTTGTTGTAATGTAAAAAGTGTCACCAGGTGGGAGGAGCTACATATTAAGTACCACATGCAAATTTGCAAATCACTGAATCCTCCACAACAAGTTCCTGCAAATTTTTCACAATAAAAGCCCTCTTAAATAATGATGGGATTCTCTCAACTGAAGTTATGATGGGCTTTTATTTTGAAACACATACAGGAAGTGTTGAGTTTGAAATGACGGCATGATGCATTAACTTTATCAAGGTTCAGTGTCGCTTCACTGTCGTCCACGATCTGAGCCGTCACCGTCTGACGCTGCGTCGAGCTATAATCAGGCTGATATCGTGTAGTGTGAACACGGCATTACTTCTACATGTTTTTTGCACTAGGTATCAAAACTGTCGTTGAGTAGAAGCCGTCAGTAATGTCTGTCGACTTTGTCTTGATTTAATAAACAATAACCCGAGTGCTAACGTTGGCTAGCCGGCTAACTTGCTCCTAGCTACAGCGACACATTGTAATCAGCACTGACATTGTGGCATAAGTTTGGTTTATGTGTGGACAGAGACAGCTGTCAAATCTTGGCAGTAGGGCTCCACTGTCAAGTTGTGATTTGTTGTTTTAAAAGAAGACGAAGATGAAGAAGAGGCAATAAAAATTTTTTAAAAAGCTGTTGTCACCTCTGGTAGGTGCAAAACAGCAGTGAGCAATTTGAGACAACACTACCCTGTTGAAATGAGTGCACCATGCAGTGTACCACACTGAAGTGTACTGACGGGAGGATGCCATCTGAGACACAGATCATATCATATCTGAATACTGTTTAAAATGAACTAAAGTTTCAACCTCAGTGTTAAAAACTGTTTTTCAAGACCTTTAATATGAATGCACAGACAAATAAAAACCAATCCATCCATCTTCATCCACTTATCCGAGGCCAGGTCTCAGGGGCAGCAGGCCAAGCAAAGTCCTCCAGACGTCCCTCTCCTCATCAACCCTCTCCAGCTCCTCCTGGAGGACCCCGAGGTGTTCCCAGACCAGATGAGATCTATAATCCCTCCAGTGTGTTCTGGGTCTGCCCCGGGGCCTCCTACCAGCTGGACCAGGAGGATCCTGATCAGATGTTGAACCACCTCAACATGAAGGAGCAGCGGCTCTACTCCGAGCTCCCTCCAGATGTCTGACTCCTCCCCCTATCTCTAAGGCTGAGCCCAGACACCCTACAGAGGAAACTCATTTCAGACGCTTGTATCTGTGACCTCATTCTTTCAGTCTCTACCCAGAGCTCATGACCATAGCTGAGGGTTGGGACGCAGATGGCACCAGGACATCGAAAGCTTTGCTAAAAACCAATAATGTGACAATAATAACAGAGCTTTAGGTAAGAAGAGATTTCAGTTGACACCCATTCTTGTCACTACAGACGCCGCCATCAACAGATGAGAAAACACTTCAAACATTTTACTTCTTTTACTGAAAGAGACATGAAGACTGTAACAGTCCACCAAACATTAGTCGACCAGAGAGGTCATTAGTAGTGATGGCCAAATGAAGCCTCGTGAAGCATTGTCTTTATTTTCTGAGCCCACTAGATGGCGCTCATGTTTTAAAGAGAGAGGATCAAAGAATGGCAGTTCAGTGTGCTTTCAACCTTTTGTTGAACAAAAAGCGCCATCTAGTGGGCTCCTGTCAGTGTTAATTATCATTAACTATCCTCTCAAACCTGATTCTACAGCTTGAATCATTCACTCATAGCTGTCCATCCTCACGTGTAGTTTGATTTCATTTAATTAAATACAGGTGTGCCTTGAGATGGACGGTGTGTGTGTGACTGAGTCAGAACAACCTACAGTGTGTGTGTGTGTTCATGATAACATGGGAAAATGTCACTGAGTGCAGCAGTGTGGCTCATCGATGTGTTCTTGGACAACACTGTTGCTCTGTGACATGCAGGTAGAAGATACATCAGGCTTCCATACACTACCAGAACTTGTTAGTTTAAACATTCACTGACAGGAAAATAAAGACCAAAATGATCCTTTAAGGGTGTGGTGATTCTGACACTTTGTTGTACCTAGAAAAGGTGTTTTTATGACTTTCTGAAACTCAATGTGATTCTGCTCTTTCTTCACACAGTGTTGTACACACTGTACATTCACACAGACATAATGTGACATGATGACCCTCCCAGTTTGTGATTAACTGCAGCCATGACAGTGAGGGAGACAGAGAGAGAGGTAGCGAGTCAGTGTCACATGTCAGATGAAGCGTGAGGAATGGCACGGCGACACAGCGCAGGGAATGTAACATGGCTGTGTTGGCGCTCTGATTTACTGTCATGCATTATAACACAGAGGAGAACACAACGATCACTCAGGGTTAAGATGCACCTGACCCTCTGCAGAGAGAGGGCAGCGACCTCTCACAATGCTGCTTGAAAAGAGGGCGCTGGGGTCACGTCCAGAGCCACGTGAGGGAGGACTCAGCGAGACAAGCAGTCTGCAATAATGTGCTGTAGGAAGACAGAGAGGCAAAGGAAACTAGAGAGACGAAAACTATCATTTTTGTCAATGACCTTTTTGCCATGACGACAACAAGACAAGCTTAAAACAGATCTTTATAATAAAAACTAAGATGAAATCTGTGTTTCATTTTTGTTGATGAGACATGATGAAAATTATCTTCAGATGCCTGATGAGCGACAGGCTGGTAAACTCCAGGAAATAGTCTGCACCAGGATGTGAGCTGTAATTCAGCAGTAAATAATCAGCCGTGTGTGTCTGACTGTGGATGGTGGAGCTGCTGAATGGATCTGTGGCTGTTAGCAGTTAGCAGTTAGCTCCGCTCGCAGCCAGCGGCCGCCGGACTACACAGCTTCACCCCGCAGGACTCCACTCAGTCCGGACTGGTGAAGGTTTCTGGGTTGATGGTGTTTGACAGGCAGGTAGGAGGCTCAGTTATCTGTGAGTGGAGCTGTGCTGGAAGTAAACAGGCTGAACTCAGATCAGTTTAGTTTGAATCAGCAACTCTGTGAGAGGACACGAGTTTAAACCTCCAGACTAACATGTTGCAGAGGAAGAAAGAATTCAGTCAGATGGATCAGTCAGAGTTTACAATGAACCTGGGGACAGATCCTAGTTGTCTCACATGAGTTATTTGTTGAGAGCATAAATAGAGAGATGTTGAGCTTTTCAAATGATGATCAGTGAGTGTGTGCTCGTAAATCAGCCCTTACACCTGTCACACACACACATTAGTTTATACAACCTGTCACCTGGAGTCTGATTTATGAGACATGAATTAACCTCACTGGATCAGTTTAAAGATTAAAAACAGATAGAAAACATAATGACTCAAAGTCGACCAAATGTCTTGAAATTCTGTCGACTAACACTATGATGGATACAAATGACTAAAATGTGAATAAAACTAAAAAACAAATTCATCTCCAGATTAAAACTAAATCTAAACTGGCTGTCAGAACCAGCACTGCTACAACCATCAAGCTCCAAGGACCTGCTCTTTACTTTAACCCCCAGGACTGTTGCTACAATATCCTGCAGACACCAGCGATCGAGACACAAAGAGCCTTTCCTCCTGCATGGCCACTAAACCAGACCGCTGACTAGGGGTGGGGGAAAAAATCCATTCTTAGATGCATCGCGATGCGGACGTGGACGATTAGGCATCGATTCACAAATGTCAATAAACGATGATGTGAATGTTTGTTTAGTGATGGAACAAAAGAGGCGGAGCTCATCTGTGAAGTGAGTGTAGCACCCGGACAGGTCTGCAGCATGGACGAGCTAAAGTTAACTTGAACTATTCATCTTCATAAAAGACTGTGCTCGCAGCTTCTTTTCATTTAATGTCTCAATAATTCCTTGTCTTTTTTTTGAGTTATTGTCTCAAACGGAGACAGAGGCCGCTCGCAGCTCCTCTGCTGGCAGAACGGAGCACTCTGCCTCCTCTCGTGTTATTCTCATACACACAGGAGACTGCAAGGTGCTTTCAAATTCATTCATTCATCAGTGCAGTTCACTCTTTAAAATAAAAAGGATGTGGACCATATATATATATATATATATATATATATATATATATATATATATATATATATGAGAGACAGAGAGAGAGAGAGAGAGAGAGAGACAGAGACAAGTGTGAGCGTCCGCAGGTGGACACAATCCGACTGCTGCCCCCTGGTTTAAAGGTGAGGGTATGCAGGTAGGTAGAGGGGGAAAGGGACCTGGACAAGAGCCCCACTGTATGCAAGTAAAATAATCTGTTTATTTAAATATGGATCACCAAGAATACAGTCTGCTATATTTTAAAAGAAAGAGAAAATAAATCATGTGTTGGACTCAAACATTGTGATGCATCGATAATCGTTTCATTATCAAATCGTTACCCTCTGAATCGTAATTGAATCGTGAGGTGTCTGGAGATCCCCATCCCTACCACTGACCCAAACCACCTTCAATCCTCTGAGACCACCAGAGATTCAAAGACCCACTCACACCCCCACTTGTAGTCATCATGACTCATCTCTCAGAGCCAGTCACCCACAGACACTCTAATCTGTAGTTTGGCTTTAGTCTGAAGACATTTAATATGGTGTATCTAGCAGTTTGAGTTTCCCTTACATGGACGTTTATTCCTCTACCTTTAAACCAGGAAGTCCGTCACTAACATAATCCCACCATCTTTGATAACGCCGTCATGTTTCATTCTTCAAACACTGACGCTGCCATCAGCAATGCAAAATCAGACGTCAAGCGTTCATTGACAGCAGTCAGGAGCTGTCTCTTCATCCTGTCTCTTCATCAACTAGCATGATGCTTTTATCATCTGTAGCTTGGCCAGTCAGAACTAAGCTGTTGTAACACTGACTTGACTTGTTCCTTATCAGGTAACAGTCACCTGTAGTAGAGGCCAGCTCAGCTTACCCAGGATATCCTGTCGTTATCTGGCCTGACTAACCCAGCACATGGCCGTCTGGATAACTGGTACCACAACACTGGTTATCAACCAGTTCAGACCACTCTGGGTTTTCACTATCAGCCAGGAGTGTGTTCATGTGAAGTGACAAGTGACATCATCACAGCCATGAGTGAAGGAGGCTGCTTCATGTGACATGAAATGATACTGAAACTGTGACTGTGAGACAGTGAAACATCAGTGGTGTGGGATGTAAGCTATACTCTGTAATTCTATGAAAAAAATTGACATTAGCACAGAGTATGTTTTGCTGTTTAGTTTAAAGATGATAAAACTCCTCTGAAAATGTCACATAAACACTTTAACGTAACACCAGACTGTTTCTGCTGCTGAAGTCAAGGCTGGAGAAGCAATCAATGACTGATGAGGTCTGTCTGAGCCAAATGTTGCATTTACAATAACAGGAGCTGATTAACAGTGTGTGGATTATTTTACTAATAAAATATGATCTGTTTTATCCTAGTTCTCATCATACAGGTGTGTGCAGTGATGAATCACAGTGTAAAATATCAACACTGTCACTGCGACTAACTAACTTTGCACCAGTAAAAATGCAGCTAAAATCATGTGTTTAGCGTGTGAACGATCTGTTTGTTAGAAGCTCTGTTTTTTTTTTTAATATATATATATGTATACTTTATTAATCCCACGAGGGGAAATTCAGTGTTTACACTCTGTTGTCAGACACACACAGGTCCAAATACACATTCACAAATGGAGAGATGGTTCCAAAGCGACTGTACTGAAAGGGTTTGGTGGATTTTACTGAGTGTTGTTAAAAGATAAGGTGATGTCCCGCAGCAGGAAACGTGGTCCTGTCCTAACTGTATCGTAACGTGCTGCAGAATGACAGTAGATTAACAAATCAGTTAAATATCTTGTCTCTGGACTGTATTTAACTGACTATAGGTCAAAAAGGAGTTTTTAATGATTGTATTCTGTATTTCTGACACTGCTGCGATGTCTTTGAGAACAGAACTGGTTTGGTTAAGACAGGTGCACTGCAACCATCATGAAGGAAACACTGAGGTGAACTGTGCTGTTTAGAGAGATTTTAATAACACCAGTTATGAGCAGAGCTCTCATGTGCTAACATCAGCTGCTGGTGAGCTTGTTTATTAAAATGGGATTTAATGTTTCAGGGGTATAAATAAACCAATGAGGGCTGATTCTTTTCACCGGCCTGTCAACACATCGGCAGCTAACACACGGTTTAGCTCTACCATGACCTCGCCACCTGAGTGAGTACACACCTCCAGCTGCAGGAGTTTCCTTAGATCCATCACACAACACACATCACTGCATCCTGCTACAAAACGGTGATCACTGCAGAAGAGTCAGCTCTGCACACATCAGCTGTCTGGCAGGGAAAGGACAAGCTCCTGGAAATACATACTGTGGGAGGTAACATGATCCTCAGAGATAAATAAGCAGGGACATGTTTATTTATGTGGCGCTGGTGTTCACGCTGCTCGTAGCACCTGAGCTGAGTAAATGTCATCCTGTCCAATGTTCACGACTGCCTGCTTCCTCAGAGGGGACACATGGGTTCATGTGCAGCACAGCTACAGAGGTGTTGGAGTTCATACTGACTTCATCAAAGCTGCTATCTGTGGCATTTTCAACATCTCCTTGTCAAGCTAAATGTAATGCATGAAGCTGTGGTGTAAAAATGACAGCCCCTGTCTCACAGCTGTGGGGCAGTTGGTTGGGATGTGCCCACACACAGTGGCCCTCATTCATCCATCTAACGTACGAACCAGCTCAGACCCCAGCAGAGACATCACCTCATGTTAGAGTACACATCTAATTCATGAAGAGCTCTTACCTCACTGAGTGATCGGGCGCTGATACAGGTGGCAGCTGAAAACAGTCGTCATTCAGATATCCTGCCCCAGTGCATTCTGGGTTTAGAGGCCTCGCCTCTAGAGTTTACGACATGGAGAGACATAACACAGCCTGGGGATAGTGATGGCCAAATGAAGCCTCATGAAGCATTGTCTTTATCTTCTGAGCCCACTAGATAGCGCTCATGGTTTAAAGAGAGAGGCTCAAAGAATGGCAATTCAGTGTGTTTTCAACCTTTTGTTGAACAAAAAGCGCCATCTAGTGGGCTCAGAAAATAAAGACAATGCTTCATGAAGCTTCATTTGGCCATCACTACCTAGGGGTTTGCCACATCATCTCATTCAGGATAATACTGGTATAACTTTTAATATGACATGACAAATTCATATTGTGATAGGCAAGATATTTTGGCTTGTTGACATATTGACGTCATACTGTTACTCACGGCAACAACAAGCATGGCTGAAAGTTAAATTATTAGCGACTCCTTGGTGGCTCCAGTAAAAAGAGGAGCAGCTTCAGTAGTGTGTGATAAACTGTGGCGTCCGCTCAGAGGGAACTCATTCAGCGGCTCCTCTGGCAGCAGCGCAGCGTCTCTCCCTCTCCTCTCTGATTCTGTCAGAAACCTTTGGTGATGTAAACCTACGTGAATAAACTCCATATATGTGACTGTATCATAACAGCCTGTCACAGGTTACAGCCTGATGATTAGAGATGGTTTATAGATATAGATCCCAGGGGACATTTGTTTACATGGGATTTAGTTGAGCTGTTAATATTGTGCCAGAATCTGAATCTGTTGTTCACAAACTAAAGACAGGACACATCATTTACATCATTTACGTACATCACTGATTCTGTTGCACTCTATTTTCTTAAATTAGTAATGAAATATTTTTTTCCTAATTTGTCATATCATTAAGAATATTGTTTTCTCAACAATACCCTGAAATATCGTGGTATTATTTCAGGGCTGTATCGCCCCCCCCTACTGTGACATCATAATGTTCTGTATAAAACACTTTTCTGGTCATTGCTCAGCGTCATATCTCAGGAACAGAAGGGGAGACATTTGGTCAGATACTGAATTGGTGACTCTAACCTTGAAGCTGTGCTGATTGTATAGATCTTCTGTGTGTGAAGCGTCCATGTTTTCACTGACATGGATGGAGACTGTCAGAGACACTGGACTTGGTGCGCAGAGGCAAACAACCATGAGATGGTAACTCTAGTTTGTTTTTGTTTTTCAGGTTTCGTGCCTATTTTTGTAGGAAAATGACACGTTGGCTTTAATTTCCATCTGTTAAGCTTTCTTCAGACACTCTATCCAGAGGTGGGACTAAGTCACATGTGCAGGTCACAAGTCTTAACCTGCACGTCCTCAGTAACTGGTGTAAGAATCAGCAGGTCATGTTGAGTCCTCTGTCATTGCTCAGGTCAAGCAAGTCACAGGTGAGGTGGTATGAAACTCTGATGTTTCAGTCAAAAGACAGTCACATTACTTCCTCTGTGGGTTTTGTGGTGACGAATGAAGTTGGATGTTGTGGTACTTGTGTCACTGAGTGTTGTGCTGCAGACCTTAACCGCTGCTCTTCTCTTCTTACCACCATCACAGGGCTTTGCAGTGAAGGCTGGGACACGCTCTTTCACCCCATGACGGCTATGACACATACACAGTGTAACTGCAGCTGTGGTGTTGGAGGTTTACAGCAGGCAGTATGAGAAATGAAGGGATGAAAAGTTTGATCAGAGGAAGTCTGAAAAACGCAGCATGGAAAGAAAACTCTGCTGCAGTCAACAGGGCTGCACTTGTGTGCTTGAGTTATGACCAAAAACATGTTTTGTGAAGTCACACTGACTTTGACCTTCGACCCTCACGCACCAGATGCTAATCAGTTGATGGTTGAGTCCAGGGGGACGTTTGTGCCAAATCTGAAGACAGTGGACACAGGAAGTGGTACACAGTGTCTCGACATGTGTAGAGGTGCAAGGGTCCGTTCATCTCTGCTTGCAGCTTTAAGTTTCTTCTAATTTTCTGTGTTAGGGACGCTCATGGGCGTGTGCCTGTGCGGTGCTTGGACCAGGGGTCTCATTTATAAAACAATGCGTAGGATCCATACTGAAAATATAAGTACGGACAAAAGCCAGAAATGGCATGTGGCAAAAAATATTTCTACAATCAGGCTCCACCTCACCATCTGCGTCGCCAATTTCCTGTCTCCAAAAAGTTGGTAAAGGGTCAAAGTTTCACCCATCAACCCAGTCTGGTTTTATAGATTATAACTTTTGCGTGTGAAGTGGCATTCGTCTCTCTCTGGCCTCGCTTTGTGCGCACACAGTGTTAACAAATGAGACTCCTGGTGCCAGACCATAAGCAGCAGAGTTTCAAGAGACACAGCACTGAAAAACAACAACGCAGATATAGGAAGACGAAACGCAGAACGCGAGTGAATCTAGACTTGGCTTTTACTGCCAATGTTCACTAACAGTATCTGCACAGAATACATTTAACTGATTCAGACATTAAATATATGATGTTTCAGTTTGTTAACTGCCTTGTTGCTGAAGGGTAAAGGAGCTGTAATACACTGAACACATGCAGACAGGATCAACTGAAATGTCCTTGACAGTCCACAGTGTGTGCTGTTAGCTGAGAGGGAGCGGAGGGATCACATGAACTCCAGTCATGTCAGTATACATCTGTTCTAAATACCATATTGTCTGCAAGTAGGCGCTTATATTTTTACACGTTCATGCTCAGCCCCCTCACACACCCACACGCATAGCAACTGAAATCAGCCTTTCACCCACTCACGGCCCAGCCACAGCACTCATGTCACACAGGGAAAGACAGCAGATATTCATGTGTCAGCTCACAGTCAGAAAGTCCTTCTCAAACACAGCTGCAGAGAATGATGTCATTCATACTATAAAATACATAATCAAATATGACTGAGGCTTTTTTTTCTAATATAAATGTATATAACTGAGATTCATCACTGTCACATGAAGGACCAACAGTCCACCCTGACCTCCTTTATATGAAGCCTGTGCTGCCAACTGTGGCGTAGGTAGTACAGATGAATGCTAAGGGTGCCATCATCCATAGAGGGCGCCACAAACGGGAGAAGAAAAAAAATCTAAATCTGTTAATATGTTTTTACTATTATTCTGAAACATGACACGAGGCCACAACAACATAACTACACATTAAAGCCTGCTAATAATAGAGAGGCCTTTTTTCTGGATTATCCCCTGCCCCCCTCCACAGCTCGTTACACTTTACCTGCTCTGTGGGGATATGGGCGGAGTTATAGACCCTTCTGCTGTTAGTAAACAGTATGATATTGTTTGGTGGGCGGGGCTCAGCTGGAGGCAAATCAAATCTCGGACAGACATCAGCTAGCGCTAGTGAGTTCTGTTGGCTTGTTTTAGACAACTGGAGGAAGATGATGTGAGTGGTGCGTTCGGAAATACTCAGAGCAGCAGAGCGCACTCTGGACACTCTGTGTGTGGAGACGGAGCAGCAGAGCGCACTCTGGACACTCTGTCTGTGGAGACGGAGCAGCAGAGCGCCGAGCGGAGTGAATGTGTGATTAACTTAAGCGTTGGTTCATTCATGTAGAAATATAAGGCTCCGTTTCTTCCACCAACAGGGCTCTCATTTTAGTGTAGAGCATCAGACTGAATTTACCAACGCACCATGTCAGGTCACTCACTCTCCGGGACCGCCAGTGTTACTGGAAGAAGTAAACACTGACCAACGGGACCAGACTGGCCGACCCGTATGCTCTCACTCAGTGGATGGATGATGTCACAGGAAGCCAATCTTGTTTGTTTTGCTATGGAAGCTAACGTTAGCTAATGTGCTAAAAAGTTAGCGTTCCAGAGAAATCCAATCTTCCTCTTAATAGCTCCCCAGTTTCTGATGAGGTGGACATGATAACCCTTAATACACATAACGTTCTTCATCCCTACAACAGGAAATACTTTGTCCCTAACCTGATATGAAGTGTGCGCTGCACATGTGAGCATTTTTGATGATGGCCTCCGTCCAGTCCTTTGGTCTGATCACATTTAACCATCTTTGTTTTTGTTGACGGGCAGTGGCGGCTGGTTTTGAGCCATGACTCCTTCTATTCTGGCTCCCAATAACACAACAAGACCACATTTGAAGACTCCTATGTAGCCTACAGCCCTGTGGGGGAGAGGCAGCTTCACCTCTAGGTGATCACATGATGTCATCGTGACACTACTGAGAGGAGTGTACAAGGAGAGAAAGAACATGACATCAGCAGGAGGAGAGCTTGTTAACTGTTAGCTGTTAGCAGCTAGTTATTGTTACCTCTAAGCAGCCAGTGGACACAACGAACAGCTCACGGAGGTTGCACTGATTTACACTGTGAAGTGTTCCAGCTCTATTCAGTAAAAATGAGTATTAGGTGAAGGTAAATTCTAATGTTCCCATGATGTGTTCAATGTAATATTGTAAAATGTAGCTTTTAGTGAGAAACTCTGGCAGGATATCTGAATGACGACTGTTTTCAGCTGCCACCTGTATCAGCGCCCGATCACTCAGTGAGATAAGAGCTCTTCATGAATTAGATGTGTACTCTAACATGAGGTGATGTCTCTGCTGGGGTCTGAGCTGGTTCGTACGTTAGATGGATGAATGAGGGCCACTGTGTGTGGGCACATCCCAACCAACTGCCCCACAGCTGTGAGACAGGGGCTGTCATTTTTACACCACAGCTTCATGCATTACATTTAGCTTGACAAGGAGATGTTGAAAATGCCACAGATAGCAGCTTTGATGAAGTCAGTATGAACTCCAACACCTCTGTAGCTGTGCTGCACATGAACCCATGTGTCCCCTCTGAGGAAGCAGGCAGTCGTGAACATTGGACAGGATGACATTTACTCAGCTCAGGTGCTACGAGTCCCCAGGGGGGCTTCTGCGTGGAGTTTGCATGTTCTCCCCGTGTCAGCGTGGGTTTCCTCCAGGTGCTCCAGCTTCCTCCCACAGTCCAAAGACATGCAGGTTAACTGGTGACTCTAAACTGTCTGTAGGTGTGAATGTGAGTGTGAATGGTTGTCTGTCTCTATGTGTCAGTCCTGTGATAGTCACGCAACCTCTTGCTAAATGTCAGCTGGGATAGGCTCCACCCCCCTGCGACCCCTAACAGGAAAGCGGTTATGGAAAATGAATGAATGAATGAAGCTGCTCCTCATTTTGGAACCATGGCGGAGTCTGTAATAATTTCACTTTCAGCCATGCTTGTTGTTGCCATGGGTAACGCTATGATGTCAATATGTCAACTAGTCACATCTGAACGCTGGGCGGCTGTAACGTACAAACTGCGTGTTAGCGGTAAGCTTGTAGGAGAGTGTGTGTTTGTGCTCAGATCAGCCTGTAACTGGACTATAAGATTTCATTGGACACACAAGCAGTAATATAATATTCATCTTCTGATCTCTGTAAAAGAGCAAACAGGCAGACAGCAGCGTACGCTGAAGTGTACGGACATTACAAGGTGTGTGTTGTTAGCATATCATAGAGAGCTGTCTCACTTGTGTGTTCCACACGCTACCTTGTGAATCTTTTTATCATCAACGTTTCACCTGAACAGGTGAAGCCGAATTAAACATGTGTGAGTGGCACTGCCAGTGTGAGCTGTGTATGTGTGTAAGGTTTGGGCTGAACAGCGAGGTAACTGCAGTGTGTGTTGGAAAACAGCTTTAAGGTATAAACAGGGGTTGAACTTTGGGTGACAGAGAGAGGAAGGAAGGAGAAGAGGCTGAAGGTAATGCTGCTGGTTAGCCCGTCCACCTGTTGACACTATGAAGGCCTGATCTCACACTGCTGAAAATAGAGACGCTGCCTGGCTCACAGCTGGACCAACCTGACACTGTGTGCATCACAGAGTCTGCATGTGTGTTTGCAGCAGATGACACATTCCTCCTGAAATGAAAAGCTGATGGTGGGAAGAAAACCCTCAACACCTGTCAATCACACTGAATAAACATGTGGTCAGACGGGCACCTCTTGCCAGATATGACCTGCAGTCAAACACAACTGGATTCAGACATAATGTGGAAAGCACACTGACAAGGGCTGAAGGAAAGGTGACGTCTAGTTCAACTTATGCTGGAAAGGCCTGGAAGCTAAACCAGATCACACAGGAACACCGGGAGAAAAGTCCAAAATAGGCCTGAATGTGATGAGGACAGTGAGGACAGTCTCTCCTCAGAGTCATTTATGGTGCTGCACTAAGCTGTACAAACAAGAGGCAATGGAAGCAGTTGTGTTTTGCGTGGCCATATTGTATCGAAGCACGGACGCCAAGTATCAAACTTTCATTGTACACATTATTAATTCTGGCTAATCTACATTTTAATCCAACTTCTGGTACCAGAATAATAAAATCAGTTCCTTTTTTCAGTCCACTAGATGGTGCTGATGATTTTTTCCTGGTGAGGTCAGCAGAGGTCTCAGTCAGCGGCATTTGGCAGGAAGTTCATCAAAACAAAGATGGAGGCACCGGGGAAAGAAATCAGAAATGTGCCGTCTGCGTTTAAATCAAACGTCTGGACTTATTTTGGATTTTTTACCACAGCAGGAAAGGAGGACTTGGATATGACACACGTGATTTACAGCAGTGTCATATGAGAATAAAATACTCTGGGAATACTACGAACATGAGGGCTCACCTCACACTCCACCATCCAGAGACAGTGTTAGCCGCTGACGGCCAAGCTAACGCTAAAAATCAACCAACACTGGACACACTGAGCTCGACACAACTACCATCAGAAAATAACACAGTCCATCACCTACTTCCTGTGTGAAGATCTGCGTCCATACAGCGCTGTTGGAAACCAAGGCTTTTGTTACATGCTAAAAACACGTGAACCCAGGTATGTGACTCCGCCCCCTCACAGCTGTACCCAAGCTCTACAGAGAAAACTAAACAGACCCAGGGTGTAGGTACGATGTCTGAAGGGTTGCTGTTGGTTCCAAAGGGACTGTGCTGACAGTGTTTGGTGGACATGGGGCTCTAGATGAGCCACTGATGATGGGATTTATGCTTTATTGAAAAAGTATGCTACACTTTGTATGGAGTGTGTTTTACTGTACCACACTGAGTGATGCCTCATTTACAGTGACTGCACACTGTGAATGTCTCAGGACCATGAGAATGTCATGTCATCAGGATGAGCATCAGTATTCACCCCCCCCCCTTGGCATTTTCCTATTTTGCTGCATTACAAGCTGTAATTTAAATGGGTTTTTATTTTATTTGTAGTGGATCTACATGAAACAGTAAAAACTGGTGAAATTAAATAAACATTAAAAATAAGCTTAAATTTAAAAAAAGACTGTAAAGAGGTTTGTGTTTGTGTATGAAGTCTCTAAATGAGGCTCTGGAGCGACCTGTTAGCTTCAAAAGCCATGTAATTGTTTAAATAAAGTCCACCCATGTGCAATCTCAGTGTCACTGATTTCAGTATATATACACCTGTTCTGAGAGGCCCCAGGTGTGCAGCAACACTAGGCCACGGGTACCACAAAGCAAGCAGCACCATGAAGGCCAAGGAGCTCTCGAACAGGTCAGGGGTAAAGTTCTGGAGACGTACAGATCAGTGTTGGGTTATAAAAGACATCTGAAACCTTGAACATCCCACTGAGCACCAGTTAATCCATTATTACAGAACTGAAAAAATATGGCACCATGACAACCCTGCTGAGAGAGCCCCCCCCCCCGAAGGACATTAATCACACACATCATTAAGACCAAAGAGAACCCTGAAGAAACTAGAGAGCTGCACAGCTGAGTATCTGTCCAGAGGACCAGAGGAACACATCTGGAGTTTGCCTAAAGTCATGTGGTAGACCTCCTTAACATGTGGAAGAAGGTGCTCTGGTCATATGAGACTGCAACTGAACTCTCTGGCCGCTCATCCCCGAAGCTCTGTTAAACTATTTGTAGAGGAAAAGTCTGCTAGCCGCTAGGCTAACTTATGTAAACATGCTAAAGCTAATAATGTGTGACTAGCATCAAACAACAGTTGTGTCTGTGAACCCTGACAGTTCTTACTGAGCTGAGGTTGATACTGGTGTTCAATGATCCTGTTGTTTTATGGACACAAGTTTGTCTTCAGGACATTAAGACACAAGTCTGTCTTCAGGACATTAAGACACAAGTTTGTCTTCAGGACATTAAGACACAAGTTTGTCTTCAGGACATTAAGACACAAGTTTGTCTTCAGGACATTAAGACACAAGTCTGTCTTCAGGACATTAAGACACAAGTTTGTCTTCAGGACATTAAGACACATGTTTGTCTTCAGGACATTAAGACACAAGTCTGTCTTCAGGACATTAAGACACAAGTTTGTCTTCAGGACATTAAGACACAAGTTTGTCTTCAGGACATTAAGACATAAGTTTGTCTTCAGGACATTAAGACACAAGTTTGTCTTCAGGACATTAAGACACAAGTTTGTCTTCAGGACATTAAGACACACGTTTGTCTTCAGGACATTAAGACACACGTTTGTCTTCAGGACATTAAGACACAAGTCTGTCTTCAGGACATTAAGACACAAGTCTGTCTTCAGGACATTAAGACACAAGTTTGTCTTCAGGACATTAAGACACAAGTTTGTCTTCAGAACATTAAGACATAAGTTTGTCTTCAGGACATTAAGACACAAGTTTGTCTTCAGAACATTAAGACATAAGTTTGTCTTCAGGACATTAAGACACAAGTTTGTCTTCAGAACATTAAGACATAAGTTTGTCTTCAGGACATTAAGACACAAGTTTGTCTTCAGAACATTAAGACATAAGTTTGTCTTCAGGACATTAAGACACAAGTTTGTCTTCAGAACATTAAGACATAAGTTTGTCTTCAGGACATTAAGACACAAGTTTGTCTTCAGGACATTAAGACATAAGTTTGTCTTCAGGACATTAAGATATAAGTTTGTCTTCAGGACATTAAGACACATGTTTGTCTTCAGGACATTAAGACATAAGTTTGTCTTCAGGACATTAAGACACATGTTTGTCTTCAGGACATTAAGACACATGTTTGCAAACAGAAAGGTGCAGCAGCTTCTCCTGGAACATAGTGTGTTAAACGGGCAGATGATATCGTCTCATATCGATGAATCACATCAGATCAAAATCTGATTGTGGCAGACTTTGTAACATCAGCAAATATCAAATCAATATAATATTGTATTGTGATGAAACTGGTGATTTCCGCCCCCATGGACAGATACTCCAGTCTCTGCTGAGCGTTCCAGCTCCTTCAGGGTTACTTCTGGTCTCTCTGGGTGAGGCCCTTCTCCCCTGGGCTCTATGTTTTGGTGGGCAGGGCTCTCTCAGCAGGTTTGGATGTCCTGTATGTGTACCATTCACGTCCAAACATCCAGTTCTGATGAACAGCTCTTCATATCTTACTTCTGTTAGAATAATGTGACCCACAGTTGAACCCCGCGGCACTCGTACATTAGGAGGCTACCTCATTCACTGTCGTCCTGTAACATCTTCCTCTGCCCGTAGAGTCCCTTCGGGTCGTTCTCTCAGAGCTCTGTCCATGATCCATGCCAGACTCCAGCCCCAATGACATGACCCCAATACCTCCCTGTCTGTCTGGCCATTCAGCCAAGGTCCTCCTGACTTCTAATCCCTGCTCCTCCTTCCCTAATCTCATCTCTGATGGATTAACAGCACACAAGCTAACAGCAGATGCCTTAACTAGCCCACAGCATGGTCTGCTAGACACCAATTTATCAAGGTGACGTTGGCCTTTAATTACCACTCAGATGTGTCTCCTTTAATGTTGTCGACTTCTGACAGAGATCTGATTCTGTTTTGCCATCCTGAGGTCAAACCATCGGCAGCATTACCACATCTAAGTTGTGTGTCCAGAGTTCAGTCATTTCAGAGTCAGTCACAGCTTCATGTCCTTTTTATATTTGCTCAGTAATTCCAACAGATTTTTGGAAATGTGCATATTCACTTTCTGAGCGTGTCATATGAGCAGACTGATGCATGTCACGTGTTTGTGGCCTCTCAGGGGCAGCAGGACACGCTGAAACACGACATGACATATGACCACCTCTTTAAACTGACTTTTATTCTTATTGTCTTTGTGATGTGTCAGCCAGCAGCTGCCTGTTTACACATCCAGCAAACACACAGCAGCGTGACATCTGAAGCTGTGTGTGTTGCCACCTTCTAAATGTCCAATATTCACTCTCTGGTGTCCACATCCACTCTTGAGGAAATGACCTGGCTCTTCAGCCTCAAAATGCTGGTGCCACGAAATAGTTCCAGCTCTGAACTGCCCTTAAAATCATTAACTGTCATTTTTACATATATGTGTGTGTGCGCATTAACAAACAGATGCCACATTATCACTACTGAGCTTTAGAGGTGCTGCTGGTTGGAGCCAAGCTAGCTGCTTCTTCCTGCTTCTTGCCTTCATGATAAGCTAAGCTACCCACGGCCTGACTCCAGCTCTGTATTTAACACTCAGAGAGAGAGCAAATACGCACATTCCCCAACATGTCTACTCCTTTCTCTCGGAGGAAATCCTGGAACAGCCTAAGCTACTGAATATCTGAAGCAAAAACACCCACTTTATTAAACAATAATCCAGCAGAACTTCAGTCTGTGCTGGATGCTCTTCACATGAAGACAGATGTGTGAAAATGAGCTTCCTGCTTCGTTAGCATCTTCCCACCCCAGCCTTGCCACGTGCTGAAATGTCCAGATGACTGGGATGAGTGGGAAGGAAAGGACAAGAGGTGACTGGTTCTCTGCAGGCGGCCCAGAACAACAGCACGTATGTGGCAGTCAACGTGTGTCACTGATTCCACCCAAATACATGCAAAGATCATCCTGACAGACGTTCACTCGTGTTCTGAGTGTCACTTCCAAACAGCATGAAAATGATGAGGTGTCATGTAGTGACTTTGTGCGCTCTTTAACTGCTGTTTGCATGTGTGTGTGTGTGTGTGTGTGTGTGTGTGTGTGTGTGTGTGTGTTCCTGTGTGAGTAAAAGTCTTGTTAGTTAAAGCCAGACCCCCGCTGGGAGGCTGCAAGCAGCCGACAGCTTAAAGGAATTAAAAGATTACACAGTCAAAAGACCCTCGTGGCTCCTTTTAGCTCCTGTGACAACAAGGTACCTCTGGATAGCTGACTGTGGTAGAAAGCATGCACAGAGAGTAGTTGACAACGCAGTAGTAATCCCTGGACACAGTAATCTCTCTGATCTGACGGGAGTATCTACCCTCAGCTTCTAAAAGATGTTCTCCATCAGTGTGGCAGAGGCTAATGCAAACAGTGACAGTGATACAGAGGTCTACTCACCAAGTGTGTGTGCTGTGTGTGTGTCCTCGAGCAGGTGAAAGCGGAGCGCGCAGGGAAGGTAGAGCTCACTCTCGCAGCGTATTCAACATTACTGAGCCTGAGGTTGTGTTGGGAGATTGTGTAGGCTGAGAGAGATTCAGACTGACTGGGAAGACCTCCCCCTTTCTCTCTCTCTCTCTCTCTGTGTCTTTATCTGCTCGCTGTGAGCCTGTCACACAGCCCAACCATGTGCCTGAAATACCTCTGCCAAACAATTGCTCCACAAATGTGCACACACACACACACACACACACACACACACACAAGTACACCACTGCACACTGGCATGAAGTCTCTCCCCCTGGTCCCACCTGCTCCGTCCTGCTCGGCCCACACACTTCATTTTATGGTGACGTGATGTCACACACACGAACATTTCTAGATCATAGGAACATTTTATAAACACATGTATATATATATATACACAGAGGGTTTATAAAAGTTTGCACAACATTCAGTATGTTTACATGACATTTATTGTGTTGGTCTGACTGGGAATGTCCAGGCGCCTCATTTGATCACGATTCAGAGGATAACGATTCAATAATGAAATGATTATTGATGCAGCACAATACATCAGAATGTCTGATTTCAACATGTGATTTATTAGCCTCTTTTTATGTATTTTTTTGACGTCTGTTAGACTGTGTTTTTGGTGATCCATTATTACATTCACAGATTCTTTTACTTGTGTACAGTGTGGCTCTGGTCCAGGTCCCTCTCCCCTCCAGCCTACCTCCATACTCTCACAGTTGAACCAGGAGCTGCCAGGTGCTCACACTTGTCCACTGTGGGATATACACTCACTGACCACTTTATTAGGTACACCTTGCTGGTACCAGGTTGGACCCTCTTTTTAATTCTTGGTGTCATAGACTCAACAAGGTGCTGGAAACATTCCTCAGAGATTTTGGTCCATATTGACATGATGACATCACACAGTTGATCCATGATGAGAATCTCCCGTTCCACCACATCCCAAAGGTGCTCTATTGGACTGAGATCTGGTGACTGTGGAGGCCATTGGAGTACAGTGAACTCATCGTCATGTTTGAGATGATCTGAGCTTTGTGACATGGTGCATTATCCTGCAGGAAGTAGCCATCAGAAGATGGGTACACTGTGGTCATAAAGGGATGGACACGGTCAGCAACAATACTCAGGTAGGCTGTGGTGTTTAAACCATGCTCAGTTGGTACTAAGAAAATCTCCCCCACACCATGACACCAGCAGCAGCAGCCTGAAGCCTTGATACAAGGCAGGATGGATCCATGCTTCCAAATTCTGAGCCTACCATCTGAATGTGGTTTTTCCAATCTTCTATTGTCCAGTTTTGGTGAGCCTGTGTGAATTGTAGCCTCAGTTTCCTGTTGTTAGCTGACAGGAGTGGCACCTGGTGTGGTCTTCTGCTGCTGTAGCCCATCTGCTTCAAGGTTGGACGTGTTGTTGCTTCAGAGATGGTCTTCTGCACACCTTGGTTGGAACCAGTGCTTATTTGACTTCCTGTTGCCTTTCTATCATCTTGAACCAGTCTGGCCATTCTCCTCTGACCTCTGACCTCTGGCATCAACACTGGATATTGTCTCTTTTTGGGACCATCCTCTGTAAACCCTAGAGATGGTTGTGCTGAAAATCCCAGTAAATACTCAGACCAGCCCGTCTGGCACCAACAACCATGCCTCGTTCAAAGTCACTTCAGTCACCTTTCTTCATCATTCTGATGCTCTGTTTGAACTTCAGCAGCTCGTCTTCATCATGTCTACATGACTAAATGTTAATGAGCTGCTGCCACGTGATTGGCTGATCAGCTGTTTGTCTGTCTCCGTTAGAGACACTGGGCAGGCCGGACACGGGGTATTAAAGGTGAAACAGACTGAGCAGAGAGGTGTTTTCATTTGGTTAATGCTGCAGCATGTGTTGGTCAGCCCGTTACATGCTGATCGCTGATCCTCTCGTTAATGTTAGTCTCTGGGTGATGGTGTAAGTCCTCACCAGATGGAATTATTTAGACATTAAATTAAAACAAGCCACTGCCTTTTGTGAAGATAAATTAGTTCAAGTTAACTTTAGCTCGTCTGTGCTGCAGACGGTCCGGCCTCTTACACTGACTTCACAGCTGAGCTCCGCCTCTTTTGTTCCGTCGACATCATGTTATGAACAAACAATGACATAATCGATTATTGACATTTGTGAATCGATGCCGAATCGTCCACGTCTGCATTGCAATGCATCTACGGCCTAGCTGAGCTGTAACTGTAGCTCCACGTCACTGTGCATGATAACGTACTGAGTGTGATCTGTCAACAGTCTGCGGGGAGAATGCTTTTTGGACCAGAGCTGCAATATCACAGCTGGCCACTGAAGCAAAGAGGCAGTAAGACCGACTGGTCGAGTCACATCTGTCTCTGTAACTGTTATGCATACAAGGTATTTCAAGAGGAGGGATCAAAGGAGCCTTAATGGATGGGTTTACGGGGGCTTAAGACCTGGGCCGGGGCCCCCAACCCATACCAGGGGCCTAACAAGACATCAGCTTAAAAATATATTTCTTATAATATATGGTAATATTACATATTTGCATCGTCACCATTAACTATTTTGGGCCGGGTACGTCACAGAGGTTTCCCGTGCATGGCTATGATGATCAGCCACCAGTAGTATAATTCCTCCAATCACACCTTGGGTAGCTGTGACATCATGAGCAGGCTGTGTGCTGAAGAGGAGCGAAGAGCACGATTCGGTAAGAGCAGCCCGTCCTCACTCCAGAGTCCTCAAACACCGCAGCTTTGAGAGTGACCTCAGCGTCAGAAACCTGATGCCAAAGCCACCTTTCACAGGGGTGTGATACGCGGCCGGACAGCGTCAGTTTGAAACGCTGTAGCAGTAGCAACATAACATCAGGAGCTGGACAGTCCCTATAGCGTGGGTGTGGTGGCAGAGGGGTCCAACACACCCCAGACGTCCACTCAGGAGCCTGGTGTTCACTTCCTGTATGTCTGATGTTCTTCTCTAACCTAACCACGTGCTTTTGTTCACGTCCCAGCGTTGGCTGCATCGTCCCAAAACATCAACAGCAGATGCAGGTGGATATCTGGCGCGTAACATGTATACGTGGAAGTCCTCTGACAAAGCAGCGATATGTGGTGACTGGGGATGAGAACATGCTGGTGAGAGAAACAGCCGCAGCTGTGGAGGAGGAGGCTGTACGCTGAAGTAGAGGGAGAGAAGGAGTGGCACCGACAACCAGAGGAGACGGGCCAGTAGGACACAGGATGTTTGCATTAATCTAAAAGGCTGATCTTCTCGTGTTGCTGCTGTGAATGTGGGCGTAGTTGCAGACGTGGAATGTAACTAGGTACATTAAGTCAAGTACTGCACTTAGGTACAAATTTGAGGAACACCTCAGAGGCAAATACTGCACTTCTTTACCTGATGACATTTATCTGCCAGCTTTAGCTCAAGTTCCGTCACAGAGTTAGATCATTAAATCAACAGATTAACTGTTATAAATTAAACTACTCAGCAACATATACAGTAATTTATATGAGCGCCACCTTCACCAGCTCAACGTGTCCACACAGAACAGCTCATACAATATCCTATATTAGCATCACATGGATGAGGCTTCATCCTTACTGCACAGGTTCAGGCAGATCAAGTCACTGTGGTTAGGCACAGGCAATGAAACATGTTGAGGACGTCCCTTAAAATGACTCTAAGTTCACACGGATCCAAACACGTGTCTCCAGGGGAAAGAGTGCGTTTGGTGAACCAACCACCGCCCTCATCTGCCTCCTTTCAAGGATGCTTCCTTGTTTACTCTCGTCACACTGATCACGTGACTGTGACCTTTCAGAAGACGTGGGGCGTGTATGAATTTGGGCGCGTTACTTTTCAGAAAAAGACATACGGTTTCTGACGCCAGCCTGACCAGCTGCAACGTTATGATCATAATCCAGTAACTTACACCAGTCTGACAGTTCTGCATCACGAGTACTTTAAATATATTTCCATGAATACACTTTGTACGTCTACTGAATTATGGTTTTGGGTGCAGGACTTTTACTAGTGACAGTAAAAGTTCTGAGTATTTCTTCCACCTCTGCCGACTCACAGCTTCGTCTTGACTTATTGTTGACTTATTGTTTTGTATTGATGACTTTAATATTCTGCATTCACCATCTGCTGCTGTCCACTGACTGTACGGAGTAATAAGTTACATAAATGCAGTGGTTCATTAACTCAAAGAAACGTTGTCTCTGAACACAACACAGGCAGTGCTGCAGTGTCACCATGATATCATATAAACAATATAGTCAGACACAAACACTCATAATTTTGGTAATAACAGACCTAAAGGTGCTGAGGTACTGCTGCCTGACCATGTTTTGTTATTTAAAGACTACAGAAGTACAGCTTGGTCTGCAGCACAGCAAACTTCTTTCTGAATGTGTGTGTGTGTGTGTGTGTGTGTGTGTTCAGCTGTCCATGCCTGTGTGTGTGTCCAGCTGTCCATGTCCATGATGGACATGCACAGACATCAGCGCTGACATACAATTAGTGCAGCACTCCTCCATATTTAGCTTCAAAGAGTGCGAGCAGTGAGGTGTGGATGGTCATATCTCTGTCTGTGTGACTCAGCTGCACTCACCACAGGCCAACAATACAGCTGAAATGACTGCTCCTTTAACAATGTAAGGCACACTCGCTGCGAGCCGACAGGTCGTCTGACGTCCGTGAGTCTAGCTGACACAACTTCTTTGTTGGCAAATGGTGGTTTATTTTCGAGTCCCTTTTCTGAAACACATCTCTACCTAAAAGCTTTAATTGGAGAGGCTGCTGTTGCCATGGCAACATTACCCACTCCAAATTTGTACGTGGTTGGTAGACAGACGGAGAGAAGGAATGCCTTCCACAGATCTGCTTTTCAGGCAGTGTTTCCTCAGAGTGGCAAAACGGCTGTTTGTATCGCACAGAATTTACCGTCACTGTTTAACAAGCGTTTAGAGGTTACATCACTGGATTCCAGTGTGTCCAGTTTGGGTTTTCTGGCACAGGGCTGACTGACTGCGTCATGTATACAGTCAGCTGAGGGGTACATAGCTTTCTGATCAGAGAGAAGCTTTCACTGAGCTGCAGGTGACCTTTTATTGCATAATGGAAAGGGGTCAGGTGGTTGAGTCGAACCCTCTGAGACTCTGAGATTTATTTTTGAAGCGATGCACAATATTGGATTTTTTGCTGATATCTGATATGCCAACATATAACAACTTATTTGGCCGATACAATTATTAATATATCCACATTCTTCTCCACCCAGTGATCATCAAGTCTCCTCTGCAGCTGAATTATCATCATATCATACATGCATACTCTCATCCTGACGGCCCAGCAGCAGGTGGAGACGTGAAATACTTTTTAATGTATGTAACATTCATTCATTGTGCAAAATAAGAACAGCATGTTGTTCATGTTGAAGCTGATACTGATGACGTGCTGATTAATGGGCGATGTGACCCTAAAATAATATCACAATATTTCAGGGTATTTTTGGGATAACAGTATTCTTTATGATACGACAAATTAGGGAAAAAAAATTCATTATTAATTTAAGAACACAGAGTGCAACAGAATCAGTGATGTAGTTTCACAGTTTGCTTCAAATCTTCAGTAAAACCTAAAATGATGTGTCATGTCTTTAGTTTGTGAACAACAACAGTAACTCAGAGTGACATTCAGATTCTGTTACAACTAAATCATACAGTTAGCATACATCGCCTGAAAGCCAAGAGTCTGAAGATTAAATTAAGATGCAGCTCAGTCCTGTGTGTCAACTTTATCTGGTTATAACTCTGTAATAAACTGTGTGTTTTGGTTAGGCGCCTATTTAAACTTTATAGATTTAGAGAACATAGACCAGGGGTCGGCAGCCTGTACCATCAAAAGAGCTATTTTTGGTCACAATAAAATAAATCTGCCTGGAGCTGCAAAACGTATTTGAGCCTCATAATAAAGGTAACACAGCCTATTGAGTCGAACTCAGCCTATCAGCGTTACCAAGAGATCTAAATGAGCATTTATTCATATGTTTCAGCACGGCGTGGCTCCTCTGCAGTGGGCTCGTTTGGATCATTCTGCATTTTAACTTTTCAGCGTTGACGATAAAAGAAAACAGACTTTTTACTTTTGGGATTTGGAACCTACAGCTAGCCTAGCTAGGAAGACTCAAGACAACATTAGCCATCACTCGTCATGTTTTTAGAGGAAGAAGTGCCGGGCCAAACGTATGACGCACACTTAAGCTGACAAAGGTTAAAACATTTTTTTAAATCAGTGTATAGATGCCGCATTTTTACAGCTGAAGAATGTAAGAGTCACTTTAGGCAAGTGCAACAATAAATAAACATTACAATGTTAAAAACATAAGTTATTATTCACTTTCATATCATTTTGTGTCAAAGCCACAGGGAGCCACTGGAGAGGAGCTGAAGAGCAGCATGCAGCAGGTTGTCGACCCTGGTGTCGGGGCTTGGAACATTACGATGGAAGTATATGATAGAATCAAAAGCTTCCGACATTTCTGAGACTTCTGTTAGACCTGCATCATCTGGCGAATAGATGGCAAGCACAACAACAGCTGCGGGCTACGTAAACCCCCCCCACAGCAACAGTACTCCCTGATGTCAGCTCAGGAAGGGCCTGAGGAACATGACGAAAAGCTCAAGGTGTCGACCTGGCCTCCAAATCTCCCACACCTCAACGTGATTGAGCATCTTGGGACGTGCTGGTACCTCACCTCACAACTGACAGGTCTCAAATGATCTGAAGCAGCAACCTGGTACCAGACACCACAGGACACCTTCCAGAGGTCATGTGTCCATTCCTCGACATGTCAGAGACAAGTCTAATCCAGGGAGGACCCACTGTGGATTAGGGGTACCTGTGAGGTACCAGCGTGTCCCATGGATGCTCCATCAGATTTGGATCAGAGGAATCTGGAGGCCAGGTCGACACCTTGAGCTTTTTGTCACGTTCCTCGGCCTGTTTCTTTCTAAAATACTTTGACGCCTGCTTGATGTTAAAGATTTCTTTTTTTTTTAAGATTATTTGTTCGGGCATTTTTGCCTTTAATGGACAGGACAGTCAAGCGTGAAGGGGGAGAGAGAGTGAGGGAGTGACATGCAGCAAAGGGCCACAAGCCGGACTCGAACCCGAGCCGCTGCGGCAATAGCCTTTGTACATGGGGCGCTTGCTCTACCACTAAGCCACCAGCGCCCAGATGTTAAAGATTTCTAATGGCTCCCCCACCCCCGTCTGCTTTGCACAGCCTGGTGTGCATGAACTTATTTAATAGTATTCTTGTCCTGGTCCTGTTTCTCTGTCACTTCTTTGGTTTTTGCCCAAGGACCAGTGTTGGGCAAGTTCCGCAATCCTGTTGTCTTCCTCTGGAACTGTGAGAGACGTCCACACCACGACATGTTTTGCCCTCTCGACAGCGTGCTGCAGTTGTTGCTCTTCTTCTCTGTGTTTATTGGCGGCTCGCAAAATAAGTTCAAAGGCGCACGTACCACTACTCACTGAGTCAGGTGTGTAGATGATGCCCTTGCTAAGTCAATGGAAGCAGTCTGGCTTGGAATTATTGGCACTATTATCGGCTGTAATTTTAATTATCAGAATAATGCATGATTATAAAAATGTCCCATAACTGGCTGATAATATATATTGTGCACCTTTACTATGGACTGCAGTCATCTGGCTAACACTGCCTCATTTACAGACATGCTGAGATAAACCATGGAAATAGTGGTTTGTGATACAATCTCACCACAAGGTCTGCTCAGCAGCTAGCTTTCCATCGTGTCAGGATCGTCCGCAGGAGATGCTGCCGAGTTGTCATGGAGTGGCAGATTTCCATTTCTCTGGGACTGTATGGCAGATCAGAGGGCTCAAATTTTGGGCTTGAAAGCTTTCAGGTTTTGATGTGCTTAAAATAACCTTGTGGACATGAACACAACCCAGTCTGAAGATACCGTCAGAGCAAAGTAACCCGACTTCACCTCTTCAATCATTCACAGCACAGCACAGCCATTTTCATCATTTCATCATGCTCCTCATTCTCATTACCAACACACCAGTGCTACTCTAGTGCCGTTAGGCTGGCACTCCCGTTTCCATGGCAACTACTCAAGTGAAGTGGAGTGTCTTAGCTGCTCCAGTCTAAAGATAGAGCCCTTATAAACACACCAGTTGGGCAGCTAAACCTCAGTGATCATTTTCAGCAAAGGCAGAGGAAGAGTGGCGACACCACAGAATGAATGACACTGAATGTGTCACACACTGGAAGACAGAAAGACGTTCTTTCCCCCAGTCCTATATGATCAACCTTACAGGCTGTGTGTGGCAGATGATAGGGCGATTCTCTCAAGCGGATTTCACACTCAAAGTGGAGATGAAACACTGAGCAACATGACTGTGTTTCTTTGGTTTTACCTCAGGCAAGACATGACACTGCAGTCAGACTTTATATCAGCCTAGATCAGCTACAGGAGTAGATTGTACTTCACGTTTCTGCCAGCAGGGCGCAGCAATCTCACAACAAGCTGGATGGTGACGTCACTGGGATGGTGGTTTACTACGAGCGCTGGGCACAACACTGTACCTCAGACTACTGTATCTAGTTTTTAACTTAGTAAGTGTTGATACCGTGGAGTTTAAACAGTTCCAGAGACAAAGTTAAAAACCAATCACCTGTGTTTTTGAGCCAGTAAGACCAAATATAGTGATGAGGCCTGTTCTGATCAGACAACAGCGGTGACAGTGACAGTGACAGTGAAGAGCTGCCTGACTTTGACTTGTGATAAATTCACTGTCAGCTGCAGTTGATAAACAACACAAAACATGTTTCCACATCAAATATGTGCTCGAGCACTGTGTCCACCCAGCTGTCGGACCACAACAACGCCAGCTGCTGTTACAGTAATGTCTTCATGTTGCAGCTGACATAGCTAACATCAGCCTAACCCAGAGGTCACGTCCACAAGCCACCTTATATCATGATCAACATCACTCCCTCCTAGACACCGAGTCAGATGTCGGCATACTCTGCGTCACCGACCATCAGTAAAATAAATCAACTGTATGACTCACCAACAGAGGAACTGTTGGGGTTGAGCACTACTTAGGATTGTCCTTGTTAACGTTAGATTCCTGGTGGTGCCAGCTTGGTTTAGCATTCCTGCACCTATCCACTCCTCGTGTACGTAACAGACTGTTATCCCTAACATGGAGACACCGCCAAGATCCTGCTGACTCTAAGGTGAAACACCAGAAAGGAAGAGCTCCCCCCTCAGCAACAGGATGATGACATCAGGCTGGTTGATGGTTTTAGCTTCGCCTCAGATCACAAACCAAAAGTTTTACTGTGTTTACTCCTCACCGCTTTCGTAATGGCTCCTCTCCTGGTACTGTGCATCCATGGAGGTAATCCCAGACTCCGATCCTTCCACTGAAACAGCACATAAGGTGGAGCTGCAGCCGATGCCTGTGCCGCCAGCAGGGGACACTGTTACATCCCTGAAAAGACAGGAATAAGAACCATGAGGGTGAAAGTGAACTTTACTCTGATGAAGCTTCACAGAAACATAACGGTTTACAAAGGAGCACAGAGAAAACATCTTCTGGTAGAGAGTGCACACCGCTTGTTTTAGCTCAGTAAACAGAAGCAACTGAAGTGCATGAGGACATATTACTGTACTGATAACAGTGCAAAACATACCACAATATGTGTACATGCGAGTTCACAGCGTTGGGCGGATCGATACCAAAATATCGATACTCTCGATACTACAATTTCATTTTAAAGATCGATCCTAAGGTCAAAAGGATCAATACCAAAAACAGATTGGTTTATCCATCTTCATCCACTCATCCAGGGCCGAGTCACGGGGGGCAGCAGGCCAAGAAAATCCTCCCAGACGTCCCTCTCCCCAGCGATGCTTTCCAGCTCCTCCTGGAGGACCCCGAGGCGACCAGATGAGATCTATAATCCCTCCAGCGTGTTCTGGGTCTGCCCCGGGGCCTCCTACCAGCTGGACCAGGAGGATCCTGATCAGACAAGTTACTCCAGACCCAGCAGCGTCTACTTGGTTTCACTTTCAGCCAGTGTCAGCAGTAGGACAGTGAAGCCCCGTGTCCACCAAACACTTTCAGTATGGTACATCTGGAACCAACAGCAACCCTTCAGACATGGCACCTAGACCCTATAGTTGTAGTTTACTGATGTATGAACAGAGGTTACATCAAACCAGAGTGAGCGTCCTCTACTGACCAATCAGACTGCAGTGTTCACAGCTCCACCTTTTAGTACCAGATCTGTGTGCTAGGTACCCCAACAGAGGGGGGACCAAACATGGGGACGCTCAGGAACAGTGAAACACAGCACTGCTGTGTCCAAATCACCCAAAGAAGAAGATCTACTGGAGACTGGAAGATGATGTTGTTTACAGAGGAGACGCAGCAGATTGTAAACCATAGAGATGTTGATGGGCTCACACTCCAACACTTCCTGTTTTGATCAACACTCTGAATCCAATTTGGACGAAGAACAAACGAGTGGTGGGACGAAACAGGATCTCCATGACGATGACAGTCATGACAACGTGTTCCACTGTACCTCAAACAGAATATTATATTCATTATAATTATTATCATTTTATTATTATTTTAGTGTATTATTGATACAATTCAAATTGACATAAGGAAATGAGACAAAAAATGTGAATGTTAATTGATTTTGAAAATGACAAAAATGTTCTCAGCTTGTTGTCCGAAATGTTTGTTTATTTATGTGTTTTAATTAAAATGGACAAATTCAAACATTGATTTAAAAAAGGAAAGAACGAGAGAGAATAAAATGTTTTCTATGTGTGAAAACAGACGGTCTGTTCTTTATTTTGCTGCACACACACACACACACACACACACACACACACACACACACACACAAGAAAACCGCGACTTTAAATAATACACTGTACCTTATCGGTTCCGATATCGGCGATTCTGGCCCTGTGGTATCGGATCGAGAGCTGGCTCTGTGCCATCACCCTCCTCTACGAGTTCACAGTTGACACAAAATGGCGGCGACCCTCGGCCCAGCCACGGGTCGGCCTACGCCACAAAGCGGGGACTTGACTCACACACACACTTCACCACACTCAGATGTGACACACACTCTCTGGAGAGCTCTCCACGTGTCAGCGAGGAACTGCCGCCATGTTTAACTCTCTTTAACAACAACATACCTGACACAGACGGAATAAGAGTCCCGGAAGTGAAGTGACGTCTCCTGTCCGAGCACGAATGAGGAAATCACCGTGAGATCCCCAGGTGTGTGTGTGTGTGTGTGTGTGTGTGTGTGTGTGTGTGTGTGTGTGTGGGCGGAGACAGAAGCAATCGATCTCAGGGTGTTAGATGAAGAGCATCTGTGCAGAGCTCAGACAAACATGTTTACATCTCATTAAATAAGATTAAAGTAAACAATGTAACATAAACAGCTTCTTAGCATTTAACCCACGGTTACTCATTAGTGTCTGTCGGTATCCATGGTTACATCTGCTTCCTACTTCCGGTAGAGCGGCGAGGGCGTCCCATGGTTTGGCCATGAATCAGGAGTGCTCTCTGCAGCTGGGAGTGTGACTTGATGTGGAGTGACACTCGGTGGTGAAGAGGTTTGGGCCTGGGCCTCAGTGTGACTCAGTCGCAGGTAAAAAAAAAAAAAAATCCCCACAATGCTTTGCACACAGTTTGCAGGAAGTGAAGGCGGGGCCTCTTCAGTGATGACTTACCTGGAATGTAACAGACGTGACGTGACGAACAACAACATGACGCATCATTAGTGCGCTCTCCAGCGCCCGCACTCTATGACGGATACGCCATCTCACTCCTGCGTGTGGTGTCTGACTTTCACGCGTCCTGTCAGCACCCTGCAGAGGTGCAGAGGTGCGAGGGCCCGTTCATCGCTGCTTGCAGCTTTAATTATATCTTGTGTTTATTTTTTTCTGCTCAGTGTTGTCAAACTGTGAGACATCTTTACTTCTGTCTGTCTTATTGTTCTGCTCTTTGTTTTCTACTTTATTTATTTTACGTATTCACACATCTATCACTGTGCACTGATGCTTCCTGTTTGCCCTCTGACCCTCTGCTGCTGTATAAAGGCTTATCTTATTACTAATTAAGATATGATGATCATCAACTTCCCAGATTTTTAATAAACAGACTCTGGGCATTATTTTTTGAACTCGTCACAGCACCAGCGATGCAGCGTGTCCCACCTGTCCCATCTACACTCCTCCAAACATGTCACACGCTGGCTGTAAAATAATACTGTCAGAGAACAAACAGCCATCGAAGGATAAAACATGCTGTACAGGGCCGAGTTTACCGAGCCGAGCTCTACGAGTCCTGCTGACCAACAGAGGCAAACCACCGCAGTGACATCACCAGCTAGCTTGTTGAAAGATGGCCGCGCCCATGCTGACATTAAGGACGGCGCAAGTCACTGCCCAAGCGCCAGAGTTCGGCGACTTCAGGAGACCAGTCTCTTCATTTTAGTGACTAATACACAGGTGGAAGTAATAAATTACATTTACTCTCCTTACTGTGACTGTGTGTGTGTGTGTGTGTGTGTGTGTGTGTGTGTGTAAGTGTAATTGTAATGTCGCGTAGTGTTCACATCAACCGGCTGAGTCGCTGTCGTCACTACAGAGTACCCTTGTCCCCTCCTCTGTGTGTATCTCTCCTGTGAGCTCCTCTCTGCTTGGTTGTATAATTGCTCTTCAGGACAGAATGTGAGTGGGTGGGAGGCTGTGGATGTGTCATGAAGGCTTCTTCAGAGAGACAGGCAACCTTACAGGCCCTTCTCATTCGCCGGTCCTCGTGTAGCGACGCGTGGTCGCACCCCTTCACTGTGTGGTGCAGACACCAGAGACACCCTTTGGCGTCTTTATTAGACCTTTTAGAACGGGTTCTGTTTCGGTTCGTGCGCCTCATTTTGAACCCCAACAGTTGGTTCCCAGCTGATTCCTAAAAACAGCAGGTCGGGATGGAAAGAGAGGACAGAGAGAGCAACAGTGGAGACGAGGCAGAAGAGACACCAGTGCCTCGTTTCCTCCGAGCAGCACGGTTCAGTTCAGTACGCTTCGTGTTCCCACAGTGAGAAGTTATAGCAGCGTTCCTTAGCGTCCCCATGTTTGGTCCCCCCTCTGTTGGGGTACCTAGCACACAGATCTGGTACTAAAAGGTGGAGCTGTGAACACTGCAGTCTGATTGGTCAGTAGCAGACAGCAGTGTCAGCGCGAGCTGAAAACAGGAAGTCACGACGCATCGCTTCTCTGGTTGTTTTGAAACTTTGAGGGCAGAATGAGTAAGAAGTCGCGCTGGGTACCACAAATGTGACTGGTACCTAGATTTCAGTGTCTCATTTCAGCGCCAAATTGTGTGCGTGGCAAGAAAGCATGAGCAACAGGGAGCGCGAGCGGGGAGAGCAAACATGTGTCCCAGTGTAACGAAGAGTTCAGGCACATGAGGGTGAGGTCTGCGGTGGCAGCGCCAAAGGACCGAGGGTCTAGGTACCATGTCTGAGGGGTTACTGACAGTGTTTGGTGGAGACGGGGCTTTAAGCTGCGAGTATTTGCCGCTCTGGTACTTTGGTCTCTCCTGTCAGGGTTAGGGGGTCATGGAGGAGGGGATCAGGGGAAAGGGAACAAGGGACATGAGGGGGGCGGAACAGTGTCAGATTTTTTCTTGTAGTGTGCCACGTTTGTGACGGCAACACCGCCTCTCCCGCCTGGAATATGAACAATAAACAACCGATCAAGAAAAAAAGACGATTATTATTTTTGCCATAATCACGCAGCACGATGACGACACACACACCTGCTGCCATGGTGACGCTGTGAGAAATAAAAACTTAAACTAACGACGCCTGATCTGTAACAAGCACGTGCACGTTCAGCCCCACAGCTGAAGATGAATGACTGAACTGTTCCCAGTGTGACGTGTTAGAGAACACACTGCACACACAGCGTGTGACGGGTGCTGAAGCTGGTCTCAGGCCAGTCACAGTCATTAGCTACAACATGTCTCGCCTCACTGTCGTTCTCGGCCTCGTGCCACCGCCTGCCGTCACATCACCAGCCGGTTAGCATCAGCTGACAGAAATAGCTCTAGCGTCACGCGTTCAGTCCTGTGAACACACTTCCTGCTTATGTTTTCATGTCTGGTTTCGACGACGATTACACACTCAGAGAAGAGTTGTGAGGGTGCAGATGTTCACCTGGATCGTATCTCACCTTGAGTACACAGAGTGTCTCTTTGGTCGGCCCAACGCTTTGGTTCAGACTGAAATATCTCAGCTGCTGGACAGATTGTCATGAACTCTTTCATGGTCCTCAGAGAACAGACCATACTGACTCTGGTGTGCACACAGTCACCACAGAGCTAAGAGTGTGTATTTCTCCTGTGTGTGTTAAATTATAAGGTGCATTATAGTGTATGTTTAATAACAGGCTGCATCGCTGTGAGCAGTGTAACTGATCTAACGTTACATCATCTGTCTCTCTGACAAGCTTCCACACAGACATCGACTGCAGGTGGGGTCAAAGTTCATAGGCTGCTGCCGTCTGTCTCACAGAGATCACAAACATACTTCACCTGTCAGGAACAGATCAGAGGTTACCATATTGTAACTCTAGTTCTAGCGGCACAGGCGGCGCCCTCTCCTGGACTCTGTGGGAGCTACTCTGTTTGTGTTTGTAAACAGTGATGATGTATTTTGTGGGCGGGGCCGAACAGGTGGCAGAAAGGGACAGCAGTGGTGTCTCAGGACGTGTTGAGGATGCGATGCTCTAGCTTTACCTGTAGTCCCACACTGTATTTCTGGGACAGTGTTTCATATACTTAACAATAAATTGTGATAAATTTGGACTGTTTTCTGAGTGTTTTCCTTTTTTAGACTAGTCGACTAGTCCTAATTAAGATCTTCATTTAGTCGACAGGAACATCGCTCGTCTCTATTAGAGGCCTGCTCTGGTCGCCAAGCAGTTCATTTTTTTACAGAAGTTCTCTGGTTGTATAAAACCAGGTTGTTGGCTACCTCAGATTATGTTTCCGTTCCTGGATTACCCTGTGAGTTATTCATATTCCTTCAGTCAGTACGGCTCCTCAGATTGAAAGGATCAAGAGGGTTTTTCATAAAGTTGATCTAACTTGTGAGGTTTGTTTTAACAGGATAAAGTGGTGTGTCGGTACAGTGGGCGCTGTCATCCTCGATGCTCTGTCTGTCAGAGGTCGATCACATGAACGATTCATAATTGATATATTAAGTAATATTCATACTGGTTTAATTACCAATTTGATTTTATTTCCTGATCTTTGCTGGTCAACAGTTTTGTGAGAAAGACAAATGACATCATGTTTGTTGTGTCAGTTTACATTTATTATTATCATTGTTTTTATTACATTGGTTTGATTGAAAATAAATGCACACAGGCGTGTACCTGAAAACGTGATTAGCAAATCAGTGAGCAACAGTCTGTGTGTGTGTGTGTGTGTGTGTGTGTTCTTTCAGCTGCTCCAGGTGAGTCTGAAGCCTGACGGCAGGTTGGCGTACTGGGCATTGAAGACGATGTAGACCTGATGGGAGGAGGCTGTGAACGGAGCGATGTTGGTTTCCTGAATGAACACAAGAGAGGAAACAAACGATCAATCATAATCTATATTTACTTCATTTTCACAGATACTTAAAATGTGTATGCTTCAAAAACACACACGACCTCCTTTATATCTCTAATATAACTCACACAGGCTGTAATGTGCTCATGTTATCAATCAAGAACTGATCCACCTCATTCTGAGCCCCCACCATACCTTGTGTCTAGTGATGGCCCAATGAAGCCTCATGAAGCATTGTCTTTATTTTCTGAGCCCACTAGATGGCACTTTTTGTTCAACAAAAGGTTGAAAGCACACTGAATTGCCATTCTTTGAGCCTCTGTCTTTAAACCATGAGTGCCATCTAGTGGGTTCAGAAAATAAAGACAATGCTTCATGAGGCTTCATTTGGCCATCACTACTTATGTCAATTATGGTTGCGACAAACTGGTTAAATATGTATTTGTATATATAAATATGGTTAAAATGTGATTCTTTTTCCTTTTCACTTCAAACCAGCCTTCACACAGGAAGCTGGATTGACCAATCAGCATGTTTGGATCTGTGGTTTGTTTTTAACGAACATTAATTCAAACTTTAAGCAGTTACTTGAAATAAAAAGTGCAATGATTTGTGTCTGAGCCTCTGAACCACTGCACACAGATCTGGACATGAAGGGGTTTACTGAGGACAAAAGGACGGCACATACCAGTCCACAGTACGGTCCGACAGGCGGTGAGGAGGTGTCCGGGCCATCATACAACTTCAAGAAGTTGTTCTGGCAGTCTCCAGGGCCATCAATACTGATCTGGGCAAAGGTGACGGTCACCACACGACCTCTGGGGGCCTTGATAACCCATTCACAGTGGGTACCGTTGGGATAGGTGCCTGGGTAGTTGGGACTTGCGAAAGAGCCATGGTCACCGAACAGAGTGCCACCACAACCTGGTACACAAACATGTCACACAAAGATGGTTCAGGCCAAAAGAAGAACAGCAAACATGAAGACAACTGTTAAAGATGTATTAATGGATCGCAGCAGCTTTGTTCATCTTTTGGTTTTGGAGTGTAAACAGTTCAGCTCTGACCGTGAGGGGAGGATGTCCACGTGGCCTCGAAGCCATCACGGGCGTGGGAGAAGTCACTCTTGAAGCGTAAGTAGAGCAGGTTGGACTGTGGAAAGACAGGGCTGGGCAAGGTGCTGCCGCAGAAGCGATCGAACAGTGGTGCGTCCGCTGTACTGCCATTACGAATCTGAGAGACAACAGAGAGTGTTGTGATTAACTGAGTCGCTGACACTTGTAGCCCGTTTACACCAAACACTCTCAGTACAGTCCCTTTGGGACCAACAGTAACCCTTCAGACATGGTACCTAGACCCTGGGTCTGTTTAGTGTTTCCACTGCAATCAGAACTCTTAAGTCCTGTTTCCACCGAGCAGTCTGGTTCAGTTCAGTTCATAGTTTCTGTCTCCACAGTGAAAAGTTGTGGATGGTACCAACAGCAGCGTTCCTTAGCGTCCCCATGTTTGGTCCCCCCTCTGTTGGGGTACCTAGCACACAGATCTGGTACTAAAAGGTGGAGCTGTGAACACTGCAGTCTGATTGGTCAGTAGAGGACGCTCACTCTGGTTTGATGTAACCTCTGTTCATACATCAGTAAACTACAACTATAAAATGAAAGAGAAAAAATCACTTCATTCACTGGGCCGACTGCCGGCAACTTTTAAGGTGGAACGTTAACTTGTAATGTTACTCAATGCATGAGTTGATGTCGTGAATCCATCAGCACACCTTAAATTTACCTGTGACAACTTTGAGCATCACTTTAGTTTTTATATGACAGACACTTTTAGTGCTGACTTTAAAAATATAGATTGATTTGGAGCGGATTATGTGAAGGTCATATATTCTAATCCTCACTTCCTGTGGGCTACAGCAACACTAAACCCCTGAGCTTGCCTGAGAAGGACTAAATGCACAAAGCTGCTATTTTGAAATATCCCATGGAGAGAGACTCTCACTGCAGCCTGTTGTATTTTGTTCTGAAAATGTGGGCGTGCAGCCTCGTTCTGTGGACCATAAACCAGGTGCAGACTTCCATCTGTGTCACCGCTGATGAGGAAATACAGCCAGTGCTGGACGGAGCAGTGAGTGACAACAACCCCGCCCACATTTAAGAGGACTGTCTGAACAGACCCAGGGTCTAGGTACCATGTCTGAAGGGTTACTGCTGGTTCCAGAGGGACTGTACTGAAAGGGTTTGGTAGGAACGGGGCTTAAGGGGTCACAGACAGAAGGGTCAGGCAGCTCAAACACAGGTTAACTTGCCACGTGGCCAAAAGTACACGGACACCCCTATCCACGTAAGTTTGGTCTTGTAGTGTATAGAAACAATAAATAGGCGTCCTGGTTTTACCTCCAAAAACTAGTGCGGTCTTTGCCCTCCCTGTGCTTGAGGTGAGCGCAGGTAGAGTGGATGTAGAGAACAGAGCTCATCCCCATTCAAACAACACTTTGATCACTTCATATGTGACTGATTTTTTTAATATACATTTGCTGTATTGTGAGATATTTGGCAGCACTGCGTCCAAAGCTGTGGTCAGCTAGCCTTGTTAAGGCCATGTGCTGTCATTGTGGAGTGCAAAACACACTCACAGATACAAAAAGGTGAAGAAATCCCCCTAAAGTAAAGAGAGCATAAGGAATGATGATGATAGTTGTTTTACCTCCAGGTAGTCAAAATTACAGTTGGCCTGGCTCTCCAGATCAAAGTTGTTGAAGAAGAAGGAGATGTAGCTGTTCTGTGGTGCCTTCAGGATGATGGTGCAGTCTATGTTGTGGGGGTAGATGTCCGGCCAGCCCGGACTCTTCAGGTAGCCGTATTCCTGCTCGTAGGTTCGGCTACAGCCTGGAAATCATCACCACCACACAGTCAGAGCACTTCAAGGGTAACTGCAGTGTTTTTCAACCTGGACCCTGTCTGCACATGGTTTTGTGTCTCAGTGACTAATGGGAACAACATGTTTTTGTCTTGGTCCAGTATTGAAAGAGAGTGCTGCGGCCAACAGACGTGAAACAGACTCATCAGTGTGCGTTCACTCACAGTGTTATTGTCACTGACAGGCTCGGATTGTTATTCTAAGAGTGTGTCAACATTACAGAGAGGATCCCTACAGAGATAGACCTTTTTATTAAAGAGTGAGATCTTTTTAGTTTAACCAGAAACAGCAACAAAATCGCCATCGCAGACCCCACCAGACTCCATTTAAATAAACAATAAATTTAGCATGTATAGAGGCAGCATGTTGTCACATCTAAGTGGGTGAATTAAGAGTTAATTTCAACCAAATCAGAGCTGGTGACAGCTGGAACTGTAGACGAACCTAGAGGTTTTTTGTTAGTTTGACTTTGTGTTTTACGATGACTAAATTACTGTTTATTTAAATGGAGTCTGGTGGGATCTGCGATGGCGATCTTGGGGCTTCTGGCCTGAGCTGACCTCCAAGTACCCCAGATCCCAACCTGATCAAACATTTGAGGGATGTGCTGGTACCCCAGAGGTACCCCCGATCCACGGTGGGTGCTCCTTGAACTGGACTTATCTTTGACCTATTAAGGCATGAGCGCAGGACCTCTAGAGGGTGTCCCTTGGTGTCTGGCACCAGGGCGCTGGCTTCAGATATACTGAGTCCTCTGGGCTCTGAGGTGGGGAACCAGCATGTCCCACAGATGTTTGATCAGATGGGGATCTGGGGAATCTGGAGGCCAGGCTGATACCTTGAGCGCTTTGTCACATTCCTTGGACAATTCCTGAGCAGTTTTTGTGGTGTGGCATGGCGCATTGTCCTGCTGAGAGGCCACTGCTACTGGGGAGGGCCGTTGCCATAATGGGGGGGTGCCTGGTCTGCACTGGTGTTTTAATGGGTGGAGCGTGTCAGGGGGCATCCACACAAACGTCAGAACCCAATATTTCCCGACAGAACATTGCATCGTGACAAAATGATCAGTGTTGCTCACTTCACCTGTCAGTGGTTTTGCACCTCATCTCAGCCCAGGCTAACCACGGGTACTTACTGGCGATCTGATAGGTGAAACTCAGGCCATTTCCTGTCATGAAGGCGTCAGATCTGAAGTTCACGTGGATTGTTCTGCCGTAGCTGTAGAAGTCTGGTGGATGATCATCTGATGCACAGAACTTATGTGACTGCCCATAGTCTCCCTGTGAACACAAGAATCGCCTCCTTCAGGATGGATGTTACAATGCTGCAACAGTGAGTATCAAAAAAAATAATTCAGCCATTTTCACCTCTGCAGTGATTGAGAGTGCTTTCACACCACATATGCAGCACGTTCTTACTCCAAACTTTCTAATACTGCAGCTTTGTCAGTGATCTCAGCATCACAGCCTGATGTACACAGGCGCCTTCTGTGGTGGCACGATGCTGCAATTTGTAACGCCAGCAACTACCGTAATATAAAGAGCGACAAAGTCAATATAGGGAAGGCGAGGGGGAATGGGATGAGTCCAACAAACTCCAGACTTTCACCTGGGAGCTTTTTGTTTTGCGTGTGAATTTGAAACCAAACCATGATGTTTTTTCTAAACCCAACTGTGCTTTTGTTGCTTTTGTTGCTCAAATCAAAGTGTTTTACTGACGTTGTAAGTTCATTTTGAAAATGATGGTATGCAACTAGCGAGCAGAGACTGAAGTCAGAAGTGTATTTTGAAAAGACACAAAGCAAGTAACAAACGTAAATCAAGACGCCATCCCTGAACGTCCAATACAGACACAGGAGGGTACCTGGCGCGTCATATTTAGACGTGTACAGCCCCGTTTCCATCAAACACTTTCAGTGTGGTTTCGGTGTGAGTCTGACCTCTTGGCAGCCATGTGAGTCAGTCTTACCTCATGTATGAAACCTGAAGTAGCAGTTGGGCCAGTGCCTTGAGCACAAAGCTAGCTGTCTACTGTTGGCTGCGACAACATTTGGAACGTGTGGACTCTGACCTGGATTACTCACCTGTGTCCCGTCACGTCACCCCTCCCCCACTGATGGTTTACTCCACCTTAATTAGTTGGTGGGAGGGTTTTTAAGGTGTCAGGCTGCTATTCTTTTTCACTCTGTTGCACATTGTGCTTCACTAAATGTCCACACCAGTGCTGAAACGATCTGAGGCCAATGTGACACTCACCATCGGCCAGTCCCTCATCTCTAGGTAGTTTTGGGAGCAGCTCTGGCTGGGCTGGAGGGAAAAGGTCTGCACTGACACTTTGATGGTTTCCTGGGCTGGAGCATCCAGGATCCAGCGGCAGGAGGTGTGAGGAGGATAGGCATTGGGGAAGAAAGGTGAGGTCAGGGTCTGGGTGGTGGTCGTGGCATTCAGAATCCCTCCGCAAACCACTGAGGGACACATTGACAAGTTTAGAAAATGCACAAAATTAGAAGAACAGCAGCAACATGTGATTCACAGGGTTATAACGACAAAGACTGTGATGCCCACTGAAAATGAAAATTCGCAGCTGATCAGTTGTTGCTGTCGCTCGACGCAGCACTGACAGACCGTCTCTATGAGCTATTCTCCTGCTCCCTCTGCCTAGTTAGCACAAGCTAACACACCAGAAAGTGATGTCATCACTGCTTGTCCTACTGTGCTGCTTGCTGAAGCCCCGCAGCAGTGTCACAGCATCCGACACCACGCTGTTTATCTCACACCAACACCAAAACGGCTCCACGGCTTGTTAAACATTGGCTGCAACGGTATGAGATTTTTAAGGTACCATAATTGTCTCAGAAAATATCTCGGTTTCACAGAATTGATCTTATGGTCAGTCAGAAGTTGCCTTAAAGGAATGAAAACAGAAGGGTCATCTTTGGTTGAACAAACGTTTTATTACTTTAACTAAAACTTGAAACCAATTTGTTAATGGAAGTTTGTGTAAAAAGTTTCCTCTTAAAAAATAACTGAACTAAAGGGGAGATTCAACGTCCAGTATCCATCGTTGATACGCAACTGTACATGGTATGATAACTGTCCATTTTTTTTATCACAGTATAAATTAAAACTGGTGTATCACTGCAATCCTAGCCACGTGATGCTAACGGTTACTGTCAGTCACTGTTCACTGTGGAGGCATATGAGACAAAATGTTCTTCACAAATTCAAGGTGACACAGCTGACTGATACACAGATGACTGTGTGGGCTCCTGTCAAAATTCTTTTTTGCTTCTTCAGCGCTAAGCTAGTTTCCCAAATTGAAGTTAGTACAATTTAACAAAATCCTCAGTAACACTGAACAAAAACCTCGTAAGATACTGCAGCGTTAGCGAGTTAGCTTGCTAAAGCGGTTAGATATGCTAACAAGTTAGCTTGTCAATAGGCTAGGATATTGTTCATTAACATTGAGAGTAAGGATGATGTCATTTTGCAGATGCAAAAACCTGCAGACACATTTTCCCTCCTTTTTAATAATCTATTCAAAACAATGTTTTTTGTAAAACTGCAGTGCTCGTGTTGACCCATGACCATCGCTGCCATGTTGACCCTGGATCGTTTGTTGATCCAGAACCATCATCATCATCTTTATCCTGCATAATTTGTTTGATCCGGGGACATCGCTGCCATGTTACCCTGGATAACTTGTTCATGTTGATCTTGACCATCATTGCCATGTCGACCCTGAATAGAAAAACTGATGTTGATCCAGGGACGTCACTGATATGGTGATGTCGACATCAACAAATGATCCAGAACCAGCGTGACGATGATGATGGTCCTGAATAAACCTGACCGAACCTTTCTAGGATTGAGATGGAACAAAAGACGGAAAATGTGTTCATGGAAAATAGTATTTAGTCTTTGTTACTAAACAGCTAATTTGTTAGCATAGCCAACCTGCTTAGCAAGCTAACTCGCTAACCCCGCAGTAGGTTTTAAGGTTTTTGTTCAGTGTTACTGAGGTTTTTTTTTTTCTTATTTCAGTTTGGAAAACTAGCTTAGCTCTGAAAAAGCACAAAAGCATTTTGAAAGAAGGAGCAGCAGATGATGATGACAGATGATGTCAGAGGGCTGTGATTGGTTGATGGCAATGTTGGTCCTGTAATGCGATGTGGGATGTTGAGCCCACAAGAGCATGTCCTACTTGGCCAAATCACATCGTACGTTGTTTTGGTCATGTGTTTGATGTGATGATGACATCTGTCGTTGTGTGACAGAGCTTACCCACCATGTTGTATCACATTTCACTGGAGTTGTACCTTGTATGATTCCACGTGACCACGGACAGGACCTGACCGAACAAACAAAAGCAATTCCATTGACCTCAGTCACACGGTTATTAATATATTTTTGGTTGACTGACGGGACCTCTAGCCAATGAGGCAGCAGCAGACGGGTATTTGAACAACAGCAGTCATTGTGGGGTTTACTATATATAAAATGGTGTCGTGCACTGTGAGTCTTGTCTGATGAAAATGAAGCCTTGCTGCAGCAGCAAGTGGAGCGCAGTGTAGTGAGGAGGGAGTAGAAAGTGTCTTACGTGGCACAGCTCTGTAGGTGGCGTTGAAGCCTCGTTTGTGCACTGAGCTATCAGTGACAAAGTGAACAGTCAGGAAGTTTCCGCTGGATACAAAATAAGCAGGAATGACGCTTCCACAAAACGTCCCAACCAGAGGGAAGTTCATGTTGTCACCGTCATACACCTGGTAGAGATACACAAACATTAAGGACATTAAGAAAAAATAGTAAATCCATTTGTGTCGCAGTGTTGTTGCCAGTGTAGTTTTATCCTACTGTACTTCAGTATGACAAGTAGGTACCTGATTGTTACACTTCGCAGAAGAGCATCAACATGGAAGCAAATCCACAACTGTAGTTAATACAAGGTAATACATATCAATATGATCTTTAGTTGGGTATCATCAGGTTAATTTCTCTGTTGATGTAATCCAATGGATGGAGTCCTGTCTCACTATGAGAAGATAATGTGCTAGAGTTGGGAACAGGACCTCATCGTTTGTTGATCCTCTGTTGGTGTCCCACAAGGCTCAATCTTAGGACCTCTTTTGTTTAGTCTATATGTTAATGATCTGCTGCTCACATGTCCTGAAGTTGAAACCCGAATGTACGCGGATGACACGGTCATGGGTCATGGCGCATGGGAAAGACAGATGTGAAGCGGCAGCTAAATTAACAGCAGCTGAGGCCAAAATTTCCAGCTGGCTCTCCTAGTCCTGCCTGACGCTCAATGGAAGTTAAACTGCTTACATGTATTTTTATATTAGGAAAAATGGAAGTCAGCCAGATATCGTGGTAAGAAGAGAAAGAATCCAGACTGTGTCACATTTTAAATATCTAGGAATTACTATTGATTCACAGCTGACTTTAAAGAAATGTGAAGCAGGTGTGTAAAACTGTAAAATACAATTTAAAGGAACTTTAGGTATATTTGAAATCAGCTCCCCTTAGACGCGGCAAAAATATCCATGTACTCAATGATTTTTTTTTTTTACTTATTTCATACTGCATTACGAGCTGGAAAAACAACACTGGCCCCGCTGGTAACACTTTACAAACAGTCAAGACCAAAAAACCATCATGTTATCACCACTGTAACATCATTCAAAGACATGATCTCCGGACGTCTGACAGCTCTGTGTGCCTTACTGATGCTAGCCTAGTGTACAAAGTGATTCATGACCAGCTGCTCCTCTGTTAGAAGAGTTCATGCAGCTGCTGTGTCATGAATACGTTCTATTTTGTAGTGGTGTTTTATATATAATAGTGTCTTTAATCAGAGAAATTATTCTATAATATCTATTTCCCGCCCAGGGACTACAGATGAAAGTTAGCTTGTAGCTAACAGGTGCGGCTAAGGAGCTGTACACTGTCCCTGTTGAATAAAATAAATAAATAAAGATAGTTCACACCTGCAAATGAAAGCATTCTATATCCTCTGTCCACAGTTAACTGATGTTTGATGTCACTTTAAATCAGCTAGTAAACTGTTGCAACAAGATGACAGTGTGTCTGTATGCTGTGTGATGTTCAGCTCTTATGTCCTGACGATGTTTCATCAGCTGGGGGTTCTTTACTTTGACATAGTCGTAGCGGCAGGTGGAGGAGCTCTCAAGGTCAAAGGACTCGAAGGTCAGGTTGATTGCCTTGTTGACCTGGCATCTCAATGGTCCACGTGCAGTCCATCCTGGGCTCATACTGCCCGTCTAGGTTTGGATCTGGAGAGCCAAACATGCCCATGGGCATGGACAGGTAGCCACCGCATCCCTGTGCCGGACCTGCAGGCAGATCAGAACAAACACAAGCCATGTTCAGATGATCAATCAGACATGTGTCTCGTCTTCAGTCTTTAAGACAGACTGTCCACACTGTTATTTGCCAGGGATTGTATCGTATTTGTGTGTCCAGACATCACCAACCTATCTGCATGGGTTTCTGTGGTAACAGCGTGTCCGGACAGTGATGCCAAAACGGACGCCATAAACTGCAGTATTGTTATGAGGCGAAAGGCCAGATGGTGGCCTTGTTTTTGTCCAGTAATGCTCAAGTCAGACCCTCTTTTACAGACCAGGACATTTTGATCATATTATTTTAGTGAAAGAGCAAATGCTTTTTTTGTTTTGTTTTGTTTATTTATTTACTTTCTTATTTAGTTTTCCCTTATATACAGTACAGGCCAAAAGTTTGGACACACCTTCTCATTCAATGCGTTTTCTTTATTTTCATGACTATTTACATTGTAGATTCTCACTGAAGGCATCAAAACTATGAATGAACACATGTGGAGTTATGTACTTAACAAAAAAAGGTGAAATAACTGAAAACATGTTTTATATTCTAGTTTCTTCAAAATAGCCACCCTTTGCTCTGATTATTGCTTTGCACACTCTTGGCATTCTCTCCATGAGCTTCAAGAGGTAGTCACCTGAAATGGTTTTCACTTCACAGGTGTGCCTTATCAGGGTTAATTAGTGGAATTTCTTGCTTTATCAATGGGGTTGGGACCATCAGTTGTGTTGTGCAGAAGTCAGGTTAATACACAGCCGACAGCCCTATTGGACAACTGTTAAAATTCATATTATGGCAAGAACCAATCAGCTAACTAAAGAAAAATGAGTGGCCATTATTACTTTAAGAAATGAAGGTCAGTCAGTCCGGAAAATTGCAAAAACTTTAAATGTGTCCCCAAGTGGAGTCGCAAAAACCATCAAGCGCTACAACGAAACTGGCACACATGAGGACCGACCCAGGAAAGGAAGACCAAGAGTCACCTCTGCTTCTGAGGATAAGTTCATCCGAGTCACCAGCCTCAGAAATCGCAAGTTAACAGCAGCTCAGATCAGAGACCAGATGAATGCCACACAGAGTTCTAGCAGCAGACCCATCTCTAGAACAACTGTTAAGAGGAGACTGCACGAATCAGGCCTTCATGGTCAAATAGCTGCTAGGAAACCACTGCTAAGGAGAGGCAACAAGCAGAAGAGATTTGTTTGGGCCAAGACACACAAGGAATGGACATTAGACCAGTGGAAATCTGTGCTTTGGTCTGATGAGTCCAAATTTGAGATCTTTGGTTCCAACCGCCGTGTCTTTGTGAGACGCAGAAAAGGTGAACGGATGGATTCCACATGCCTGGTTCCCACTGTGAAGCATGGAGGAGGAGGTGTGATGGTGTGGGGGTGTTTTGCTGGTGACACTGTTGGGGATTTATTCAAAATGGAAGGCACACTGAACCAGCATGGCTACCACAGCATCCTGCAGCGACATGCCATCCCATCCGGTTTGCGTTTAGTTGGACGATCATTTATTTTTCAACAGGACAAATACCCCAAACACACCTCCAGGCTGTGTAAGGGCTATTTGACCAAGAAGGAGAGTGATGGAGTGCTGCGGCAGATGACCTGGCCTCCACAGTCACCGGACCTGAACCCAATCGAGATGGTTTGGGGTGAGCTGGACCGCAGAGTGAAGGCAAAGGGGCCAACAAGTGCTGAACACCTCTGGGAACTCCTTCAAGACTGTTGGAAAACCATTTCAGGTGACTACCTCTTGAAGCTCATGGAGAGAATGCCAAGAGTGTGCAAAGCAGTAATCAGAGCAAAGGGTGGCTATTTTGAAGAAACTAGAATATAAAACATGTTTTCAGTTATTTCACCTTTTATTGTTAAGTACATAACTCCACGTGTTCATTCATAGTTTTGATGCCTTCAGTGAGAATCTACAATGTAAATAGTCATGAAAATAAAGAAAACGCATTGAATGAGAAGGTGTGTCCAAACTTTTGGCCTGTACTGTATATATATATATATTTTTCCATTTGAAAGGTATTTCTACAAGACTTCATTAATTTTTAAATTCATGAATTTATGAAATTATTTGTGTATTATTTTCCTTTGTATCATCCTTCCCCGTTTATTTTCCCACACATATTTATTTCTGTATTGGACTTTACATTTCTTCATGCATCTGTTCAAATGGTGGGAGGGACAAGTCAGGCCCTACTGTGCTGTGAGTGGCTACAGTGATAAATGTTGATCGTCCAATCACAGCAAGGACACATTACCTTCCGAGGGCAGGGGCATGAAATCACTTAATAAAAAAGACCAAGTCCACAGCTCCACACCCAGGGCTATGTGGACACTGGAGGAAGGCCACCAGAGGGCCCTCTGACCTCTGACCCTCCCTCTGCTTCTCTGACAGCACAGCCTGGGACAGTGGAGCTTATGTGGAGGCTGCTTAGGGGCTGTGGATGGAGCCAGCTGGCGGCTGAGAGTCAAGCCAGGGCCAGTGGAGCATGTAGGAGAACCAGAGGGAGAGCGGGAGGAGTGCAGGTCTGTCCCCACAGCGGGGTGCCTGCTGTCAGCTGTCCTCCAGTCAGGGGTGTCAGTAGTTTGAAGCGCTTGCCAATACCAGTACCCAATCATCTGGTTTGAAACCAGTGTTCATTTTGTTGACGAAAACTAGGATGAAAATTTTTTGGCAACCACCTTTTTTCTATGACAAAACAAGATGATGATGAGCTAAAATATATCTTGATAAAAAGACTGGACTCAGTATGTTGCAGACCAGAGACAAAGCTCAGATGTGATTTGATGCGCTTTTGCTCACACTTAACCATGTGTCTCCATGGTGACATCAGAAATCTGATTACAATCCATCTTAGCTTCTCCGAGCTCCGTGTGGGTCGCGGCTCGTCTCCGGTCCAGATGGTGTACTATCCATGGACTCACACCAGCACATGCATCTTATTTATAGACTATGAGTGAGCTCCAAGTTTTTATCATCCTCATGTCTCTAACTCACACCGCTGCCTCACCCACACAGATCGTTCAGGGTTCGATCCGATCAGGGATCAGATCACGCCGTTCTCATGCACTGTTCGCACGTTTTCCTACGAAAAGTAATGTGCCAATTCGTACACATCTCACGTTATCATGAGCCAGTATTCTGTGCATGACCCTATTATTTTGAAAGGCTGCGATCATGTGACCAATGCGCTGACGGGAGGAAAGAAGGAAGCGGTTCTGGGCGGTCCAGTTCTATACATCCTTTACGATGGCATAGATACAGCCAGTAGATGGCACTAGAGGGCAGAGTCAGAAGTTTAACACAACAAACGAGGGGACGGTAGAGGAGGCTGTAACTGTTTATCCTTAAATGGAGGGAGGGCTGCAGTGGGGCTGGGCGATATAATGACTATGTACGATATATCTATATATTTTCACGCAAGATATAAATTTAGACAAAATCGTTTATATCGATATGGAGTCAAATTAAACTAGTATTACCTCCCCGCAGTCGTACGCCTCCGTGAACCCGTCAAGTGTCTCTGAGAGTTTCCATGATGATCTCACAGTCAAGCTGACCTTTGACCTTTTGACCTTCATTATGTTATCCTGTAGACATCTGTGCCAAGTTTGGTCAGAATTAGTGTATGAATTCTTGGGTTATGGCCGAAAACATGTTTTGTCAGGTCACACTGACCTTTGACCTTTGATTATCCAAACAGTTCATCATTGAGTCCATGTGAACGTTTGTGCCAAATACTGTATGAAGGAACTGCCTTGAGGTGTTCTTGAGATATTGTGTTAACAAGGATGGAGACGTACGTACGAACAACCCAGAAACATAGTGCTAGTGCTAGTGATGGCCAAATGAAGCCTCATGAAGCATTGTCTTTATTTTCTGAGCCCACTAGATGGCACTTTTTGCTCAACAAAAGGTTGAAAGCACGCTGAATTGCCATTCTTTGAGCCTCTCTCTTTAAACCATGAGCGCCATCTAGTGGGCTCAGAAAATAAAGACAATGCTTCATGAGGCTTCATTTGGCCATCACTACCGGCCACAACTGTCGCCGGTGCGCAGGCATAAAGACTGGTCAGTAGTCAGTCAGTCAGTGTTTATTTCAAGCATGAGCTGTTAACACATGGAAATAAACACTCCATCCTTCACCGCCATCACAGCTCCAGTAACGTTGACCTACCGAGTGTCTCACTGTAAGTCAGCCTCCAGCCAATCCCATTCACCGTGGCATCTGTTCTGAACACTATGAACAGCTGGTTGGTGGAGGAGCGCAGATTGGGTGGGAGCACTGCGCCACAGAATTTCCCCAGCAAGGGTGCCATTGTGTCCTGTCCATCATACACCGCCACGTAGTCATAGCGACAGGAGGAGGACGCCTCCAGGTGGAAGGTGTTAAACCTACGGACAGACAGAAGGAGAACATGAAGTAGTTTTCAAAGCTCTTTCGCACCAACATGCTGATTCAGTCACACAGTAACAGATTACTGAGAGACCCCAGTACAGCCACCAGTTTGTACTGTGGCCACATGAAACCTGTCCCGTACAGCCCGGATCCACCCTCAGCCCCGTGGGGACCAGCAGGGAGGGCTTTGATTTGGTCAACATGTTCAGACAATCCCATGAAGATGTGAAAATTCAAACAAAAATGTTTTACATGATTTTCCATATTGCCACAGTTGATTTTTCCCAAGTGAAAAACAATCTGTTGACGACATTTGGTTCTGTTTACATGACCAGAACACGATGCTAGAATATCATAATCATGTTCTCTCCTCCTCTCCTCACACCGCTCATAGACGTATATGCACCAGTGTAGACTGGACTTTATGAATACTAGTGTGAAATAATGTGATGAAGACTAAAACTGTCTTTTACAAAAATAAAAAAAATGCCAGGAGACATTTTCAATTTTGACTTGAAGACAGTTTTGTCCTTTAAGAGAAATGTTTCATTGGACTGAAGGGAATTACTGTGTGACAAAAAATCTATCTCAATAAATCTCTCGCTGTAATTCTAAAAGAAAAAAAATGTCTCAAACACACGTTCAGTTTTCTGGTCCAGTCCTTCACTTCAAGTCTTACTTGATATCAATCACTCTGTCTGCTCGGACCATGATATGGTAGGTACAGTTGATGTTGTGGTGGTAGTTGGTCATGGAGAGTGCCGGGCTGCTCACTGTGGCCATACTGCTGTTGTAGAAACCACCACATGCTGTGGAAACACACACACACACACACACACACACACAGTATCAATATATATAATATATAACATTGATCATCTTGTTTCAATGCAGTGTGACCTCTGGGATAATTCAGCTCGAGGTAGCAGTCATTTATCCTCCCCATCACTTACGATAGGTGCTGTACTGTGCCATGAAGCCGGCATCGGTGATCACAGAGTCAGAGTAGAAGTTGAGCAACATGGGGCCAAAGGTGGAGAAGGGCCCTGGGATGCTGCTACCACACAGAGTGGCAATAGCGGGGCCACCAGTGTTCAGGCTGTAGATCTTGAGCCCATCAAACAGACAGGTGGAGTGTGCTAGACAACGGAGAGGCAACATTAGAAACAAATGACTGACTGCTGGTCATCAACAACAACGAGTACAGAACATTTATCTCTAAAGGGAGACAGGACATGTGCAGTTCGTATGTTGCTCATACTTACCTTCTATTTGGAAGACCTGAAAGGTGACGACGACTATGGTCTGTTCTCCGGCGTTTATGATGTAGTTGCAGTTGGAGTAGTCGGGATAGTCGGCTGGATAATTTGGAGAAACCACGCGACCGCTGGAGGCAGTGAAGTTTGCGCCGCACCCTGATAAAGAGAAGACATCAAACTGTCTTGGCACTTTGTTGGGACAGACCACCACATAGCCCAGTCTGACACTGAGCTGCCACTCAGGGCTACTCTGTTTCACATCCCAAAGGTCAGTATGGTCTTATTAACACTGTGAAGGAGTCTGGTTCTTACTGGTGCTGAAGGAGGCTGAGAAGCCTTTGCCGGCAGGTCCAGTGCTCTGGAATCTGCTTGTTATGATGTTATATGGAGCAATGATGGGGCCCGGGGCCACAGAGCCACAGCCTGTTGAGAGCAGGGCCTCAGCATTTTGGGTCTCACCTGACCACACCTGCAGGAAAATGCACACTGAATCAGGAAGTGTTGTCAGATGAAACACCGGCTCCATGTACATGCACAAACTAGTCCAGTTGGTCCAGATTAGGGATGCACATTTTAAATTTTTTTTATGACCGATAACCGACGCCCTTTAACTGATTAATAACCGTTAACCGATAAGATTTAAATGCCCTGTTGAGTGGTTACATGCTGCCACTCCGACATTCCGCCATTCCGCTATTCCGACACGCAAACGTCCCACCATTCCGACAAGGCTTTCCATGTAAGGAAATGTGCGTTACTCCGAGTGAGTCACTGACTCGGCGCTGTCCGTTGCTGAACTGCAGATTTACAATGACAGCAAATAGTTAGATTACTCATCTAAAATGTAAAAAAAGCTACAAGATTTAGATATAATTAACAGTACTGTAGGCTTCAATCGTCTCCTATTGCTTTTTAAATTATGTCGAGAGCGAGCGCGCTGGTGATTTCTTTAATTTTGTGTTCTGATTAATTTCCAAAATAAAGTTTTAGCTTCTGAAATCCGATTTCTAAACAGTTCTGATGGAGCTTAATGTTTTTCTGGATGATGCGGCTTCATACCGAACCATTTCACTGTAAACCTGGACGACCCGCGGCGTGTCTGGAGATAAAAAATAATATTCAATGTAACGCCGGTTTTGTGCCACATGCGTAAATGCGCACAAAGATACACACCCTCCCCTACTGTACAACATGAAGGCAACTGGAATTAATCAGCGACTTAAGGTGTCATCTGCAGCGCCGTCATTGATATCTGTAATATTAATGTTGCATATGATGCCAGCGTGCATGAAGACGCACGTCATTGTCATTGCCCACACAGAACTCCTTTTTGCTCTCTTCATCTTCGCTGTAAAGTGGACTGTGGCGGAAAGCACGTGATGGCATGTGTTGCACCTGTCGACACGCCCCCATGAGTTGATTGACTTACGTAGCTAAAAGACAAAATTAACCGATAGTATTAATCGGTCAAAGTTCCTGTTATCGGTTAACGGTTAAACGGTTAACCATGTGCATCCCTAGTCCAGATAATGTTCCTACTAAGCTGTCTACATGGGAAAGGAAAATTAATATTCCATTATTACCCCTGTTTTTGCATTCAATAGGATTTTTCCACATTTTCCTACAGGTGTCAGATTTGTTGGAACGTGTGAACGCAGCCTTCCTGTTTCACTCCTTCAACCACTTTCTTGTAAAGATCAGTGACCGGTGTCAGACGGTGGGTCGCTGCTGCTGCTGGCTGTATGTGCTTATGCCCCGCCCACACACACACATTCTCACTGACTGATGAATTGGCGCTGGTTATTGATATTATTGTGGCGTATTGATTATGAATACAGTCCATCTGATGCTGGTTTGGTTTCATCACTGTAGCCAGTATCTCACTATCACTATCCTCATTCAGATTTTAAGAAGCTACAAATTATATTCAGCCACAAAATAAGTCTGAAAAGCTGCAAATCAGAACGGAAGGACAGAGAGTTGTTGACTAGAGATGATACGCCGTCTCATGGTGAGGTCACTTCCTGTCAACGTTAGAGTTGTTGACTAGAGATGATACACTGTCTCATTGTGAGGTCACTTCCTGTGAACACGCAGGTTTTTAGAACGTTGCGAAACAGTACACTGCAGTAGTTTCCTATTTCAACTCGTCCCATCACCAATCTTTGGTCTGAACTGGACTTTGAGCGCAGCCACAGTAACAGCAGTGTTGACTTCTCTATAAAGCAGCTAGTGTGACTGTCATAAATAAACGGCAGTTTGTATTTTTCTCTTACCAGCCCCTGAATGAACACATCATTTGAACATGTTTGCTCAGTGCTGGTACCTTAACATAGCTGCTCTGGCAGGTCCCAGTGCTGTCTGGAATCTGGAAATCTCCGTGGAAGCTCATCTCCAGGTGGTTCCCCTCATGGGCAATGATCTGCCAGGAACACTCCACATTGGCTGGAAAGTTCTGGGGATAGTTCGGAGACTTGATTGTTCCTGTATCAGCATGGATCACCCCTCCGCAACCTGGCCAGACAAAAACAACGTGACTGCAAATAATATGATATGATACACTGATACAAGTGGACTCAATGTACCTTCTCTCACAGGGTCGCTGGTCTCATGCTTTGGGATGAAATTTTTGTTTTAGATAGAGATACTTCATTAGTCCCTGAGGGGAAATTCAATTTATTTTACTCTATTGTCATACACACACACACAGACATGCAGAAACAGGGGCTCCATATGCATTAAATGGAGACATGTCAGAGTGGGGGGGCTGCCGTTGGGAGTTTGGTACCTTGCTCAGGGGCCCCCGCCGCCATCCTCAAACATGCACACGCACAACACAGTGTATAATGTACATCAATTATTTGTTGATAAAAACACAGCTCATCAGTTTAGTACAGTTCTACACCCACCTGAGGAATCAGCAGACCAGGAGGCCACAAAGCCTCCTCTGGAAACACTATGGTCAGCCAGGAAGACGACAGCAAGCTTGTTGGATCCAGACTGGATGGTTCCTGGGGAGGTGCTCCCACAGTACTGGCCTATAACAGGGGAGCCAGGCGATCCTCCGTTGAAGATGGTGACAGAGTCCCAGCCACACTGAGAGTGGGCTTCCAGGTTGAAGTAGCTAAAGGTTAGCTGCAGTAAGACAGGGACATGGAGGCAAGGGTTTTTCACGAGGTCAACGGCTGCTTTGCACTCAGCAGTAGGCCCTGGGGTTCAACAACCTCAGCCACAAATACAGATGCTTGGTCAGTGGCCCTACACGTCAAACTGTGACGCTCTAAGTTCCTCTCCAGCATCAGTTTCGGACGCTTAGCGATGTGTTGGTAATTTATGCTTGTTATTTGCATTGTCTTTTCAAAATAAACTTCCATTTTTACAGGAAATTTCCACTTGTTAAATGCACACAGTCTCTTTTCAAAATAAACTTACCAGGTAGGTAAAAAAAACGTACTTCCTTTGGTTTAGGCAACAAAAGGATGTGGTTTGGTTTAGAAAAAAATCACGGTTAGCCTTAAAAAGTAACTTTATTACCAACGTGATTTAACGGCATGTGACATATATCACTGATGTAGTATGCTACACTTATTAGCACACTATGTTGTAATTAACTCAATTGCCTTCTGACGTGACACGACATGACATGAACACGTCTTCTGGGTAGAAGTTTGAAGTTTGTTTGACCTGCTCTTTATACGACAGTAGCTGCTCAGAGCACTGAAAATTGCTGCTGCCCGGTGAGTCTCGTACTGCTGCGAAAGAGTGCCTCTGTGCGTTGGTATCTGGTGCTAGGCGCCACTGACCAAACGTCTGTATTTGACGAGTTGGGAAAGAGACTAGCTTGACCTCAGCGACATCAGAACCTGCAATCAGTGATCTCTGCCTCAGCAGCTACAATCAAAAGCAGCACACTGATTTTACATGTTCCTCTGGAGTTGTTCGATGCGGCCAGATGAAGGTTATACTGGGAAGATGACAGTTGTCTGGATCCACAGTATGCACTGACACTGGGAAGCTCCCGTTAGCCAAAATTAGAAGACTGTTAGCGTTCAGGACAACTCATACTCAAGTGGAGCTATGATACGGTACTACTGTCCTTGTCCCAGTATACAAGCACACAAAGTATGTGCGACTCCTCTCTGATAGGTGGAGATATGCCCCCTTTCAGCTTGTTAGTATTGGACCTTTTTCCTGTTGACCTATTACGTCACAGACCAAACAATGGACAAACAAGTTAGCTACGGTTAGCTAGCTGCTAACTGGTACCATGGTGGACAACTTTACAGCTCTGTACATTTGGTCCGTCCAAAAAGTCACGGCTCTGGATGTAGATTTCTCCATGTTGTTACCGGCTTCTTCTTCTCTTACACATTTAATGCTATTGGACTTCCGAGTCTGATTGACTGTATACAGTCAGACAGTGGCACAATGGTACAGTGGTTAGTATTGTCGCCCCTGCTGTGCGGAGTTTGCATGTTCTACCCGTGTCAGCGTGGGTTTCCTCCAGGTGCTCCCACATGTTCTCCCCGTGTCAGCGTGGGTTTCCTCCAGGTGCTCCAGCTTCCTCCCACAGTCCAAAGACATGCAGGTTAATTGGTGACTCTAAATTGTCCGTAGGTGTGAATGTGAGTGTGAATGGTTGTCTGTCTCTATGTGTCAGCTCTGTGATAGTCTGGTGACCTGTCCAGGGTGATCCCCGCCTCTCACCCAGTGTCAGCTGGGATAGGCTCCACCCCCCCACCCCGTGACCCCCAGCGGAAAATGACTGAATGATTGACTGTATACATGCAGGAGGAATTCAACTCCCAATCACATGATCTGGGTGTGTTAGTCCGACTTTGAGAAATTCGATTTAGTACGATTTCAGTCCGACTAACATGTCTACATGGATTTTAAAAGTCCAGTTTTCGTCAGACTGACACAATAAATCCATCCGTCTGATGTAAATGTACCGAGTGTGGCTCTGCCTGTGAAGTGTAAAACTCCCACAAAACATTTTTGGCTGGAATAACCTTTGCTGAGTCACAGCGGCAATTTGGGTGCATTATCAAGCCATTACATACAAAATATAAAAACTGGTGTCTTTAATTATATATGGTTGATTCCTGCTATAAATCTAAATTTTGTCTCATTTTGTTTTGTCCATCACTGTATGTATGTCACTGAAGTTAGCTGAGCCCTTCTGCTGTAGGTCCCTCAGGGTGAAAAAACAATAGAAGACGATGAATAAGTAACAGTGAAAGCAAACATGAGAAGTGATGGTGAACACCAGCATATCGCTGTGAAACCGTGCACCAGGCTGTGATGCAGACTCACCGTGATAGTGTGGCCCACAGGGGCCTCTAGCAGCCAAGCACAGCGACTGGGGCTGGGGTAAACGTTGGGATAGTTAGGAGTGGAGAGTGTGCCTCCTTCACCTGTCTGCCAGCCTCCACACTCTGCAAAACAGACAATGATCCATATAAGGCCTGTGACGATAACATTATGACCGCTAGGTTAGACAATTAGCAGTGCCATATTGCACACCTTATGTCTCGCTTACCAGAGAACGAGTACTTTGCCTTGAAGCCCAGGTCTCCCTGGGAGGCATCAGTCTTGAAATGGACCCAGAGCTCCGGAGTAAAGACCACAATGGGAATCCTGGGGGTGGTCTGCCCACAAATCTTGGCCAACAGCTCCCCATCTGAGTCACCTGGGTGGGGGGGGGGGGGTAGAGAGCTTAACAAGTGTGAAAACACAAAAACAGATATAATCCATCCATCTCTTTCCTAGACCTGCTTTTCTGTTCAGAGGTGAGATGGGCTGGAGCCTGTCCAAGCATACCCACAGTAATACGTGCACAAGAGACAGGCATGTGTGGAGGGCACTCCCTGGACATACTGTCAGACTATGACTGAACTGAAAGCCACATTCACAGTCATAATTATACCCATGGGCAATTTAGAAAGAAACTGGAGCGTCCAGAGGATACCCACACAGACACAGGGAGAGCATCATGGCCACGGCGATGGTTTATTGGTCACAGATTAAAGTTTCATGACTGGGAATAAAGCAGCATCCTCCAAAGGCTTCGGTGTTCACAGGCAAGGATTGTCACTTTCTAAAGAGCTGTGAGGACGAACAGTCCAACAGTTCAAGAATGTTTCTCAATGCGCAATGGTAAGACTTTATGGCTTTCACCATCTCCAGTCCATAATATCAAAAGTTTCAGAGAATCCAACAGTGAATGACCGTGACCTTTGACCCCTCAGACAGCACTGTGTTAAAAGCCAACATGACTGTATGAAGGATATTACTACATGGGCTCAGGAACACTTTGGAAAACCATTGTCAGTAAACACATCGCTGCATCTACCAATGACAGTTCAGACTCTACCATGCTCTGCCCACTTCTCTGGGCCCGAGCTCATCTGAGACAGACTGACACAAAGTGGTCTTTGAGGAGAGGACAAAGAACAAATGAAGAATGGGTGTGGATTTATAAAAGACAATAACGTTTATCAGTTTGAACATTAAATATTGAATCATGAGTTCTGCTCTGAATCCCCAACAAAGTCATTTAAAAAAATAATAAAACTACCAACATCTGTTCTTGTCAAAACAATCTTTTGATAAGCTTCATGTCTTCAATCATTTCCAAAACATAGGTTGAGGGTGGTTGTAACAAAGGATAGCCAATAGGACAGCTGTCCTAAATATCAGCAAGGAGTAATTGTCAGGCGTGTCCACGGGTATGTTCAAGTTCTGAGCAACAAAAACGTGCAGAAAACGTCATGGCAAAACTTCTTTAGGTCTTGATATCGCCTGTGAGCACATGGAAATGTAGCAGGACGGCTGAACCAGAATAAAGGTTCGAGGGTTACCAATTATTTGTCCTCTGGGAATTTTGCAGCAATTTAAATGGAAATTGTTCACCTCAGTTGTCTTGTGTGACAGTGATACTAAACCACAACAGTGCCAACACACACCAACACAGAGCAGGTGACACCATGTGGAACAAACAATTGTACAACTTCACATATTAAAGCGTAAAGAGAGGTTGGACTGGATACAAGTCTGAGCTGAAGTCTCTCCACAACAACTTTGATTTCCAACAATCCACGGTGACGGGGGTTGATTGTTCCCTTAGGGTCTGGAGAGAGTTACTGCCTCAAGCAAGGGAGTTCAAGTATCTCGGGATCTTGTTCATGAGTGAGGGTAGAATGAAGTGTGGGATGGATTGACAGTTTGGTGCAGCGTCTGCAGTGATGCGGGCACTACACCGGACCGTCGTGGTGAAGAGGGAGCTGAGCTGGAAGGCGAAGCTTTTGATTTCCTGGTCCATCTGCATCCCAACCCTCAGCTATGGTCATGAGCTCTGGATAGTGACAAAAAAATGAGATCGCAGATACAAGCAGCTGAAATGAGTTTCCTCTGTAGGGTGTCTGGGCTCAGCCTTAGAGATAGGGGGAGGAGTCAGACATCTGGAGGGAGCTCGGAGTAGAGCCGCTGCTCCTTTGTGTAGAAAGGGGTCAGCTTAGGGGGTTGGGGCGTTTGATCAGGATCCTCCTGGGCATCTCCTGGTGGAGGTGTTCCAGGCATGTCGAACTGATGGAAGCCCCCGGGCAGACCCAGAATGTGCTGGAAGGAATATATGTCTCATCTGGCCTGTGAACGCCTCGGGGTCCCCCAGGAGGAGCTGGAGAGTGTTGACGAGGAGAGGGACGTCTGGAATACTTTGTTCAGAGGCTTCAGATAAGTGGCTGAAAATGGATGGATGGAGGACTTCCGACAGGGTGGCGAGTAAACTTCCAAACCGCCTTTCTCAACACCATGGCTCACACTTCAAACACTGCAGTACAACATGCTACTTTACTAGTCAATGATTCTGACACCCCTGATCTGAAATGCATGTGTGGTGTGTAGAGCCAGTGCTCTCTGTGTGGCACTCACCTAAGCGGAACTGGAGGTAGTCAGACTCACAGGTCTGGTGGTTCTCCAGGTGCAGGTCTTCTATCAGCACCACAATAGAGGAATTGATGTGCTGTGGGTTCTGGATCAGCCATTCACAGTTGAGGTTGTTGCTGTAGTTGGACACCAGGTACCCAGGGGAAGTGAAGTTCCCGCCTGCTGGGTTGTTCAGGACACCACCGCACTCTAACAAAAGGCATCACGAAAACACGGGAGCACAGTGAGAGGCACGGACACACTTTTTGACCATGTGTACTTGAGTATTATTTATTTTGGAAGCGTATTTCTTATATACATTGTACTTTTGACTTCACTGCATTTCGGTGAAGGTTCTTGTTACTTGTTACATTTAGTCACCACATCCATACGTGTGAACGTGTTGTGATTTAAAAAAAAAAAAAAAGTACTTTGAATACTTAGCTCATAAACAAGTCCTCCAGTGCTTCAACTTTAACAATAATTTAACTCAGCATCTTTCACTTGTATTGGAGTAATATTGGACCAGGAGTATCTATGCTCTGACTCAAGAAATAGAGTTGCGTACTTTGTCCAGCACTACAGTGTTATGTCTCGGGCACGTCAAAGAACTTCTTTACCAAAGTTGTCACAAACCATCAGATGTTAAGTCAGTGATAACCCCGGACATGTACGACACACAGTCTGCTGTAAGTGGAACACTCTGCTGTGCATGTGTTCAAGCACTTATATCACATGGACGAACATGGACGGACATGGATGGACATGGAATGACATGGACGGACATGGACGGACATAGACGGACATGGATGGACATGGACGGACACACAGCACTGTAAGGCTTTTTAATGATTATAAATATGTTGTACTGTAGTTCGGCTGTAGCTTTGTGTGGCAGAGTAACGAACCTGCAGGCTCCTCAGACGAGTAAGAAGCCGTGAAGCCACCGTTGGACACTGAAGCATCAGTGCGGAACACAACCGTCATGGTGTTGCCAGAGGAGCGCACCTGCGTGCCTGCTGGTACTGTACCACAGAATCTCTGCAGGCGAGGGGCATCAACCGCCAACCCGTTCAGTATCTGTAAGACACAGAGGTTATTTAATCCATCATCCGATGGCTGCGAGCGGAGCTAACTCCTAACTGCTAACAGCCACAGATCCATTCAGCAGCTCCACCATCCATAGTCAGACACACACGGCTGATTATTTACTGCTGAATTACAGCTCACATCCTGGTGCAGACTATTTCCTGGAGTTTACCAGCCTGTCGCTCATCAGGCATCTGAAGACAACATTTCAATGTCCGACAGTCCACCACCAACATTTTCATCACGTCTCGTCAATAAAAATGAAACACAGATTTTGTCTCAGTTTTTATTATGAAGATCTATTTTTAGCTCGTCATCGTCTCGTTTCCGTCAGGGAAAAAAAGTATTTGACGAAAAATTTTCATCATAGTTTTTGTCAACTAAATTAACACTGACTCCTGCTACAAATTAAATTATGGTTTCAGTAGCTGCACTGTGGTCGACATGCTAAACTGTAAGTTGTGGAGCGATGAAACTATTGGCAGAAAAGGACTCACCTCAACGTAGTCATAAGCACAGGAAGTACCAGAATCTTCCAGCCGCAGGTCATTGATGGTGAGTGTGACCCGGCGGCCTGGTGACACCACCAGCTCCCAGCGACACAGCCGGCTGTGTGGGTACAGGTTGGGGTAATTGGGGGAGGAGATAGTTCCTGAGGGAGCATCCAGCTCTCCTCCACAGACTGCCATAGGATAGGAAAAGTAAAAAGAGATGAGACGAAACATTCTGTGAGTGAATACATACATTCATTCATTCATCTCAAATTCAACACATTCAACATCTATGTATATGAGAGTGAATATGAGGCGCTTAAATCTAACTGGCTGAACACTTTTGACTTTAGTCCATCTATTGATCCATCGACCTGTCCCAAGTTTCATTTTAGTTATTAAACAGAATTATAAAAATACTATGGTTTAATGTTACTGTAGCGCCCCCTGTGGGTGGGACTTAATCACATTTCCTGTATTTGTACAGGGTGGCTCTATGTACAACATTCCCAGATTTGATTCCAATCCATTTTAGCACTGAAGAGTTATGGTGCATAACCAACTGCGGACAAACGCTACGTGATACCTACAAAGAAACTCATTCAGATTTTGTTCAAGGTCATCTGAAGGCAATATTTGAAAGATGCAAACAAACAAAAAAAAAAACAAAGTAAGAAAACTTTCACACCTGCAGTTGTTGAGATTTCAGGTTTCAAACACTGCTCCCATAGACCTTCCTATACAAACTTTAACTCTTAAAAAAATAAAATATGGCACCAATGGAATATAACAGAATTAAAAAAAGTAATAGCGTACATCGTCTGAAGATGACGCGCAATTTGACATTAAAATTAAGTTTCTACAACGACGGTACAGGAGTAGATGGACACCAAAAAAACTGTAAAAAAATAATCTTGCATTCTCTGCCCCCAGCTGCGGTCGCACATGGCTGAAAGCTGCTGCTACAACAGCAATTTTACACCTTTTCTAGCGCCACCTATATGGCAGTTAAGAAGTAGTAAGGTGGAATTTTACTAATGTCCACACGGTGGGGCCGTTGCTAAAGAGGTAAATGGTAGTGATGGCCAAATGAAGCCTCATGAAGCATTTTCCTTATTTTCTGAGCCCACTAGATGGCGCTCATGAAAAACAAAAAGAAAATGCCTCATAAGGCTTCATTTGGCCATCACTAGTAAATATCATGTCAATGTTACGCAGTTTGTGCAACAAACAATTCTTGTCTAGTAATCTTGAAAATGACCATACCTTCGACGCTGGCTTCAAACGACAGACTGAAGCCAGCTGCGTTGCCGCTGGTATCACTGACAAACCTGACGTAGGCAAAACTGTCAGACGTGTCCACGGGAGCTGGAAGGTTGCTGCCGCAGTGTCGGCCCAGGAGGCGCCCTACAACCACAGTACAACACAGGACATGTATCTGATAATGGGTCTACGACTGGCATGTTTGTTACCTCATCGTGCTAGTGTCATACAGTGGCTAACTCTGCAGTCCTTCCCTCCCGCCATTTATTTCTTTTTCATCTCATTCTCATAAAGAAATGTAAACCTTTGCTGGTAAAATAAATGTACACTATCACTGATGACTTTTAGATGTGTTCAGACTGAGTGGGGAGTGAACTTCAATGACTCACTTCATCTGGAGTGTTTTTCAGATCATGTTTACTCACTACAAACAGCCAATACATCAGAAACACTGACATAAGCAAGCTAACAGCTCACACAGATGGGATGAGTGAAACATTGTCAACTTTTGCAGATGCATCATTGTGAAGTGACTTTAAAAAAACCCAGGCCTGTATCTATTGTAGAATGTGGTGGTGGCTCTGAAGACACAAAAAGATGCTGAAAAGATCCTCTTGTTGTCTCACCTGAGGCGTTGTACTCTCTGATCTCTACATAGTCAGCGGTGCATCCTGCAGTGGTCTGCAGGCTGAAGCTCGTATAGCTGAGGGTGAGGTAGTGCCCCGTGGGCCCCTCCAGGTACCACTCACAACTGGAACTGTCAGGATAGTTGGATCCTGGGAAGCCAGGGCTGTGGACTGAGCCCCTCTGACCCATGAAGGTACCTCCACATGTTGCTGAGAGGAAGTGAAAATATAAAGTTTTTCTTATAAAATGCTGATATGAATTTGAAACATCATTTTCACTGCATAACATCTTTAAAGGTCTGTCCTGTAGGATTTAGTGGCAAAACTGAAACTGCTCCTGTGTGCCAAGTATGTAGGAGAACTATGGTGGCCAACACAAGAACATAAATAGCCCTGTCTAGGTCCAGTGTTTGGTTTGTCCATTCTGGGCTTCTGTAGAAACAACACGGCGAACACTGTGAATAAGGACTTGCTCCATATGTAGGTATAAACGGCTCATTCTAAGGTAATAAAAACATGATAATTCCTATTTTCAGGTGACTGTCAACTAATGAAAACATTGTTAAACATTATGAACCATTTCTGCCAATATCATCCACCTGCAGAGCCGCAAAACCAGTTTTAGACGTTCACATGTCATCATTTTTCTGATGTAGCCAATCAGAGGCTCACAATCCCATGTCTGTCAAACACTTATTAGTTTCTAACTCAGCCAATCACTTCACAGTAGTGGGAGTAATAATCTAAACAATAATCCAATAATCTGAACAAAGAACATGTTTCCTTGGAGTGGTCCCCCTAAAATGTTCTGTAATGAATACAGGATAAAGGAGCTGATAAACAGACAGCGTTAGCTAGCGAGCTTGTCCGCTAGCTAGTGGAACCGTTAGCAACCTCCGTCCGTACAACATAAAACTGAAGGTCTGGTGCTTGGACATGCACACGTCTAAAATGGTGTCTCTCTGCCTCTGCAGGGGGTTGTTTCTCATTTCTACTGCCTCTATGTGGGATTTGAAAAGTTTCCTCTCTCTTTCATGTCACATATTTTCAATCACATCAAAGCAGAACGTCACATCCAGTGGCTTAAAGTGTACGTGTTTGTGAACTTCTACAGGTCACGCTTTGTACTCCTTAGGTCTTTGTCAACTATGTCTTAACTAGGACTGAATCCATATCCAAAACTAGAATTACCACCCTGTGGTTGTATGACTCCGCCCACCAGTCCAGTGTCTCTGACAGTCTCCATCCATGTCAGTGAAAACATGGACGCTTCACACACACAGAAGATCTATACAATCAGCACAGTTTCAAGATTAGAGTCACCAATTCAGTATCTGAGCAAATGTCTCCCCTTCTGTTCCTGAGATATGACCTTAAAACATGATGTCACAGTCAAGCTGACCTTTGACCTTTTGATCTTCATTATTTTATCCTGTTAGACATTTGTGTCAAGTTTGGTCAGAATTCGTTTAAGTTTTCCTGAGTTATGGCCAAAAACACGTTTTGTGAGGTCACAGTGATATTCACCTTTGACCATCAATATCTAATCAGTTCATCGTGAAATCCAAGGGGACGTTTGAGCCAAAGTCGAAGAAATTCCTTCAAAGCGTTGGTAACATCTTGCATTTACGTGAATGAGACAGATGCAAGGTCACAGTGACCTTCACCTTTGACAACCAAAATCTAGTCAGTTCATCGTGGTGTTCATATGTCACCAATTCAAGTCAGTATCTGACCAGATGTCTCCCCTTCTGTTACTGAGATATGACGTTAAAACATGATGATGTCACAGTCAAGCTGACCTTTGACCTTTTGGATATAAACTGTCCTCATTTTATCCTGTTAGACATTTGTGCAAAATTTATAATTAATGTAAGAATTCTTGGGTTTTGACCACAAACATGTTTTGTGAGGTCACACTGACCTTTGACCATCAAATTCTTGTCAGTTCATATTTGAGTCCAAATGACCGTCTGTGCCAAATTTGAAGAAATTCCCTAAAGGTCTTATTGAAATATTGCATTTATGAGAACAAGACGGCCGTAAGGCCACAGTGGTCTTGACCTTTCTCTTCTAAAATCTCTTAATTAAACGCTGTGGTTCGCCTACCTATGGAGTACTTTGCCTTGAAGCCTTTGTGCGTGACGCTGGTGTCAGTGCGAAACCTGAGCAGCATGGAGGAGCCCGTTGAATGCTGGGTAGATGGTCGGGTGTTTCCACAGAGGCGAGAGATTAAATCACTGTTGGAAGTCGAGCCATCACGCAGCTCCAAGTAGTCATACACACAGCTGAGAAATAAAGGAAAATATTTCTTGTGAAGGCCATGATTCGTAAAGCATTGCTAGAGGATGACAGAATATGAAAGTTCTCCAGTTTCTCCAACAGTGTCTGGTCTACTTAAAGTCTCCAAACTCTCACAACCCCATGAGCCAGAGAACTGTTGCAGTTAATTTGCAGGAACACAGGTCATGCTTAAATCAAACTGATGCTCAGTTTCTTTCTGGGGATGAGGAGTACAAACGAATCTCACTGCATCTATCAATAAATCGTGGCATGAAACTTTAGAAAAGCAAAGTGAATGAAAAACACAGCGCACTAACCGTACAGTAAATCTGAGCAGTGTAAAATAACCAAACAATCCTGAGGAGAGAGTAGCAGCTGTACCTGGCTGTGGGCTCAATGTAGAATTCATCCTCAAAGTCAATTTGGACAGCTTCTCCATTGGGCACAGTTATGACCCAGATACAGTCAATGTTCTGGGGGTAGTTCTGAGGATAGTTAGGCGAAGTGATATACCCTGGAGGATCATTATCATCCAGCTCAATGAAGCCTCCACACGCTGCACAAACAGAGAACAATAACATTAAGTTGGATCTTTGGAACAGACCTGCATCACTCATTTCAGTCCTTTTCCTCTGATGTGTGATAGCAAATATTAAACTGAAATTTTGTTTGCACACAAGATGTGATAAAAACAAGTATATAAAAATATACATGGCAGGGAAGCTGCAGGAGAGGTAAGAAACTGGAAGAGGCTAATGGTGAAAACCATATTTATCAATTCATTTAGGCTTTTTATTTTAATGGCATTATGATAATATTCACAACTGAAATTCCTGTGAACAGCAGCACGAATGACATAAAAGTGACACAAATACAAATACATAAATTTCTTCATGGTTTCCAAACATAATGACAACTGCAGAGGGAAGTGTGTTGCTGACGCCCTACACCTTGATGAAGGCAGCGTCATTCAGCCGTTAAGGTGACAACAAATGGACTGACACTCTGAGACGGAGTGGGAGTGGGTGGGGTTCGGCTTTGGAACGACCCAGAGAAAACAGAAATAAGAGTGGTGTTCATACCCTGACTGTGGGCTTCAAAGGTCAGCTTGAAGCCAGCCGCCTCATTGGAAGCATCAGATACAAAGTGTATAAAGAGGTGGTTGTCAGTGGTCTGGAGGATGGAGGGCGGACTTGACCCACAGACACGTCCCCCCAGTAGTGGAGATGAACCATCGGGACCGTTCCTGAGCTGTGGACAGCAGCGAGGAAAAAATTACCGTGAGTAAGAGAAGAGTAAAGTGGATCCAAAACCTCAGACAAGAAAATTAAATTAAAAAAAAGAAGGAATTAAGTTGTTGAACCTGAGTAGTTTGGAGTTTTTACTGTATTTTGTGACTAATACATTTTATGGCTTTCCTCCTCAAAAAACTTTCCTGATACATCTTCAATGATCTACTGTTTCAATCACCAAGATACATGAGTAGAGTTAAAGAGGACGGAGCGTCTCAGGAGGAAAGCAGTCTGTTGTGAAACAGACCAAACATATCGACAGGTGCGAGGGCGAAGGGAACTGGATTTCCTGTTTCAGCCTTTAAGACATTTGTCCCCTCATCCAAGGAACTTCATTCTCTGTACTGACTGGTGGGGACTTCCCACTCATTTCAATCTATGGTTGCAAGAGTTTGAGATTTTCAGGGTACGGTGGCCATCTCAGAAAATATCACGTTTTCAAAGTATTATAGAATTATTATTATTATTATCAGTCAGAATGATGATGAGGAATAAAAAACGGACGGGTTGTTTTTGGTTGGAGAATCGTTTTATTACTATAATCGAAACATCTCTCATGTATAAAAAGTCTCTCTTTGGAAAAAAATAAAGGTGACATTCTCCATCCAGTTGCATTTTTTTCTCCGATATCCTAGATAAGCAAATGTCCACGGTATGATAACTGTTTTGAAAATGAATAGGTTGGAGGGGATATCAGGGCACCGCTGTAAGTCGCTAGTAGGTGGCTCTTATTTTCACTGCATTAGTGACGAGGGCTGGGTATCGTCTGAAACTTTATGATACAGTACATACAGTTCATTTGATACCCATGATGTAATTGGAGTAGTGTGTATACTGTAAGACTTAAATTAGAAGCCCAGGTTTTTATTTGCTTTAATCACTCGAGAGACAGAGCATTACGACACTGGTTTTACCGTATACTGACACAAGTCCTCTCTTTATCCTCTTAAAACAGCCCAGTTGGCCACCAGTAGTGATGGTCAAATGAAGCCTCATGAAGCAACGTGTGTGTTAAAGAACACAGGAACGCTCCAAATGTCATTATTCCTTATTTGAGGATTCACGTGTTCACTGAAAATCTCCAGCTGATGCTGACTAAACTGTCACTTGTAGTGCTATGGATGATTCTGGACTTTTATAAACGACACTGATTTTGCCGTCCCTGTGTTGTTTACCTCCAGGTAGTCTCCTGTGCTGCATCCAGTTCCATAGCCCTGAATCTGGAAGGGGCTCTGGAAGGTGACAGAAACCTTAAAGCCAGGCGTCACCATCACATGCCAGCTACAGTCCAGACCAGGCAGGTAGTTCTGGGGGTAGCGGGGACTGGTCAGCACGCCCCTGTCCACATGCAGCAGGCCACCACAACCTTCAAATTCAAGTATTAGGATTATTATCATGTTGATATGATTAGCATTGTTGCGTGGTGTCAGCAGTAGAGCGTGACGGGGATAAGACACGGGGACAAAGGTCCGGCACTGAAAGTCTAATGGAATGGTTTAAAGACTGGATGACCAACAACATTCTCCAGTTAAATGAGAGTTGTGTTTTTAATCACTCTATTTACCATATTCTTACTGACCACTTTATTAGGTACACCTTGCTCGTACCAGGTTGGACCCTCTTTTTAATTCTTGGTGTCACAGATTCAACAAGGTGCTGAAACATTCCTCAGAGATTTTGGTCCATATTGACATGATGACATCACACAGTTGATCCATGATGAGAATCTCCCGTTCCACCACATCCCAAAGGTGCTCTATTGGACTGAGATCTGGTGACTGTGGAGGCCATTGGAGAACAGTGAACTCATCGTCATGTTTGAGATGATCTGAGCTTTGTGACATGGTGCGTTATCCTGCAGGAAGTAGCCATCAGAAGATGGCTACACTGTGGTCATAAAGGGATGGACACGGTCAGCAACAATACTCAGGTAGGCTGTGGTGTTTAAACCATGCCCCCCTTCAGCAGCTCGTCTTCATCGTGTCTACATGACTGAATGAACTGAGTTGCTGCCACGTGATTGGCTAATCAGCTATTTGTGTTAACAAGCAGTTGAACGACTGTACCTAATAAAGTGGCCGTTGAGCATATAGGTCAATGTATTTGCTGTACACTACTGTCCCTCAACAATGCCACAAACTAGCGGGCTGTACAGAGCCAAAAATAACATTTTGGACACTGGTGATAACAGGAAGCTGAACTGTTACATCTATATCTACTTCCTCAGGAACGCTAACGCTGCAGCGTCTAATGTTTGCTAAAGGTTGAGTGTGTGATTTCCTAAGCCACATATTTATCTGTATAAATGCTAAACACCCCTATTTGCTTTGTTGCTTAGAGGTAGAAGAGAAGACGACTACCACTGTCATGCCTGTATATTAAGTATAAAGACACCACCAGTAGGGAAAAATATTAGTCTGGCTTTTTTTTTTTTTCAAAGGTAACAAAATTGAGCTACAGGCACCTCCAGAGCTGACTGGTGAATGTGTTTCATCTTGGACAAAATATTCAGTGTAAGGATCGCACTTAAAGAGGGGGTTATGTGTCGCACTATTTTCTGGCCCGGACCAGTAACATCCTACCAACTTGTAAATTACAGTTCACACAGTTGGACAGACGTACAACCAGTCAAAGCAATGACGTGGGTTTTCACTGCGCCTTTTGGCAGTACGGCAAACACATCTTTCTCATCCACAAAAGCTGCACACGCTGCACACTAGAGACAGTATATGTGCAGTATGTGCCCTAGGTGGAGTGTGTACAGTGCGCCCATGGTTGTGATCAGCTACGTCGGCTGAAATCTGTCCGACGTTTTCAAAATCCACCGTCACTAATTAACATATCAAATGTTATTTGTTTAATTCACATTCAAACCGACGTTTAAAAAAGACAAGTTGCATGTTTACATGCTGTAAAAAGGTTGAACTATTTCTTGACAGTGCCAGTGACTTCCTGGAGTCTCTGCTGGTTGCATCAATCATGACGAAACTACAGGACGGCACTGCAATCCACTGAATCCATCCTCTTTGACTGATGCTTAAACCAAAACAACAGCACGGACTGTGATGAAGTCACTGCTGCACACACACACACACACACACACACACACACACACACACACACACACACACACACACACACACACGGAACGCTGCTCCAGATTTGACTGACGCTTCCTGGCATGTCTGGAGTTTCATGATTAGAACACTGAGACGTTTCATTTGCTTCTGCTGTGATACCTCTGGAGTAGGAGGCATTAAAGCCTCGGCCACTGATGCTGCTGTCTGAGGAGAAGTGGATGAACATGGAGTCTCCTGTTGAGTGGAGAGACGCTGGAGGATCTCGACCACACACGGTGGCCAACATGGGGGAGAGACTGCTCGCACCTGAGAACACACACACACAAGGTGATCACAGGACGTACAGAAGAGCAAACAGACCTCACTTAGTAGCATGTGGCTACGCTGTAGTGAATATACAGAGGGCCTAACGCAGCAATAATCCACTTTATAATTCATCACACATGAAGACGTGATTCACTTAAGTAACGAGATGTAACCCTTACCATTACTCTTACCCTAACCTTAACCGCCTCTCTTTTAACCCAATACTTCATAGCTAGCTTATTGCTAATTTACCAGTTTTGTCAGGACTTTCACCTCCTGGGCGAAGGAGAGAAGGGGGCTGATCATGGACTGATGTGCATGTATGGTGGGCGGCTCCAGCTGCACTCAAAGCTACTTGCTGTATTTGGATAGAAGAGTGGCAGTGGCTGCAGTTCATATTGAAGTCATGTTAAATGTTGTTAAACATTAGTGTACACTTTGACGTTTTTGTTACGTAAAAATGTTTTTTAATCTAACAGTAGTATCTGCAGACTTTGGTCAGTAGTGTAAATGTTTTAAGAAGTCTTGAAATTCCATTCTTGGGGTTAAAACTTGGATGGCCTCTCGCTGCAAAGCTAACTTTATCCAGTGATATGACCTCATACTGCTGATTTTACTTCACTCTAACAGACACGTGACCAGATTTGATCCGTACACAGACGTATGACATAAGATACAATGAATAATAACAAGATTCTTATTTTAAAGTATTCAGAAACAAAGGCCTCGTTTCCACAAGTAGTTCACTTCGCTTTTTGTTTCCACAGTTAAAGTTGTGGATGGTACCAATAGCAGCGTCCCTTAGCGTCCCCATGTTTGGTCCCCCCTCTGTTGGGGTACCTAGCACACAGATCTGGTACTAAAAGGTGGAGCTGTGAACACTGCAGTCTGATTGGTCAGTAGAGGACGCTCACTCTGGTTTGATGTAACCTCTGTTCATACATCAGTAAACTACAACTATAAAATGACAGAGAAAAAAATCACTTCATTCACTGGGCCGACTGCCGGCAACTTTTAAGGTGGAACGTTAACTTGTAATGTTACTCAATGCATGAGTTGATGACGTGAATCCATCAGCACACCTTAAATTTACCTGTGACAACTTTGACCATCACTTTAGTTTTTATATGACAGACACTTTTAGTGCTGACTTTAAAAATATAGATTGATTTGGAGCGGATTATGTGAAGGTCATATATTCTAATCCTCACTTCCTGTGGGCTACAGCAACACTAAACCCCTGAGCTTGCCTGAGAAGGACTAAATGCACAAAGCTGCTATTTTGAAATATCCCATGGAGAGAGACTCTCACTGCAGCCTGTTGTATTTTGTTCTGAAAATGTGGGCGTGCAGCCTCGTTCTGTGGACCATAAACCAGGTGCAGACTTCCATCTGTGTCACCGCTGATGAGGAAATACAGCCAGTGCTGGACGGAGCAGTGAGTGACAACAACCCCGCCCACATTTAAGAGGACTGTCTGAACACACCCAGGGTCTAGGTACCATGTCTGAAGGGTTACTGTTGGTTCCAAGGGGACTGTACTGAAAGGGTTTGGTAGGAACGGGGCTTAAGTTCCTAGTATGACTCTAAAAACACCGGATCCGTCACTTTTTATAAGGTCCTGGCCTAAACTTGATGTTTGTAACAAATACAGTTAACTAAATATTTAACAAATTTGAAGTCTCCAAGCCCAAGCTGAGATCATTCTGATGACATCATCACATTTATTTTCTCAGGCCCTCAAAGCTCCTTCAAAGCCACAGAAGAATCAGACAGCTGTTTTCAAAGACTGAGTCCGATGTGTTAACTCCAGATTAACAGCTGCTCACAGTGCAACACTGTTTGTTATTGTGTTGTTTTTTCATCACTGTCTCATCCTGTGGGGCGTCATGGCTCACCGTCTCTGATGACAAGGCTGTCAAAGTAGCAGTTAGACATCTCCTCTATGTCCAGAGACAAGAGGTTGAACTCTACAGTTGAGTCTGGGGAACGAATCAACCAGGTACACTCCTGGTTAGGAGGGTAGCTTTCAGGCCAGCCAGGAGAGAAGAGGAAGCCAGGAGTGTCCCCTGTCATCAGCATTCCACCACATGCACCTGAGACACACAGAAAAAAAAAAACACACACACAGGTTCAATCAGATGGTGCACACACTAAAACTAGAATTACCACCTCACGGTTATATGCCTCTGCGCACCAGTCCACTGTCACAGTTTCCATGAAAACATGGACACTTCACACACAGAAGATCTATACAATCAGCACAGTTTCAAGATTAGAGTCACCAGTTCAGTATCTGACCAAATGTCTCCCCTTCTGTTCCTGAGATATGACGTTAAAACATGATGATGTCACAGTCAAGCTGACCTTTGACCTTTTGTTTTGTCATAATTAGTGTAATAATTCCTGAATTATGCCCAAAAACATGTATTGTGAGGTCACACTGACCTTTGACCACCAAATTCTAATCAGTCTCTTTTCCAGTCCGATTGGAAGTTTGTGCCAAATTTGAAGAAATTTCCTCAAGGCCTTCTTGAGATATCACATTCATCGTAATTAAACAAATAAAAGGTCACAGTGATTTTGACCTTTGACCACCAAAATCTAATCAGTTCATCATTGAGTCCAAGGGGACGTTTGTGCCACGGAGAACTTCCCTCAAGGTGTTCTTGAGATATCCTGTTCATGAGAATGGGACGGACTTCCCGGAAATACAATGTCCCTGGCTACAGCTACAGCTACAGCCAGCCCGGAGGCATTAACAGTATGAGCATGGTATCGTGGAGAGTGAAGGAGAGTGACCACAAAATAAACCTGGAAACAAACATGAATATTAATCCATCCATCCATTTCCTAACCGCTTATCCTCTTGAGGGTCGCGGGGGGGCTGGAGCCTATCCCAGCCGACATTGGGCGAGAGGCAGGGTACACCCTGGACAGGTCGCCAGACTATCACAGGGCTGACACATAGAGACAGACAACCACTCACGCTCACATTCACACCTACGGGCAATTTAGAGTAATCAATTAACCTATCCCCAACTTGCATGTCTTTGGACTGTGGGAGGAAGCCGGAGTACCCGGAGAGAACCCACGCTGACACGGGGAGAACATGCAAACTCCGCACAGATGGGCTCCCGCACCCGGGATCGAACCAGGAACCCTCTTGCTGTGAGGCGACAGTGCTAACCACCACACCACCGTGCCGCCCATGAATATTAATGAATGAAACAATGAACACAACAGAAAACACCAAACAATAAAATCCTCTTTATACGTAAAACACTGGAGTGAAAACTCAAGACAGATAATCTGATAAGCAACTGATAATGATGCAAGATAGTATTAGTGGGCAGTCAGTTACCTTTTGCATATAAACATTCAAACCACTCACAGGTGAAGTGAATAACATCGATCATTTCATTACAATGCAATATTCTGCAGGGAAACCTTTGGCTCTGGCATTCATGTGGAAGCCCCTTTACACACTCCATCCACCTAAACATTGTTATAGTCCAAGTACCCCGCTCATTGCAACAGTACCCCTGATAACAGTAGCCCCCCAGCAAGGCAGTGCACCATGCCACACCACAAAAACTGCTCAGAAATGGTCCAAGGAACGTGACAAAGAGCTTTAGGCATCAAGCTAGCTTTCAAATTCCCCAGATCCCGATCTGATCGAGTATCTGTGATAAACTAGAGCCCCCCAGAGGTCCTTTGTCCGGGCTTTGACAGGTCAGAGCCAAGTGCGATCTATGATGGGGCCTCTGACCTGTTGAGGCATGGAGACAGGACCTCTGGGGGTGTCCAGTGTTGTCTGGCACCAAGAGTGTGAGGTAAGGTCCTGGCATGCCCAATGGATTTATCAGATTGGGATCTAGGGAATTAGGAGGTCAGGTTGACACCTTGAGCTCTTAGTCACGTCTGCTGAGCCATTCCTGAGCAGTTTTTGTGGTGTGGCATGGTGCATTGTCCTGCCTGGGGGGGGGGGGGTGCACTGCCATCAGGGAGTGTCGTTGCCATGAGGGGGTGTATTGGTCTGTAATGTCGTTTGGATGGGTGGTGTGTGTCAAGTGGCATCTCCATGAAAGGCAGGAGCCAAGGTTCAATGTTATTCACTTCATCAGTCAGCGGTTTTAATGTTTTGGCTGATTGGATGTGTAGACACGAAAACTCCTCACAAGGCATTGAAGGTTCCACCCAAAGTCCGACACCCGTGAAGAGGACGAGGATTAGTGAGTGTCCCAGCAATGATTCAGGATGAAACAAGGAGCATCCAAGAATACATATGGAAGATGGCCCTTGAGGATGACCTGCTCAGAGTGTGCCTCAGGCAGCAGAAGACAGAGAATAATGAGGAGGAAGAGGAAATATCATGGAAGACCAAACCCCGTCCGTGATATTTCCAACATTGGCAGATAGAGGAAGTGGCTGACATCAAGAAATCCTACCAGTGGCTAGAAAAAGCCGGCCTGAAGGACAGCAGGAGGTAAAATGCAAGATGGGACAGCGTACACCACCATAAGTGGTTGAGAGCAACATGGCTAAGATCCTGTAGGACTTCAAGTTCCAGACTGACAAACAGCTGCTGGCTAACCAATAGGACAAAGTGGTGGTCGACAAGGAGCAGAAGAGGGCAGTGGTGGTAGATGTGTCAGGCCCAGCTGACAGTAACATCAGGAGGAAAGAGCATGAAAAGACTGAGAAGTACTAGGGGCTGAAGGAACAACTGGAACAGATGAGGAAGGTGAGTCCGAAGGTGTGCAGGTGATAATGGGAGCACTGAGGGCTGTGGCCCCCAAACTGGGAAAGTGGCTCCAGCAGATTCCAGGTACAACATCTGAGGTCTCTATCCAGAAGAGTGCAGTCCTAGAAACAGCTAAGATACTGCGCAGAACCCTCAAACTCCCAGGCCTCTGGTAGAGGGCCCGAGCGTGAAGAGGACACTTCTTCAATCTTGGGGCTTGTCCTTCCATGATGGTTCGTCCTCCTCTTCTGCTGCCTGCAGTATTCACTTAGCAGCTCATCTTCGGGGGCCAGCTTCCTGATGTATTCCTGGATCTTAGTTGTTTTGTCCTGGACAATGGCTCTGACGCTCACCAGTCCTCGGCCCCCCACGCTACGCTTAGTGTGCAGTCTCAGGGTGCTGGACCTGGGATGAAACCCTCCATATATATTATATATACATATATATATATGCACATGCGTGTGTGTGTGTGCGTGTGTGTGTGTGTGTGTGTGTGTGTGTGTGTGTGTGTGTGTGTGTGTGAGAGATCTTTATTTTGCAAGCAGGATAAAAAGCCAATCTTGTTGGAAACATATACAAGTCTTGAGATACTCGTTGGGAGTACTTTGTAATTAGCACCTACTGTCAATAACGCTGACAGCTGTAACGTGCACATGTCAAATAACAGTTCAAAATTTTATCTTAAAGTACGAGGCTGACATTAGTAAGGTAAAAGTTAAGCCTGTGCTAACCCGCTTGTGTGAGTCTACCTCCATCATAGCCATCCTCTTTCTATTTTTCCTCTTCATCTTTGCTGGAGAGAAGCATTCATTGTGCGCATCTTACAGGTTTTGTGGTTTATGCACAAAGCCTCAACGAAACAGACTTTCTGACCTGGTGTGATGGTGGGTGGTGGTCCAGAGTCCTGGACAGCTGTCCATTCCACGAGGAAACCTCGTCCTCCCACTGAAGAATCCGACTGGAACTGCAGGGTGACAGTGCTCCCGGAGCTTCTGAGGGGAGGGGGCAAGGCCAGACCACAGAATGTTCCAATGGGATAGTAATGAACACTGGGGCCATCAAAGATCTGCAGACAAACAAGGATTGTGGATATAAGTGATGGGAGCTGTCTTACCAAATTGAATCTACTGCACCAAGGTGCAGCCGGAGGTAGGAAGGGGTCTGGCTTGGAGACCTCAGAATTGCATCTCTGCCTTTTGCAGATGATGTGGTTCTGTTGGCTTAATCACACCATGACCTCCAGCATGACCTGGGGCGGTTTGCAGCTGTGATGAGAGTCAGCAACTTGAAGTCTGACACCATGGTTCTCTGCCGTAAACTGGTGGATCGCCCCCTCTGGGTCGGGAATGAGTTACTGCCTCAAGTGGGGCAGTTCTAGTATCACAGAGTCTTGTTCATGAATGAGGGTAGAATATCAACTCCTAAGTTAAAATGGCTGGAGTTGACAATGGACTGACGTTTCACCGTTCCTATAGTGTATCTCATCAACTGAAAAAACCTTTTGATTAGCACCTTGATGTGCAATCGACGATGTCATGTATGTGGATCCATTTTAACCAACGGATAAACATGACTCAACTTTGTGCTGTGGCAATGAAGTATTTGAAACAATACACTGCATCTCAACAGACTCTGACTTGGTGTTGCACACATTCCAAACCATTCTCTTTCCCAGGTCATCAAATGCTGACCACTCGACATGTGATATCGACACCAAAGGCACCCTTTAGCATGTTTATGAGATGCACCGGGCTTTCATCTAACTCCAATGTAAACCCATCTGCAACAATACTTAACACTGAGAGATGGGTCAAAGAGCAACATGACTTTTACCCACGAGACCAAAGTCTGTGTCCCATGTGAAACCAAAAGTCAGTGCTATTTTAACATAACGTTACCTAACTAACATAGCTACGTCCTGTTGTTTCATTTTAATGTTACAAAATTAACACACAGCTGGTGCACACTAGCGTCCAGCAGGTGACATATTTATGTCACATTATGAAATGTAACAAACATTTTTATTTTAACCTAAAACATGTTTTTGGGTTAAGTGTCACACGACGGTAAAGGGTGCCATGTGCGTTGGTATGAGACGCTGAGGGGCGTGACAAAGCCTCGGTATCTAACGATCTGGGAATCACAACGGGTTAAACACTCTGACTGTAACTGTTATAGCTAACATCAAGGATACTGTGTGATTTCACAACACACGCAGTCTTACTTTGAGGTGGTCGTAGTTGCAGTCAAGCAGGTCCTCTATGTCCATGTCCAAAAAGCGGATCTGGACGTAGCTGTCTCCCCCCACAGTTATGGTCCAGCGGTAGTGGGCGTTATTGGGGTACATTCTGGGATACAGTGGGGAGGCTATCTGACCAAACTCCCCCTCCACATCATTGCCATACACTGAGAAACAGCAAGAAATTCAGAGTTAATTTTTATTCTCTATTCTGGTCAGTTCTATTAAGGAGAAGAAGAAGACAAAGAAGAAGACTAAGAAGAAGAGGTACTTTATTAGTCCCTGAGGGGAAATTCACTTTGTTTCACTGTGTTGTCATATACACACAGGCTGAAATACACACACATGCCCTATACATGCATTGGATGGAGTGATGTCAGGGCTTTATGAAGGTTGGGGGTTCAGTACTTTGCTTGGAGGGGGTGAACTGGCATTTCTCCAGCTACCAGTCCACCCTCCATATTTGGTCTGGACGGGAACTTGAACCATTGACCCTCTGGTTCCCAAACCAGGTCCCTATGGACTGAGCTCTTGCTGCCCCAATTTCAGTCTCCCTGACGACTGGCAGTGAGTAAAAACACTTGGATATTCATCACAAACACACGCAGGGGGTCAAGAGTTATACCAACAAAGTGTTCAGTACTCTCTAACAAGGTGTCAAAATACTCTGTTTAAAGTAAAGGTGTTGAATTCAAATGTTACGCAGGGTTGCCCATCTCAGAATACATCTACATGTCACTGGATAATTACTGATGCTGTCATGTGTGCATCACTTCAATGCTGCAGCTGGTAAAGGTAGGACTGATTTTAATGATTTGAGATACTGCTGGGTGCCATGTGAATTTATTTATTTGTGAATCTCAAAGAAAATCTCACACTAGTTCACTCTCACTTTGTTGGAATATGATCGTGACCTTGTCTAATTTTTGAGTACTTATATCAATAAAGCTGATTCTGATTCTGATGCTCACATACATGTGACAGATTTCCACACTGTAAACTACTGCTGTGAATTTACAGCTGGTCTCTAACACTAAAATACTGAACTGGTGTGAAACAGTTTGGTTCTGTAGTTAGCAATGCATTGTGGGCTGCTCCACCTGACGCAACAGAACGGAGGCTCTAAACAGTCTGCTGCTGTTTGAAATTACAGGACTACAGTATTTTTTTGGGAACTGTGTGCTGTGTGGAGAATTTGAAGCGTGGTCAGAGGTGTGAGTTTGTCATTCTAACATTAGGCGAGGGCTTTTTGTTTCACACTTGTTTTCTTTAAGGCTGCTTTCAGACCTGGAGTTGTCTTGCTCTGGTCCATATCAGGGACTAAATATGTTACAAAGTTGTATAATTACCAAGAGTTGCTTTGTGTATTATTAAATGCTGCTGACACATTTCCTGTTGGAGGAACTACAACTGATCGTGATTTAATACAAACAAGACTGGTGACACTCACAGTGTGAGAAGGTGGCTCTAAATCCTGCTCCACTAACAGCTGCGTCTGAGACAAACTTAACCCACAGGATGTGGCCAATCAAAGACGTATAGTTGGAGGGGAGCGAGTTTCCACAGAAGCGACCGACCACATGCCCAGTGGAGTTGCCCTCTCTGATTTCCAGGTAGTCATTTTGACATCCGTAGTCTCCCTGCAGCTGAAACATACTGAACAAAAGCACAAGACAACGGTAAATGATTCTGACTGATAACGTTTTCTCTGAATACAAAAACATCAGCCAGAGATTAATTATAGGTACAAAGAACATGTATGAATGTATGTATGGGCCGACTGCCGGCAACTTTTAAGGTGGAACGTTAACTTGTAATGTTACTCAATGCATGAGTTGATGTCGTGAATCCATCAGCACACCTTAAATTTACCTGTGACAACTTTGAGCATCACTTTAGTTTTTATATGACAGACACTTTTAGTGCTGACTTTAAAAATATAGATTGATTTGGAGCGGATTATGTGAAGGTCATATATTCTAATCCTCACTTCCTGTGGGCTACAGCAACACTAAACCCCTGAGCTTGCCTGAGAAGGACTAAATGCACAAAGCTGCTATTTTGAAATATCCCATGGAGAGAGACTCTCACTGCAGCCTGTTGGATTTTGTTCTGAAAATGTGGGCGTGCAGCCTCGTTCTGTGGACCATAAACCAGGTGCAGACTTCCATCTGTGTCACCGCTGATGAGGAAATACAGCCAGTGCTGGACGGAGCAGTGAGTGACAACAACCCCGCCCACATTTAAGAGGACTGTCTGAACACACCCAGGGTCTAGGTACCATGTCTGAAGGGTTACTGTTGGCTCCACAGGGACTGTACTGAAAGGGTTTGGTGGAAACGGTGCTAATGTGTTACAGTCTGTAGAATAGAGTAAGATTATACACATGGAGGCCTAAAGACAAAGTCTTGTACCACTAACACTGGGGTCTGAGGTTACAGAGAATCAAGAATCAGCAGACTACCACAGAAAGATCAAGCAGGACATTCACATCTGACAGCAGAGATCATGTCTGAGCAGAGACAGGGATACAGGGCTACTTGTTATGACGGGAAGGACAGATCTTTGGTCATCTTATGCCACCTGATCAAGTTTCGTTTGTTGAAGAAAGTTGTGGAATAAAAGCTCCAGGAAAAGCTACAAAGTGAACCATGAATTCAGAAAACGTTACACCAAAGACGCTCAAATTAACTTACATAAATGAGAGCTGGATGCGGTTCCCTGGTGAGCTTCTGATGGTCCACACACACTCCACATTAGGCGGGTAAGCATCTGGATAGTTAGGACTGTTAAAGGCACCACTCTCCATCACCAGATCTCCTCCACAACCTGAGCACAGGAGGCAAGAGGAATGAGTTTTGGAGCTCCTGTCTGCACCAGTTTGTCAGTATGGGAATTTGTAATGATCCAGCTGGAGCTGTGAGCAGCCAGGCGATGTCTTACTGGAGGTGGATGCTGAGTAGGTGGCTCTGAACCCTCTCCTGGAGACGGAGGAGTCTGAGATGAAGTTGACCACCAAAGAGGTACTGAAGGATGTCACTGGATGAGGTATTTCGTTTCCACAGTAGCGCCCTGAAACATTTGAATTAAAGGCTACACATGTTTCTCTGAAGCAGTTGACTCGACACATTCAAGCTAATTCAGCTCAATAATCACTTGGCTATTGTTAAAGGTATACTGTGCAGGATTTTTCTAAAAATCATACAGACTCATCACAAACTGATCCTTCCCACCGGGGAAAGAAATCAGAAATGTGCCGTCTGTGTTTAAATCAAACGTCTGGACTTGTTTTGGATTTTTTACCACAGAAGGAAAGGAGGACTGACACACGTGATTTACAGCAGTGTCATATGAGAATAAAATACTCTGGCATACTACGAACATGAGGGCTCACCTCACACTCCACCATCCAGAGACAGTGTTAGCCGCTGACGGCCAAGCTAACGCTAAAAATCAACCAACACTGGACACACTGAGCTCGACACAACTACCATCGGACAATAACACAGTCCATCACCTACTTCCTGTGTGAAGATCTGCGTCCATACAGCGCTGTTGGAAACCAAGGCTTTTGTTACATGCTAAAAACACGTGAACCCAGGTATGTGACTCCGCCCCCTCACAGCTGTACCCAAGCTCTACAGAGAAGTGAAGCATAAAGCTGAGGAACCTTTGAGGACAGCAGGAAGGGCGGAGTTAACCTGTGACGCCTGGATTTCAAGGACAGTGGATTCATATGGGACTATAATGAGGACAGGAGACACTGTCTCACGTCCTCCAAACTACAGTGGGACATTATCTGACAGAGGACAGGAGACACTGTCTCACGTCCTCCAAACTAGAGCGGGACATTATCTGACAGGGGACAGGAGACTGCTGTCTCACGTCCTCCAAACTAGAGCGGGACATTATCTGACAGAGGACAGGAGACACTGTCTCACGTTCTCCAAACTAGAGCAGGACATTATCTGACAGAGGACAGGAGACACTGTCTCACGTCCTCCAAACTAGAGCAGGACATTATCTGACAGAGGACAGGAGACACTGTCTCACGTCCTCTAAACTAGAGCGGGACATTATCTGACAGAGGACAGGAGACTGCTGTCTCACGTCCTCCAAACTAGAGCGGGACATTATCTGACAGAGGACAGGAGACACTGTCTCACGTTCTCCAAACTAGAGCAGGACATTATCTGACAGAGGACAGGAGACACTGTCTCACGTTCTCCAAACTAGAGCAGGACATTATCTGACAGAGGACAGGAGACACAACACACACTCGCAGTGTAACTCACCTATGAGAGGGGCCTGGTAGTTGTCTCCATCCAGGATCCTGACAGCATCATGGGAGCAGTTGGAGGTGATCATCTCTAACTCAAAGTCAGTGAACGACAGGGTCACATGGTTGACTGGCCACAGAGAGACAAGTCGCATGTTGAAAGAACATTTTGTGTGTAGCACCATGTAAAGAACAACACCTCCTCTAGTCTGAGGGCCTTTCCTAACACTACTCACATGGTTCCTGTGCTCTGATGATCCAGCTACAGTTCTGATTGGGTGGGTACTGTGCTGGGTACCGTGGTGAGGCGATGGATCCACCATTATTGTCGGTTATGATGGTCGCGCCACAAGCTGTTGAAAACAAACAAACAAAATTACATGGTCTTCCATCCCTCAGCCAACACACCATGAAGGCTGAACTGGTTACCCACATGGATGATTGACTCGTGCAACTGGTGAAGACTTACAGAACAAATTCATACAGAAGGTGTGAGTGAGACAGACATGCTACTTAGTTTTCCTGTTAACGACATGTTTGTTGTTTACTTCACACACGGAGGAGGCAAAATGTTGCCACATCGCTGACTTCAACGAGGCAAGAGGATTTTCCCGTTCCGTTGTTTCTATGTCGCGTCTGACTCCTGCAGCAGTCGTGGTGTTTTGAAAAGTGCAGCTGCAGGCTACCGGTAAGCTACACTGTGCCGTCTGTCGTCTCTGAAGTGTTGGAGTTTTTATATGAACTCAGAGGGTGGGAAGAGAATAAAACATAGTAGGAAAATGTTTGATTTCAATGATCTAAATTGAACACTGGGCTGCATGGTGTTCGCTAGTGATGGCCAAATGAAGCCTCATGAAGCACTGTCTTTATTTTCTGAGCCCACTAGATGGCGCTTTTTTTTTTCTCAACAAACGTTGAAAGCACACTGAATTGCCATTCTTTGAGCGTCTCTCTTTAAACCTATGAGCGCCATCTAGTGGGCTCAGAAAATAAAGAAAATGCTTCATGAAGCTTTTCGTGAAGGTTTTCTCTGGCTTCCTCCCACAGTCCAGAGACATGCAGGGTTAGGTTAACTAAAGTGTGTGCAGGTGTGAGTGTGAGTGCTGGTGGTTGTCTGTCCCTATAGCCCTTTTTACACTGAGATGGCGCCATAGAGCCGCTGGGAAGTCCCTTCTTTACACCTCTTTTGCCTTTTTTACAAAGAACCAAACAACGGCAGCGTCGTGCCGCTCCAGTGTGTGACTTTAGTAGGGCTGCTCCCTACTAAGAATTTTCCTCGTCGAACAACAGTCATCATGACATTGAGTCGACTATCAGGGGGCAGCCCTAGATTTTTTGACAGCATGCTGGCATCCTGTAATCAAAAGAGGTGTGACGGGTGTGACATGTAACACGACAGCGTCGGCCTCTGGTGTGTCATACAACATACGCAGCGACAGCACTTTCTAAACGACAACAATGGCATTAACATGTCAATAACAATCATTTAGCGTCCCTGTTATATGTCATTTTCAATTTGTGGACATTTTGGGACGCTGTTCTTCTTCTTTGAGTTAGCTGCTAACTGCTATCAGCTACTTTTGAAATCTCTGGCTTTGGGCCACACACATAACGTGTCACCAAAATGTCACACGTGTCCTGCCTGTTGTCTTATTTACACAGACACCGTTTCAGAGCTGTTACTACCTGCCGTGGCGGCTTCTAGGTCAGACCACAGCACGGCGAGGCGGCATGACGGCGTGATATTCATGGCCTGAACAGGCAGTGTAAAAGGGGCTTAAGTGCCAACACTGTGATAGTCTAGTGATTCGTTAGGGTGAACCCCGCCTCTCGCCCAATGTCAGCTGGGATGGGCCCCAGGCCCCTCACGACTCTGAACAGAATTAGCAGTTACAGATAACGAATGAATGAATGAATGAATGAATGAATGAATGAAATCACAAGCTTGTTTCGATCGATGTTCTAATTTTAGAAATGGTGACACCCCTCGTACTGAAAGAGGGCTGACAGGTGGACGGACTGATCTGATAATTAACCCATGCTGTAATGACAGAAACAGAAAGGAGGCCTACCCTCAGAGAAGCGAGCGCTGAAGCCACGGTGGCTGCGACTGGAGTCGGACCTAAAGCGAACGTAGATGATGTTCTGGGTGGAGGTGATGGAGGGCGGGAGACTGGTGCCACACACACGGGCAAGCAGAGGGGAAGATATGGTTGGACCATCGTGGATCTACAGAGGGACAGACATCATGTTTCAGTGAGGCTGTGAAGCTTTACACACCACGCACAAGCACTGCTGCATTCATGGTCTTTTACATGGCTTTTCTCACACACACACACACACACACACACACACACACACACACACACACACACACTGAGGGCAGTGAAAATACCATGCAAAGCACTGGCCTGCCCACTGGGAGCCATCAGGATTCAGTGCCTTGCTCAAGGACACTTTGACGAGTGTTCAGGAAGAGTCTGGAATTAAATCATCGTATACACACACACTCAGCCCAAAAACTTTCTAGGCAGCTTCTCCTGCTCAGCTCCTCCACAGACAATACTGTAAGTCTTTATCCACTTCCACAGGGGTCATGGAGCCTCACACTGATCACAGTTACCCAGGTCATGCAGAGAGTCAAGTCCCTTACCAGTGGACAGGCTCAGTCAGTTCTACTGCTGAATGTAGGGCTGGGGCGATATGGCACAAAATATTATCACAACTTTCCCGTAATTGATCGATACCAATATTTATCACTATATATAATTTGATGATGCTGTGCGTTTGAAAAGTATCCTGATAACGTCTGACACCTGAAGAAACCAAATGATTTTCCAGCTTCCCCCGGCGCTTGTTGTAAAGCTGCACCAGAGCAGTTTGAGAAAAGTATTTCCTGTCTGGGAGCTTGTACCTGTGGTCTCGCACTTTCATTAATTTCTTGAACCCGTCTTTCTCCACGTTGCTCATGGGCATCATGTCTGGCTAGAAAGTATGACACTGTGTCCGTTATATCTCTGCTCCCATACGGAGTTATGGTGGAAGAAGAGGACACTACTGGTTGGTGTTTTGGTGCAGCCCCTGCTCGCTCTGCCCACAGCACTTGAACACTTGTTGGTGGACTCACTGCAGTTTGGGCTGCATTTTCATGCTCTCAGTGTAGACGCTGGGACGCCACCCTTTCAGGTGATGGAAAAGATCTGTCGTATTCTTGGTCCTGGTTGGCACCAACTGATGAGGTATTTTGCTGACCCTCTTTGTCTGTGCGTCATCACCTTCCAACCTCTTCCAAATTATTGATGTTGTGTAATTTGTCCATTTTTGAGGATAACACGTGCTCTTCTTCAGCTTCACCGCCGCTTTGCTCCTCACTTCCTAATGTCCACGCTACTTTCAATTCCTCCTCACCTCAGCACAAACTTTGCAGCGTAAAATGGTCATGTTTGACTGACTGATTGACTGACAGAATCTCTATAGTTTATCATCGTCATTGACGTGCATTTAATTGAGATCCCATTTCGAGATCATTTGACCGCTCAGCCCTGGGTGAATTCCCCAGTATTTAACCTTATTAGTGAAGCTGTAACTAATCCACATGCAAACACTGGCACTCTTAAACCGCTGAGACAAAAAGTGAAACAAATAAAAGGGGCTGGGAGCTCCAACAAAAACAGCACAAATCAAACGTCCCTAAATCAGTCACTCACAGCCACGTAGTCATAGTAGCAGTCACTGTGATATTCAATGTCCAGGTCAGAGAAGTTGAAGAGGACACGGTGGCTGGGATCCACACTGATGACCCAGGAACAGTCCACATTGTTGGGATAGCTGCTGGGATAGGAGGGAGAATGGATCTCCCCAGATGGAGCAGTGACCGGGCCTCCACAGCCTGCAGGAGCAAGGACAGTCGATTAAAGAGGAGGTTCTCGTCTCGTTCTTTTTTCAGCCACAGAGCCTGAACAAGATCGAGAATATACAGAGGAGCCCGTCATCTCTGTGTCTTTAAAATAATTTTGCCTAGACTATTTCTACAGTCTTACTTAGAGAGTTATCACAAATGTATTAAAAATATTTGCACCATGCTCCTAAATTTTGTGATGGCGCTCCTAAACCTTTCAATCTGTAGCATCAGTGCTACTGATGGAAAAAGTTCGTCTGGAGCCCTAAAAGTTGATTTTATCCACTTCCAGGCAGTACGTTCACACGACATCAGAGGAAATGGATTTATTGTGTCCGTCTGACTAAAACTGGACTTTTAAAATCCATGTAAACATGTTTGTCCGGCTGAAATCGTACTGAATCTAATTTCTTAAAGTCCGACTAACACACCCAGATAATGTGACTGGGAGTCGAATTCCTCCTGCATGTAAACAGTCAATCAGACCCAGACTGGTCGATGCCACTTGACACGCACCACCCATTACAGACCAATGCACCCCCTATTGGCAACGACACTCCCTGATGGCAGTGCACCCCCCCCCCCCCCCCCAGGCAGGACAACGCACCATGCCACACCACAAAAACTGCTCAGGAATGGCTCGGCTGATGTGACTAAGAGCCTAAGGCGCCAACCTGACCTCCAAATTCCCTAGATCCCAGTCTGATCGGACATCCATTGGGCAAGCGCAGACCTTCCCTCGCAACCCACGACTCAAAGGATCTGTCGACAACGCCTTGGTGCCAGACAACACCGGACACCCCCAGAGGTCTTGTCTCCATGCCTCAACAGGTCAGAGGCCCCATCATAGATCGCAATTGGGTCTGACCTGTCGAGGCCCGGACAAAGGACCTCTGGGGTTCTAGTTCGTCCCACAGATGCTCGATCAGATTGGGATCTGGGGAAATTGAAAGCTAGATCAATACCTTGAGCACTTTGTCATGTTCCTTGGGCCATTTCTGGACAGTTCTGTGGTGGGGCATGGTGCACTGCTTTGCTGGGAGGCTACTGTTATCAGGGGTACTGTTGCAATGAGCGGGGGTACTTGGTCTATAACAATGTTTAGATGGGTGGAGTGTGTAAAGGGGCGTCCACATGAATGCCAGAGCCAAAAATGTCCCAGCAGAACACTGTATTGTAATGAAATGATGGATGTTATTCACGTCACCTGTCGGTGGTTTTAATATTTTGGCTGATCAGTGTGTATATATGAACCTATCCTTTAGTGTTAAGAGAAACACTGTTTCTGTATTCAAAAACCTCTGCCAGTTTGTTCTGTTAACTGCAGACTGTATTTCACTTGCACTTACGTTACCTCAGGAACTGCAAAAGAATAAAATGTCCCAGATACATTACCCACTCTGTCCCTTTAATGAAACACATTCAGTGTCTGGTACTGTTTAGTATTCGTGGTGTCGTGACACAGAGGGACGGCACATACACCCCGTAATGTCCACTCACCTCCCTGAACTTCAGCCCAGCTTGCATTGAAGCCTCGCCCGCTGACATAGGCGTCAGACTTGAAACGCACTGTGAGCAGGTTGCCAGTGCTGGAGACCTGCATTGGGTTGGTTGTGGTGGTGCAGAGCTTGGCCAGCTGAGGGGCCAACAGGTCCGGGCCTCCATACACCTGAGGAGAAGTCAGGTGATGTTCAACAGGCCGACTACAATACCATTCACTCCTTTAGAGAGGCCAACAGCGAGAAATATGTTGGCATCACATCAACACGATTATCTTCACACTGTAGTGTAGATTAGGATCTTACATCTGTTTGTAGCAGACAGAAAAATGACTGGATCAGGTTCCATTATGAGATGTAATAATTTTACCAAAATCCTTCACTTGTTCAGTTGTTTCAAAATTATTCTGCTCGGTAACAAAAACACTGTAACTGCATGTGTGACTGCGCCCTCTGCTGACTGTGAGTAAATGTACGACGCTACTTCCTGCCTCTCGTCCGTCTGCAGTGACCTTGGCTGAATGTATTTATAGCAGCGCGATTATAAAGTGAGAATTCTAACTTCTGAAGTTGATTTAAGTGCACAGAGCAGCCTATTAACACGAGATATCATCAGAGGATTATCTGAGCAGTCTTCTGTCGGGCATTTTACCCGTTTTTCCTGAGCGTATGTGCTGGCGTCCGCCATTTTATCTTCACATGAAATACACGTTGAAGCTTGTCTTTTTCTCGTGTTGGGCATGTTGTTGTGAAGATAGAACACACATGACAGCGTCTTGCTCTGTGTGGACTCATAACAGGTGTGTGTGCTGTGCTCCCATTACCATGTTCACAAATGTACCGTTTCATCCAGAGCTTCTATATTAAGTAACAGTGATGCAGAGTAGTTTTTTCATGACAGCTGTTTTCATTGAATATGTATTTTTACTTAGTGTCAAACACATCAAGGTGATTTATTGACTAATGGTGTTGTTACGGGCCAAGCTTAAAATCAGTTGTGTTATCAGAGACTTAAAGTAAGAACATCTGTTATTCATTCAGGCTTCACTTTATTAGTATTTTAATTTAATTTAATGTTCATGTTTTGTGTTAGTTTCAAGCTGCGAGAGGCCTGTTGTTGTGAAGATAGAATACACACGACAGCCTTTTGCTCTCTGTGGACTGATAACAGGAATAAACCTGAGTTTGAGGAGATATTCCAGTGTCCAGCGTCTGACTGTGCACCACAACACGACGCAGTGTGGTCAAGGTCTGCAGGCCGTTCGGCTGCGTGTTCATAAAATACGATGAACTGTTTTAGATTACTGTTTTACTGTTGGGTACTAGAGTCACTATAGTTACCTCTACTTGAACCAACTACCACAGTAAAATGCTACGAGCACAGTCTGACATCAGGTGTCATGGACTCCCAAGATTGGTGTCACCAACTCAGTATCTGACCAAATGTCTCCCCTTCTGCTCCTGAGATGTGACGCTGAATAATAAAGAAAAGTGTTTCATGTTATGATGTCACAGTGCAGCTGACCTTTGGGATATGAAATGTCAGGACTTCATTATTTTATCCTGTTAGACACTGTGTGAAGTTTTGTCATAATGAACGTATGAACTCTCGAGTTACGGCCAGAAACATATTTTCTAAGGTCACACTGACCTTGACCTTTAACCTTTGACTACCAAAATTCAATCAGTTCATTATCGTCCAAATGAATGTTTGTGCCAAATTTGAGGAAATTCTCTTAAAGGCGTTCTTGAGATATCGTGTTCACAAGGATGGGACAGATCCGAAACAACAACAAACAAGAAACAACAAAATGGAGGCTTGTTTTGTGTTTTTGTTGGTTGTCTCAAAGAAGTCACATGACCTTCTCTCATATTCAAAGTCAACCAGTGAAACCATAAAGAGGAAGTATGCACCTCAGGACAGCTGCCTGGATGGAGTCGCTGTTATTTCAGAAATGACCTGTTCAGTTTAAACACACACTGCACACTAACAGACAGACAGGTTCGTGTCTTACCTCCAGCACGTCGTAGTTGCAGTCTTGGTGGAACTCCACATCAAACTCATGGATAGTGAGGGTGATGCTGCTGCCCGCTGATGTGGTGAGATACCAGATACACTCCCTGTTTTCTGGATACCTGTTGGGGTAGTCTGGGCTGTTGAAGGAGCCACTGGGACCAGAGAGCTCCCCACCACAACCTGCAGGGGACACACAGAAAGTCACACTGGTTCACACTAAGGCCCTTCAAACATGGTGTCGCATCAGCAAGTTAGATACAGGTCTGGACTCCCACGAGAGCCTCTCTGGAAATACAGAGAACATTTTCAAGAGATTCTCACAGCTACTCGATCTTCTTGAACCCAGGTCAGACCAAAGATTTGCAACGAGATATGTTGAAACAGGCAAAACTAGCAATGTGGTAAAAACCTGCGTGCTCACAGGAAGTGACATCACCATGAGACGGCGTATCATCTCTAGTCAACAACTCTCTGTCCTTCCGTTCTGATTTGCAGCTTTTCAGACTTATTTTGTGGCTGAATATAATTTGTAGCTTCTTAAAATCTGAGTGAGGATAGTGATAGTGAGATACTGGCTACAGTGATGAAACAAGCACGGAGCACCTGCCGCAGCAAGCCAACACGCCGTCTGTGACGGTGACGTGCTTTAAAGCCAGCTGAGTGTCAGGTGACACCATCAGTCGGCTTGAGTCCAGCTCAGACCGGCCAGTTCACACCGCTGACACTTTCCTCTGCAATGTTCTAAGATGGTTTCGTCTCGTCATGAAGCTTTGGTCTGAACTGGACTTCAGTAAAGTCTGTAGCCTCGGCGTTAGTCAGCAGATTTTAGATTCAATGTATAAAACTATGGCTGAGAGTGTTTTAACTTTTCACCTCCCTCCCTGGTACGGTCATCTCAACTGTACAGCCAAGAATAAACTCTCTCTGATTGTGACAATGGCAAGTTAAATAGTTGGGAGGCCACAAAAGCCTTCGACTCAACTCTTCATAGAGAGGACGAGGAAGAAAGCGAGGAGTATCTTAGCAGATAGCTCCCATCCTCTCTTTAATCAGTTCAAGCTCCTGAGCTCTGGAGGCGCTACAGATTTCCTCTGGCAACTAAAAATGTGTTCAAGAAGTCCTTCATCCCAAGTGCCATCAACATCCTTGACTCAACAAAGTGACTGATGAGTTTAAAACTGCAGACAGACGATAAGCTGATTTAATGTGTTTGGTGTTTTGTAAAGACTTCGAATATTTTGTCTGCTTTTTACAGTGTTGTCTTTTGTGTCTGACGAGCGGAAGACAAATTTCCACACCTGGTGGACAACAGACCCTTTTAGGGCCGACGTCACGATGACATCATGTTATCACCTGGAGGTGAAGCTGCCTCTCCCCCACAGGGCTGTAGGCTACATAGGAGTCTTCAAATGTGGTCTTGTTGTGTTATTGGGAGCCAGAATAGAAGGAGTCATGGCTCAAAACCAGCCGCCACTGCCCGTCAACAAAAACAAAGATGGTTAAATGTGATCAGACCAAAGGACTGGACGGAGGCCATCATCAAAAATGCTCACATGTGCAGCGCACACTTCATATCAGGTTAGGGACAAAGTATTTCCTGTTGTAGGGATGAAGAACGTTATGTGTATTAAGGGTTATCATGTCCACCTCATCAGAAACTGGGGAGCTATTAAGAGGAAGATTGGATTTCTCTGGAACGCTAACTTTTTAGCACATTAGCTAACGTTAGCTTCCATAGCAAAACAAACAAGATTGGCTTCCTGTGACATCATCCATCCACTGAGTGAGAGCATACGGGTCGGCCAGTCTGGTCCCGTTGGTCAGTGTTTACTTCTTCCAGTAACACTGGCGGTCCCGGAGAGTGAGTGACCTGACATGGTGCGTTGGTAAATTCAGTCTGACGCTCTACACTAAAATGAGAGCCCTGTTGGTGGAAGAAACGGAGCCTTATATTTCTACATGAATGAACCAACGCTTAAGTTAATCACACATTCACTCCGCTCGGCGCTCTGCTGCTCCGTCTCCACAGACAGAGTGTCCAGAGTGCGCTCTGCCACTCTGAGAGTGCGCTGCTCTGGATAACCCAACAGTGCATTCAGACAGCGCTCCCAATTTATGAACGCAGCATGGTGACCACTGGATCTCAGCATGTCCAAAAACATGAGTGCGACCTTAAAAGAGACCTTTAAGCTGCTGTATTCATTCAACTTGAAACTCTGCACGTTTCACACGACAGTAAGTTTCCTCTGAAGAAAACTCTTAACGAGTTTTCCAAACTGTCAGAGCCTCATGAGAGTAAGACCTGTGTTTTAAAGGGCACGGGAGTAGAGGATGTGATTGGCCGAGTTTGTCCTGACTGCAACACACCCATCTTCACACACATTAATACATATGACACAATGAATTTCACAACATTACTCTACTGGGGTATCACAGTCTGATTAGTCCAGATGTCTGTATGTTGCCCCGCTGATCACTAGGAGAAGACAGCTCCCTCTTACCATTCTGGTACCACATCATCTGGAAGCCAGACATGGAGACGGAGGAGTCAGATTTGAACGCCACGGTGAGAGTCGAGCCTGTGGTGGTGTTGGCTGGGGGGGGCGTGTATCCACAGAAGGTACCAATCAAAGGAGCTTGCTCGTTGGGTCCATCGAAGAGCTAGGACAGTGATATTTGACAGAGGTGTGAGTGGAGAGTGTGACACATAGTCAAACATTAACACCTGTACATGATGATTTGACTATCATAACTCCGACACCGTCACCTTCAAACTGAGCGTTTAAAACAAGTGTCCCTGTCAGTGTTTGTGAGCGCGGACACTCTGCTGACCAAACAAAATTCAAAATGACCAGAGAAATGCAAAATAATTACAAAAAGGAACAAAACAACCACAAAGAGACACAAAATGACCTCAAAGAGACGTCTTGTATACCACAGTAAACCTCACAGAAACGACTCTGAAGAGAGCAAAGCAAGGACGCAAAAGGAAATTACACAATTATACAGTGTGTGTCGAGCTTCTGTGGGGGCGGGGCTTTCGCATATCTGTGCCAAGGGGCCTAGTGTCTCATAAACCGCCCCTGAGCAAAGTGTGAGTGGAAGTATTTTAGAAGCAGAGAGGGTTATTTTTTTTTAAAATTGGGGCATTGCCTGACGCCCCCTCTTCATCCTGCTTTAATCTCAGCACCCATAACTATCACAAGAGCCAATTTTAACCAAACAATGATGTTAAACCATCCACTGGGAGCCACAAAACATATCTGAGCCTCATGGTAACACTGCGTATTACGTCTTAATTATCCTATCAGCATTAAAAACAGGTCTAAATGAGCACTGAAAAATATGGTTTACCACAAATGGCTTCTATTTATGATTACTTGGTACTTTGACACTGCAGCATTGGCAGCGAAAGCAAACACATTTGTCCATGCACTATTAAATTCTGTATTTTCCTCTGAGACTTTTACTTGTATGGATTTGGACACCACTGCCTGCCGAGCTGGGAAGGCTGAAGACTAAGAGGCACCAGGCTGTAGACGTATGACGCAAGTTTTAGCTGAGGCAATGTTAAAAACTGTAGGCTGCACATTTTTACAGCTGCAAGAACTTCTTCAGGCCTACAAAGATAAAAATGTAAATTGAATTGAATGTGACTTTTTGTCAAAGCCACAGAGAGCCTGCATTAGAGTTTGAGCTGAAATTAAAATACAATGCAGCTTTCGTGATCGAGTTCAGCTCAGAGTGATACTGAGTGGGACGAACAGCTCACATGATGTCGGGTAAACTCTTTGAATCCAGACACACTGTCAGAGAAAGTTCTGATTCATTTAAACTCAACCCTGCACTCAACAGAAATCTAATGAAACACTTATTTCTGTGCAATGATAGATGAATTTTACCACACAGGTTGTTTGAGATTGTTACCACAGTGGCAACAATCTCAAAGTTGTTAAGAAACATAATTAGAGACAATCATGGGGCAGACAAATCAACAATAAGCACATGAATAGAGGTGATAAACGCTCAGTAACAACATGAAGCCTCACCAGGCCTTCTAAAAATTGAAAAAAGCACACAGTTATTTCTGTAAGATCCGAACACAGACAGTTTCACATCGTACGAGCAGGTCAGCCACACATTTAGGATTTATATACAAGCTGGGACATTTTGAATTTGATTCCGCAACTCGGGATGAGAGAGTACGTTGTTATCTGCATCCATTCACTTAATTTTCTGTGTCTGCACTTTGAACGGGTCGAATTAAAAGCTGCTTCCACGCCTGCTGTTTTCTACTGAGATGGTGCTAACTGAGGTTTGTAAAGTCATACAGCTCTGGGTATCCAGCAGCAGCCACTACCACTCCATTGTTTACCAACTGGACACTTGTTGTCGTGACCACCACAGAAGCCCCGCCTCTCAAATCATTCGACCAGACACTGGGAGAAAGCAGAGATGACGGGGGGGCACTAACCCGCTCTGAGTGGACGTTTTTCAACTCGAGTTCAGATCGCTCCGGCAAAAACAGCAGCCACCTAGAGCGCAGACACACGAGGCGTGTAGCAACGCAACTTTAACAGCCAGCAAAAAGCTTCATTCTCATTCAAAACAAATACAAAAAGCCGCTCCAGCTGTTAAAACACTTTCTGTGTGATTGGGGTCTACATCACGAAGATCTCCTGACACTACTCATCAGGATCTAACAGTAAATAATATAATTTGGGAGGTTTCTGTTTGGCCACTTGCATCCATGTCCTAAAATATCTGCGGCGGTGGCTTCTGCACATGGAAGCATATCTGTAGAATCGCCACTGATCAAGTGTCAGTGTTTGACGAGTGGAGAGTGAGACCAGTTTGGTGGTACATGAGATTTTGTCAGCCACCAAAGCCAACGTGAGTTCATCAAATCATCATGCTCACTAACTGTAAAGCTAATGTGGGGACAGGGGAACTGTGAGTGCTGATTTCTGTCAGGGTCTTCCTTCAGTAGACGTGGCTGAACAGTGTGTGTGTGTGTGTGTGTGTGTGTACCTTGACGTAGTCGTACCGACAGCTGCTAGAGGTGGCCTCCAGCTGAAAGGATAAGAAGGTGTAGTTGACGGTGTTCCCGCTGCTGGCCTGGATGGTCCAGCTGCACTCGGAGTTGTGTGGGTAGCTGTTGGGATAGTTCAGTGACTCCACCACTCCTATGTGTCGGCCTGAGATCAGCACGCCGCGGCATTCTGAAAACAAACACAACCAAACACTAAAGCAAGACGCAACAGGCTACAACACAAAACTCATTTAATCTGAATCACTGCGCTGGAGTCTGAGGAGTTTACTTAATATCTGCTGCAGTCTTATATTGCCAACATGAGAGGAACAGGACTGTGGCTTTATATCTAAACACATGTTTGTTTGGTTTATTAACAACAGACGAATATCCCACACTCATTGAATGTAACACGTCAGACTTTGTCAGAGACAGAACGATAAGATCCTGGATTTATTTGCGATGCTGCCTCTGCTGTTTCCACAGTCCACCAACCTTCATCAGGATGGACACAGCATTTTAAATCTGCCATAACAAGTACTGAAATATCAAAAATCAGATAATGGGCCTCACTGACCAGCCGTTCAGGATTCAGGGGGATATATCAGCAGATATGGAATGGAATACAGTAATCAAGTTTTCTTTAGTGTATAATCACCTGAAAACAAGAATCGTTGTGTTTCTGTGTCCTCAGAATGAGACGTTTATATCTACATAGGAAGCAGGTCCTCGTTACTGAGATCACCATGTTGCATCTCCATGTTTCTACGGTAGCCCAGAACAGACAAACCAAAGTAGCTGGCAGCACTGGAGTCTCACTGGTGTCTAACGTGAAACTGTTTTCAGATTCAGATGGCACTTTTTGTTCAACAAAAGGTTGAAAGCACACTGAATTGCCATTCTTTGAGCCTCTCTCTTTAAACCATGAGCGCCAACTAGTGGGCTCAGAAAATAAAGACGATGCTTTATGAGGCTTCATTTGGCCATCACTAGCTCACGGTAAAAACCTCCTGAATGTCCGGATGAGAAAAGGGTGAGCACAAAAAAGACATGGTGGGAGAGTCGCTCGTCCCCGACATGCCAAAAGGTTGGAGTAACACTGATTTGTAGATGAAACTGCTTCACCCAGAAATTTTACCGGTGTAGCTCTTTCATACCGACGGCAGCGCCCGCGATATCATTTGCATATCTACTTTTAAATGGCGGTAAAATTGCAACCACATAAGCTGGAGCAATAATTCTTTGTGCATATAAAACCGGGAGAGGTACACTAACATATCATGCACTGATCATACCCCAGAGCCCTGTTTCCTTGCACTAATGGGTTCAGTGTGAGGGTGATATGAGGGTTGTATTGATGGATAGTATATTGAGCTACGCCCAAAATGGCACTACAGCATGTAAATATGTGAAGATACGCTCTGGTGGACTTGTTCTATGGTTAGTCATAAAGGGTTAAGAACACAACATGAATCTGACATAGACTTTTGTCAGGAACTTCCTCAAGAACACATTTAAGAAATAACTTCTTGGTGAACGAGGCCCAACGTTTTAATTAGCAGACACATGTCCTATTAAGATTTTTGTTCATTTAAATTGTTCTTTCCCAGCATATCTGCACAGATGAACACTGATGAGTTACTTTCGCTCCTTTACGTACTCTTTAGTCTCTTTTTTAAGAACACTGTAATTTAAAGATGTAGCAACATTTTCACTGTGGTATATTTTGGGTTAGAAATCAGTGCTTTTATTTCTTTACATTCTTACACAATCAAAACAAAAAATTGTTGACTTATTCTTTTTTATTCAAATTGTAATCCAGCTATTTCTCGTTATGTAAATATCCAAGCGAGTACCAATAAAGTGGTCACAGTGTGTGTGTGTGTGTGTGTGTGTGTGTGTGTGTGTGTGTGTGTGTTTTCCTACTGGCGGTGTACGATGCAAGGAAGCCTCCTGCGTTGACGCTGTTGTCAGTGCGGAGTTTGACGTAGAGCTCGTTGCTGGAGGAGTTGATGGTGCTGGGCAGCTGACTGCCACACAACTTGGCCAGCTGTGGAGAGCTGCTGCTGTTGCCATCATACACCTGAACACACACACACACACACACACACACACACACACACAGTTATTAAATGATGAAACAAGACAAATAAAATAACATCAATGCTCCACTCCCTCCCGCCCCACACAGACTTTCTTGCTCTGTCTACTATGGTCGTTGCCAAAGGTCGACGCCCAAAATGACTGTGTGAATTCACAGGATCCTCACAAATGTTGACGAGGGTCACAACAGTCGACCAAACATTAGTCGACCAGAAAGGTCATTAGTCGGCAAGATTTCATTGGTCATATAGTTGCAGAAAAAAAGTGAAACTTTATCAGGAGCTTCTTCTTGTCAAAATAAATCTAAACCTATATGACTGGACCATGTGGGGATTTAATTTGAAAGGACAGACACAGGAAGTGGAGTCAGGTTTATCTCCAGGGCTGGTACCTGCAGTTATTCCACAGGCTAGTTAATAACATGTGGGGCAGGAAATCCAAAGTGTGGGATCATTTAGAGAAGGTGAAGGACCAACCCAAGGTGATATGTAAACTCATCTTCATTGGTCCACTACAAACATGACGTATCATGTGAAACATGGAAGTAGCTACATGCCCATTAGCCCACAGCGTCATTAACAGGCGGCTCGCTCAGTGTGTGACGTGCACTTGGAGATAAAATATAGGCCTATATTAATGAAGGTTCATTAGTACGGTTTGTATTTCTCTGTAATGTAGCGCAGTGTTAACAATGTTACTGAGACTATTCTTTCTCTGCAGCGTTTCAACAGGTATCCCACCGCTCTCCATCTATTGATGTGATGAAGTCAGGTACTCACAGCCAGGTAGTCATAAGCGCAGGTGGAGCTGGACTCCAGGTGAAACTCAGGGAAAGAGAGGAGGAGTTGGTTGCCCTGGTTGGTCCTGATGGTCCAGTAGCACTCAGCATTAGGGTGGTAGGGCAGGGGGTAGTTAGGGGAGGAAAATCCTCCAGAGGCAGCTGTCAACACCCCTCCACAGCCTGGGAAATAAGAATTACATCAAATAAGCTGGTGTGTGTGTGTGTGTGTGTGTGAGTGAGAGAGAGAGATTAAACGTTACAAAGGAACGAGGCATTTTGGGCGTTTAGGTAGGCTTTAAAACAGAACAGGTCGATGAAAATTAACAGCGTTCCACCAGACCTGTGGAACGGCTGACCTGGTTGGTAGAAACAGCAGCTACAGTTAGCTGATGTTAGCTAGTAATGTTAGCATGACAGAGCTTAAATATGAAAGACTCAAGCACATTTACTCGCCCCACCAAAAACAAGACAGCAGTGGTTTCTGGGGAGTACTTATTTCCAAGTACTGGGTACCCGTAGGAAACGAAACAATTGGTTCTGCTATTGGTGATATAAAAATTAATTAGTTCAAATGAAGGCTACATGTGTCTGTAAGGCCATGGCTCGTCTGGCGGGACCTATTACGTTAGCATCAACAGCCAGCTTGAGAGCTCACTTGCATGACTAGCGTGTCACAGTAGCGGTCACAGTGCGAAAGATGGACTCCGGAAAAAGTGTGGCTTCACTTTGTAAAAGAAAAACGCGACAGCAAAGTGCAGAGCATGTGGGAGGTTCATCAGCTGCAGGTGAGGCTGGACATCAAATATAAACTAAGCACAACAACAATGTAACGATGCTTCTTGGCAATAAATCTTATACCGTTGGAAAGCCTGTTTATTTCCCTTTTACATGGTGCCACATTCGTAAGGAACATGTGTTTGTGGGATGAGCAGCAGAGCTGAGTATGTGGGTTGCACCCATGACAATTTGCCAAATCTTCTCTGCTAATGCCAAACAGCTTTTTTGTTCTGGTGTCGCCCATCAGGTGCCTGACTGGCAGTGACCTTGATCTTTTTGTTTCTCAACAGCATACTCCTGTCAGGCGGTGGCTTAATTTCACTGCTACATGGATTTATCACTTCCTGCCCTCCATCTGATTTTTGCGCATCATAATGTGACTGTGAACGAGCTATGTGACATGAGACGTGTCCGTGCTTCAGATAAAGAGAGGCATTAGCTTGAGAGTTAAAGTGCGCTGTGTTTCAGAGTATGATGGTCTGTTTGTGCTCAGAATCAACTAAAGTCAGTTGGACTTGTACAACAAGAATGATGAAAGTGATTCATTTCCATGACACTGGGACCTTTGGCAGTGTTCTTCATGACGCAGACATGAAGACAATCCAAACTGTCTCAGAGTCCACGTGGCCGTGGTCATGACTCAGAACTCTGTGCTCTTTCTGCTAAAAGAGAAACGTCTAACATTAACCACTCACCCGACTGTGTGCCATCCCAGTGGGCACTGAATCCAGGAAGTGTGACGCTGGAATCTGAGCGGAATTTGACCCACAGACGGTTGCTATGGGACACCACGACCGGAGGCCTCTGATTGCCACAGAACTTACCAATCAAGGGAGACGTCGCATAGCCTCCGTCCCTGCAAAAGATGGTGGAAGTTCAAAATGTGAGAGGTCATACTGAATAAAGAGGGACTGATGTTAGAGATCAAACAACTTCACACGCCCGTCACAACACCTGCGTGATTTACATCTTTATTTCCTCCCAGTCTGCTCCCAGTTTCCCCTTTAATACTGGGTCTGCTCCATTTCAATGTGCTGGTGCACTGCTTATTACATAACTACGAGGGCGGGGAAAGTTGTTTAAATGGACTGTAATCTGTCAGCCAGCAGCAGCGACCACGTAACCATCAGCTGACAACACAAACAACAATCACTACGTTTACATGACATCAGAGAAAATCGATTTGTTGTGTTAGTCCGACTGAATTCGGACTAACACACCCAGATCATGTGACTCCAGCATGTATACAGTCAGTCAGACCCAAACTGGCAGAGGCACTCTGAGCATGCTCCACAGTTTCCGCCCCGGGATGTGTAAGAGAAGAAGAAGAAGCCGGTAACAACATGGAGAAATCTACATCCAGAGCCGTGACTTTTTGGACGGACGAGGAGGCACAGTTCAGCTGTGTCAGCTGAAAGAGTTTAGTCTAGCAAATCAGCCAGTGGCCCGTACCGTAAACAGTGCTGCAAAACTAGGAGCGCTCGAGACGATCAGCTTCACTGCAACGTTTAGAAGTGTGCATGTGTGTGTGACAGACAGCACGGGAGCAGCGTAGGTGCAGCAGAGCAGTGTGCCCCTAAATGTCGCCGAGACACATTTGAGACTCTCAGTGTCTTTTTAATTACGTGACTTTTTTGGGATCAACATTTACCAGCCGGTGTGGCAAGTAGCCCTCTGACATTACTCGCCAAACGGAAAATCTACCCACATTAAGCGCTCGGTGGGTGCTCAGGTGAAGACTGGAGGTAAAACTCACAAAGGCAGGAAGTGAAACCAGACATGACACGTAAGAAGAATATCACAAAATACAACAGGAAACATGACTAACTAAATAAAGGCAACAAAGCCGAGAAACAAACTCCCTTACCTTGATGTAACGTGAAAACAAAGACAGACTACTAATAGAACTTGAAGATAAATGCCAGATAGTCTTTAACAGTCTGAGGGCCTCGACACCGAGCAGGACCACAACACATTTCAGACACTGACAACGTCAAACAAAGCCAAACTCTAAACCTGTAACCCTCTGAACTCTGCCATAGAAACAGTCCGCTGTGCATATGATGTATTTGTGCTCATTGTGATGTCATTTCTTGGAGTATTTCAAATGTGTCATTTCCCTAAAATCTGTACGAGCTAAAAGCTAAAAGGTTATGTGAGTCAATAAACTATAACAACTGATGAAAGTATTGACATTGTGTCAGAAATTTAAAAAAAAACAACAGACATTCCCATCGACTTTCTCTGCTCCTCTGGCGCCACGGCATGATTTCAGTCTTATAGACCACTTGTGGCAAAATGTAATGATGTCATCGCGAGCGGACGTGACAGCGTAAGAGACAGAAGTCTGAGCTGTCTGCTGCAAAAAACCTGAACACTCTTATAGTTTAAGTTTAGACTGAATTTAAGCAGCATCATGTAAACAACAACATCCTGCAGCCACGACAGGACAATACTGAGGCAGCACCGTGCGTTCTCACCGTCTGTTGGACCACTTGTAGAGTAACGTAATGATGTCATCACACGCAGAGAACGTGATGGTGCGAAAAAGTAAGTCTAGCTTTTTGCTGCAAAAAGAATAAATGCTCTAGCTTTTATAGTTTTTATTTTAGGTTGATTTGAAAGAGGACAATGAGAACCACAACCCTCAGAGGGTTAACTCGTCCTTACCTGATCTCGACAAAGTCAAAGTTGCACGATGGAGGGGAGCCCTCGAGCACAAAGCTGGTGAAGTTTAGCATAATCTGCATGTTGACTCGCACAGTGATCTTGAAGATGCACTCTCTATTGTTGGGGTAGTAGGCGGGGAAGTTGGGTGAACTGAAGGACCCAGTAGAGGAGGTGAAAGTCCCTCCACAGTCTGAGAGAGAGAGAAAGAGTCGAGCACAACCTCATGATAGGAGTCAAACGTTTTCAGGTTATCCAAATCACAAAATACAGTGTATACATGATAATGTGGTGATAAAGCCGCTTGCTGTGTTTGTTGGAGTGAGACACATGGAGACAGAAGGGAGGAGACGGTGGAAGGTGGGCTATTGCACAGTGTTTCTGTAAGTTATGAATGAGTTATCCAGAGTGATTCTTTGTCACTTGATGACCCCCCCAGCCCAAAAACCCACAATACTGACAAGCTCAGCCGACCTGTGTCAACCTGCGCGTCGCTAACAGGTACTCTGAGCTGCTGTTTGCTCAACAATATATAATATTCAGCTGGTACCCTGAGAGGGCCGTCATAGCTTAATTTATGGTACAGTTAATACCTGTCTAAATATCCTAACACCCTCCTCAGCTGTTGTACACAAGGCTTGGGAGTTTAACTAAGCTGCAGGTTACACCATCATCTAAACCAGGGGTTCCCAACTGGTGGGTCACAGTCCAAAAGTGGGTCCCAGGTCCAATCTGAACAGACCACAGGTGTTTCACTAGTATGTCAAGTTTGTAAAACACACTTTATTTTAAAGGGCAGTGAATTTCCAGCACAGTGCTTTTATTTTGAAGGGACTAACAGACAGTTACTTGACAGAGACGGCAAACTATCTCGACGACATGAGAAATGCTAGCATGATGCTAAATGTATTAAACTGTGTCGACCTTGAACTGAAGACTAACGAGGAATTTATACTCCTGCGTCAAATCAACCGTGTACCTACGCCGTAGGCTCTGCAGCGATGTTGAGCCTACGGCGTACCCTATGCTGTAGCCTGACGTGCACCTCACCAGAAATTTAACCGTCTATTTTTGGAAGCATTTCCCTCAGTGGAAACAAAGCTTTAATTGACTTTAATTTCACAGATAAGAAACAATAAACTGTGAAGACAATAAAGTCTCCACACACTGTGTGTGATTTATCCTGGCTGAAATATGAGCAGAGGAAATCTCTGCTAGCTGCTAGGCTCATTTATACAATGTAAAATGCCATAGGCTTGTGCTAATAACGTTAGCATGTTGTATTTGTGGGGAAAATGTGTCCAGATAAAGACAAGTGTTTGTCTGTGAATGCTGCCAGTTATAGTGAAGCTGATTGGTGTACTTGTGTTTGAAATAATCTCTACTAACTTTACAGCACTTCACAGAAACCTCTGCTGCTGACTACTGTTTTGGAGGTGGGTGACACAGAAAGTAGTAGGTCCCCCTTAAGGAGAAATCTGGACCCCGTGGCTGGACCAGTTGGGAACCACTGCTCTAAACACTTCCCCACAGCTCAGTGAGTGGTGTGGAACACAACTAAACTAGTTCAATCCTTGAGTGGAACCTGAGGTTATGAGTTTTAGTCTTGTTGTTCAGGGCTACTGGATTAGTAGCCTAAAATGGGCTGAAAACTGAAAAAGGACCGTCTGACCATCTTTGTACCTGTTGTGGCATTGATTGAGACGTAGCTGGCAGAGAATCCCTCGCTGACTAAACTGAAGTCGGACACAAACAGCAGGGTGAGCAGGCTGTCAGTGCTGGTGATGGATGGAGGCACTGAGCGCCCACAGTACCTGCACACACAAAGCACCCACACGTTTTGTATCTGTAGTACTTGCTGAGTGAAGACAACAACATTTTCAAGAATACATACATAAATATATGTGTATATATCAGGGCTGGGGAAAATAAACGATACAGCATAGTACTGCTATATTTTGTGTGGCCATATTGTATCGATACACGGACGCCAAGTATTGATCTTTTTAATTTACAGTATTCATTTTTGCAAATACACATTTTAATCCAACTTCTGGTACCAGAATAATAAAATCAGTTCCTTTTTCAGTCCACTAGATGGTGCTGATGTTTTTTCCTGGTGAGGTCAGCAGAGGTCTCAGTCAGCCGCATTTGGCAGGAAGTTCATCAAAACAAAGATGGAGGCACCGGAGAGAGAAATCAGAAATGTGCCGTCTGTGTTTAAATTGTCTGGACTTATCCAGAGACAGTGTTAGCCGCTGACGGCCAAGCTAACGCTAAAAATCAACCAACACTGGACACACTTAGCTCAACACAACTATCATCAGAAAATAACACAGTCCATCACCTACTTCCTGTGCAGAGATCTGCGTCCATACAGCACTGACACCAAGGCTTTTGTTACATGCTAAAAACACGTGAACCCAGGTATGTGACTCCGCCCCCTCACAGCTGTACCCAAGCTCTACAGAGAAGTGAAGCATAAAGCTGAGGAACCTTTGAGGACAGCAGGAAGGGCGGAGTTAACCTGTGACGCCTGGACTTCAAGGTCAGTGGATTCATATAGGACTATAATGAGGACAGGAGACACTGTCTCACGTCCTCCAAACTAGAGCGGGACATTATCTGACAGAGGACAGGAGACACTGTCTCACGTCCTCCAAACTAGAGCGGGACATTATCTGACAGAGGACATGAGACTGCTGTCTCACGTCCTCCAAACTAGAGCGGGACATCATCTGACAGAGGACAGGAGACACTGTCTCACGTCCTCCAAACTAGAGCGGGACATTATCTGACAGAGGACAGGAGACACTGTCTCACGTCCTCCAAACTAGAGCGGGACATTATCTGACAGAGGACAGGAGACACTGTCTCACGTCCTCCAAACTAGAGCGGGACATTATCTGACAGAGGACAGGAGACACTGTCTCACGTCCTCCAAACTACAGCAGGACATTATCTGACAGAGGACAGGAGACACTGTCTCAGGACATCAAAGTCCCACTGACACTGCAGACGTCCTGTAACAGAGGACACTTCTAACATGGGTGATGTCATTCAGTCAGCAGGACACCTGCATGTGAAGTGTTTGTCTCAGGTCTTAATCTAATCTCTGTGTCACATTTAGCTGCAATAAAAATGATTAAAGTCGATGAACAGACTGAAAACTTTATCTGAGGAGGTCAAACTGATGTTGACAAAGTTGTCCTTTGGGGAAATAATTTGCAGTTGGAAAAAAAAGTCATAAATTGCAAGACATTGTATCACAATACTGAGCATATCTTAATATTGCAGTAATATCGTATCATAGGTCCTCTGGTGAATCCCACCCCCAATATATATGTACACATACATTGTTGTGGCAGCTGGTACGGTTGTATAACAGTATTCTACTGGTTCTCAGGAGCTGCAGCATTTAAAAGTTCACAAACTCTAAAATCTACTGTATGAATTCACTTGTATTATATAGACGTATGCAGGCTACCTTCCGATCTTGGTTCCAGTCTGCACAGTGCCGTTGTCGTACACCTCCAGGTAATCATAGTTACAGTTGACGTGGTACTCCAGGTTGAAGGAGTCAAACGACAGTCGAACCAGGCTGCCTGGAGAAACACTGATGTACCAGGTACAGTTGGCACCATGGGGGTAACTGGAGGGGTGGCCAGGACTTGTGATGGTTCCTGTGGGACTGGTCAAGGTAGCACCGCAGCCTGACACAAGACGAAAAAAAGGACAACTGGTCAACGTGTGAAATCGGTGGACTTTAAGGTACTTTGAAAGCAGCCTCTGAGGATCAATGACAGGCATGTATTTAATTGGTGTGAATAAAGCACAATGGCGCACCTAGTTAGGTGCTGCATGCCGTGCCGATTTCAACACACAGGTCTGTAATAATTTTACACGTTACATCATGACATGTACAGGGAGGTAGAGCGCAACTGCAAAGGGCAAATATGGAAACTGCCGAAGTGCCAAAGTGATGATATTGAATGATAGATGATCGATGATACCTGTTTATGTACTGGGCAGTGATGTTTCATGTCAGGACGCTCTCCATAGCGCAGGAGTAGAAATCCCTCAGTATTTGAGGGGATACCCAGGATTCCTCAGGCGTCTCAGGTAACACAGTCTCTGCCTTGCTTTTCTCACCATATAAATATGATATAGACACCAAGGTATTTGCAGCTCTCAGCCCTCTCCACCGAGGACCTGCTGCTTGTTCCCAAAGTCCACTATCTTCTCCTCAGTTCTGCTGACGTTCAGGAGTAGGTTGATATCCTGACACCGGGTCGTCTTACTTCTCTCAGGTAGGCCTTTTCATGGTTATCTGTGATCAGGCCGACTACAGCTGTGTCCTCAGTAAACCTGATGATGGTGTCGGAGTCTGAAGCGGCTGCACAGTTGTGTGTGTACAAGGAGAACAACAGAACACTCGAAACGCAGCCCTGGGGTGCTCCTGTGCAACTCAGTCTCACTCTGAAGTTGTCGAGTAGCGGCGCTTGGTCAGTGACTTCAGTGGCATCAGACACCGACAACAAAAGCCGTCCTTTCACGTCGGCATGATATGCGGCTGGACGCAGTTATTGTTTGATGGTGCCCGGCAGCGTCAGGGGGAAAGGAGCCGGGACGGGGCGGAAGTCCGAGTAGGGAGGGTGGGGAGTGGTGGTGGATGGGTCCAACAACTAACGTCTTTCAGTCTGGAAGCTGGTGTTCACTTCCAGCCAAACCTTCTTCTTTTTTCTGAACCCAACCACATGCGTTTATTGTTGAAGGAAAAAAAAACATCACTTCTTGGAGCTGTACCGATGTAGTGCTTTTATTTTGAAAGAGACTGTATGCAAACTGTACATTTCCTGTGAAAACAGAAGTTTATTTTGAAAACAGACAATGCATGTAACAGGCTGAAGTTGACACGGCGTCCCAGAACGTCAACAACCAACACACCCAGGGTACCTTGGACGCCATATGTGGACGTGGACAGTCCAAGACAAGCGGCGATGTGTGACAAAATCAGAGTGTGAATGTGTTTTCCTGTGTTTAGGATGAGGGTAGAAGACATGTGTCCGCCCACTCTCACCACCTGGGGTCTTCCTGTCAGGAAGTACAGTGCCTGGAGGAAACTATGACGTCAAACACTGAACTGTAGTCAACGAACATAGCTCGCTTTCTTTTCCAGGTGAGACAGGGCGGTGTGGAGGATGTGTGCTTTTGCGTCCTCTGTAGATTGGTTGTGACAGTAGCCAAACTGTAGTGGATCAGTGGGACATAATCCTTATCCAGCCTCGGCACTTTATACCGTCTGGTCCTGCTGCTTTCTTGGTGTTCCCACGCTTGAAAACCCTCCTGACATCATGCTCAGAGAGGGATACAGGTGTCAGAGGTGCACCCACCCATCGATTGACCCTTGCTTCAGCAGTTTTTGCTTGTTGACTCCTGATGGCCTCAACGCGAGCACAGAAATTGTTTAGATCACTAGCAAGGGGTGCATCAGCACTTGAAGAGGAAGAGGGTGTGGGAAATCTATAGCACTGATAGCCTTCTAGAAGTAGCCTTTATTTTTAGCGAGCTTGCTGAAGGAAGACATCCTGAGAAAAAAACAATTAGCCAGAGGGAGAGCCCACAAGGCTCCTATATGATCCATTAATTTTTTTTTAATTTTATTTACTTTATTAATCCCTCAAGGGGAAATTCAATGTTTACACTCTGTTGTTGTTTTTTACATATACACACAGGTCCGAAATACACACACACATGCACAAACGGGACCTATACATGCATTAAATGGAGAGATGTCAGAGTGAGGAGGCTGCCCATGGACAGGCGCCCTGAGCGGCTGGGGGGGTTCGGTGCCTTGCTCAAGGGCAGCCTCGGCAGTGCCCAGGAGGTGAACTGGCACCTCTCCAGCTACCAGTCCACACTCCTTATTTTTGGTCCGGGCTGGGACTTGAACCGGCGACCCTCCGGTTCCCAAGCCAAGTCCCTATGGACTGAGCTACTGCCGCCCCATTAACGGGTCAGAGTTTGGATTTTGGTTTGTTTTATGTAGTTAGATAGCTGGTTTTGAGCTCAGGTCCTTCTTATTGCCCAGATAGAGGGGCAAGATGTTCTTCTATTGTGCTACAACATGAAAAATTATTTCTACCAACAGCATCTTGGTTTATGCATTATAATCCTGCGCATGCTAAAATCATATCTAAATATGTTTTTAATTTTAAGGTAAACTGACTTTGTTCTAAAGGGGGGTATCTTCTCCTGTCTCACCCTCTTTATCAGAATCATATCAGATGACATCAAATAATTCCACAGGATAATGAGTGTGCACTTTTTGCTACGAAACATCTGTGGTGACAAACACGTGATTTGTTTCTAACCCAGGAGTACAGTCAGAGTCTAAAATCACTGCTAAACATCAATACTTCTCTCACCCTCCAATGCAGAGCCATAGGCTGCCTCGAAGCCGTGGTTGCTGACGGAGGAGTCTGTCTTGAAGCGGATGTACATGGATCTCTGAGTGGACTGGAGCCGGGGGGGGATGTTGGCACCACAGAACAACCCCAGCAGAGGAGAGCTGGAGGTGGAGCCATCCCTGACCTGGAAGACGGATGAAACATGCGCCATTATACGTGATCCACCATCTCCCTCTCCATTCATCAATCAATCCACCCAGAATAAAAACTATACATGTAGAAAAAAGGTATATCTTTATTACTCTTTAGTGGCATGACACAAAAGCACCTGTGATATATCGGTATATGGTCAAGTTGCATAACACTGTTCTCCTGAAAAGCTGCGCCAGTGTCAATGTCTCCTCTCTCACACCGTCCCCACAGCTCACAATGACACAAAGAGAGACACAGAGCTGCTCCTCTGTGTAATCTGTCTGTTAATTAGTCTACAGTGAGACATTGGTCTGTGAGATGAATGAAATAAGCACAGCAGCACACGTGCAGAACAGCGCTGCGCTGCGTGTGTGGGAGACAGAGCTGCTTGACTGTGTCAGATGAGTGTTTGTTTGCCAGTTTGTGTGTGAGGTGGATCATCGCTGTTGTTCTTGGTGGTTGTAGTTTAATGTGTGACACTGAGACAGCGCCTGGATGCAGGCGACAGACGTATTTAAAAAACTGTAGCGACAACACAAACTTATTATATACAAGACATATATAACGAGGACAAAGTGTCTCTGTCTCCGTCCCTCCCTCGGCCTCTCTGTTGATGCTCTGTGCAGAAATAAGATAAAAATATTTAAATCATTTTCCAACACTAGATTCATTTGAAAGGCTGACAGATGGAAAATGACTTTTTAACTCCGCCAACAAAGATTTTTAATTGTTAATTGTACTTGATGCTTTTATACTGATGCTATAGTTCAGTGTCCTGTGCTGCAAACCTTTAAACCTGCTGTGTGCAACAAGGTAACGTACAGCCCTGCTGCATTTTCCATCTACATGTTGTGCAGCTGTATGTTTTCAAACAGATAATAAAACCCTGTCTTTGCATTTTATTTTAATCAGTCTGTTTTTGTAGAGGTGCTCGTGACATCTCAAATGCAGCTTCGACTTGCAGCTGAACACGTCGCCCAGTGCGTAGAGAATACAGAGATATGTGTCGTGTGTCGATGTTCAGCCTGAAAACACTGAGACATGAATTTTAGTCCATATTGTCCAGCTCTCAGCTGAGCTCTCCACAGCACACCACTCTCCTCTCTTCTAGCATCCGCCCACTGACAGGTCTGCATACTAAGTAAGACCCGCCCAATCGAAATGATAAATGACAACCTGTGATCTTAACTGTTGCGGCGCAGAAGTTTAAAGGAGCAGAACAAAGAAACACTCAAGAGAAGAACAAGTAATTCTGTACTCAGATAATAAAAGCAGTGACAGTACCAGCGCTGCATTCTTTATTGATCATAATTTTCTTGTTAGTGTTAACATTATAATCACCTCGGGTTAAAATTATAACAATAAGAGGAAGAAAAAGATGAAGAGGAGGAGTGGTGCTGCTGTTATTCTGTATTAAATTTAGAAGTCATAACTCAAACTGGAATGATGTCACATTTAGGTGCAGCGGTTTGATTCCATGAATTTATTTACCTCAACAGAATCGAAACGGCAGGAGCCTCCTTCGACGTCAAATGACAGGAAGTTGAGGGTGACCACGTAGCCCTCTGGCTGGTTAACGACCCACTCACAGACCTTGTTGTGGGGATAGGCGTTGGGGTGGTAGGGAGAGCGGATCTGCCCAGTCCCAGACAAAATACCTCCACAACCTGAGGAGAGAAAGGGTTAACAGCTGGTCAGCGGCTGGTGGAACAGACAAAGCTGTGACTGAATATCTTTGCCTGGATCAACAATAACTCCTTCGTCATGATTTACTGGTGCTCCTCACTTCTCCAGTCAAATATAACTTGTCTGCAACAAACACTGAAGACTGAATGTTTGACTGAATATTTACTGCTACTGAATGACCATCAAAATAATTTGAACCCCAAACTCTCAGACCTCTTCCTCCTCCCACTTTTGATCAGGCACATGTTTTCTCACACCCCTGTCTAATGTTCTTGGCCTCAGATGCAGCTTCACCACCCCTGCTACAGTAAAGGTGGGGTCCTGGTTAGCAGATGAGGCTGTCACTAAAGCTACTGCCAACCACTTCCTGACAGCCACATGAAGGGACTGAGACTCCACATGGTCATTTCAAACCACTCCTCTTGGGAGCTTGGCTTCCTGCGCAGCGCCGCCCGTGGCTTAGGCAGTACAGGCAAATGCTAAGTGGGCCGTCATCCACAGGGGGCGCCACAAATAGGAGAAGAAAAAAAAATCTAAACGTTTATCTTTTATCATTTTTAACTAAAAGTATTACTGTTGTTATTTTAGAGATATGACATAAGGCCACGACAAAGCCTACTAAATAACAGAGAGGCCTTTTTTTCTGGGCTCCTGCCCTGCCAATTTCCAATTTTCCAATCAGTGGACGCTCAGCCACATCCACCCCGGAAATGTCTTCATCCCACAGCCCAAACAGGAGCGGCCCAATGGGCGTGCTTTTTCTTTCAAAATATATCCTAGAACAAACGACACATACACATGATGTCATATCACGTGTGTAAATGTGTGGAATCTCACCAACAGAGTAGACAGCCCTGAAACCAGCCCTGCTGACTGAGCTGTCGGACCTGAAACGAATCCACAGGAAGTTGGAGGACGAGAGAATGGGAGCTGGCAGGATGCTCCCACAGTACCTTCCTATCAGAGCATCAGTCTCCGTTCTGCCATCACGAACCTGGAAAGAGAGGGGTGTTCAGAGGCAGCGTTCATTTCATCAACACAAACTGTGGCCAACAATACCTGTGGCGTGCTCCACCAAACTCAGTCAGATGTCATCTCTCATATCTGGATAAACATGATTGATGTCAGCATCGTGATTTTAGGTCATTTTGGTGTTTTGTTTGATTTTAAATCAAGTCTTGGCTTTCAGTGTGTCAAACTCTTATCACCCAGTTCAGATGATAAATACTATTTTGAAGCTTGTCAAGGCACGAGAACAAGCTAGCAGCTAACACCTGTCAGCCGCACTCTGCGCCACTTTCACTCCCGCCCCATTAGGGATGTTCCTGGCGACTAATTGCATTTAGCTGCGTGCAGTATGAATGTAAACCCTGCAAATTATCTGACAACAACTCACTTAAAGTTAACAAATAATATAACATCTCAAAAAAGATTCACTGCTGCTGAATTGTGAAGTGCTATGCACCATTCAATATGAACGTAAAATTAAACAAACATTTAACAAAGGTAACATTATGAAATTTGGCTCCATTACAGCTCACAAGGTTCACTGACAAAAACAACTGTCAGACAAATACAACATGCTAACGTTATTAGCACAAGCCTATGGCATTTTGTTTTTGGCATTGTATAAATTAGCCTAGCGACGAGCAGAGATTTCCTCTGCTCATATGAAGCCAGGATAAATCACACACAAGACTTAAAATGCTATTTTTGTGGAGGCTTTATTGTCTTCACAGTTTATTGTTTCTTATCTGTGAAATTAAAGTAAATAAAAGCTTTGTTTCCACTGAGGGACGGGGGGGCAGAGTTGTGTGGAGAGGAGAGATGCACACCAGTATGTGTGATGTAACGCGACTTGACCCTACACTGATATTAACAGTGTTGGCTAAATTTATATCTTGCTTGAAAATATATCAATATATCGTCCATAGTCGTTATATTTCCCAGCCCTATTTTGAGGTATTTATAAGGTCCTTAAGCACAGACATGAATCAGGACATACGATATACGAGTCATAAACAAGTCTTACCTCTACATAGTCAAAAGCGCAGCTGCTGTGAGTCTCCAGGTTCATGTGAGTGAAGTTGAGGGCCACCTGCTCACTCTCTGGCAACCTGATCAGATAGATACACTGGCGGTTGTGGGCATAGTTGTTGGGCCAGTTTGGAGAGATGATGACGCCCTCACTGTCAGTGAAGGTGCCACCACAGCCAGGGTCACCTACGACACAACACATCCTAGGGTGAGGAGTTTAAATACCTGTGGGGCTCTGATATAAAGCAGAGCACTGAGACTGTCAGGGACAGGACATCAGTCCCAGACGCACACAACACATTTTCACACAGTCACACTTATTGTGACTTTTCTGACAAAGGTCCAAATGCCAGGACAGTACTGGCATTCCCGTTTAATGCAGATAAAACTAGGCGTGCAATGTGTCAATTTCACTGATGAAAACTATGACGAGGCTTTTTCTTCAACTACATTTTTTCCATGATGAGACCAGTGACAAGCTAAAATTAGATATTCAAAATAAAAACTATAAATCTATGTCTTATTTTTGTTGATGAGTCATGACAAAAATGGCGGACTATCAGACACTGAAAGCCGAGAGTGCCCGTGCTTCTAATTATCTCCAGATGCAGCATGAGCGTCAGGCTGGTAAACTCCAGTAAATAGTCTGCACCAGGATGTTTCAGTAGCCAGTAGGGAGCACTAAAGATGAGCCAAGCAGGCCAGAGTTTGACTGGTGTCCTCTGAATTAGACTCAGCCAACATGCACCTTGGCTACATCCTTGATGGTGTCATGTTCAGTGTGTCAGACTCATTGAAACTTAGGTGCTCACACAGGAAGCTTTGATTCAAACAACCCGTCCTGCGTGGCACTGTCAGGGAGTTTTTAGTGGGGAGTTTACTTTAGTCTTTAAAGCACAAATTTAAGGAACTGACAGAATTATATTTCACTGAAATTGCATTTTTATATAGTTTCATGTGAAAAATAAATCAGTGGACTGATTGAAAAAACTGACTGAACTCAGCCTTCTCTATCAATGCTTAAAATGACTAAAAATCATTATAAATAAATATTATAATACTGCAGTAATTACGTTATTAAAAATATTTAGACTATTTTCTCTAAAACCAATTTATAATTAAATGCATGAAATGGATAAAAATAATTAGTTGGATTGTGAAGAATCCACTAATCATTTCAGCGTCTATGGATCCAGCTCCATGCCAGAGGCTGACACCTGTTAAACAATGTGCAGGTCCAGATCAGGGCCGGCCTCTGAAGACCCGAGCTACCTGTCAGTGACATGGACCTGTTTAGATGCAGATACGCCACTAGAGGGCAGAGTGACATCACAAATAACCTGCCATGTTTCACTTGGACTGTGGTGTTGATGTGAGACACCATCAGCTTGTCACTGAAATGGACATAATACTTTAATTCATCCTGCATACGCACAAGCAGTTTCATCCAGTCTTTAATGTGGAGCAAGTGTTTGCAAAGCAGGAGGAATGCCTCATCACTGCATGTTAGAAAGATGGTCACAGTGAGGGGACTTCAGGAGGAGCCCTCTAATACTGCCACCCTCACCATACTCAACAATACAGTGTCTGCCATGGATCCCTCAGGTGTCTGGGGACCTACAGTGGACGTCCAACATCAACACCATCAGAATAACAGGCCCAGCAGAGAGATGTATGCCCGTAGTTCAACCAGCCTGAGGAGCTGCTGATACAACTCTACACAATAATTCAGTCTGTTGGCACTGTGTGGTTCTGATCAGCCACCAAACAGGACAGGGGCAGACTACAATGGACAGGCAGCACTGCAGAAAGAAATAAATGGTGTCGGCATGACTCTTATTCAGGAATTAAACACGCCCACAGTCACCCTGGACACAAGCTGTTTCAACTTCTCCCCACTGGGAGGCGCTACAAAACACTGTACACCAAAATAAGCGCACACAAGAGCACTTTCTCTCCACAGCCCGTCAGTGCGATGACCACTGCACACCAGTCCACAGTGTCAGGAACCATGCCTGTGCAATAATGCCAAGCATTAACACTATTAACACTACCAGTACATTGTATATTTTCATAGTTAAATATGTTCGGCCAGTTGGTATCAAAACTGAATGCTCAATCTGGAGCACAGCACAGTCGACCTGCCATTTTCCACATCTATTGGTTAATCTTAAAGATGACACTGTTCAAATAAAGAGCAAAGTCGTGTGGCAGGCAAAGAACAAAATCAAGAACATCTAACTTAAATACTGGCGAGGAGTTTCCACAGTCTGAGTTCACTGGTGCTCAGACGCCAAATTTACAACAATAAATCTGTGTTGCTAAGGTTGCTATAGCAAAACAGAAAGATGGCACAAGAGAAATCTCACAGCAAATATCTTTATGGCTCATGTGCATGTATGGCAACACCCAGATGAGAGCTGTCTACCCCCGATGGTACCTTTAAATCTGAAACAGGAAATACAGACGATAAAATATGAATATAAAAATAAGAAAACACTGGATGACATTTGTTTTTACGACTGAGGGCGAGTTAAAGAGGCCACGTCCTGTCATACAGCTCCCAGGGTCATGAATACACTTGTCACATGACACAGTAAACTGTGCAAACACTGACTTACTTGGGGAAGTTGTGTATGTAATGTGGAAGCCTCGGTCAGAAACACTGTAGTCAGAGTGGAAGTGGATCCATGCAGCTGGACCAGTGGTTCTCAGGGGGGGAGGTGATCCAGTGCTGCAGAACTTCCCCAGAACTGCATCCTCAGGTAGAAGACCATCCCGGATCTACAATATTTGGCCACACGAGATGGATAATAGAAGAACAGTTGGAGGATATTGTGAGGCTGTGCTACAGAACAGCAAACATAAATAAACAGCTGTACCGTACTGTACAGGAAACATATCAACATTTTCATATGTCGACAGTGTTCATATATTTGAATATCATTTGCTGTATCCTCTTATTCAGCTGTGATCTGATGGAGCCCAAAAACACTGGGCAGCAACTCCAAATCAAACACAAAAATATGAAACACACTGGTGAGAAATTTGACCTTACTGACTTCACTCTGTCGACATGAGGCTGAGGTGAACTGAACTGCTGTGAAATGACTTCATGTCATCTCCTTTATTCTCAGATGGAGCTATGATGGGATGGTGAGTCCCATAAATGAGCCAATCACACTGCTGAATCTTTGAATATATGAACAGTATTCATCAATCACTGCGTCATGTGTCCACGTAGATTCATTCCTCATTAACACTGACAGACCTGCAGCTCTCTGGACTGTCTCTTTATTAAACATTATTTTATTGTTGCCTTTAATGGCAGGACAGCATAACGTTAGAGGGGGAACAACACGCAGCAAAGAGTCGCAGGCTGGAATTGAAACCGCGGCCGCAGCAGCAAAGACTAAGCCCCTGTACATGAGGCGCCCGCTCCATCCACTGCGCCACCGATGCCCCGTGGACTTTTTCTTATATAATCGTTTCTGATTTATGTCCAGGGAAAACCACAGAAACAGGTCAAAGTCTTGTCAGAGCCAGAGACACTTTTCTTACAGCCCGACAAACCGTTGTCCTGCTGATGTGTTCAGCGTCTCTGATGTTATAAAGACAACTGTCGCTGCCGAATAATCAAAGGGAGATGCATAAAATGTGCTCTGATGATCATGTAAATCCACGATGTGTAATATTTGATATATGCCAGCCAGCAGGTTAGCTTCACAGAGTATGTTGCCATAGTAACTGACTCAGGGTTACACTGAACTGGCTTTGTGAAACAGAAGACTCAGAGTTTCCCTCATCTCAGGCTGAACATATCACTAATCCTGCTCTCTGAAACAGGGCCCAGGTTAGCCTGCCTGTAGAATAAAAAGGATGGCCTTGGGTAGCTTTGCTTCAGAAGTGATGTTTTTTATTAGACCCACACAATCTGAGTGTGACGGTGAAACTGTGTCGTCAAGCTAACGGAGTCCAGTTAACGGTCTGTGATCATTTGGTCGGTTAGTTTTACCCAGTCCAGCTTTTCTCACCTCTAGGAAGTCGAAGTTACAGTTGGGGTGTTGCTCCAGACTGAGCGTCCCGAACGCGAAGGTGATGAGCAGGCCGGGCTCCACTGTCACTGTCCAGTAGCAGTCTCGGCTGGGTGGGTAGTTTCCAGGGTAACCAGGTGAGTTAATGCTGCCATAGGGGGCAGTGAGTTCGCCTCCACACACTGAGATGAGAGGGAGAAGTTTAGGAAGGATGAACAATGAAGGAGGATTTATACTTCTGTGTTGGATCTACACACGTGGTCTACGGCGTTGTATTAATACTTGTGTGGCGGCGGCTCGCTCAGTGTGTGACGTGCACTTGGAGATAAAATATAGGCCTATATTAATGAAGGTTCATTAGTACGGTTTGTATTTCTCTGTAATGTAGCACAGTGTTAACAATGTTACTGAGACTATTCTTTCTCACACCTTCAACTCAAACCACCAAAATATATCATTTCATCATTACATTCATATCACAAACATGAGGGACACTAGTCCACTGATGGACCCTGATGCAGCTCTAACTGTGGCACTCGTCTCTGTCCCCAGTCCTGACAGTTTTGCGTCTATAATGCATGAACTTTGCCATTTGCAAGTTTCATGCACATCTGACGCCTTTTTATGGACATTTGTGGGGCGTTTAACGATGCTAATCAGCTGGCATTGTCAGTCAACTCACAAAGACAATGGGATTACTCATCATAAGGACACGAGTGCGAGAACACGTCGTAATCTAATGTAGACTTTTCATAAGGACAACTTTAAGAAAAAACTAAGGAGGATATTGGCGAATGACACCCGTACTTTTTAAGGATTACACCCCTACCTGGGTCCTGAGACTGCCAAGTAACTGTGAAGCCACCAGCACTGATAGAGCTGTCGGCACGAAACCAGAAATACAAGGAATTGTGGGAGCTGTAGAGTTCAGGTGGGTTATTCTGGCCACAGTATTTTCCAATCATGTAAGCAGAGGCACTATCCCCATCATGGACCTGGAGGAAGTCAAAGTTGCAGTTGGTGCTGCTCTCCAGGTGGAAGAAAGGAAAGGTAATACGCAGAATCTGAAGAAGAAAGAACACATAATTCAAAGGATTTGAAGTATACTCACATCCATGCTCATCTCTGTTTTTTTAGCACAAACATTTGTGTTCTGTGGTTCAGCACTGTCAGCACTGTGTCTGTTCATGACCCAGCTGAACTGTTACTGTAATAACATACACAGTGTCACCAGATAGGAGGAGCTTCATCTGTAAGGTCAGTTCTTGTGTAACCAACAGTTACTCAAGTACTGTACTGAAGTACAATTTGAGGTACTTTTACTTTACTTGAGTATTTTAATCTCATGTAGCTTTGTACCTCTACTTCAATATACATCAGAGGGACATACTGTACGTCTCATTTGATAGCTTTAGTTGCTAGCTACTTTACAAATTAAGATTTTTGTTCACAAACCATATCCAAATACACAAGTGCAGCTGATTAGTCTATAATTAGAAAATTAAATGGCAACTCTTATGACAATTAATTCAGTTGTTTTTCAGGCAAAAAGCATTTCATGGTTCCAGCTTCTCAAATATGAGGACCTGCTGCTTTATTTTAAATGTTTAAATTAATTTACACGTCTCTGCATTGAGCACTTTTATTTTTAATACTTCAAACTAGTGATGGCCAAATGAAGCCTCATGAAGCATTGTCTTTATTTTCTGAGCCCACTAGATGGCGCTTTTTGTTCAACAAAAGGTTGACTGCTGAACTGAATTGCCATTCTTTGAGCCTCTCTCTCTCTTTAAACCATGAGCGCCATCTAGTGGGCTCAGAAAATAAAGACAATGCTTCATGGGGCTTCATTTGGCCATCACTAGTTCTGATGGTGAAGCAACATCTTCAATCGGGACTTGCCAGAATCAAGTACTAATAACAGAGTGTTGTAAGAGTTTGGGATCAGTACTTTTTCTTAAGTAAAAGATCTGATTACTTCCTCCACAGCTGCTGACACAGCATTTATAGAATCACAAATGTTTTGCTGTTGCTGTATTTTTGATTTACCTGTGACACCAGTACTGGCACTCTGTAAAATCACATGTTCACTTTTAGGGTGCTTTCAGCCCTGTGGTTGTCTCCTTTGGTCTGAATCAGGGACTTAATATGTTCTCAAGTTGTATAAGAGTTAATTCGTGTTCTCAGGGCAGCATTTACAAGTGGACCAGATCAAATGCCTGCATCAGAAAGCTGCTCCTGATTGGTCAGAAAAATCCAGGAAGTAAAGCAAACGTTGAAGAAGAGTACACTGTCAAGATAAATGTGACACTTTCTAATGTCACAATGGAGGGACAACTACGCAGGTTGATTTTAGCGCTGCTCATCGTGGACTATATTGCTGTCATTGTTCATTTGAGTCAAAGCATACAGTTTGAAAACGAGGCGCGGCTCCAACTAGAAAACAATGTTTTGATGCATTGGATGTGCTGAATGTGCATATTAAGGCAGTACAGGAGGAGGCACACATTAATAATCCTCCAGGACTGTAACATGCTCATGTTTAACCCAAACAATGTGTCATGTGACTGCAGTTGGTTCAGATCCAGGTCGGAACACGTTCTCACCACAAACCAACCGCACCAGAGTTCCTTTGGAACCGGACTGAGACCACCTCTTCAAGAAGGTCTCGGTCCGGTTGTTTTGGCTCACACCTGCACAAACAAACCGCAGTGAGGGGGCAAACGAACTTGAGTTTGGTGCATCTGGAGCTGACTTCTCTTATAATTTCTCTTGCAAGAAAATTAAGAGAAAATATGAGAGAAATTTAAGACGATGTTGCTGCATGAGGCCCAGTGATTTTTGTTATTATCACGAAGGAAATAGAAATGCAAAGATTTTTTTCGTAGTGTGGACATTAAAGGGTTAAAGAACTAAGAAAAGATGTCAAACTTACACAGTAAGAGGATTCATGTGGGAAAGAAAGGAAATCTTTTAACAAAGGTAAGAGAGACTGCAGCTGACCTTGTTTGGGTCGGCACGGATTACCCAGGCGCAGCTGACATTGTGATCGTAATGATCATGACCTGGGGTGTTGGGATAACTGAAGGAACCGGCAGGGCCAGTCAGGTATCCTCCGCACTCTGTGAACACAAACAGAGGTGTAGAAAGAAAATAGATTACAGCTCGTCTTCCTGTGTCTCTGCACATCCATTCTACTCTCTTCATCTCGTCCTTGTAATTTCTCCGCCTCCTTTTGACCCATCTCTCCTGCCTCTTCCCTTCACCTCCCCTCCTTCATCTCCCCAGTCCTTCCATGCGCTACTGTCCTGACAATACCTTGCTGTGCGGTCTGGCAGAGCGGGCCAGTCCACTGGGCAGTGCAAGTACATGTGAATCCATTAATGCCGTCGGTGCAGGTTCCTCCATTCTGACAGGGGTTGCTTGAGCACTCGTTGATATTCTGGTCACAGTGTGGTCCTTGCCAGCCAGAGTTACAGTTGCAGATGTAGCCAGGAGCCGAGGTGGTGGCCTGTGACAGCAGAGGTGCGCAGGTCAGACTTCATGGATTTGTTGCTACACAGGGATTTGATTCTGCATTTTCTGGTCTTGGGAACATCATTAGCACAAAAGCCAGGTGGGATATATCAAGCTAACAGCACAAGACTAACTGCAGCAGACTCTGACAGAGCATCTTTGTCACGATGACCACGCAGCATCCCACCATGTCTGAACAGCCACACATGCACAGTTACACACACTCACCACACACTGTCCATTGACACAGGGGTTGCTGGTCTGACAGATGTTGCTGGTGGGGGTGCAGCCAGTTGGACCATAACCATTGCCTGTGTAGCCTGGAGGGCAGGTACACACAGGAAGGCTCGTGCCTGGTGGATGTGGGAGGATTGAGTAAGAAGAAAAGGACAAAGAAGAAGAGGAATACATGATCATGTCCCACATTGTCTGTGCACATACGACTTTGTTAGACACGGTACAAACACCCTGGACTCAAGTAGAGCTAATGGAGTTTATCAGTCCTCTGGTTAAGAAGTAAACTGGGTCTAATGGATGAAAATTACTGGGCAGGTGAGGGGGGCTGAATTTTAAATTTCATTTTACAGTTTCAATAATACTCTAATATCTTAATTATACCATATATATCTTTGCAAATATTTACCAGCCGTGACAGCAGGTATTATTTTGCCTCATGAGTCCTCTGGTGTGTGTGTTGTCTGTATGTTGTCGTGGCAAGATGCCGTCGAGGTGACTCCAATTTTAAGCCCTTTTTACAGAGGGATCACACTATGGCCGCCACGAAGTCCCGTCTTTATGCTCCAGCTCCAGCACAATAGCGTTGGCCTCTTGTGTGACATATAACATAAAGGTCGGCAGCGCTTTATAAACAATAACTGCTTAACACAGCAATAACAATCATTCACCATCTCCGTTACATGGCAGCTGATCTCGGAGGGTAAGGGGCTTCTGGACTTCAGTGTTTTCCCCATTTTCAGCCGCTGTTCTTCTTTGAGTTAGCTGCTAACTGTTATCTGCTGCTCTTTAAATTTCCTGGTGGTCTATAAACATCACACCCGTACTGCCCATGATTCCGTTCTGCCGGCCGTCCCCTTTACACAGACCTCGATAACGCGCTGTTACTACTTCCACCGCCGACTTAAAGGTGAGACAACTCTGTCCCCCCATCCAGCGACTGTACCTTTTATACAGAACAGCAAGGCAGCGTAACAGCGTTCCCTCTTTCAAGAATCAGCGTAAGAGGCCGTACACATGCCTCATTTTTTGTTCCTTCAAATTCATTGTTTTCAATGTAGACGCGCAGAAGGTGCACTCAACACCCAGAGCGACGCCATTGCGCCGTGCACATGTTCGTGTCACTTTGAGATAAACCGAATCCAACTTTTGGAACGCAGCAGCGTGCACCGCATGTCATGTGACGGGGAACAACCAATCACAGCCGACAGATATCTTTCCCTTTTTCCATAAATATCAGTCTGTGATAAATATGGAGGAGAGGTTGATCATGTTAGTGCAGGGCTGTCCCACGGACGATACGCCTACACGCTTAACAGCACCTGGAGGAAGATCAGCTCTGCACTCAGGATTTCAGGTAAATGGGCTATAGTGCCGAGCTTGTTGACGCTGCAGACACAACCTGCACACAAGTATCACCCAGTGCCCAACCTCATGTCTTCCAGGTGGATTAAGATGCAGCATGTTTACGGCCCCTAAAGGGGTTGTAGTTGGTACCATCACAGCAGTTTTGAGTATTTTGCCACTGAGGGAGAGCCGTGGGCTCGAACCTTCACTCTGCATTAAAATCCTTCTAAACTGGAGCTGCTTGATGTGCGGGCTTAGGCAGACCCTATACTTGTCCGTCAAATCAACACCATACCTAAGCCATAGGCTCTGCGCCAACGTGGAGCCCTACGCCGTAGCCTGACGTGCACCTCCCCAGAAATGTAACTCCACGTCACAGTGACGCAGACCTCCTGTCTGTCTCTGTAAGCTGAAACCATTTCCCTCAGTGGAAATAAAACTTTTATTGACTTTAATTTCACAGATAAGAAACAATAAACTGTGAAGACAATAAAGCCTCCACACACTGTGTGTGATTTATCCTGGCTGAAATATGAGCAGAGGAAATCTCTGCTAGCTGCTAGGCTAATTTATACAATGTAAAATACCATAGGCTTGTGCTAATAACGTTAGCATGTTGTATTTGTTTGGAAACATGTTTACTATAAGACAGTTGTTTTGTCAGTGAACCTTGTGAGCTGTAATGGAGCTGAATTTTGGAACGTTACCTTTGTTAAATGTTGTTGTCCCTGGTTTCATGTGAGGAGAGATAAGTCTGCTAGCCACTAGGCTAATTAATACAATGTAAAATGCCATAGGCTTGTGCTAAAAACATTAGCATGTTATATTTGTTTTCTACTGTATCACGCTGCTTAGCCTTCCCAGTGCAGCTTTTAACAGGATGTTGAAACAGCGGCTCGGACTGTTGAAACTAGGGATGCACTATAATATCGGCACATTATCAGTATTGGCAGGTGTTGGCTTTAAAATGAAATATCGGAATCGGCGAAGATGCTGAATTCTGCCGATATGACAAACCGATTTCTTTTTCCCTTATTTTTGACAAAGTGACCATATACAGAAAACATCAGGTAAATGATAAAACACAGGTCAGACAACAACATATGTGAAAGATTTACAAGTATTTATGATGAATATCTATTACAACAATTTTCGTTAGTGCTTCTGATTCAGTGACACAATATAGTCCTAAATGCTGATACGGCTGTGTGAACATAATACTCACAATCACCATAAAAATAACTACGATGTCCTGTGATGAGTCCCACAGTGCCGTGCTGTCCTCCTCTGATGTGCCTTTATCCTCTCTTTATCCGCTGACCGACGTAAACTCAGCTGCTAAGCTAGCTAACGGCTAGCGAGCTAAAGTCCGCACCAGTTAGACGCTGCTAAAGCAGCTAGCTGGAGGCTAGCGGGCTAAACCGTCCTCACGGTTCTTCTTCCGGTACGGCACATTGTCAAAACGTTTTTCTTTGCAGTCATTCACAGTCAGTGAACAAAAGCCTCACACTCTTCATGCTCCTGTGTTCACAGTCATTTCTTGTCGGCTCACTATTTACTCCTTTTCCCTGCTAACTGTTAGCTGCCCTCCGCCATGCTAACGTCTCTGCGGTGTTGCCAGGTCTGACCATTTTCTTCTTCTTCGCCTCCGTCACAGGCTGACAGCTAACAAGCTAATCACCACCCGTTCAACTTGAACTCCACAAACTCATTAAAACACCACAAGGTAAAACGAAAGGCTGTGAGTTATTATTTTCCTTGGGGCTTTTTAGATTTTAAGGAAACGTTCTTTATAAATTAAACTACTCATCCGGCTGATAACTGATATTTATCCACTTCTTCCCACCTAATTTTAGTGATCAAGTGTCTTCTGCAGTGGAATCAATATCATATTGTACATGCATACTCTTATAGCGACGGCCCAGCAGCAGATGGAGACATGAAATATTATATGCTGTATTCATTAAATGTACAAATTAAGAAAAAGCATGTTGGCCCATTCTCATAGTTCATTTTGAAGCCAATATCGGCTGATATTGATGACGTGCCTATATTCTCGTGCACTCCTATTATAAATGCATATAAATCAGACGATAAAACAACACTGTAAAACTTCAATTAAAAGCCTAGTCCCAAATAAACGCCCAGTCTCTTTCTAGCACGGTGTGGCCCCGCATTTTGATAGATGAAGGCCTGTCTCAATTAGAGGCCTGGTCTGGATGCCAGGCGGTTCTTTGGATGGTTGTTGGCTACCTCAAATTATGTGTCCATTCCTGGATTACCCTATTAATTATCCATATTCCTTCAGTCCATAAGGGTCCTCAGATCAAAAGAATCAAAAGGGTTTTTCCTAAAAATGAATGCAAGCTGTGAGGTTTGTTTTAAAGGATAAAGTGGTGTTGTGTTGGTACGCTGGGTGCCGTAACACTCTCTTTCTCTTTCATAAAATGATTCATAACTGCATTATCTGAAGCCTGAGTAATATTCATACTGGTTTGATAAATAATTTGATTGTATTTCCCGATCTTTGCTGGGCAACAGTTTTGTGTGAAAGGAATTAAAGGCCCGTTTGTGATTTAAGCGAATAATAGCCCGGGCTATTAATTGAAGTTTTACAGTAGTGCCACCCAATGCAAACACAAATACATGGTCTTAAACCAGGGCATCACATCAGTAGGCCTACATAAATGAAAATACAGTTAAAAATAAACAGGCACAGGCATACGGATAAAAAGGTATATTCAGTCAGAGGATTCCAGGAAGAATATGGATATATTGATATCAGGTATCAGTCCTAATAAACTGTTACATATCGGCCTCTCAGATATCATCAAAAAATCCAATATCATGCAGCCCTACTAAAGAACATGCAGAATGCAGATATAATAAGTATACTTATTATAATAAGTAAAGAATAGGAGTATGAAACAGAAATATGTCACCTGGGGTCGAGGAGCAAGTGGCTAATGGGTAACAGCCTCCATTGTTGGTAGTGCAGATGTTAGCCTGGGTGCATGTTCTCCCATCCCCCTCGTAACCTGCAAAAACACAAGATGAGTCTTTAAAACCTGAGCAAATTTGGATTCTTTGTAGTGCTTTTACTGGTCAGGACCAGTGTTGGGCTGAAACACGTCACAGTAAGAATATGACTTTTTCCAGTAACGAGCAGTGTGACTAATTACAAATAAAATGTCAGTAATAATATTACAGTTACTCTGAAACCAAACAACACGTTACAACATTACTTTTGTTATCACGTCACTACTGACTTGGATTACATCGTCCTTTCAGTGGATTCATTTTAGTAATCGTCAGTGCTGCACAGGCACGCCACAAAGCAGCGAGCTAATTATGAAGATGGAAACGCTTATCTTAGCAGTTGGAAATATTCCCGTAACTTTAATTTGGTCAGGAGGAAAGATGACAAGAACACTGCTGCTGCAGGTGGTCCGACGACTACACGTCCTCAAACCTCCACTCTGAAACACCTCAGCTACGACCGACAACACAACTGTAGGAGCCAGACTGAGTATTTAACCTCTGTTGTTTTTTCATTTGTTAGGCTGCACACGTTCTTTTGGTCACTTTCACTTCTGGTTGTAATTGGCACAGGTGTGGGTGTGGTTTCACATTGTTTTACCTGTTCATTAACTGGCGTGACGGTTTCTTTAGATGAAGAGGGTGAGTGTTGGCTCCCATATTTTCTGTTGATCGTAATATCATTTTACTTTAGTTCTCAGTTGTTTGTTTAATAAATGATCATAGAAACGCAACGTTGGACTTCTACACGGATTTCTTTGAACGAGTCACAGGTACGAGCCGGACTCAGCCTCTTAGCGGCTTTTTAACTGATAGTAGTTGCTACAACAACAACGTGAAACTCCAGGAAATACACCCCACCAAAGATGAGCCCTCCTCGGCTGCAGAGGTCAGCTGTAGCTCTACACCGACTACACAACCAAAACTGGCTTTTACTGGTGGACAGCTGCAGCTACAGAGCAGTGATGAAGCTTGTTGATATCTGGTGGATGAAATGTTGCTCCATGACACATTCTGTCTGTCAGGCAGAAAACCCCCAGGTAAAATAGAAGCTATCTAGCCTTGGCTACACTTAACGGTGACTACTCTGACATCCACTCAGAGACACGCGTCTGAATGTTGGGGAGATACGCAATTACCAGTTTTATGCAGTGTAAGGGAAAAGTACATAACCCGTACTGTGACAAATTACTGTTGGCAGGGAGTAATAAGGAACGTAAAAGAGTAACGAGTAATGTATCACATTTATAGAGTAATGAGCCCACACTAATCAGGACCAATGGCCTGAGAATCACTCAGTCACCAAAAAGTCTGACCAGGGCTCCATGGAGAGAGCCTCGTACAGAGTTCTTATTCAGAAAGATAAATTAGAATTAACAATTGTGTCTCAGTAGTTTCGATCTTTGCTACGTTCACGTGACCTACAGTATCAACAGTTTCCTTAGACAGTATGAGGTCATCTTGCCAGACATGACACATGAAGGGTGGACATACAAAATATAACAGGAAGCAGACTTAACATGAAAGAAGACATGAAACAAGGAAAAACACAACCAGAACCCCCCAAACGAAGTCCACAATACAACAGACTACACACAGAAATACCAGGACCATGACAACTTGTTCAGAGAGAGCAAAAGAAAGGAGATGAAAACTTGGATGTGTGTCGCTCAACAGTAGTGATGGCTAAATGAAGCCTCATGAAGCATTGTCTTTATTTTCTGAGCCCACTAGATGGCGCTTTTTGTTCAACAAAAGGTTGAAAGCACACTGAATTGCCATTCTTTGAGCCTCTCTCTCTAAACTATGAGCGCCATCTAGTGGGCTCAGAGAATAAAGAAAATGCTCCATGAGGCTTCATTTGGCCATCACTACTTAAGGGAGGGTATGTCCTGCTACATAAGCAGGTCGTCAGGGTCTTTCTAACCCTCTCACAGTTCTATGAATTCTGAATGACCACCAGAGTTCGTTGTCACTTCTGAAAACAAGATACTGTAGGACACGACTGCTGAGTGTCAGCGTCCTTTATCAAGTTGCTTCCATCACCGAGGTCACATGTGTGACTTTGTCGATATATGATGGATATCCAGATATTGCATACCAACTCTGGCAGTCATGCAGAGTTCATAGCACTGTAGTTGAACTTGCAACTCATTTCCTTCCGTCATACCTGGAGGGCAGGGACCACAGTGGAAGGAGCCCATGGTGTTCAGGCATTGTACCACAGGAGTGGTGGAGCAGCCGCCATTATTGGTTAAACACTCGTTCACATCCTGACAGCTGTAGCCATTGCCCTGCCAACCTGAAACACATTAGAACCAGAGAAAAAACAAAAGGTCTATTTTATGACACAGTGCAACACCACAGTAAGTGAAATGACGCAAATCTCATTTTGATACAGAGGTTGACAGAGGTATTGGTATATCAGAGCAGGCAGTGGGCTGGTTTGTGAGTGACCTCTCAGAAAGGTCTCTGTGTGTCAAGTTTGATGGGCTCACTTGTCACTGGCTCAACACTTGCAATGGTGTACCCCAGGGTTCAGTGTTAGGTCCGCTATTATTTTTGATTTTTTGTTAATATTCTTGTTCGCAATGTGTTTGGTGCCAATTTTAATTTTTATGCCAATGACACAGTGATGTATTGTGCCGGCTCGTCCATCACAGAGGCTGTGGCCAAACTACAGGCTGTCTTTAATGTTATCCACATTCAGCTTTCACAACTACAGCTGTTTTTTAAATGCTGATAAAACTAAGGTAGACTGGTTTTCTTTATGTCTCTCTGACAGGAGTTTCTCCATCTCTGCTGGTGACTTTTACCCTTTTTTGACAGCCATGGCCTGGCTTGGCTTGGCTTGGTTTGGTCTGGCTTTTTTTAGCCAGCAGTTATGACATTAGGGCCAGCTAGACAGACTAAAGCTCCGCCTACCATCACAGTGTGTAGTACATTACTAAAAGCCTTTCCTTTACTTTGGTAACTCTCTGCACAGATGTCTGTATCTGTTTCATCTGCAGTCTCTAACTAGAGTGAAATACACATGGCATATCATCCATTTAAATGCTGCGCATCGTGCTGTTGTAACATAAGCACAGAGTATGATTGGTGTTATTGATTGTTACCAGCAGGACAGGGTCCACAGTAGAAGGAACCCGGAGTGTTGTGGCAGGAAACAGGAGGGTTGGTGGAGCAAGGTTTGTTGGGTAGGTTACACTCATCAACATCAGCCACACAGGATGGGTTCCCAGCTGGAGCTTCCCAGCCGCTCTCACAAATGCACTGATATTTAGGCTGTTCATTGAAAAAGAAAAAAAAAAAAAGAAGAAGGGTGTGAAAACATTGTCATTCAAAATCAGCAAAAAGGAGTCACGGAATCACAACAAAAACAAAATGAAACAATACTGAATTGTTCATCCCTGTCTCCTACAAACTGAGGAATGCATAATGCAAAACAAATGACATTTCCCATTGACACAGAGGGGATGTGTTACTAATTCACATATCAAGCAGAAATGTTGATACTGAAGGCATCAGCAAAATGTTCACTGACATTTGTGTCACTTATTATAGGCAGTGTTGCAATAAACTATCCATTCACATTTACTAATTATTACCTTTTTAATGAACATTAATTCAGTCCTTCATTTTCCGCTAAACTGTTGCTGCTTTGCCTTTAAACGTGAGGATTTATTCATTATGAGCTAGAGACACACTAACAGCTCTCCAGTTCATATATTAATAATATTTTTCTTTTTCAAGTAGCACTGGTGCTCCATGGTCACAGAATTTGACTAAATAGTCTGGCTGCAGTCTTGAGGTATAAAAATATAAGCTTCATCTACTCATGCTATCATTAATCCCATTAAGGTAAACTGTCACTGCGACGCTGTGATGAGTTATTAACTTTAAGCTGGAAACAAACTAACAGCTCTCCAGGTGCACGTCGTTATGGTGCTCCATGGTCGCAAAATGTGACTGAAGCCCCGCCTCCACCAAACACTTTCAGTACAGTCGCTTTGGACCCAGCAGTGACCCTTCAGACATGGTACCTAGACCCTGGGTCTGTTCAGACAGTCCTCTTAAATGTGGGCGGGGTTGTTGTCACTCACTGCTCCGTCCAGCACTGGCTGTATTTCCTCATCAGCGGTGACACAGATGGAAGTCTGCACCTGGTTTATGGTCCACAGAACGAGGCTGCACGCCCACATTTTCACAACAAAATCCAACAGGCTGCAGTGAGAGTCTCTCTCCATGGGATATTTCAAAATAGCAGCTTTGTGCATTTAGTCCTTCTCAGGCAAGCTCAGGGGTTGTGTTGCCCACGGGACTGGCGTACTACGACACTGTCTTTTTCTGAGATTAAGTGGCAAGCAGCAAAACATTCTGTTCTGCTGCTCCATTACAATCAAACACACATATCTCCTCTCTGTTGGCCTTGCAGGATAAAATGTCACTATACTGAAGTTTCTTGATGCCTTCACAGTCCAGCTTTAATTTATCCACGTAGAAGCTTCTACTACACTGTGCCATTTGGATATACAAAAAACACAGTTACCTTTTGGTTTGAACCTGAAAGTAAAAACTTTCTTTTTTCACTTAATTTAATAGTGTTAATTTTCACTCTTCCTATTCTGCTGAACTATGGTAGAAAAAAATACATTGGCCATATTGGCTAGGATGGTTATGTAGGATGGTTATGTGACTGGTTACCTGTCCAGGTATAACCCGGTCTGCATCAATACACGTGCCATGTACACACAGGTCCTGTCCTGCATTCCTGCAGTCATCAAAACGCACCGTACAAAGAGTCCCGGACCATTCTGGAGGACAGTTACAACTGCAGAGAAACAGAAATGTCATTATCAATACCATAAGGTAGATGTAGCAAGCAATACATTATTTCATTAAGACTATCAGAGTATATCTATATCTACATTTATATCTACATCCATCCATTCATTTTCATTTGCTTATCCGGAGCCAGGTCGCAGGGGCAGCAGGCCAAGCAAAGCACCCCAGACGTCCCTCTCCTCATCAGCACTCTCCAGCTCCTCCTGGAGGACCCCGAGGTGTTCCCAGGCCAGATGAGATCTATAATCCCTCCAGTGTGTTCTGGGTCTGCCCCGGGGCCTCCTACCAGTGAGACGTGCCCGAAACACTTCCAGTAGGAGGCACCCGGGGGGATCCTGATCAGATGCCCGAACCACCTCAACTGACCCCTTTCGCAGCAGCTCTACTCTGAGCTCCTCCCCCTATCTCTAAGGCTGGGCCCAGACACCCTACAGAGGAAACTAAATTCGGCCATTTATATCTGTGATCTCATTCTTTCGGTCACTACCCAGAGCTCCTGACCATAGCTGAGGGTTGGGACGCAGATGGACCAGTAAATAGAAAGCTTTGCCTTCAAGCTCAGCTCCCTCTGAACCACGACAGTCCAGCGCAGCACCGGCATCACTGCAGAACCTGCACTAAACAGTTGATCCATCTTATGCTCCATTCTACCACTCCATTGAACAAGATCCTGAGATACTTGAACTCCTTTGCTTGAGGCAGTAACTCTTCCCCAACCCAGAGGGGGCAATCCCCCAGAGAACCATGGCCTCAAACTTTGAGGCGCTAACTTGCATCCCAAATGTGTTGTCTTGTTTTTTGGCAACCAAGTAGCTTCTTTGGTGAAACAATGTCATGTTCAGATGTTTTATGCATGCTCAGGTAACATGAGCTATTTGCTAATTTAAAGGACACATGGAGTGTAACTAAAAAATTTAGACTTGTTTGTATCACACCTTTACACACATTTCTTAACAGTAGTCAACCATCACAACAGACAGCACACAATAACATCAGAGTCACTACAACAGAGTATGGAGGGAAGTTAAAGACATACGTGAACGATCCAGGGGTGTTGACGCAGGTTGCTCCATTCTGACAACCCTGAAATGTTCCCGCATACAGCTGGCATTCATTCACATCTGTCGCACAGTTAGGACCCTGACACACACACACATGCACACACACACACACACACACACACACACACGGCAGGAGAGAAGGAGATGGGAGAAAGAGACATGTAGTTTCATATGGAAATATTAACCACAGATGAACTTCAGTGATCCTTCATTTTATCATCACTGAAGAGAAATAAAAAAAAACACATGGAACATGTGACCTTCGCAGCATTTGACACGAGATGTGTGTGAAGTGTGTTTCAGCTTAGTGTTGTAAGAATTTTGTTTTTTAGTTGATGTGGTGCCTCTGTCAAGATAAATATTGAATCTAATTACAGAAAAAGAAACCTGAGACACAGCAAACTTGAAGCCAAACTGTTTCTGGGGCTCTGGACAAAATATAATTATAGGACCACCTGTAATAACCACACCCATACTGTAACACCCATAACAACCATAGAGGAACTCACAGCCCAGTTGCTGGGGCACACACAGTGGTATGAGTTGAGTAAGTTCAGACATGTTCCTCCATTCTGACAGGGGTTACTGCTGCAGGACACCCTCTGGACTGTCTGGAGGAGGAAAGAGGAGACGAAAGGCAAGGAGAGAAACAATTATTGACCCTTTCACTGTCAGTAATCAGTATGACATTTTTTGGGTGGGCGGGGCTTAGCTGGAGGCAAAACAGTTCTCCACAGACAAAAGCTAGCGCTAGTTAGCATGATGTGTTGTCTTGTTTTAGACGATGGAGGACGTCGGCCCTAAAAGGGTCAACAGTACAGTCTTTAGTTTGAGCTGTTACCACAAACAGTTCTTCATGTCTTACCAGTTCAAGTGCATCCACTTTGGTCTTGAGTGTTGATACCTGGAAAGCATGAAAAATATATTTCACAGCACTGGTTATGTATAGTTTATTCACAATAACAAAAAGCTTTTGTTGCAGTCTGATTGCATCAAAAAAAAAATCACACAAGGAAATTAAAGGAAAATGCAAATAAGCTGAATGTGAGTTAAAATAAACAAGCAAGAAAATAAAATCATAAATAAACAACATGTTTATGCTGCACATGGTATTGTTAAAATGTGATTTCCATCTGGACTGAATTGATTTCATTAATAAAATTTTTTTAAATGATTGCATCATCATTGCTCTAATGTCCTACCTTGGTATCAAGCTGGTTCAGTCTGTTGGTGATGTCAGGAGGAACTCCACCTCCATTAGTCTTAATATCAGTAATGTCATCTTTGTTGGTTTTGATCTGAAATCAGTTACAGACACAAAATTAACCCTGAAAAAAAAATCCTCCATGTATACAGAATGCTTCACACAGACAGAGTCTTGCATGCAGCAGAACATAATTTCTACTAACCAAGGAGCCGTTTGAACAACGCAGATTACTCACACATATACTCATAAAATGGCTTTCAGCAAAACTACACGTTGACACAGTTCCTTTGTTCTGACAACATGTGATTAGGTGTAACCACCACTGAGTTTTGATTCAGCCATCTTGTAGTTTTCTGTCACCAGCCATTTTGTTTTGAAGGCGTGAGGGCCTTTGTCTCACAAAGTGTTTGTTTTTGCTTTGTGGCTTAATTGTGTCAGGGTGTCATATAGGTGCCATAAGCTGCCAGGGCCACTCGTCACTAGGCTAATTTATACAATGGAAAATGCCATAGGCTTGTGCTAAAAACATTAGCATGTTGTATTTGTGGGGAAAATGTGTCCAGATAAAGACAAGTGTTTGTCTGTGAATGCTGCCAGTTATAGTGAAGCTGATTGGTGTTTGAAACTGTCTCTATGAAGCCATGTTTAATGTGTGTTTAATGTGTGTTTAATGTGTGTTTAATGTGTGTTTTGAATCAACTAAACTTCACAGCACTTCACAGAAACCTTACTGCTGACTTGTGGCGTAGGCCACTGCGTAGGCTATGGCGTAGGGTCTGTCACACAAGTATAAATCCCCCTTAAGTATGGATAAGTACCTCATAAAACTCGGCTTCAAAAAATCTGTACCATCCCTTTAACCTTTTCACCCATCAAAAATCCTCCTGTTGCATTCTGTTAAAAAAAAAAAAAAAAAAAGGCACCTTGTGGCCAGAGGGTACGCCGCAGACTAACCTTAGCTGTCGTCCTGATATAACTCATTTGTTAGGATTGTTTTAAATTCTGTGATGTTTGAAATGTTTAAACTGCTTCAAATGTGCCGCTGTTCATTCGGCCCTTTCTCACTTCGCCTTGAGCACGTACTCACGCCTGTTCAATCATTCAGACATGTGATTAAGAGATTGTGTGTGTGACTGTCTGCTTTACAGTTTGACTCATGGATCCATCAGCTCCTACTGTCTCCTCACCCCTGATCTTTGGTCCTGTCCAAACTGCTGTGTCTGCCTCCTAACTTGTTAATCATCCCCAGCCTCATATGACGAGCAGGCTTCCAGCTGTGTAAAACTTGATAAGGAGTTATAACGCAGTGACGTAGCAGTGAATATGCTCTGGGTTGTTTGGATAAGCTAATTAGTTTACTGCTGTGCTGTTGGCGAAGTGCTCGGAGTACAACCAGGTCTCTTGTTTTGACAAATAAAACCTCACCGATGGGAATAGGTATCTTGCCCATAGATGTTTCATACATCATTTCATACTGTGTAGGTATAGTTTGTTTATTTGTTTGTATGCACAGGGGACACACACCTCGACTGTGTCACAGAAACACCTTGATTTCTGAATTTTATTTATTATAAAGGATCTTTATAGCATCATTACAAACCATTCAATCACACCCACATACACTCACTGGCCACTTTATTAGGTACACCTGTTCAACTGTTCATCAGCGCAAATACCTAATCAGCCAATCAAGTGTCAGCAGATCAGTGCATTTAGTCATGTAGACATGATGAAGACGAGCTGCTGAAGTTCAAACTGAGCATCAGAATGATGAAGAAAGGTGATTGAAGTGACTTTGAACGTGGCATGGTTGTTGGTGCCAGACGGGCTGGTCTGAGTATTTACTGGGATTTTCAGCACAACCATCTCTAGGGTTTACAGAGGATGGTCCCAAAAAGAGACAATATCCAGTGTTGATGCCAGAGGTCAGAGGTCAGAGGAGAATGGCCAGACTGGTTCAAGATGATAGAAAGGCAACAGGAAGTCAAATAAGCACTGGTTCCAACCAAGGTGTGCAGAAGACCATCTCTGAAGCAACAACACGTCCAACCTTGAAGCAGATGGGCTACAGCAGCAGAAGACCACACCAGGTGCCACTCCTGTCAGCTAACAACAGGAAACTGAGGCTACAATTCACACAGGCTCACCAAAACTGGACAATAGAAGATTGGAAAAACATTGCCTGGTCTGATGAGTCTGGATTTCTGCTGCCACATTCAGACGGCCTCCACAGTCACCAGATCTCAGTCCAATAGAGCACCTTTGGGATGTGGTGGAACGGGAGATTCTCATCATGGATCAACTGTGTGATGTCATCATGTCAATATGGACCAAATTCTCTGAGGAATGTTTCCAGCACCTTGTTGAGTCTATGACACCAAGAACTAAAAAGGGGGTCCAACCAACTAGCAAGGTGTACCTAATAAAGTGGCCAGTGAGTGTATTTTGGCAATGCCTGAAGCTAGGTGGAGAGAAGTATTTGATTGCAGTTCTGTGTGTAATTCCTGAAAGTCTGGATGAAGGGAGAAGAAACACCCCTCACATATATCACTTACAGCAGCCTTACAGCGCATCATCATCACGTGGCTGAAACCTGACCCTCCCACATACAATAATAAGTCAGGGAGCCCCATCACAATACTCTATACTCTCTTTTTGTTACCTTGTTTAATTTGTTATATTGCCTTTGTGTTTATAGATCCCATGTTTCAGTGTTTGTCGTTGCACACATCACACACACACACGTTATGTGTCACAGTCCTTAGAGCACGTTTTGCACCTGTACTTTATCTTTTAAAATTTCGGGTGGACTAGTATAACTATGTTCCAGTCCTTTTTTAGTCCTTTTTTTCTAATTAACAGTTTGGTTATATAGACTCTGGTGTGGACGTTTATGCTGTTTTCTTTTATATAATTTTGAGTAGAACGTCTTCAAATGTTATATGCAGCTGACAGAATGTGTACACTGTACTGTTGATGGAAACTAAATAAAAATTAAATCCTAGGTGGGACATAATGATGGGCTGGACATATGTAAGACACACCACATCAAGCTCAGGTCTGTGGACGGAAAAACACTCTAAGGTTCTTTGTAACTCCCAAAATTAAAAAAATCCCAAAGCAACAAACGTGAACACGGTCAGCGATGGAGAATGGATGGTAACATGTCCGCTGGTCATTTTCACATCTTTAGGGAGTGTTCTAAAATGTGGTTACAGAGATCAGATCAATAATGTGTCTGGAGCTGCATCTTAACCTCAGTGTCATGTATTTTGGAAATGTGCCAACTGGACTGTCAAAGCAGGACAGATGTTTATTACAAATACCACGAGCAGGGTCTTAAAGAAGCAGTGACCAGGAAGTGGTTGAGTAAAAAGTCTCCAACAACCTCTGAATGGACAGAAATTGTTCAGGACCTTTCTGTTATGGAACAAGTGACTTTCCCCTGAAATCTTATTTGATCTAATTTGTTTGGTGAATTTTGTTTTGTCCCCCTTGGCATGGGGACCTGCAGGATGGATGGTGGCTCATGGATGACTGGACAATTTCTCCCTCCTTGAAGAGGCTCTGGATTTCCAGGGGTCAAGGTTGGGGATCATGGGGACCTTTGTGGTCTTGAGAGACAGTAGTGGACATGAAGGACCCTCTTGTCAGTGGCACTGTGGTGTAGCCTCGCCTCCTCTGCCTACGATGTCTCTGCCCGTCGTTGGTGTTTATGTCTGTTATTGACTTTTGTCTGCTCTTTGAAATTAAGCTGAAAAACTAAGTTCTAAATATTTTTCTTATTGAGAAGTTGTTCTCAGGCTGATGGGATGGAGAGATGTGTGGAAACACCAAACTTGCACAGTTTATGCTTCCTGATTGCTCTAAAAAAAAGCCCTCATTAAAGTTGTACCTGCAGTGAGTTTCTGTTTGTCCTGCGGAGTACAACGTCAGGTTTGATCTTATGAACCATGACTGACAACTGTGATCTGTCACATGACGTGTCCATGTTTGTTCCTGGTGGAAAAAGTCTGAGCGTACCTGATTCAGAAGTTGGGTGAGGTCCTCATTATTGACTTTAATCCGGCCTGTTGCTGGTGTCTGGAAGCGGATCTCCTTATTGCCAGCGGTTGTAAAGACAAGGTGACCATCTTGTGACAGCATACGAGGCCTGTGGGGTCAAATCACCAAATTCCATCAAGTCCAGAGCAGTTGTATTTATGTCAGTCAGGATTTGTGTTACAAAGCAGGTTTAGGATACTGTCAGGAATCCTACAATTAACCTATGCTACTCCGAGAATTTATTTCCCAGAGGAGCTATAATCAACGAGAGCGCTGCTAAAAAGTGGCCCAATAATCCAACAATAATCCAATAATAACATCTGTTTCGTCGCTCCTCTGAAGTTCGCTCCTCTCAGGGCACAGCGGCTAAATTCCAACATGAAATCTGGGACTGGGTTTCTGATGGTTCAACAAAGTACGCTGTGTGGGGAACATACGTACATGTAAAACGCCTCCAGCCAGAACACAGATGAAACATAATCCAAACGCTAACACTGCACGAAATAAACTCTGACAGTTGAGATATTAAAACGAACTGAAAAAACAACATTTTTTTGGCATTTCAAAGAGCTTATTCTCTGCATAATTAGAAAATCAAGCGAGGAACCAGACTCACACACCAGTGTCACTCAGTTAAATACTCTCCAGCTGCACAGCAACTGGAATAAGTCTAAGTTTATATACAGTGATTGACACTGATGAAGGCCAACATTTTGACTCATCACTGAACGAGACATCCCTGTTTTTGTCTCTACAAAGCCCAACTCACTGGTCATTGCTAATGCTCCTCTTGTCTCGTCTTTGTGCTGCGTCCCTCGGCTCTCCTTGCAGTCCCACCAGAAGGAAAATGAAGATGAAGAACAGCCATGAGAGCTGCAGTCTCCCAGCCATAGAGAAAGATGTGTCCTGCCTGAGCGCTCTGAACAACTTTACTGGGATTTGACATGCTGTCACACTCTAATGCTCCGTGCCAAGACTTTGACCTGACAGTGGCACCATAAAGTGCACCTCAATTAACAAAAGCTGGTTAACTTTGTTATTGAGTGAGAATGTCCCTCACATGATCGTAGGAGATGAGTAACCTGATTCGTGTGACTGAATGTGTGTGTGTGTGCTCTGCAGATGTCAGGAGGTCGTCACTGTGCAGATGAATATGAGGTAAAATGATTTATAAATAATTGTAGTCCTCACCACAACATTCAGCATCAAGTTTGCAAAGGAACATCTGAACAAGCCTGATGCTTTTTGGAAACAAGTCCTGTGGACCGATGAAGATAAAACAGAACTTTTGGACACAAAGAATAAAGGTCTTCTTTACCTATCTGAGAAAAACAAAAAATCCCTGACCAAGAATTTAAATCAACAACAAACTGAGCAGATGACTGATCCTTGGTGATGATTGGACTAAACATTTTTCCCTGATGGCTGTGCTGTATCAACTGTTTAAATTTCAAACCCTAAATTGATCAGTTTAATCTTCAGTCAAGCAGAATAGTCCAGTGTCATCGTGATAGAGCAGGCTCAGCTTTGATGAGGGCGTCCCTGTGGGAACTATGTGAATTTTGAAACACTGATAATAGATCCTGAATAAAAACAACAACACCTCAACCCTTGAGCTCGGTCTGTGTCTCATTTAATGGTGTTTTCAGTCAAAACTGGCTCCTCTGTTTAGCTGTTAATGAAGCAAACGCTAAGTTTAAATTATCACCTGACAATGAGTGACATCCACTTTATTCCACCTCACTTTGACAAGTTCTTATTTTTGGAATTTCATTTTTCAGTAAAAAAAAAAAAAAAGTGCAATTTATGTATGATATTATTATTAATATTAATTCTCCTTCTTGTTATTATTATTGTTATTATGATTATAAATAATAATACATATGATAATAATAAATAATGTTTTTTTGTTTTTACTTTTTATTTAATGTTCATTTTTTCATTTAACAGAATATTCTCTGATAAAGGACCTCTTAAATGTTATATATTTAAAACAAACAAAACAAAGCTAAAAAAATAAGAGGTAAACAATATTATTAAGTACATAATAATGAAAAAAAAATTAAATTAAATTAAATTAAGAATTACAGAGCAGGGTTGCATTTACAGCAGAGCGGGTTCAACAACACATTCTACTTGATTTAGAGTCCAGATATAACTGATGTAAGTGGAGTCCACCTCTGTGTGAAAGTTGGTGCTTTTGCATCTTTCCAGTTCACTGTCATAATTTTCTTAGCAATCAGTAAAAGTATCCTCAGTCTCAACCTCTGATCTGTGCTGTATCTGTCTTCAGGTATAATCCTGACAAAAATATGACTGGGTCTGACGGGACACAAACTTCTTTCTTAACACTTCCCTTAGAAGCCTTGAACTATTGGGCCGTCCCAAAAGACGTGTGCGTGATCCCCAATCTGTCCACAATGTCTCCAACACAATGCCACTGAGGTTTCTCTCATTTCTGACGAGATGACGAGGGGAGGATTAAACTAAAATAGTCTCATTTGTCATTTCCTGTGACACAACCGATGTGTAAAGTTTGAATAAAACTATTCCATGAAAGTGCTCATCAGTAATTTTACATGGTTAAACGCCTGGTGTGGATCAATCCACCGCGCCTCCGGTCAGCCAAATAAAATATTTATGACAGAATAATTGGCCAGAGTTGCACATAATTTATGATTAATTACATTCAGAAATGGCTGAGCTCTGTCTCTTTGGTTCATCTGAGAAATTCTCAATAATCTGAGTGTTATTCTTGATCACACAATACGTTACGTTATTATTAGCCTATACTTTATGATGTGTTATTCAAACCCCTGTGTGAGGCGTTTAAATGTTCTTGCTTTGGCAAGCAGTTGTATCACTACAGGACCTGAACAGCTAGCATGATGCGTAACACGTATCAGACTTGTTCAGGTTTGACCGCTCGTAATCCAGGATGATAATCCTGACCAGTTTTACACAACGCACAAAGTGCTGTTTGTGCACTTATATGTTTTACTAACCCTCGTAAACCTCACTCAAGGAAAAATTCTCTCAAAATGTTTTATGACGTCTTATAACCATCTGCATTTAAATGGCATTTTTTAACATACACACACACGCAGACGCAGGAAGTTCTGTGCAATCTCCAGGAATCATGTGAGACAGGCAATAAAGGTAACAACTTTGCTAAGATGAGCTTTTTTTATGGTGGAAATACCAGTGGTGCTGCTAGAAGGAGAGGTGTCCCCACCTGCCCTCACACTGACGTGGCTCATCAGGGCTGGAGCAGAAGAGATTCGTCCTGCAGCTAACAGGCTTTTTCCTTAAGCTTGCCCTGAGTCCCATCCCACCAGCATCCTGGTCATACGTATACATTTATTTATTTTACTGTGAATAATTGAGTGAGTAGAAGATGAAGTTAAAGTTATCAGTGTATTCATTTTGTTTTGTAAAACTTAAGAGTGAAAAAAAAGGAAAGGAGCACCATGCACGACGAGACAGTGGGGGTGGGGTTTATGTGATGTGCTGTAAAGTTTAGTTGAGTTAGTCACAGAGAAAACACTTTTTGTCTTTTGCTGGACACGTTTTCCCCACAAATACAACATGCTAACGTTATTAGCACAAGCCTATGGCATTTTACATTGTATAAACTAGCCTAGCAGCTAGCAGAGATTTCCTCTGCTCATATTTCAGCCAGGATAAATCACACACAGTGTGTGGAGGCTTTATTGTCTTCACAGTTTATTGTTTCTTATCTGTCAAATTAAAGTCAATCAAAGTTTAGTTTCCACTGAGGGAAATGGTTTCAGCTCACAGAGACAGACAGGAGGTCTGCGTCACTGTGACGTGGAGTTACATTTAACGAGGGGCACATCAGGCTGCGCTGTAGGGTATGGAATAGGCTCTACGTTGACACAGAGTCTACGGCGTAGGTACGGCAGAAGTATAAATTCTGCCTTAGTCTGAGTCTGATTGACTCTGATTGACTCTCACAAATCCCGCTAAAACCAGAACTATTTCAGGGACAGAGAGTGAGAATGAGAGTGGGTGTAGAGCCCAAGACGGTGTCCCACTTAGTAGGACAATAAAGTTAGTCTTGATCTTGATCTTGAGAAGACTCTGGCATGAACAAAATAAGAGGACTGAGGTGTGCTGACAGAATATTTTAGACCCTGGGTACATACAGTACCCAAAATGCCTCATTTATGTTTTTGTTATCAAATCAGTCAGTAGCTAGCATCAGTGATGGAAACACTGCAAATCCTCTGACCTCCCGATCGTGTCCTGACACCCAGCGAATGCCTCGTTACCACCGTCTCCACCCCTGCCCCAGTCAAACGTCACTCTTTGTTTCCCTCTTCAAAAGGGAATGAACCAAAGTGGGTTTTTTTAAATAGTACTGCAAGTGACTAATGACTGAAACATGCTAAAGCCTTCGCAGGAGAGATTTTCTCCACAAGACAAATGGATTTCAGCAGAATAATTAACTTAATTAACAAATTTGCATGCATATTCATCAGGCCATTGAAGTCGCTCCAGCAGCAGCTTGATGAACGCTGCTGTAATAAGGATCTCATTTACATCTTGCCATCCACAGCCATTTGTAGATAAAGATGGAATGAACTGGAAAAAAGAGACAGAGAGAGAAACGACAGAGAGAGGCTGGTTGGACAGTGTCTCTGTCCACGGATTACCTTCAATATACAGCCATGTACTGGTGAAGGAGTACGCTGGCTGTGATGGCTGCCCAACGCCCCTCTCCAATTCTGTCTCAGGGCAACACGACGGCTCCGAAAACTGTGTCTGATTGAATCTGATTAAAAGGAAAATCACACCCTGGACAGGTCACCAGACTATCACAGGGCTGACACATAGAGACAGACAACCATTCACACTCACATTCACACCTACGGACAATTTAGAGTCACCAATTAACCTGCATGTCTTTGGACTGTGGGAGGAAGCTGGAGCACCTGGAGGAAACCCACGCTGACACGGGGAGAACATGTCGGAGCACCCTGGAGGAAACCCACACTGACACAGGGGAGAACATGTCAGAGCACCCGGAGGAGCTCCTCCACCCCGGGTTTGAACCTGGAACCCTCTTGTTGTGAAGCGACAGTGCTAACCGCCTGGTTCTTACCCCTGCATGCCTATTCCAGTGTCACTCTGAAGTTGTTGAACACGGGGGCGTGGTCATGCCGTCCTTTCACATCAGCATGACACACAGCTGGTCACTGTTATTGTTGAACGTTAAGGGGGCGGAAGTCTGAGTGTGGGTGAGACTGGACTGCCACCTGTAAGGTGTGGCTACATATAGACTCTGAGCTCCGCCCATTCAGGAAGAGGACAGTAGGGTGGGAGCGGTTGCAGATATTCCGTGCTGGGAGATGCTGACAGGCAGAGGGTGCTGTGGGATTTTCCATGTGTGTGTTGGCTCAGTGTAACCTTGTCACCAACTCACAGTGTTGTACTGACGTAGTGCTTTTATTTTGAAAGAGACTGTATGCAAACTGTACACTTCCTGTGAAACAGGAAGTGTATTTTGAAAACAGACAATGCATGTAACAGGCTGAAGTTGACACGACGTCCCAGAACATCAACAACCAACACACCCAGGGTACCTTGGACGCCATATGTGGACGTGGACAGTCCATGACCAAACGTGGACATGTGACGAGGACACAGTGAGGACGTGTTGGCGTGTCACATTGCCTATAGATCACAGACTCATTTGTGACTCGAGGTCACAGCCTCAGGTTCATTACCACCCCCCTCTGGACTGGAGGAGGGCTGACTCGCATTTGCATTTAGCCTGGGAAAAACAAGGCAGGCCACACCCACTGATGGAGCTCTGCGGGAGTTCAGGGCGGCGAGCCACGGAGGAATTATATTACCTCCATGTGTTATCCAGAGAGTGAGTGATGGAGCCTCGTGCCATCTGTGCTGCCTTTCATTTGCATCCCCAACAACTGCTTGCCTGGTTACTCAGCTCGCCGTTTTATTGTCTCACCATTCGCCATTTTCTTTTTCTTTATTTTGCACCATCGAAGCAAATCTTCAGCGTGGCTTTTTTTTTCTTTTAGAATAAAATCATGTAACGTAGCTGGTTTGTTAGAAACATTCTCCTGACATCACGCTGTGTCTTTGATCAGGACGATTTGAACATACTCTGACTCTGCTCTGCTTTGGACGGTTACGCACCTGAAACTCAGTTTGATCAGTGAAGTCAAACACAGCCAAGTTGTGTGTGTTTGCACAGATACCCTCCAACATGTAATTCTTCCCTGAAGCTGAACTCTTATACTGGAAATACACACACACACACACACACACACACACACACACACACACACACACACACGGCCTCCTGTTCTGCCATCTCCAGCTGGTGATACTTGCTCCACAATGATCCTGACCAAATGCCAAGCAGGGTCCTCCCATCATCTGCACACACACACCGACCCCTCTCCCTCGCACACATGACATCCCTCCTCCAGCCCCGTCAGACGCAGCACTCACAAATCTCTGAGGCTGCACCAATCGACACACATCAGAGCTAATCAATAGCTTATATAGAAATTCTCAGAGTCTGTCGTGGAGCCACGTCTGTACGACTGCAGCATGGATTATCCTGTGTTTGTCTGTTACACAGTCTAAATCAGTCACCACAGTGGAATCTTCATAAAACACAATAAATCACAATTTACTTTGCATTCACATGATGAAGTCACAAACACAGGAGTCACACACGTCACACTGTTACACGCGAGACAAAAGCCGTGGCCAAGGTGCGTTTCTCATCATTCAGAAAACAACATACGATCATGAGTTCAGTCAAACTGTGTCTGATGTTGATTTTTCTTTGTTAAAACAAGAGAATCTCTGAAATCCTTCCAGTCCGGTTTGTTCTCCTCCTGTTGTGCTTCAGAGTTGCCACTCCCGGCCGTACAGACGCACCTGGTCAGGTATGTGACGTGTCCCCTGCCAAAAGCTGTGTCACAAGTAAAAGTCTGTATATTGATAAATTCACAGGTAAAAATGAACTCCATGCAGGCAGGCAGCAGGTGAGAAGAAAAATATTTGTTATGTTTCAGAATAAAACAAAGTAAAAAGCTGTGCAGTATATGTGTCATATTTTAAATCTTAAATCACTATGATCAAGCTGCAGTTCCTTTTATTTTGAAAGTCAGTGACACAGTGTAACCTTTGACCCCGTGGTCACATTGGTCACCGACGTGGAGGACTCCAGCCATGACACTCTGCAGCCCGAGGATGAGGTGGCAGCCTACATGGAGTTCAGGTCCTTTGGAGGTTTGATGGTGGTGAAGGAGCATGCTGAAATGTTTCCTAACCTGGCAGTGATTGAATGTTTTCACCATCCAGTCAAAGAGACGTCTCCTCCGCTGGATTTGGAATTCAAGAACGGAGAACCAGCTTAATGTGAGGGACTGGAGCCTGGGGGGGTTTGATCACGGGTGCAGCTTTGACTGAGACATAATGACAGGTAACAGGTTGGTTCTGGTGCTGAGCTTTATGGGTGTGGGCGGGTGCAGGTTTTTAAAAAAATGGACTCCTTGTCCTATAGTGTTGCCTTTAACCAGTCAGCATGAGTGTAAAAATATAACATATTTCTCATTACTCTTTTCAAAAGTAATTACATTACTCTGTACTCCCTGCCAACAGTAATCTGTTACACTACTCGATGTCACCTCATAAAATTGGCACTTGCATATCTCCCCAAAATTCAGATGTGTGACTCTGTGAACATCAAGTAATCACCGTTAAGTGTAGCCAAGGCTAGATAGCGTGTGAGTGATTTTTTTCTGGGGGTCTTTAGTTTCCTGTTACTGGTATTTTCATAAAGATCTGCCTGGCAGACGGAGAGTCACTGGATTTCATCCACCAGATATCCAACCACAAGCTTCACTACGAGCCCCGTCTCACTCCAAAGTCGGCGAAATCTGGTGCTTGGGCAGTGACTTGCAGCGTCAGGAACCAACGAAAAAGGTGTCCCTTAACGTCGGCGTGATACGTGGCCAGTTGCTGTTATAGTTTAATGGCGCCCAGTGGCGTCAGGGGGAACGCAGCGGGACAAGGACAAAAGTGAAGACAGCGAAAGTCCCAGCGTGGTGGATGGGTCCAACAAAGACTGACTTTCACCCAAGAGAGCAGTGTAAAGCCAAACCCTGTTCTTTTGTCCTAAACCCAACCACGTGTGTGTTGTTGAAGGGAAAAAAAACGTGACTTTGCAGTGTTGTACTGACGTTTCCATCTTGAAAACTAGCTTCCTGCGTTGTGATGTGCCTGCAACGATTACAAAAATGAGTCTGCTGATGCGATTGTTGTGTTTCAAATCAGCAGTGATGTTATAACAAAGGTATGGTTGTAAAGAGTTGTTTGGTTTTAACTGTGATTTTATTACTGACATTTTACAGCTTCACGCTGGAGAGCATGTACAAGAAAACACTCGTGAGAAAGACGTAGCGTAACGCTGACGAATGTCATTGTTGTGTGATACAAAGTAAAGCTCCGTGGGTACGGACGGAAGCTTCTTATTAAGATTCTGTAGTGTTTTCCTCAGGCTTGTTTCTTGCAGGCAGCTCCACTTGGTGTGCTCTCTCACATTAAGCTCCAGATCATAGATGTAGGTTGACTGCCAACAGACCATTTGGTCTTTGTGTGGGCTGCAGAGTGAGTGTGTGTGTGCCCATCTGGAAACGCGTGGTACCAAGAGACAAACACACATACACACGCTCCCCCCACAAATGTGTGCACATTTACAACCGCACATATACTCTCACAGAGATGCCACCTCCACTCCTATTAAACTGTCGTATTTCCACATTATTTACATTAAAAAAGACGACACGTTTTCTGACACAGTGAAGCTTACTGGGCCTGTGAAGACGTTTTCGCCTGACAAGTGATGTCTGGCAAATTAGCGGGTGTTCAAGGTTAAATGCTTCTTGGTGTGGCTTCCAAACTCAGGACAGAGCCTCTGGCCGTGGACAGGAAGCTCTGACTGGGAGCAAGGTGGCAAGAAAAGAGGAAGAAGAGGGAGGAGGCGGCCATCTATACACAGGTCTGTATTATTCTGACGATGATGTCAGCTGTCACGTCAGACAAAAACCTGAACAGCCAAACGAGGCCGTGAAGGTCATCGACACTCGACACCATCTCTGAACAGAGGTGCTGTTTAAGCGTCAGATTGAACAAGCCTTATGGACCTTATGGACGACGTTCTTTTCTCAACCTTTAAATTCAACAAAATAAAATGTTTGCTGATAATAAAGAAGTGTTTCGCTGCTGGAAATGAACCTGGGCTGTCTTTGTGAGACCTGTGTGTGACGTCTCCTGCTCTAATGAACCACTCGGACCTGGTAGATGGTGGCAACAGCCAGGTTTATTCACCTCATGGAAAACCTTTCTTAACTCTGTGGTAAACAGCGAAGGACAGAGAATTAGCATGTTTACATTTACACTGAGAACATTCATTTATTTTCATTTCCTGTAACCGCTTATCCTGTTAGGGTTTGTTGGGGGGGTGGAGCCTATCCCAGCTGACACTGGGTGAGAGGCAGGGTTCACCCTGGACAGGTCACCAGACTATCACAGGGCTGACACACAGAGACAGACAACCATTCACACTCACATTCACACCTACGGACAATTTAGAGTCACCAATTAACCTGCATGTCTTTGGACTGTGGGAGGAAGCTGGAGCACCTGGAGGAAACCCACGCTGACATGGGGAGAACATGTGGGAGCACCTGGAGGAAACCCACGCTGACACGGGGAGAACATGTGGGAGCACCTGGAGGAAACCCACGCTGACATGGGGAGAACATGGAGGTTTCATACGCAACCTGTTTCTCCTTTTTTTGTACATTTCATTTTTACAAACACAATTATATTTTAACGTTACATTTAGAAACACCAGAGGTAGACGAGCCAAAAACATTATGACTCCCTGTTTAACACATTACAATACTTAATGTGGTGACAGTAAAACGTACCTGAGATAAACAGCAAAGGACAACAGTGAAGCCTCCTCATGTGGACAACCAAGACGGCATCATGCTAATGTTAGCTAACAGCAACAATCTTTACTGACAGCAAAAATAATAAAAACGAATGCTTAACTTAATAAAACACGACGAACTCAATGACAAACAACGAACATCCAAACAGATAAAGCCAGCTTCTGTTCCTCTGCTTTGTGAGCGACTTCACATTTGTCCACAGACACTGACAAGCCACTTACCTCATGGAAAGTCCTCTGTAGTCCTGAAAATTACCCACAATCCTCTGCCATTTACGGCTTCACACAGATACTGAGTTTTGTCAGCAGGTGGCGCTGTCGCTCCCTCAAACTGAATATAATGGTAAAGCAGCTTTGCATGGCCTGGATGGATGGATGGATGGATGGGTGGATGGATGGATGGGTGGAAGGATGGATGGATGGACGGACGGACGGGTGGATGGATGGATGGACGGGTGGATGGATGGATGGATGGGTGGGTGGATGGACGGACGGACGGACGGACGGGTGGATGGATGGGTGGATGGATGGATGGGTGGATGGATGGATGGATGGATGGGTGGATGGATGGGTGGATGGAGGACGGATGGATGGATGGGTGGATGGATGGATGGATGGACGGACGGACGGACGGACGGGTGGATGGATGGGTGGATGGATGGATGGGTGGATAGATGGATGGATGGATGGGTGGATGGATGGGTGGATGGAGGACGGATGGATGGATGGGTGGATGGATGGGTGGATGGATGGATGGATGGGTGGATGGAGGACGGATGGATGGATGGGTGGATGGAGGACGGATGGATGGATATCCTTTTAGCTAAGTTTTCTTGAACATATCTGAAGCATTTGAAGATAATTTACCGGTGAAATATTTCTGTTGCAGAGTTCAAAGGGTTAACGAACATGTGGATTACCTGCTGTAGCTCAGCTCTGAAAAACTGCCCTCTGATTCAACAGCTCAGTGCAGCGCTGGGATGGTGTTATAAGCCAAACTGCTGGTGAAAATAATCACAGATTCAATGTGAAGTGGTTCTCCAGGAGAAAAATGGCAAACTGCTAGCTTGACAGAGAAGATCCTTTTTTTTGCTTCCTTTGGTCCTGACAGACAAGAATCATAACCACAGAGCACCCAGTAGCTCACCTGGTGGAGTCTAAGTTCTTGCCGTAACAGCCAGGGGTTCAGCTCTGATCCATGGCTCCTTCTGTCCTGTTGATTAAAGACAAAAAGCCCTCACAGTTCCTTTAACAATAATAATCAGTCCCATATTAAGCATTCAAACAAATGGCTGATGACTGTGGTTTTTCTCTGGAGGGCAGACAGTGTTGCTTGAACCTGAGAGGCTCAGGCTGGGTGGGGAGGTCAGAACGTATCAAGACACAACCAACACATGGCTGTTTTCATGAAATGTGTCGCCTGATCTTTTCATCACTGATTCATCATTACGCCAAAGAAAAAAACATCAGTGTGGCAAAGGTATGAATTTTGTGTTTGCAGTTTGTGCTGTTTTTCTGTCATGGTTCCTGAAACATAACGTCCTCCACACCTGACTCGTTCTCGTATTCCAGGTATTATAGAAAAAGACGTTTTCTAAAAACAGAACTAATTGACTTAAAACTTAAATACCTCTTTTCATGTTAAATGGGGGGAAGAAACTAATGGTATTTTTAGGGACTTTGATGGGGTCATTAGCAGTTAGTGGATGTCAGTATTAGCTGGTAATATAAATGGCCTCATTGTATGACATGCCGTTCCAAATAGCTCTTAATGTGGCTCTGATTAGCCCGAGTCAAGGACAGACAAACTTCATGTAATTTGTCCAGACAGGATCCGCTCATCCATATTTTATATGTATGAAGTGACATTTATTATTCATAGCTTTCAGATAGATGAGCTCAATTGTTCTCTGCACAGCACAAGTGCACTTGTTGGAGTGCAGGCCTTCGGAGGGACACTGAAACATGCCACAGGACATTTTGCTGTCCTTTGTTGAGGACACGTGTTTTTGTTTTCTAAACCCGACCACGTGTGTTTGTAGCTGGAGGAAAAAAAAACGACGTAGTGCTTTTATTTTGAAAGAGACTGCATGCAAATGTTAAATTTCCTGTGAAAATGGAAGTGTATGTTGAAAGAAGAGAACTTGACACGACGTCCCAGACTGTGTGTTTGTTGAGTGCCACCTGAGCGGAGGCCACTTAGTTTGGTTTTGTAGCACGCTTGCTTTTTGTGATTATAAAAAGAACTTTAAGCCCTCATTCGATTTTTCTTTTGTTTTTTGCAGCAGTCCACAGACAGACGTGGAACATCAGGAAAGTGAAGGGACAGTGACAGTAAGCAACGGCAAAGTCCTTCTAAGGCAAGTCGTAACACTCCTGACGCCATCTTTGAAACGCGCAGCTATTTGAACTTAACTCCCTTCACCCATTCAAAATGAATGGGTGAGATCTGGTTCTCTGCTTCCAGAGCTCGCTGGGACATAAAAACTATATGAATGGCATCAGCAAAAAAGACTGATCCAAATCGATGAGAAGACTTGCCAGTTATGTTCCTTAATAAGGTTTAAAACTGCTTTTTTCTTCCTCAGGTTATTCAACTGCGCACGCACGAAGCTTCACGACACCGTTTCAATATACGGCTCCAACAACGTAAGACGTCACCGGAGCGTGAGCTTTGTTTTGAGGGGTGGGGAACCCTGGAGCGCAGCGTATTGAATAATCATGAGGAAGCAAGCGAGCGCACACCTGACCAGATACCTGTGGCTCCTACAGGTGCTGCAATCTTTGCAGCGGAGCGGTCGAGATGACATGTAAACAGAGGAAAACTACTTCTATTTTCAGCTGTGTCTGTTTGTGATTTCATCCCGACTATAACCAAGAACGTTTGTTGTCTGGAATAAATAAAGTCGATGGATTAAGTCTGTTCTCTTATTATCTCAGGTCGCAGACTGAGAGGCAAATTCACAGGTGGAGCGAGGCGGCGAGGCGTAGCTGTCCAAACACACTTTCCCCCCGTGACCCTCCCTACTACTGTCAATGGTCCCTCCCTCTGGAGTCCTCTATGCAGCAACTTGACCAAACTGTCGTTAAGGTGGTTAGGCAGGCTTACGTCACTACAACATGATTGACAAAAAAATCACCAAACAATTGGCTTTGTGAGTGATGGAAGAGGCGGGACATGTGCGTACGACCGCCATACTGCCGCTGCAAACTACCCTCATTCATTTATATGGGAGTGTTCAGTCTCCTCATAAGAACGTCTCTGGCGATGGAGCGACAGAGAGGGACAGGAGAGAGAGAGGGAGCTGCCAGCCGCAGACGCTGGTTTAATTTCACTGTCATTAAAAACAAGTTTGCTAAACAATGCTCAGGTTATTGTCAAAGCGACGGGCTGCTCTTGAAGGGGTGGATGAGAAGCAGAAGGATGTTATCTGTGTCCCCCTGCTCACGTGATTTAGTTTTTGTTTGCTCTGATTGGGCCGTTAAACGTCTTCATTGATTCTTCTGTTGTTATTTTGCCTCCATGAAATGTTACTAACTGTACTAATGGCCTGTCATAGTGATGGTATAGTGTTTATCGCAGCAACCCTGCAGTTTACTGCGCTGCTGCGGCCTTATATGTACGCGCGTGCATGTGACCTGTTAAGTGGTTGTGCGCACCGGAAAATAGGGCTCCCCTGAAAACCTCTTTGTAATTCAAACCCTGGCATCAATATGTGACGAGGTCGGAGTGAGAGTGTGCTGGAATAACGGTGATCCAGGAACTGACACATCATTTGAGGTGGCCAACAAACTGTTTTAAGAACCAGACCAGCGGTCTCATTTATGAACACTGTGTACGCACAAAACGAGGCCTGAAAGAGGCGAACGCCACTTCACACGCAAAAGCTGAGATCTATAAAAACAGACTTGATGGGAGAAACTTGGAGCCGTGCTTACCAACGTTTTGGAGACAGGATACTGGCGACGCAGATGGAAGGTGGAGCCTGATTGTTTACAATTAATTGTTGTAATGCTTATTTTTTGGTGTGTGCCCATACGTACATTTTTAGTGTGGATCCTACGCATGTTTTATAAACGAGACCCCAGGTCTCTATGAGACAGGTCTTTATTTGTCAGGCTAGTAAAAGGGCCTGGGCCTTAAACTGAAGTTTTACGGTATTACTTTCATCACAGCTACTATAACTGGTGTTCTGCTACATCCACCGCCACTGTTATTATTGTCAGCCATACTTCTATTATTACTGCTGCGACTGCAAGTAGTTATTATTATTAATCATGTCTCTGTTATTGTAACAGTTGAAGATGTTATTGTCGTCGTTGCAGTGCATCTGTGCCCCCCTCGCTCTCCCTCAGCCCCAGCAGCAGAGGCAGTTTTGGTTCAGCCTGTTGAGAGAAGGTTTCTCCTCGCCGCTGTCGCAGGACGGAGAAAAGTAATAAAGTGCTGATATTGTTTGAATTGCTGGGTCTGAGCTCAGTCCAGACCGGCTCTCCATGAAAAGCATCCTGAGATGACCTTAAACCAACCTTACATGAACCTGACGTGACTAAATCTGTGTCCGTGAGATATTTCACTTCTCATTAAGGCTTGAAATTTAGATTTTTTTTCTCATAGTATTTTAAAAAACCCTTTACAGGCCAGCCTACCAGCCGACGCCCCTGCCAAAAAAAAAAAGCAGTGGGATGATGCCAAACGCAGAAAGAGGGGGAGCTCCTCAGGGGCCAGCAGAGAGCAGGACGGATGCCAAAGTGACTCCAGTCGAAAATGCAAATGACTTGTTGGCTGTTACTGCAGCGCGACTTCAGTTCTGGAGCATCACCTGCACCCGCCTCTCATGAGAGCCACTGTTCTGAGGGGCTTAGCATCTTAAACCCTCTAATTAAAACTAGAATCCCTCCACCAGGCTCCGCAGCACCCTCCTCGAACAGCAGATTATGGAGAATCTAATGGAGGAAACTGTGTGTCCCGCGCCATCTGCAGCGCAGGGCGTGTGGTCGGGTTTTGAAAATGGTGACAGAGGGAGAGAATACAGTGTGTTTTAACATAACGTGCCTGTGTTGGTCTGTGCGCTCCACGGATACGTGACGCGTGCAGACCCTCAGAAGAGTCTTTGTGTGGTCATATGTAGTTATTCTGCCACGGGCATGGACTGGCGAGGGACTTCCTGCGGTACACCCAGCTCCTCTCACCTCCTCTCCCTCTGCACACGTTCACGTCTCATTAATGCACGTCGGCCTCCTCCCTGGAGTTTTGTGCTTTCTCGTCCTGCAGGTTCCCATGGATCGCCGCCATGTTCCTGACGCCCACTGCTATTGTTATCTGTAGTGTTCTTCTTTACATCATTACATACATACATATTATTATTGTTGTTGCTCTCTCTTTAAACCCAATGGGTCGAGGCAGATGGCTGCCCACCTAGAGCCTGGGTCTGTTCGAGGTTTCTGCCTCTTGAAAGGACGTTTTTCCTCGCCACTGTCGCCAAGAGCTCGCTCATGGGGGAACTGTTGTGTGTCTGTAAATTAAAGAGTACAGTGTAGACCTGAGGACTGAGGCCTGTACTGCGAAGCAGGATTTGGAGTTAGCGAGGTAACTTCAGGGTTAACTCTGAGTTTTCAGTCCTACAAAGCTGGGTTTCTTTTTACCAGGATAAATCACCGTGGAAGTCTCAGGTACAAAAGAGGAATCCGTCTGTTGTTACAGGTCAGTAGAATCACTTCTTTGTTTCCACTGGTTTTAAAACAGAGCTTCTAACAAACAGATCGTTCACACGCTAAACACATGATTTTAGCTGCATTTTAACTGGTGCAGAGTTTAGTTTAGTCGCAGTGACAGTGTTGATATTTTGCACTGTGATTCATCACTGCAGCTCAAAATAACATGAGACACCTGTGTGATTTAAACTAAGGAAAATAAGGATATTTCATTAGTAAAATAATCCACACACTGTTAATCAGCTCCTGTTATTATAGATGCAACATTTGGGTCAGACAGACCTCATCAGTCATCAACAGTCAGCTCACCTTTAAAGCCTCGTCAGGAGTTACATTCAAAAGCTACAGTGATGACTCAGGCTTGGTTAGAGGGGGGTCGACACCAGCAGAGGAGAGCACGGTCTCACTCCAAAGTCGTTGAAATCTGGCACCTGGGCAGTGACCTGAAGCGTCAAAACCAACGAAAAAGGCATCCTTTAATGTCAGCGTGATACGCGGCTGGTTGCTGTTATAGTTTAACGGCGCCCAGTGGTGTCAAGGGGAAACGCGGCGGGACAAGGAGGAAAGTTAAGGTGGCAAAAGTCCGAGTAGGGCGGGCAGGAGGGGTGGATGGGTCCAACAAACACTGACTTTCACCTGAGAGAGCAGTGTTTGTGTCCTGTGAGACTCTAAAGCCAAACCCTTGTCTTTTTTCCTAAACCCAACCATGTGTGTTTGTTTGTTTGACGTTAACATCAATTCACCTTGTTGTACTGATGTAGTGCTTTTATTTTGAAAGAGACTGTATACAAACTGTACATTTCCTGTGAAAACAGAAGTGTATTTTGAAAACAGACAATGCATGTAACAGAACATCACAACCAACACACCCAGGGTACCTTGGACGTCATATGTGGACGTGGAGAGTCCATGACCAAACGTGGACATGTGACGAGGTCACAGTGAGGATGATGATGGTTTCGCTGTGTTTGAACAGTTGTTATTTTATTGTAGATTTTGCATTACATGTTGTATCTGTTGCATTTTAATGTGTTTTGGTCTCTCTTGTGGGAGACGACTTTCAGTCTCAACGGGACTTCCTGTTAAATAAATAAAAATAAATAAATACAATATATGCTTTTTTTCTGTCCTTGTTGCTGCCATGACAGCTGCGATGCTTTTCCACGTACACATGGAGTTACCTTTTCTTTCCACCACCATCTACAGGAAGGAATAAAACACAGTTCAGGAAGTCCCATGTGACGAACACATCTATCAGTCTCATGACTTCCAGCACTGCAAAGCAGAGTATAATATCACCAGGCCGCAGCTTACAGCTCTGATAATCATTAACTCCTCACTGCTCACATCCTCTTCTCGATGACTGTGAGGTGAGCAGTGGATTTATGGCGTTCATGTCACTCTCACGAGTGTGTGCTTGCACATATCTGACCGGCCATCACAGTGTGTAGTGGCATGATGTTGCAGCGTCCGATCCAGGTTCAGCTTTTTGGCCAGAAAACCCTGCGACCCTTAAAGCTGCTGAGGTGAGATAAGAGCACTTCCTGGTCAGAGTTCATCGCTTTGCCTTGTTCTTACACTCGAGAAACTTCAGGTCACCACAGAACATTGTTGTAGTTTAATAAAATTTTAAAATGTTGTAAAATGTGCACGCTGTGTTTTTATGTTTGTATGAGGCAGAATTAAATCCTCAAACCTCTCGGTCTTATTTCATTGACGTCAACAAGGTGAGTACGATGTGTATCTCAGTGATGGGAGTGAGGACGATCAGTATCATTAGTAAGTTGTAAAAACTGGACTCATCCTTCAAAATACTGCCGGCTGAAATAAAAAAATATATTATGGAAACATATCTTTTAAAATAAATGCTGCCATTGACTTTATAACCTTCACTCTGACTGCAGGGCCCACAGACACAGAGATGAAGCACAGTGCAGCAGAGCAACACCGTGCTGAGGCTGTTTGGCGGTTCAGACTCTGACACTTTGCAGCTCATGTTGGCATAAGTGACACATTAAAGGTGCGAAGACAAAGCGCGAGCTGTGGCCCCGTCACAGCGGAAGTGTGAGGAAGCAGTTATTGTGGCTCGACACACCTCACAACAAAATACGTCCGTTACTGATGTGCTTTAATATGAATGGGCAGGAAATCAGGAGGGCGTTATTATCGTGTCTCAGAATGTTGACTTAATAATACAGAGATGTTTTAGGAACTAAGAGTGTCACTGCAGTGTTAAACCAGTCAGCTTCAGACAACTTGTTATGGGAAGAAAAAAAGAAGCAAATAATCCGTCAGTTCATCTGACAACAACAACACGTGTGTGTTATTCATGTATTTACTGCAGTCACGTTACACAGCTACGCTGTAAAATATTTCACTGTGCATTTACACTTAATCACTGGCAACATGACTGTCACTGTAAATTACTGTATCATTTTTACAGTAAATGATTGTGAGCTGACAGCAGTTATGCCTGCATGTTCATTTAGCAGCATGCTGCTGTAAAATTATTATATTCAAATGTGACCTCACAGTTAAAGCTCATTATATTACTGTGATATCACAGTATGTTCCTGTAAATGACTGAATTTAACTTCACAGTTTATGTACATGGACTGCTGTCATTGAGCAGCATGCTGCTGTAAAATTCCTGTATTTTACTGTAATCCCACAGTTAGACTGTTACTGTAATATTACAACATTTTCACACAAAAATCTGAATTTGGCTAAATATCACTGGTGTGTCATTTTATTGTGAAATATTACAGTTACATATTGAAACTTCCTGGAAATAATCTGCAGTGTAGATGTTTATAAAAGTGAATGAAATGTGAATTTTTTTGTTATTTTTAACTGGAGAATCACATAGCCTAATTATAATAATAATAATAATGATAATAATAATAATGATAATAATGATAATAATAATGATACTGATAATAATAATAATAATATTTCTCTGCATAAAAATGTCAGCCTGCAGCACCTTTACATTTCAAAGCAACAAATCTTCAGGAGGCTGTTAACTGGTCTGTTTCACTGGCTCCTTTAATTTGAATTTTGACGCGATGTTTTAAAGAAGATGCCTGCTTCAGTATCAGTTTTCTCAATGAAAATCATGCAGTTGATTTAAAGATAAAATCATTTAAAGATAAAAAAAAAAGCAAAAACAAAACAGCGACTGAATGAAAACAAATCCTGTCGTTCAGCTGCTGTGTGTGAGTGAGGGGTCAGAGAGTATCTGATCATCATCCCTGATAGATCGTACAAGTGTATCAGGATGATGAGGACAAAATGGGGGTTAATGCACTAAACTCAGGTGCTCTTCAGGGACAGATAGTCACGTGGTGATAAAAAACAAGGAGTGGTCAGCTCAGTCAGAGGCAGGAAGTCCAAAAATATATCTGAGGCTCTCTGTTAAACACCCTTTATTAATACACAGATAAACCAGCGAGTGAAGTGTCTTCATCAGAGATTAAAATTTAAACTTCAAATTAAAACAGGTGTTCAAATTAAGAGTCATGTGGAGGTCATGTGACACAGGTCACATGATATATTATGATAGATCTGCCTGCCTGAACCCTGGACTTCCTGCCTCTGACTGAGCTGACCACTCCTTGTTTTTAATCTTTACCTGACTATTTGTCCCTGAAGAGGGACCTGACATAGTGCATTCACTCTTATTTTGTCCTCCTCATCACAATTTGTTTGAACCTGCAGATTTATACTCTCTGATCCCTCACACACACACACACACACACACACACACACACACACACACACACACACACACACACACACACACACACACACACACACACACACACACACTTCCTCTTTGCTGCCTCACATCCCACCAACAGTCTCTGATGCTCCCAGACAGAGGACAGGAGGACAGGAACATCAGCTCTCATCATCTGGTTGAACTTGTCTTTTATTTGCTGTATAAAACAAAGCTGTGACAAAGCTGAATAACGCACACGTGCACTGCACCAGCACAGACCCCCCCCCCCCCCCCCCCCCCCAAAATAATCCACTCTTATCTGATAACACCAATAAAACGCGTGTTTGTGATGCATTTTTAAATCCATGTAAGAGCATCCAAAAAGAAGCAGCACCGACACTCACTGAGGGCCACAGACAGGATGATGATGATGATGATGATGATGCTCCAGATCTTAGCCAACAATCTGTGAACGACCTCTGCACATTAATCTGACTACATGTGGATAACATATCAGTGTGTGTGTGTGTGTGTGTGTGTGTGTGTGTGTGTGTGTGTGTGTGTGTGTGTGTGTGTGTGGATCAGCTGCAGTGGGAAAGACCTGAGGATAAGGCGACATTAGGACCAAGAATATCTGCATCAATATGGATGGCTGTGTAACTCCACAAAACGCTTCCATGTCGGGAATAATTCCAGCTTCCCAAATTACAAACTTACAATTATTATTTACATATTTGCAGTGAAATAATCACAAAATGAGCAGAACAGAAAAAAGATCGACTTGACACAATAATAATAAAAAATAATAACAATAAAAAAAAAAAAAATAATAATAATAATGATAATAATGACGATATTATTATTATTCTTATTATTATTATTAATAATAATAATAATAATAAATGCGGATAAAAGGCGCTGTGTGTGTGTGTGTGTGTGTGTGTGTGTGTGTGTGTGTGTGTGTGTGTGTGTGTGTGTCGCTGTCTGCTCTGTATTGCATAGTTCCCTGTGCCTTTCTGTTTTCTTTTCAGCTGCAGTAAAGACGCGCTTTAAATTAAAATAAAATGATTTAAAAATAAAAATAGAATAAACTAAATCAAATAAAAATAATCCTAAATATCGCTGGCGTGTCTGTGTCTGTGATTCATTCATATCAAATTGTTGTCGCCGTCAGAAGGTGACAGATCTCATCAGCGTGTCCCTGTGTGGCTCATTAGCTGTGGAAAGGCTTGTTCAGTTCCTCCTGCACCTGGTAAAACTGGCCCCGGAGGTGGATGTCATACGGGCCGAGGTCTGCGGAGGGGCCCTGGCTGCTGATGGAGCAGTACCGGAGGCCGTAGTGACAGCTCCGCTCCACCGGCTCCTCGTGTTTCAGGGAGAAAATCCCGTTGAAGTTGATGGGCGGGCTGAGGGCCCCTGCGTCCAGAGGGCTGGAGCTGTCCGGGGACGCGCTGTCATACAGAGCCTCGTAGGGGCCGAACAGGGAGCCGAAGGGCCGCGCGGCTCTGCCGCTGTCCGCCGAGCTGGAGCTCACCGCCTCCATCCCGGGGTGGTGGTAGGCCGGGTAGAGGGAGAACGAATCCCCGCCCGGCTCCGGGATGAAGCTGCGGGAGTTGAGCTGCAGGCAGCCGGCCACCAGGTTGGTGGTGGGCTGGGACAGACCCTTGCACAGGGTCTGGACGAACGTGAGGAGGTCCGGCCTTTTCCCGGTGCTCAGGATCTCACTGAGGGCCCAGATGTAGTTCTTGGCCAGGCGGAGCGTCTCTATTTTGGACAGCTTCTGCGTCTTGGAGTAGCAGGGGACAACCTTCCTCAGGCTGTCCAGCGCGTTGTTGAGGCCGTGCATCCGGTTCCTCTCCCGCGCGTTGGCCTCGATGCGCCGCAGACGCACCCGGTCCAGTCGGGCCTGGCTCAGCTTCTTTTTGTGAGGACCCCTTCTCCTCACACCGCCCGTCTGCTCCTCTTCCTCCTCCTCCTCCTCCTCTTCCTCCTCTCTCCTGGACTCAAACGTGTCCTCCGGGGCTCTGCCGGGCTCCGGCTTCACAGACCGGACTAACTGGTCGGTGGTCCAGCTGGTCCTGAAGGGACTGCCGGTCTGGTTGGAGGGCGGCTTCTCAAAAGTCAGCATGTCGTCCCGCGGCTCCTTCAGAGGGACAGGAAGCAGATATTAAAAAACTTTATTGATCCAAAGAAATCAAAACAATTAAAAAGAGATCAGCTGGTTCACATGTTCAGATTAAACAAACCCCACAGCCTGAGTGTCTGTGACTCCTCCTCCTCCTCCTCCTCATCATCATCATCATCATTATAATTAAGATCATAAGAGGGTAAAGTCAGAAAATCTCTACATAATGACGTCACTAACAGCATAAAACAGGAGTAATTGTGGGTGTACAGCATCGATCCATGTGATGGGAAAACACCACACAACCAGCCCACCTCTTGTTATTATCTTCCTCTAGACAAATGAAGCTCACAGCAGAAGCTGACAAACTCTGCTCCATCTCAGTGCAGCTCCTCACCCAGGTCTGCTGTTAAATTCCAGAGAGCATCTTCTTGAAGCTTCCAGACACACAGACAGGCTCTCAGCAGCTAATATCAGCCTCCTCCTCCTCCTCCTCCTCCTCCTCCTCCCTCCTTCCTCTCCTCTCTTCTCCTCTCCTCTGTCTCTCTCTTTCCTCCAGCAGTAAAGACCTTGATGCCATCTGCTGCTGACGTCACTGGGCAGGTTAGCTCTCCGAGGACGCTCTCCCTCTCTCTGTGTGGCTCTCTGTCTCTCAGCGTCTCTCTGTCCGTCTCCCTCTCTCTCTCTCTGGATGCTGTGTGGGGGATTCAGTGCCAGTCTGTTCCCGGGGGACTGGTTTGAGTTTCTAGATGAAACGCGCGGTCACGTGATCTCATGCAGCGATGGTACTGGTGGATCTGTCCACGCCAGTTTCATTTCATCAGCTCACTGTGCTGTCAAACATGCACGCAACTTCGGTGGGATCCAGGAAACAACTCAAGGCTTCCTGTGAACCAGAGCAACACATTCTTGACCTCGTCACATATCGACGTCTGGTCATGGACTCTCCACGTCCACATATGACGTCCAAGGTACCCTGGGTGTGTTGGTTGTTGACGCTCTGGGACGCCGTGTCAACTTCAGCCTGTTACATGCGTTGTCTGTTTTCACAAGAAATGTAACATTTATAGTTTAACAAAAAAAGGCGTCCTTTAACGTCAGCATGACATGCAGCCAGATGCCGTTATAGTTTAACGACACATGGCGGCATCAGGAGGAAACGCAGCTGAACAAGGACGAAAGTTAAGGCAGCAAAAGTCCAAGTGGGGCGGGCTGGAGGGGGAGGGGTCCAACAAATACAGAGTTTCACCTGAGGGAGCCTTGTTCACATCCTGTAAGATTCTAAAGCTAAACCCTGTTCTTTTTTCCTAAACCTAACCACATATTTTTGTTGCTTAGACCTAGTGATGGCCAAATGAAGCCTCATGAAGCATTGTCTTTATTTTCTGAGCCCACTAGATGGCGCTTTTTGTTCAACAAAAGGTTGAAAGCACGCTGAATTGCCATTCTTTGAGCCTCTCTCTTTAAACCATGAGCGCCATCTAGTGGGCTCAGAAGATAAAGACAATGCTTCATGAGGCTTCATTTGGCCATCACTACTTAGACCTAACCGCATGCAGTAGTTGCCTAAACCTAAATGTGTGTGTTTGTGTTTGAAGGTAAGAGCCTACCCCAGCTGTGATTGGGCGAGAGGCAGGGTGCCAGGAAACCCCCATGCTGCGAGGCAACAATGCTAACCACTTTACCATGGTGCCACCAACACCACAACACAGTAACGTAAAAGTGTTGAGTTCACCACACACAAAATAAGTGAGTCACATGACCTCGCCTGACAGGAATTTTATGTTAGTTTAACATAACTATTTTTGTCGTTTGATCCTCACATGAACATAAAAAAAATGAGTTCACATCCCACAACATTTTTTTTTACATTTCATTGAACTATAAAAATATTTTGTGGCGAGCTTTTTGAGGTTTCTCGATCTCTAGAATTCACTTCGGTTTAAAATGTTGGCGAGCACAGCAGCAGCGGTCTGAGCTGGACTCAAGCCGACTGATGGTGTCACCCGACACTCAGCTGGTCAAATCACCGGCGGCTGGTTTTAAAGCACGTCACCTGTTTCAACAGCCAATCAGCTTGTAGTGAAGTCTGCTGGTCAAGTCAAAATGGCCGCAGATGGCGTGTTGGCTTACTTAATAATGTTTATTACTTGCTGCTTTTGCACAGCAGCTCATACTGAACACTTACTGCACCAATGTCTCACATTAAAAGTTCAGAGTAGTTCTTCTTTGGGACAGTGACACTCACCTAGTGGCCTGTGGGCAAAATCTGGCCTGTGACAGGGTGCCAGTTGGTCCCTCAGTCATTTTTAATTCACAATGAAAATAAATAGATTTACAATGAGTTACTTTTTTACTCTGAATGTAAATAAGGTGCTTTTGCGACTGGCCCCTGGCTACCTGTTAATTTGCAGAAGTGGCCCCAGGGCAAAGCAAGTTGAGACTCCCAGGAATGGGCTCATCATGATAGGCTTTTAATGTGAAACACCTGCAGGAGAGTTTTGTCGAGTGTAGCCTGGCAAAGAGCAGCGTGGAGGAGATGAATCGATGCTGTAGTCATGTAGATTATGCTGAATTTACCACGTGCGTCGTTATAAGACTCCTCCCCTCTCAGTGTTTATTCTCTAGCCTCGATCTATTGGACGATTTATTTGAGACTTGAGGCCATTTTCTTAAAAAGTATTTTTAATTTAGAAGACAAAGAACACCTCTGGTCTGTGCTGCTAAAACAGAAACACCTTCATGACCAGTGGAGAGACGCAGGGACACAGCAGCTCACAGTGATAACAGATGTGTAGTTAACCTGCATGCACACACATCCACCTACTCCTTCACATCCACTGAGACATGGCTGCTGAAGTGAGCCCCGCCTCCCTGGATGTCCTCAGCTGGCGTGGGTCTTCCTGGTCCAGTACACACACCAACATCTGATGAGTCAAACTCCCCATCTCCAACTAATCACCTCACTGTGCTAATTGCAAGAGCAAATATGCAAATTCATATTAATTAATTACTCCGTTAATTAGTTATCTTGGCTTTTGGGGACGATAAATCATTGTGTGGTAAATATAAGACAAAGAGGAGGCGCCCTCCCATTCGGACATAAAACACTGAACACACATACTCATGACGGCATATCCCAAAATAGCAGGTTCAGGAAAAGGCCCCTGGCCCGCTGACACCGCTGTGAACAGATACGGCAGTGTAGTCGAAGGCGGAGAGAGAGCAGTCCGACACACACTGACTTCATTAACACATATCCTGCTCTTATAGACGAAGTGATGGGAGGCCAGTCTGTAAATGAGGCTACAGACGTTCGCGCCATGTGGCTGGGCTTACACCCTCCGCTATTATTGGCAGCACAGGCGTTTAAGTGTACCACGAGACAATGGTAATGAAATGAGGGCTGTCAGTTTGCCAGCCTCTGATGTACCAAAGTGAGAAATACAAGTTTTAGAAGATGTAAGTATCACCCTCTAAACTTGCTCAACCAGCACTCCACATAGCCCCAAATAATACAGTTTTTTTTGCTAATAATTTTTAATTTTATATAACAGTGCACAGCAGAGTACAGAGGTAAAAATGAATGGTGGTGTAAATGTACATGATTGCAATTAGTGATGGCCAAATGAAGCCTCATGAAGCATTGTCTTTATTTTCTGAGCCCACTAGATGGCGCTCATGGTTTAAAGAGAGAGGCTCAAAGAATGGCAATTCAGCGTGCTTTCAACCTTTTGTTGAACAAAAAGCGCCATCTAGTGGGCTCAGAAAATAAAGACAATGCTTCATGAGGCTTCATTTGGCCATCGCTAATTGCAATGTTGTAACCCGAACCCTAACCTGACTCTGGGTTCAAACCAGGAGCCAACAATGCTAACCACTGCACCATCAGGCCGCCTTCCACCCAAATGCACAAACTTATTCGATGGGATGTCAATAAGCCAATCACAGTGTTCCACATCATCAAAGGGCACTGCAGTAGAGCCACGCCCCCTTTTTTAACAAGCATGGCCGACTGTGAGGCGAGGAGGAAGACCAAGGCGCGTTTATTTATATGTTAGCGCCAATTAGCATGTATTGTTGTTTTTGTGGCTTGTTAGCTTAGCTTATTATCTCGCTGACGGGCAAGCGTCAAAGTCCAAACATAATACAACAGAGGGAGTTAATGTTACAGCAAAGTGATGTGGAAACACAAGGTTTGAAATGTTCGGCATACAGACCACATACAGAGATATACATCAACCCTCCTAAAGGACATTCACCCTTTCATCAGTGACAATATGTTTCTTTTTTATCCTTGTTTTATTTACAGGTTTCCACCATATCAGACTTTCTCCTCCAACCAGAGGAACAAACTGTCGACATCGTCCCAAAGCCAGAACCACTTTTTTGAAGTGAAAGTTTTCTCACCAACTGTTTGAAGACCTTAGTTGAATGCTCACATTTAGACGTGCAATTTCAAAGTTAGGCTCCAAAATGATGATAGACTTTTATCTGGACACTGAAGAGGATGAAAAATCTCACTATTGCACACACACACACACACACACACACACACACACACACACACACACACACACACACACAAAAACCATCCAGAATTTGTGCACCAATACAGTCAGGGAACAGACAGAGAACATCATGACACACCCCTCACACTTGGGACTGTGCCCCAAAACTGTTCATGTCATACTGTATATTACACTGCACTACACACATCGTGCAATGATGGTGGTTTCAGCAGGCTGAGAATATTGTACATCGTTAGTTATCTTTTATCTCTGAAGGCCCAGACACACCAAACCGACTTCTAGAGATCTAGCAGCAGCGAAAGCCCCCTGCTGTATCGTCTGATGTCGCCAAGTTTACAGCCCACAGCCAACCAGCAAGTACGCTCTGCATCTGCATGAGAGGAAATACCTCTCCACTCCAGCAGAGGGCGGCAGTCTGTAGATGGCAGACTGAGTCAGTGACAGTCAAGTCAGGAAGCTCAATTCCATGACTGTTCTCCAATGTTTTGATTATTGATTTGACTTCTATGGACCTTTGATTAAAAACGTAGTCCCCGTGTGCCTCCCCAGTTTCATGGCCAAATAATGCCCCATCAAACCTCTGCTCGGGGCCAAACTCAACTGTTCGAGCCCAGCTGCATCACAAACAGGAGGCACGGTGGAAAGTGTTCCTGCTCTTTACAATTAAATGCAAAAACTGCTCAACCAGCACCGACCCCCACCATGATGAAAACAATGAGGGTATAAAAAGCAATGCAATCCCCCCCCGACACAAACACACACACACACACACACACACACACACAGACACACACAGACACACACACAGACACACACACGCACACACACACACACACACAAACACACACACACACACACACACACACACACACACACACACACACACACACACACACACACTCTTCATGCTTTGCTGTTCTTGTTCTTATGTCTCTGTATTATCAGTACATGTTAAACACATCATGATGAAATCACACACACTCAAACATGTTCTGTCTCTGTCCTCAGGACGATGATGGTTCTTTGGTCTTATTGAAAGTCTTGTTTTCAAATAGAGCTGCTTAATGATCCGTGTGGCGCTCGGGGACGTGTGGGCGGGGCAGATCTCAGCATGGCAGTGCCTCAGCTAGCTGCTGCTGCTAGAGCATCACTGATGCTGTAAAGGCAGATGTGGCTGTCATAGCAGCACAGGAGGAGATGTGTGTACGTACAGATAATGATAAGACCCCGGTGGACACTAAAAAATTAATGAATTAATTTAATTAATTAAAACCACAGTGACCAAAGTGCTGTACAAAGTAAAAGAATGACACACAAATATACATGTACACAAATATAAAACAGAATAAAGCCAGTAAGAACAATTACAAACATAACAAGATTATAAAATACTAAAATATTTAAACCACTCCAAACAACCAAAGGCTGTTGAAAACATGTACGTTTTAAGATTTGTTTTAAAAGTGTCAGTGGAGGGGGAGGATTGGATTGAGAGCAGAAGGCTATTCCAGAGCTTTGGAGCAGTGACACAAAGGCACCATCTCCCCTCTTACCCACCAGCCTTGATTGGGAGGTTGGGAGCTGGAGTAGAGGCAGAGACGTTCAGCAATATAATGGGGTGCCAGCCTATGTATGGCTTTACAAACACATTTAAGAACCTTAAAATCAATCCTGTATTTGATAGATAGCCAGTGTAGGGACGCTAGCACTGGTGTAATGTTGTCTGTTTTTCTGGCACCACTGAGAAGGTACAGAGAGTTGCAGCAGTCCAGCCTCGAGGTGATCGATGCAGTGGGTACAGTTTTCATGTCACTGTGAGAGACGATGGACCTGAGTTTTGTTGTGTTATGTGGTTGAAAATAACAGCATTTTACCACAGAGCTCAACATCAGACGATTCTGCACCACATGCTTTAGGGCCAATGCCAGTGCAGGAAGTTCAGTTCTTACGTGTCACTAGCGTTATAAGACAAGAACATCAGCCCCTATAGGAAACACGAAAACCAAACCAACACCACATCAGATGAGAAGTACCGACAAATAAAATCATTTGCTTGGAGACAGTGTGACTTTTCTGGGACGGGTATTTCCCTTTAAAATCTTTAAATCATGACATTTTTCTGGGGCCGTATTCGCAAACATTCAAAGGATACTCCTGATTTAGCACGAACATTTTAAAGGAGGAGTCCCAGCTTAGGAGGGAGAGCTCTGTCAGAGGCTTAGATCAGAGGTCAGCAAGCTTTGGAAACAGACAAAGAGCCATTTTAAAATAATAAGAAAAAAAATCTGGAGCCACTGAACATATCAGAACATAAGGATGAAGATGAAGGAAACACGGCCTGTTACGTCTAAATTAGCCAATCAACATTACAGCCAGGTCTATATGAGGTGACCTCGTCACATGTCCACGTTTGGTCATGGAGTTTAAGGTACCCTGGGTGTGTTGGTTGTTGACGTTCTGGGACGCCGTGTCAACTTCAGCCTGTTACATGCATTGTCTGTCTTCAAAATACACTTCTGTTTTCACAGGAAATGTACAGTTTGTATACAGTCTCTTTCAAAATAAAAGCACTACGTCAGTACAACACTGCAGATTGACGTTTTGTCCTTCAACAACACACACTCATGGTTAAGTTTAGGGAAAAAAAAAAAACAGGGTTTGGTTTTACAAACTTACCGGAAGTGAGCACCGGCCTCCCGTGTAAAAGTCTGTGGTTGCTGGATCCATCCAACACCCCTCCCACCCTAGTGGGACTTCAGCCGACTTTACTTTCGTTGTTTTCCCGCCGCATTTCCCCTGACACCATCAGGTGCCGTTAAACAATTACATTGACCAGCTGCATATCATGCCGACATGAAAGGATGATTTTGTTGGTGTCTGACGCCGGATTTTGACGAGAGACGATAGAGACAGACAACCATTCACACTCACATTCACACCTACGGACAATTTAGAGTCACCAATTAACCTGCATGTCTCTGGACTGTGGGAGGAAGCTGGAGCACCTGATCCTGTCAGTAAACTAAACCCAATTTTATCGATTCATTGTATTTGGTAATCAAATAATGAAACATAAAAAACCACCAACAGTGTATGTAGCGAGCACTTGGTGCTCACAGTTTTGTCTCTGTTGTTCTTTGTTCTGATTGGTTGGCCACTGGCACACAGTCCTCCTGAGCCACAGATGATCCAAAAGGCCCATCTGGCAGCCTGCTCAGGGTGCTGATTAGTCATGACTCGGCCCCCTGCACCCTACCCACTCCCCTACTGACTCCCTTGGGTGTCATACCACCCACATACAAGCTGTGCATATGGCAGCCTCCTCTGAGGAGCCTTTAGCCCCAGTCTCCAGCAACGTGAGGCAGAGATAAAGTTCAGGGCCTAAATTCATCCAAAGACTTTCAGTCCTTTAACAAGTCAGTGTGTAACTGCTATCATGCAGCCATAACTGTGCACAACAGCGTTAACTAACAAAACTATGGTGAAAATCTGTTGGAAACATTTTAAAGTTTGAATGGAGTTTCTACATGAATGTATGAATGAAGAAATAGGTCCTGAAAATGTTTGAAAAACCTTGAACTTGTGTCAAACTTGAGCCTTTCTCCATTCATTTGAACGGAGAGCATTTCCTGGAAAATGGTTATATTATATATTTGGAAAGTTTGAGACAGTGATCACTTCGTTGATGAAAACTGTGATGAAGAGTTTTCGTCAATGACCTTTTTTCCATGACGAAAACGAGACGATGGTGAGCGAAAAATAGATCTTGATCATAAAAACTGGGACGAAATCTGTGTTTTGTTTTCATTGACGAGACAAGATGTGACAAAAATGAAACAAAAATGTTAGTGGTGGACTGTTGACTATTGAAGAGCAACAGGCTGGTAAACTCCAGGAAATAGTCTGCACCAGGATGTGAGCTGTAATTCAGCAGTAAATAATCAGCCGTGTGTGTCTGACTGTGGATGGTGGAGCTGCTGAATGGATCTGTGGCTGTTAGCAGTTAGCAGTTAGCTCCGCTCGCAGCCAGCGGCCGCCGGACTTCACAGCTTCACCCCGCAGGACTCCACTCAGTCCGGACTGGAGAAGGTTTCTGGGTTGATGGTGTTTGACAGGCAGGTAGGAGGCTCAGTTATCTGTGAGTGGAGCTGTGCTGGAAGTAAACAGGCTGAACTCAGATCAGTTTAGTTTGAATCAGCAACTCTGTGAGAGGACACGAGTTTAAACCTCCAGACTAACATGTTGCAGAGGAAGAAAGAATTCAGTCAGATGGATCAGTCAGGGTTTACAATGAACCTGGGGACAAATCCTAGTTGTCTCACATGAGTTATTTCTGCTGTCAAAGTTTTGACACCGCGGTCATAAATCAGTTCAGGCAGGACCCACACGCAGAGCAGCAGGCAGCTTTCAGGTTTAACAAAAAGTGAGCTTTAATGCAGCTGATAAGAAACATCCAGAACAGGCAGGGAACTGAACCAAAACTAAACTGAAAACCAGCCGAGAAAAATATGATGAATTCAGGTAAAAAAAAAAAAAAATCAAACACAAGACACCAGGCAGGAATCAGAGCAGGGAACGACACCAAGAACACTGAGAAGAGCACAGACGCACTGACAAGGAACAAGGTATACACAGGTTTATATACAAAAAGGGGGGAAATGGAGATTGGCTAACAACAAGGGTGGAGCAAACAAGACTAATACAGAGCAGGTGTGAGGGGAGGACTCTGGGAACAGGGAAGGACTAATGAGACAGGTGTGACAGAAAACAGGCGGGAAAACACACAAAGACAGGAAGTAAAACAAGACATGACACAGGAGGAGAGAATCTACAAAATAAAACAGGAAACAGATTGAACATGAATGAATAACATGAAACAAGGAGGACAACACAAACTCCAAAACAAAGCTCATAGGATAACAGAATATAAACAAACCCAGGATCATGACAATAACAACACAGTTCGTGTTTAAAAAAAAGTGGTTTCACTTATTTTGACAAACTAATTTTAATATTTCTTTTTGGGCTTTTTACCTTTAGGACAGTTGTTGGGGTGAAGAGGGGATGACACGCTGCAAAGGGTTTTTCCTGTACACTCCAGCACTGACTCGAGTCCTCAGAGACAGGTTCCTACATCAGCCAGGAGGGGGCACTGTAGGCCTACAGACCCTCACAGCATCTCACAGCCACTGAGCCAGAGCTGTCAGCACATAGCATACAGTCTGATTTACATATTCCTCAGGTTGCCTAGGTGACATGCACAAGACATTTTGCACTGACCACTCCTAAACCAAGACACAAGGCAATTCAAAGGGCTTTACAGGGGCATAGAAATACAGCGAGAATAACACATTCAATCTGCATTCAAACATTAAAAGATAAACAAACAAAAGCAAACAAATAAATAATGGAACGTCAAATAAACAGGTGGGGAGGTAGGGGAGCACGGTCTCACTCCAAAGTCGTTGAAATCCGAAGTGCAGCATCAGAAACCAATGGAAAAAAGGCGCTCTTTCCCTTTGACGTGATACGTGGCTGGTTGCCGTTATAGTTTCACGGTGACCGCCAGCGTCAGGGGAAAACGCGGCGGGACAAGGACGAAAGTTAAGGTGGCAAAAGTCCAACTGGAGCAGCTGGGAGGGTCCAAACATCGACTTTCATCCAAGACAGCAGTGTTAGCGTCCTGTAAGATTCTAAAGCCAAAACTAAACTAAACTAAACTCAACCACGTGTCTCTGAAGGAAAAAAACATCAATGTGCGGTGTTGTACCGACGTAGTGCTTTTATTTTGAAAGAGACAGAAGTGTATTTTGAAAACAGACAATGCATGTAACAGGCTGAAGCTGACCTGATGTCCCAGAGCGTCAACAACCAACACACCCAGGGTACCTTGGACGTCATATGTAGACATGGAGCGTCCATGACCAAACGTGGACATGTGACGAGGTCACAGTGAACAATAAAGTTTTAGGCCCTGATTTAAATGAGTTAGCAGTTTGAGCAGAGCCCAGGTATTCAGAGAGTTTGCTCGGTTTTGATTCAGGGATCGCTGAGTTAACGTGTCCCAGATGTCCCAGGTAACGAGTGTCATTAACTTTTACAGTGCTTTTATAAACAATAAAACAACAACATCATCATCAACAACAACAACAACAACAACAAACCCTGGTAATAATAAAAAACAAAAAATGTTTTTCTTTTTTAAAATTTCTTTTTAATTTTTATTTTATGGCTTTTTTAAACATTTACCTTTGATACAACAAAAGACTGTACAACTTTTAAATTGCTTTTATAAACAATAAAACAACAACAAAGCCTGACAGTAAAAAAAAGATTTAACTTTAACATGCAACAAAAACCCTGATAAAAAAATAACTGGAAAATATTTTGTTTATTAATTTACTTATATATTTGCTTTTATGGCCTTTTGTAAACATTAACTTTTATACAACAGTTTAACATTTTAAAAGACAGTAAAACTTTTTATAAACAATAAAACAACTACAAATTTTTCTTTTTTAGATTTTTTTTCCAGATTTTTGGCTTATTTAACTTTCATACAACAGTTTAACATTTAATAAGGCAGTAAAGCATTTAGAGTGCTGTCAAACAACAACAACAACAACAACCCTGAAAAAAAAACAAAACAGGAAAACAAACAGTCTTGTAAAATAAACTAAAAAAATTAAGACAGCTAATCGTCAAACTCCAGAATGGGCTCAGCACTGAGGTCTATTATGGCATCAACGGTCTGAAACCACTCAGGACGGGAGGGGCCGGGGTGAGCCTGTGGCCCCTGGGGTGGAGGTGGGGTCGTCACACCTGGGGTGGGCAGCACCCCCCGAAGAGGCAGGGGCCAAACGCGAACAGGAGCCATCCCACCATGAATAGGGACTGCCACCTCGTCTCTGGACAGCAGCTGTGGCGGCGGGGCGGGGTGCCAGCTCACTGTGGCCTGTGGTTGTGGTCGGGGGGCCGCCCCAGGGAGTTGGGGTGCCGCTGCCCTGCGAGGCAGGGGCCACACGCGAACAGGAGTCATCCCTCTGTAAATGGGGACTGCCATCTTGTGTCTGGGCGGCCTCTGTGAGGCGGGGGGCCGGCTCGCCGTGGCTTGGAGTGGTGTTGGAAGTGGGGGGGCCGCCCCAGAGAGCTGGGATACCACTGCCCTGTGAGGTAGGGGCCACACTTGAACAGGAGTCATCCCTCTGTAGGTCAGGACCGCCACCTCGTCTCTGGGCGGCAGCCGCGGGGCAGGGGGCCCGCTCACTATGACCTGGGGTTGTTTTTTGGGGGTGGCCCCTGGGGGTCGGGGTGCCGCTGCCCTGTGGGATGGGGGCTGTGCCTGGGGGGCGGCCTGGGCTGATGGTGTCGGGGTCACCTTGGGGTCACCTTGTGTCTCCCCCTCATGTGGCAGGGGCCACACACCACTGGGGGGCGTCTGTGTGGAGACTGGCCCCCAGCAAGGAGTTTGGGTCCCCCTCGTCACACAGGGCCAGGGGAGCGTTTGGGTGCCCTGGTCTCGGTGTGCCATGTCTCTGTGTGTGTGCGCCCTGTCAGTGCGTCTCTGCTCAGCCGGAACACAAACTGCGTGAAGCTGCTGCTCGAACACGCGACACTTCCTCACGGGCTGCTTCACAATAAGAGCTTTTACTTACCACAACAACGGCGGACTTTTATTTTGAAGATTCTAAAGGAAACGGAGTGTGCTTATCGGAACTTGATTAACGTGCGTTCTTCAGCACAGGTGAGTTTACTGACGCTGCGGGGAGGAAGAGTAAAGCACAGCCACAGTGAGATGATGATGATGATGAGGATGACAGCAGGCTCTTAATGCACCTTTGCAAACAGCTCACCTGCAGCAGGTAAACTTCCTTCACCTGCTTTAACCCTGTGAAACCTGGAGCCACGTCACTTTGTCTGTGCTGCCTTCACGTGCCTGTCACATGTCTGTTGAAACCTGAGCTCATTGGTTTGATTTATTTTGGAAACATGGGATAAAGGCAAAGAGCAACTTGTCCAGACGTGTCCTGCACACTGCAAGAAAAAACTATTAAAGTAAATGATGTAATTATATTCATAATTATGCTAATGACATGTTTTTTTTTAACATCAGTTCATTTGCTCTGGTTTCAAAGGGTTAACAGGGACAAAACACAGTGACACCGAACACACGCAGCTCTACGGAGGAGGATTAGGGCCAAGTTAAAGAAAAACACAACCATCCTAGAGTTGGAGAATAAAGTCGTAAATCTTTTTTTCATGTAGATTTCGACTTTATTCTGAAAATCTAGAGTTTGATTTTCTCTATCTTGGCCCTAATCCTCCTCCGTACACTGCAGCTAACAGCACACACCACACACACACAATTGATTTAACATTTAAAAACACCAGCAAATGGCAGAGCAGGGGTTGTTCAGGAGCACTCAGACGACATCACAACGTTCACAATCAACAACATTTTGGAATCAAAGAAAATCAGTGAAATCATCCACAGTGGATGAAAGAGGAGCATCCCTCCGCTGTTTTTCCTCTCCTCTTCCACTGATTTAAAATCTGCACTGTTACTCTCTAATCTGCACACAGGGCTGAGACATGTCACTGTTTCACACGCTTCACTGTGGACGAGACTGTTGACGGCGTCTATCAGTGTCAGCCTGCACAAGATGTCTCAGGTGCGCATGGCCCCGTCTGCCCTCAGTATGAAGGACGACGTGGAGGGTTCTGTATCTCAGTCCGTAGGGACCTGGGTCAGGAACAGGAGGGTCGTCAGTTCAAGTCTCCGTCCGGACCAGATCTGGAGCGTGGACTGGTCGCTGCAGAGGTGCCCTGGACCAAAGCACTGAACCCCCAGCTGCTCAGGGCCCCTGTCCATCGGCAGGCCCCCTCCATTAAATGCATGTCTATGTCCTGTTTGTACATGTGTGTCTGTCTTTGGGGTCTGTGTGTGTGTGTGTGTGTGTGTGTGTGTGTGTGTGTGTGTGTGTGTGTGTGTGTGTGACCATAGGAGTGAAAACACTGAATTTCTCCTCCTGTCCTACTTCTGAACAAAGTCTTCCTCTCCTTGTTTAACCTGGAGACATTCTGAATGTTGCAGCTGCTGTGATGAAACAGGCAGAGAGAGGAGAGGTGAAGATGATGATGATGGAGCTGGTGACACTGACAGGCCAGCAAACCAGCCAAGGAGCAGAGGCTCGACACTGACAGAGTCTTCTGTGACGAGCAGTGAGCTCTGAGGAGCAAAGTCTCTTGACGGGCGGCGTGTACAGAGGGCGGGGACTGATGAGCTCATGAGCCATGCTGACTGGACCTTCCTCGTTCATGGGAAAGGATCACACTCTGTGTAACTGCTGACAGCTGCCAGTTATTCCCACCGTCCACCCACAGCCTGTTGCAGCAGAGCAGGTGATGGTCTCTAGCACCACCCAGTGGTCACTGCCCAGGTTACACAGTCAAAGCCGTACAGAGAACATTTTACAGAAAGATTTTTATGCATGATACTTGACACCATGACCAGACTTACAGACATCGTATTGTTTAACACTGTGTTAAATGTGTGATGTTGAAACATGTCAAGGTTATATATATGTGTGTGTGTGTATGTAAATATGTATGGCAGTAGCTCAGTCCATAGGGACTGGACTGGACCAAAGTATGGAGTGTGGACTGGTAGCTGGAGAGGTGTCAGTTCACCTCCTGGGCACTGCCGAGGTTGAGCCCCCCCCCCCCGCCGGTCGGGGCGCCTGTCCATGGGCAGCATTTCTCCATTTGTGCATGTGTGTATTCAGACCTGTGTGTATCTGACAACAGAGTGTAAACATTGAATTTCCCCTTGCAGGAAAAATACAGTATATACCCTGCTCACTAAATGAAGGGAACACTGAAGTCACACTTCAGATCTTGATGGGTGAATTATCCAGTGTCTTTACTGATGTCATTGTATAATTAGTTGAGATCAAAATGATGTCTGATTCAAGAGGACCAACAGTCACTTCAGTAGAAAAATAACTCTTTCTCTGCTGCTTGTAAACAACCTCTAGTTTTCCTTTTTCAGCCGATAGTGTGCGTGTTTTGAATGTTATATTTCAAGGTGCTATTCCAGGAACATAAACTTTTCCTGGACTGATGCATCCTGGCAGGCAGACACTGATAAAAGAGGCGCAGGAAGCGATGGAGGGCATTAACAAGTCAACCGGCCAATGTTTCCTTGTAGGGCTGACAGGTCTAACCAAGTCATTTGCATGTCCCTCCCGTGCTCTGGCATGTTTACTGAGCGGGTCAGGAGCTGAATGAGAACATGCTGCTGCGCTGCTCTGCCTGTCAGCTCCGGCTCACTCTGCTGCATGAGGCTCGTCGCTGCTGGGATCAGCTGCTGCTGCTGAGGACAATGTAAAAGCAGGAATTCTCTGGATCAGTGTAATCACACAGGTGAGTGCTGCGTGCTCAGGTGCACCGCGCTGTTCTGCTGGGTTTATTATGCCTCAGTGCCGTCGACGGAGGCAGCATGTTTTCAGGTTGTCTGTCCCATCCTTGTGAACACAATATCTCAAGAACACCTTAAACGAATGTCTTCAGATTTGGCACAAATGTCCACGTGGACTCAACAATGAACTGATGAGTTTTTGGTGGTCATAGGTCAAAGATCAAGGTCACTGTGACCTTGTCTGTCATATTCTCGTGAACGTGACATCTTAAGAACGACTTGAGGAAGTCTTTAAATTTGGCACAAGTGTTCACTGGGACTCAGAGGTCAGAGGTCAAGTTTATGTGACCTCATCTGTCTTATTCTTGTGTATGTGATATCTCAAGAGCGCCTTGACGGAATTTCTTCAAATTTGGCACTAAGAGTGGGCGATATGGCCCGAAAATAATATCTAGATATGTCAGGGTATTTTTGCAATAAAGATATTCCTAACAAATTAGTAAAAAAAAAAATTTCATATTTATTTAAGAAGACAGAATTGCGACTTGATTAAAATATTCAGTAAAAACTAAAGAAAAATGATCTCATTTCTTTAGTTTGTGAACAACAACAACTCAGAGTGAGATTCAGATTCTGTCACAATATTAATAGTTCAATTAAATCACATGTAAACAAATGTCCCCTGGGATCTATATCTATAAACCATCTCTAATCATCAGGCTGTAACCTGTGACAGGCTGTTATGATACAGTCACATATATGGAGTTTATTCACGTAGGTTTACATCATGAAATGACAATGACACCGGTATGATCGTGAGCAAGGTGACGTGGTGCACCCCTATCACGCACAAACGTTCATTTGGACTCAACAATGAACTGATTAGGTTTTGATGGTCAAAGGTCAGCGTGACCTCACAAAATATGTTTTAGCTTAACTCAAAAATTCTTACGCTTATTACAACAAAACTTCACACAAATGTCTAACAGAATAAAATAATTAAATGATGACATATCATATCCAAAAGGTCAGAGGTCAGCTTGACTGTGACATCATCATGTTTTAACGTCATATCTCAGGAACAGAAGGCAGTAGTTCTAGTTTGTGCATCTGTCGCTTATCATTTAATAAGATGTTGATTCCCTCTGTGGTTCCCTGCCGCTCCAGGTTCCTTCCATGGCGTCTGAAGGAGCTCGGGCCAGGAGGACCAATCTGATTGCATCCAGGGTCCACTGGAGCCCCACGGACATACCGGACTTCATCACGGCTCAGGACCAACAGGCTCACGGTATGGAAGCTGTGAAGATGCACTCTGTCAGATCACAATACGTACTGAAATTAGAAAAGGATATCAGAGATTTAGTTTAACCTCATTTACTTTGAATCGTCTCTCAATAATGTAACATTAACAAGAAATAAAAGTTAACTGTAATCATTATTGTGGCTTTAAAGTCATATCATGACCAGCTGTCGATATGTGACGAGGTCGGAGTGAGGATGTGTTGAAGTAACAGACTGCAGCTACATCATTTTATATCCTGTTTGTCCATGTAGAAAAGGTTTTGTCTTTAATACTTGTAAATAACCAAAATGGATGACCACACAACTGCAAGTCCCCCACTGCTCTGCTCTCCCTGCCTCAGGCTTTCCATGTATGCACATGGAAGGGCAGGGAGGTGTGCTCTCTCCACCTTAGACTCTCAGCGTAGGCCCTAGGAGAGGCAGAGGGGCTCCAGAACAGAGCCATAGCTCCAAATATAATACTGCAAATGAGAATAAAGTTTTCTTTGACTGAACTGAGGTTATCTGTACAGCACAAGGAGGAAGCCTGTCAGAAGAGATGCTCTCAGTGGAGGCTTCCTGCTCCTGTTACATCATGTGTTTGCTGTCAGTTGTTACATGTCAGCGGCTTCATTATAATTTGTTGCATCATGTCAACCACAGGAAACTCGAGCCGGGACAGTGTCAGGAAATGGCTCACCACAGCTGTCACTGAGTGAGTAGTGAGATGGGAACACAGGCTGCTGTATCACTGTTAACTGGCTGATTTCATCTGTTAAACATCAACAACTTTCAGTTCACCTGAAACTGCACGTATCTGGACACAGCACCAGGTGACGCGTCACAGGAGGGCAGAGTGTCACCCTGCTTCAGAGCTATCGTCCGTTCCTCCAGCCTCTGTTTTCCACCAAGTATTTTTGGCCAGCAGGTTTCAGTCACTGCCTTTTACCTTGTGTTTCTGAGAAGCTGACATGTGACACATTGAAGAAGTGTTTTCTTTTGTGATTTCATAATTCATTAGCTCCTTTTCCACTGCACAGAAAAAACACCCTGGTAACACTTGCTAACATCTGGCTTTTTATTATAATGGGAAAGGTTACAATCAGCGGTCACACCCAGGTCAAATGACTCTGTAGTGGTTACAGGTTTTCATTGGCTCAGGCTTCGAGCGGCATTGACAGAAATCAAGTCGTTGAAATCCGGCATCAGACACTGATGGAAAAAAAGCTGTCCTTTCACGTCGGCATGACACGGGGCTGGTCGCCTTTATTGTTAAACAGCGCTTGGCTGCGTCAGCGGGAAACATGCTGGAATTATTATTATTATATTTCTAAACTATGTTACAGAATTTTAAAAATAATTTTAAGCACTTTTTCCAGGTCATTTCCGTGATTTTTTTTTAAAATATCCTTCTTTGTTTTTGTTTTTTTTTTTACTAATTTTCTTGTTTTTATTTCTCTTCTCACTCATTTATTGCAATTTGTGTCACTTCGTTGCTCGTTGCTTTCTTTCCGTGTTTTTGAAAAGAAATCGAGCCAATTTGCTCAGGTTTCAAAGGGTTAACTTTTGGGTATCAGATCAAAGCCTGTCAACAGCCCGACCTCTGACCAATCAGATCACTGAAGAAAAAAGTATCCATGGACAAAAGTCTGGAGTCTCAGTTAAAAAAGAGGAGCCTGACTGTTGTTAGAGGTCAGCAGTGGGTCATGTCATTGGTTCAGAGCTCTGGTTCCACTGGTTTCAGATCATTTACACACTGATCACATGATTTTAGCAGGATTTGAAATGCAAAGGTTATTTCAGTCGGCAGTGATCGGACAGTGCTGCTACAGTTGGGTCAGACAGACATCATCAGACATGAACGACTTCTCCAGCCTTGACTCCAGCAGCAGAAACAGTCTGGCGTTACGTTAAAGTGTTTGTACGACTAAACAGCAAAACATACTCTGCACTAATGTCACGTACAACCTGGGTGGCTGACGGTGACACTTTGGATTGCTTCTTCAATACTTCTACATTTCCATAACAAGATTTCAGAGTATAGCTTACATCACACACCACTGACCTTTCACTGTCTCACAGTCACAGTTTCAGTATCATTTCATGTCACATGAAGCAGCCTCCTTCATTCATGGCTGTGATGATGTCACTTGTCACTTCACATGAACACACTCCTGGCTGATAGTGAAAACCCAGAGTGGTCTGAACTGGTTGATAACCAGCGTTGTGGTACCAGTTATCCAGACGGCCATGTGCTGGGTTAGTCAGGCCAGATAACGACAGGATATCCTGGGTAAGCTGAGCTGGCTTCATGGTGCAGGCCTCAGGAGCCCATTCAAAGCTAATCAGGCTCTCTTAAGGTGGACTGACCTTTAAGGTGCCACAGCCAACCCTAATACATGATATGTTCACAATATATATGTGTGTGTGTGTGTGTGTGTGTGTGTGTGTGTGCTGTCTTGCCCTCTGTCCCTCCTTCTAATAAAATGTGACCTGTGTTTGCAGGGAAGATGCAAAGCATGAGCCACTGAGGGAAGCTGCAGGTACGACCAATAGAAATCTCTCTCTGTCTTATGTTCCCGCTGAGAGGTGTGTGTGTCACCTCTTCCTCTGTGTCAGCTTTATACTGTCGTCTTCTCTGTGTGATTCAGTGGTGCACGATGGTGAGTACAGCGTTTGTGTGCTTCTTAGTGGGCTCTTTAGTGATCGCAGTGACATGAGGTGAACGGCTGGCTGCTGAATCTGTGGAGTGGAAAATGAGCATTAAGGCTGTGTGTATTTTGTCACAGAGGTCATCAGGCAGTGAGAGAAAACGCAGACGCACAGTAGCTGACGTGCAGTATGCACAGTAGCTGCTGTCATATACACAGTTACATAACAGCCTGGTGAACGTGTTCCTGCTGCTTCAGTTTGTGTGTCATCAAGTCCATGTTTGATGCTCTGCCCCAAATTAAATGTGGCTGTTTCTTCCTCTCAGCTGCTGCAGGTGTTAGTGTCGGAGTGTTTCCTTTCCATGACACTGAATTGAAAATCTTCTGTGAATGAATGAGACTGAAAATGAATCTGAAGGTGTGACATCACTCTTTGGTGAATTTACACATGTTGTTGTTGAGCAGTGTGTACGATTATCTAACCTACACCCCCCACCCCCACCCTGCCCTGAGGCCAGCCCATTCAAACAGCATGCAAATGGTGGTTGAGAAAACCATGGGAACGGCATATTGCTCCCTGTGCCTCTGCCTCCTCCCCCCTCACTCAGCCTGGGACGATCTCTGTCCGCTGTGCTGCTGGGTTTCTTTAAGTCAAACTGAAGCCTTAGACTTTTCAAAAATAGTTAAATCCATTAGTACAGAGACTCGTGCAGACCGTGGTGATGGAGGGTCGCACAGAGTCACAAACACAAATCACTCGGCTGTGACGTCAGAATTAAAATCTAAAATCCTGAATCCTGAATCGAAGGTTACAACATCGTAACCCTAGTTCTATTAGCACAGGCAGAGCCCTCTACTGGACTCTGTGGGTGATGCTCTCCTCCAATCATGAGCATGCATATCAGATAATGTCCCGCTCTAGTTTGGAGGACGTGAGACAGTGTCTCCTGTCCTCTGTCAGATAATGTCCCGCTCTAGTTTGGAGGACGTGAGACAGTGTCTCCTGTCCTCTGTCAGATAATGTCCTGCTCTAGTTTGGAGGACGTGAGACAGTGTCTCCTGTCCTCATTATAGTCCCATATGAATCCACTGACCTTGAAGTCCAGGCGTCACAGGTTAACTCCACCCTTCCTGCTGTCCTCAAAGGTTCCTCAGCTTTATGCGTCACTTCTCTGTAGAGCTTGGGTACAGCTGTGAGGGGGCGGAGTCACATACCTGGGTTCACGTGTTTTTAGCATGTAACAAAAGCCTTGGTTTCCAACAGCGCTGTATGGACACAGATCTTTGCACAGGAAGTAGGTGATGGACTGTGTTATTGTCCGATGGTAGTTGTGTCGAGCTCAGTGTGTCCAGTGTTCGATTTGTCTCCGCCCCTAAACTCAACTGTAACCATGATGTGAGGCGTATCTCTGGGGTCATGTAGTGACACCACTGTTCTCCTGATGTGTCATATTTCTTACAGCGTATGTTTGTTGTTGTTCCTGCTGTATGTTCATATGTCAGTGCATGTAGCAAACAGATGTGTACAGTCTTGAGGAGGATCACTCTGCTGAACAACACAACAGTGTTATGTGTCTCTCATGTTGCTGTGTCCTGTGTCCCCTGCAGAGCCTCAGAGGAGGAACCCCAGCGGTGACGATGACCTGGCCCTGGGTGTAGAAGGTAAACAGCCCTCTATCCTGCACTTGTAGGGTACCATTCTCAGCAAGGAGCCTTCACAGGCACGCTCTGGCAAAGTCTGCAGAGAGAGCCAGTGATTTATCTTCCAGCACCAGCAGAGACACCAGGAGTTGCCAGAATCTCTTGTGTATTTATACTGAGGAGGGTGCAGAGTGGTGCGGGGGAGTCAAACTGTTGTGTTGCCTCAGCACACCCAGGTCTGTTCCTCTGAATGTAGCCAGTGTTTTGAGTCATACAGCACTGGGTGTTGAAACGTTCAAGGCACAAAGAGGGCACACTGCTGTGATATGAGACGCAATATCCTTTATTATCCTGTGTTACGCCCCCGTCTGGGGGAGGAGGAGTGCAACAGAAAAGTATGTGAGGCTGTTCCCTTCCTGGTCCCCACAGCAGACAGCTCACAGCAGGAATTACAGTTCAAAGTTCATGTATTTATTATTGTGAGGAACAATAATGTGAAGCACAAATAGCTCAGGGTGGACTGAGGCAAAAACAACGATCTAAACCCCGAACATGTTGTTAACTCCACCTGTGTGAGAGACAAACAGAAAGACATTCACTGAATGTGGCTCCCTGAGACGCATCAGAAGACATGAGGAAAGTATACAAAACTACGTTAAACATAATAAATGTAAACTAGTGCAACAAACAGTCTATTCAATGCACACACACACACACACACACACACACTGACACTAACACTCACTACGGTGGCCCACAGGAGCCACAATCAGTCAGTATTGAGAAACTAATCCCTACATTTAACGACACAATACAGGATGTTTGGAGGCAGAGGACAGGAACGCCACCGCTGTCAGTGGCTGTCAGCCGGCCTGTTGGGAAGCCGAGGGTTTTAAACAGCAGACACTAGGTGAGGAGCCAATCAGCACTCCACACCTGTAGTAAAGACACAAACGATCCTCACGCGAAAAGGAGCGCTCACTCTCACAGCCAAACACGGGAAGGACACAGAGAAACTGAAACACAAGTGCGGTCTCACTCCGGAGTCGTTGAAATCCGGCACTCAGGCAGTGACTTGTTGTGTCAGAAACCAACGACAAAAGGTGTCCTTTAATGTTGGCATGATTCGTGGTCAGTTGCCGTTATAGTTCAATGGCGCCTGGTGGCATCAGGGGGAAATGTGGCAGGACAAGGACAAAAGCCAAACCCTGTTTTTTTTCAATTTCCGGTGTTGTACCGACATAGTGCTTTTATTTTGAAAGAGACTGTATGTAAACGTTAAATTTCCTGTGCAAACAGAAGTGTATCTTGAAAGAAGAGAACTTGACACGGCGTCCCAGAGCGTCAACAACCAACACACCCAGGGTACCTTGCACGTCATATGTGGACGTGGAAAGTCAATGATGAAAACGTCAATATGTGACGAGGCTGGAGTGAGAGCGTGTTGGAAACACATCAGAAAACAGCCAGAGCTGTAACATCCTCCACACATGTGAAGCTGCAGGCTTCATAAACCTGATAACATGTGATATAAACACTGTTTGACTCACTCCATAACTGTAGTAAAAAGCTACTGACCCACATGTTACATCACAGAGGACACAGGTGCAGGAAATAACCTGGAGACGTTAAAAGAATTTAAATCAATATGCAAAACAATCATTAACACTAACAGGCAATAAAAGTTGTCTATTAACCAAAGTGCAGTGTGCAGACAGCAGGCTGACCTGCACCGCCTGACTCTGGGACAACAATGAGTCTGGTGAGCCCTGAAGCTTTTTGGTGTTCCTCACCGCACAGGAAGTAGATCAGCATGTATGGACATTGTCAGGTCTGTTGGATGGCAGAGGTGGGGGACTCTAGTCACATGACTTGACTTGCAAATCTGAGGACTTTAGACCTGCTTGACTAACACTGAGGACAGACTCGACTTTGACTTGAGACAGATGACGTGACCTTTTTGTTTCATATTTGTATTTTTTACATATTGAGAAGTTTTGTTTTTAAAACATGATGACGCACATGTTGCAGCGGGGGAGGACACGCCTGCTGATATCTGTGCCCACACGGCTCTGTCCTCCTGCCCACAGCTGTCCTCGGAGGAATGGCAGCATGTACAGCAGCATCATGAGCTTCACCGTGAGCTTTTACTCAGTTTTCAGTAACTCCTTCAGTATTGAAGATGTTTTACACCCAGCGACACACTGTCAGCTCCGGGCCGTTACACACACACACACACACACACACACACACACACACACACACAGTCACCACAGTGACAGTCTAGCTCTCTGTGCTCAGGCTCTGCTCTTATCTGTCCGAGGGTTTGATACAGCCACAGTGTAACGACTGTTCCTGCCTGCTGTCCCAACGTAAGGTCACTGTCTGTCAGTGTGTGTGTCTGTGCGCCATGAGATGGTTCCCCCAGTGTTACTGTGTCTTCACCCTGACCAGAGGGCTCAGAGCAGCACAGGGAGGATTTCAGTCCTTTACTCTGGTAAAAGTAACTAATACCAGCCTGTAAAAATACTCTGTTACTAGTCAGAGTCCTGCATTTAAAATGTAACTAATGTATGTGAGTATAATCAGGAGAATGTACTTACAGTAAAAGTCCTGTAAAACTGTCCGCTGTGACGGCTGGAGTCTGCGACTGTGTCTGATCTCATCACATGATTCTGACTCATCCATGTAACAGCAGGATTTTACTGTTTTCATTATGAGCTGTAACTACAGATTATTTTCATCATGGGTTCATCTGCTGATTATTTTATCCGTTCATCGACTGATTGTTTGGGTTTCTGGAGATGGTGAGAGGTAACGTCAGACTCGCCCAGAGCCCAAAGTGACTCCTTCATACGTAAAAATTTGTCCATCACAGTGACTTGAGACTTGCTTATGACTTGCACGTGTGACTCCCACCTCTGATGATTTGACAGGATTGCTGAAGGTGGGGTGGCCTGCTCCGTGAATACTACTGACGTAGGTGCCGACGTTTCCCGTCGCCTCTCTAAATTTACGCTTGTGTCTTTTTTGCGCGTCTCGATGATGCTTTTTGTGGCTGACTCTGGACAGTGATGGCGTGAACTGAGGAATGAAGTAAAGATGACATTATCTGAGCTGCTTTCAACTGCAAAGGAAATGAGTCGTTCCCAATTTCATCGTAGCCACGAGCACTGCTGGATTAAACTCAAGCTGTTAGAGGTCAGTTTACGCAGACGCTCTCATTATCTTCACAGTTTGACAAGAGCCTCTCCGTGTGTCCTTCAGTGTTTCAGTTTCCATCTGCCTTATATAAAAGCAGACTGTACAGATCAGAGCTCAGATTACAGCAGACACCAGTCACTACCTGAGGAGTTCAGTCTGTAGTTTGTGCAGAAGGCCTGTAGGCTCACCGGCTGACAAAAATGCTGTGTGCCTTTTACAAACATAAAGTATGGCACTAGAGAGGGAGAAAGACGACTTTGTTTTTGACTCCATGCCAGCGTCAAATGAAGTCCCAGTCTGGGAGAGGGAGGCAGAGGTGACTGCCAAAACCCAAACACTCACTGGAGGAAAAAAAGAGGAGAGGGAGGGAGAGTCGGAGACAGAGACAGAGAGAAACACTTTCCTAATATAGCTCAAGGAGCCTTGACACCAGACCTGGACAGGATGTGCTGACTTTTAACCAGGAGAACATCGCGGAGACGTCTCCCCGTGTTCTGCCTTCCTCCTTTCCTGATGTTCTGCTCTCTGCTTGTGTCATTATGGCCCCACATGGCCTGTTTGCCTCCTCGTCCTGATAACATGACTTCTCTCTCCCGCAGCGTCTTTATATGGTAACCAGGGAGTGAGGACGGTCCAGGAGTTTCTGCGGTAAGGACGCCTCTCTTCCTCTTCTTCTTCTTTTCATCTCTTACAGATGTACACGCAGCCAGCAGAGCAGAGTGAGGCTGAGCTCTATCACACAGCACAGTGCTGGAATTCACCCGCACACGGCTGGTAGAGATTCGCTGTGGATACTTTAATACCAGAGATTGAAAGTGGAAATGATCTGACCTCAGTGGTCTGAAGCGTTTGTCACTTTAAATTAGGGTGAAGCTGTTCATGATCTGGAGCCAGATCTGAAAACATTTCAGTCTGAGGTTGATATTCATCAAAGTTTGTGTCGCAGTTTAAACTTATTTTGAAATGTAATCAGGCTGCAGCACACTTTAATGGTTAACGTTAGCTTCATTTGAATGTGTTTATTTTGCAGAGACAGCAGTGTCTCAGAGGCCTCGGACAATCTACTGTATGAACTATGTTAGAGTCCTGCTAGGGTCCATTTTTGAAAACCTGAACCTGCACATACCCGTTAACTCAGCACCAGAACCACCTATTACCTGTTGTTGTGTCTCAGTCAAAGCTGCACCTGTTAACAAAAGTCCCGTGAAGCGACCTGCACCCGTGATTAAACCTTCTGCTTTGGGATGAAAAAATGAACTTGGGGCACTCGTGTGTGGAGCAGGAACACATGCATTTGAATGAAGTTAAACCATGAGCGCCATCTAGTGGGCTCCGAAAATAAAGAAAATGCTTCATGAGGTTTCATTTGGCCATCACCAATAAGCAGCTATCGTGTGCATTGTCCCGTTCCTTATGAGCAAAATGAGTTTGGCTGGCTGTGATCTGTCCTTGCATGTTATTTTGGTGACATGTGCATCAAGTTTGGTTGCATCTGACCTTTAGTTAGTGATGCCATTCATTGAGCCTCTCTTTTTAAACCATGAACATTGTCTTGTTTTAGACGATGGAGGAAGATGATGTGAGTGGTGCGTTCAGGAGCGCACTCTGACACAAACTGGAGCGTTGATAAATTGGGAGCGCTGTCTGAATGTAGCGTTGGGTTATCCAGAGCAGCGCACTCTCAGAGTGGCAGAGCGCACTCTGGACACTCTGTCTGTGGAGACGGAGCAGCAGAGCGCCGAGCGGAGTGAATGTGTGATTAACTTAAGCGTTGGTTCATTCATGTAGAAATATAAGGCTCCGTTTCTTCCACCAACAGGGCTCTCATTTTAGTGTAGAGCGTCAGACTGAATTTACCAACGCACCATGTCAGGTCACTCACTCTCCGGGACCGCCAGTGTTACTGGAAGAAGTAAACACTGACCAACGGGACCAGACTGGCCGACCCGTATGCTCTCACTCAGTGGATGGATGATGTCACAGGAAGCCAATCTTGTTTGTTTTGCTATGGAAGCTAACGTTAGCTAATGTGCTAAAGAGTTAGCGTTCCAGAGAAATCCAATCTTCCTCTTAATAGCTCCCCAGTTTCTGATGAGGTGGACATGATAACCCTTAATACACATAACGTTCTTCATCCCTACAACAGGAAATACTTTGTCCCTAACCTGATATGAAGTGTGCGCTGCACATGTGAGCATTTTTGATGATGGCCTCCGTCCAGTCCTTTGGTCTGATCACATTTAACCATAGTTGTCTTTGTTTTTGTTGACGGGCAGTGGCGGCTGGTTTTGAGCCATGACTCCTTCTATTCTGGCTCCCAATAACACAACAAGACCACATTTGAAGACTCCTATGTAGCCTACAGCCCTGTGGGGGAGAGGCAGCTTTATTAAAGGGTTGATAGAATGAGCGAAATAGATGTGTGTGTGTGTGTGAGTGTGAGAGAGAGGGCTGAAACACAGTTGATCTATAAACACATAAAGATGTGACATAACTACATTAATTACATAACGTTCACTTGAAGCAGATAGTGAGCTGCATAAAAACATTATCTGTAGTTTCGTTGCAGAGGCACCATTATGCTGAAAGGACCTGATAACCTGATGCAAAACAGGCAGAGTGATTAGACGAAAATTAAATAGCTGTTGCTGTAATGTGTTACAGATATGAGCACCATAAGGACGTGGTATTTTATTTCATCTTTGTGAATACTTTTTTTTTTTAAGACTGGCTAATGTGTTCTGTGGTTGGTTTAAAGGTCACATGTACGAGACCACTGCAGTGTGTCTCAGTGTCTGGGTCAGGCTGTGACAGCAGCATCTGGACCTGAACACGTAGATGCATAACTACAAGTCATATTTACCAGGCAAATAAGCCTCACCCCCCCACATGCACAGCACGCAGCACAGTTTGCATAGAAAGCGAAAGGATCAGAGGAAAGTTATGACAATGCTTGATGCTGTACAGAAAATATGAATCAGCAAAGAGCAGAGGGGATGAGTATAAAAGAGGACAGCAGGTCACACCGAGTCCCGATCAACAAAGACCTGCCGCAAAATGTAAGTACACAGCTGTTGTTCAATATAAGGACGCATTTCTGTTCTGTTATGTATTCAAGATCTGTCTTAATTCAGATCTTACGGTTTTGAAATTTAACCTGTTGAACAACCAACAGCGTGTTCATACATTTGATGTCTTTGTTCCTGCACATGGAGCGAAACACACAGAAGACAGGACAGCTGGTTGAGAACGGTACAGGATGTGTCAAGAGTTTAGAAATAAGCAGGGGTGGACTAGGACAAGAAGTTGGCCCTGGCATGTCGGCCCAGACCGGCCCACCACCATCCATCACACAAATATTTTCCATATATAAACTATATGGTGAAGACGAGCTGCTGAAGTTCAAACGGAGCATCAGAATGATGAAGAAAGGTGACTGAAGTGACTTTGAACGTGGCATGGTTGTTGGTGCCAGACGGGCTGGTCTGAGTATTTACTGGGATTTTCAGCACAACCATCTCTAGGGTTTACAGAGGATGGTCCCAAAAAGAGACAATATCCAGTGTTGATGCCAGAGGTCAGAGGTCAGAGGAGAATGGTCAGACTGGTTCAAGATGATAGAAAGGCAACAGGAAGTCAAATAAGCACTGGTTCCAACCAAGGTGTGCAGAAGACCATCTCTGAAGCAACAACACGTCCAACCTTGAAGCAGATGGGCTACAGCAGCAGAAGACCACACCAGGTGCCACTCCTGTCAGCTAACAACAGGAAACTGAGGCTACAATTCACACAGGCTCACCAAAACTGGACAATAGAAGATTGGAAAAACCACATTCAGATGGTAGGCTCAGAATTTGGAAGCATGGATCCATCCTGCCTTGTATCAACGCTTCAGGCTGCTGCTGCTGGTGTCATGGTGTGGGGGAGATTTTCTTAGTACCAACTGAGCATGGTTTAAACACCACAGCCTACCTGAGTATTGTTGCTGACCGTGTCCATCCCTTTATGACCACAGTGTACCCATCTTCTGATGGCTACTTCCTGCAGGATAACGCACCATGTCACAAAGCTCAGATCATCTCAAACATGACGATGAGTTCACTGTACTCCAATGGCCTCCACAGTCACCAGATCTCAGTCCAATAGAGCACCTTTGGGATGTGGTGGAACGGGAGATTCTCATCATGGATCAACTGTGTGATGTCATCATGTCAATATGGACCAACATCTCTGAGGAATGTTTCCAGCACCTTGTTGAATCAGTGACACCAAGAATTAAAGAAGGGGGTCCAACCTGGTACCAGCAAGGCGTACCTAATAAAGTGGCTGGGGTTCACCAGCTGTCTCATACTAAACACGTTTTCCAAAAGAATACAACATGCTAACGTTATTAGCACAAGCCTATGGCATTTTCCATTGTATAAATGAGCCTAGCAGCTAGCAGAGATTTCCTCTGCTCATATTTCAGCCAGGATAAATCACACACAGTGTGTGGAGGCTTTATTGTCTTCACAGTTTATTGTTTCTTATCTGTCAAATTAAAGTCAATCAAAGTTTAGTTTCCACTGAGGGAAATGGTTTCAGCTCACAGAGACAGACAGGAGGTCTGTGTCACTGGGGAGGTGCACGTCAGGTTACAGCTCTAAAAAGTGTTGCTGGAGTGAGGGGGCGGAGCTGTGCAGAGAGTGTGAGAGAGGAGAGATGAACACTGGTATGCGTCATGTAACACAACCTGACCCCATATTGATATGAACAGTGTTGTCTAAATTTATGTCTTGCTTAAAAATATATCGATATATTGTTCACAGTCGTTATATCGCCCAGCCCTGGCTCGTAGCATAACAGAATGATGTCATTGCATGCGGACAATGTCATGGCAGGAAAGATGGAAGTCTTAGCTTTGTGTTGCAAAAAGAATGGACACTCTGTCTTTTAGAGTGTTTTACATTAAATCCATTTTAATCAGAATCATGAAAACAACAACCCTCACAGGAGGTCTGTTTTTAAAGGGTTAAAAAAAGGCGGGTTACAATTTAAACAACAATATCATAATATTAATATACGAGCAAGCCATAAGAAACACATGAGAGAAATATTGTGTGAGTGAAAGTGTGAACCCTTTGATGTGTGTTGTAGGTGGAGCAGGTCAGATCACGCTCTGAGCAGGTGGAACAGCTTCAGCTCTGCAACTTCAGGTCACTCTGGACCACTCAGGTTAGACACACACACACACACACACACACACACACACACACACACACTTCAGATGTACGACACACACTCGGATCTAACCATGGCTCCGTTGGCCCCCTGTTGGCAGTGTGATGGACATACTCAACCTGTGGAATGACGATCCAGAGGAGGTCCTCTTGGATCTGGGCTTTGGCTGCGATGAGCCCGACCTCTCTGGACGCATCCCGGCTCGCTTCATCAATCATCAGTCTCAGGCGAGGGGAATAAACCTGCAGGTGTTTCTGGAGGCCCAGAAGAACCGGCTGGACCTGGAGAACCCAGATGTCAACAGTAAGTCTAAGTCAGTGATCGTCAGTTGGCGGTGGCCTGCGGGCCACATCCGGCCCGCCAAAGCTCTTTATCCAGCCGCAGACTATTGATTAAGTCAGAACATGTGAGAGGGGAAAGAAATGCGTTACAGTATTTAGATTATCTGGTATTTTTTCTTCTTATATTGAAGCAACCCCCAAAACAGTTGAGATTGAAATAATTTTATAAAGATTGAGCCAACCAGCGGCACGGGAGCCAGGGCGAAGTTAACCTCCATGTTCGCCTACAAAAAAACGTCATCCCTATTAACCTGCTCATTTTCCTTTTCCTGTTTGTCAGCTTTAGACATTTAGCCTTTTCATGACACTTTCAGCTTTGCTCTGGTAGGAGGAGTTGAAACAATGCATGGGATGTGACAAGCTCACTGATTGGCTATCATCTGTCCTATGTAAATGAATGAGGTGGATTTGGTGCAATGTTTGAGAAAGAGTTAGCATTTGAAGCACAGAAATGGAAGAAGTCACTGAGTGTCAAAAGTGAAGCTCACAATGGATCGATACAGCTGTCTGTGAGCCAACTTCAAACGTGGAAACTGTAAGTTTTCCCTTTTTCACAGTTCTTTACTGTTAATTTTTCAGGTTGGCCTGGTGAAGCTAACGTTAGCATGTTTAGCCCAGTTCACACCAAAGACTTGAGACAAGTTAAAACAGGCAGCTGCTTGCAGTGCTGCGGTCTGCAACATTCTAAAAACCTGCCGGTTCACAGGAAGTGACCTCACCATGAGACGGCGTATCATCTCTAGTCAACAACTCTCTGTGCTTCTGTAACGTTGACAGGAAGTGACCTCACCATGAGACGGTGTATCATCTCTAGTCAACAACTCTCTGTCCTTCTGTAACGTTGACAGGAAGTGACCTCGCCATGAGACGGCGTATCATCTCTAGTCAACAACTCTCTGTCCTTCTGTAACGTTGACAGGAAGTGACCTCACCATGAGACGGCGTATCATCTCTAGTCAACAACTCTCTGTGCTTCCGTTCTGATTTGCAGCTTTTCAGACTTATTTTGTGGCTGAATATAATTTGTAGCTTCTTAAAATCTGAATGAGGGTAGTGATAGTGAGATACTGGCTACAGTGATGAAACCAAACCAGCATCAGATGGACTGTATTCATAATCAATACGCCACAATAATATCAATAACCAGCGCCAATTCATCAGTCAATGAGCATGTGTGTGTGTGGGCGGGGCATAAGCACATACAGCCAGCATTTTAGCTCAGCAGACTTAGTTGTTAGCTCAGTTGTGTATGTGTAGTGTAGTGTAGTATCATATTGCATTATAAACAGTGTTGGGCTTGTTACTCTAAAAATGTAATTTATTACTCGTTACTCTTTTCAAAAGTAATAAAATTATGACACTTATTACTTCCTGACATCAATAATTAATTACACAACTCGTTATATTACATTTCTGTTACACCCCATAAAATTGGTAATTGCGTATCTCCCCAAAATTCAGATGTGCCTCCATGTGAATGTCAGGGTGATCATCGGTATGTGTAGCTAAGGCTAGATAGCATGACTTCTGTTTTTTTGTTTTACCTGGGGGCTTCCAGTTGCCTGTGACCAATATTTTCCCAAAGATCTGCTCTAAAGACGGTGAGTCACTCATGGAGCAACATTTCATCCACCACATCTCCATCCTGAAGCTTCATCACTTCTCTGTGTCTGCAGCTGTCCACCAGTAAAATCCACTTTGGGTTGTTCAGTCAGTGCAGAGCTACAGCTGCCCTCCGCGACCGCGCAGGGCCCACCTTTGGTGCGGTGTATTTCCTGGAGCTTCACGTTGTAGTGCTGTCGGTTGTAGTAGCCGAGTTGATTCAGACCGGAGGTTTGAGGACATTTTCTTTTTCACAGTGGAAAAGTTTTAGTCCGACTTCCTGCAGCAGCAGTGTTGTTGTCATCTTTCCTCCTGACAAAATCAAGGTAACGGGAATAGTTCCAGCCGCTAAGGTAAGTGTTTCCATCTTCCAAACCACCTTACTGCTTTGTGGCATGCCTGCGCAGTGCGACGATTACTAAAATGAATCTGCTGTTGTGATGTTGTATTTTGAGTCAGTGGTAACGTGATAACAAAAGTAACTTTGTAACGTGTTGTTTGGTTTTGGGGCAACTGTGATATTAATACTGATATTTTATCAGTAATTAGTTACACTACTCGTTACTGGAAAAAGTAATATAATTACTGTAACGCATTACTACCCAACACAGATTACAAACAACAGAGAGTCTCACTAGGTCACTTTTTGCGCCTATATTAAAATTACAAGCTAAATTTACAACACAAGTTACACACAGTCAAATGTTGTGTGTAACTTGTTTCCTCCTGCGTAACTGATAGAATTTAATTTATGTTTTTTTATTTTATTATTTTATTATTGCAGGACAGTGTAATCTAACACTGACTCTGTCATGTTTTACAGGTCATCTGAGTCACCTGATGCTCCTCCCTGTGACTCCTGTTTGATGAGCTGCTCCCGGACTCAGCAGACTCTCATACCTTTTCTCCACTGTCACTCCTGGCCACGCTGCGTAAAGCCACGCCGTGCTGATTTGTGTCTCCATTATCAGTTTAGAAGCACCACGCCATGCCAAGCCACGCAGGAGATAGACCTTCTCTGGAGTAGGTCCAAAAGCCAGGGCGCCCGCCGTCAAGCGGATAGCTGTGACGTCTCACCGATAGCAAGCCGTGTGTGTTGTGAGACTGTCCTCCCCTCTGTCTGCAGGAGACCAGAGAGACAGGCGTCTTTAAAAGTCTCTGTGTGTTCAGCTCTCAGTGCGTCTGTAGCTTCTGACTGAGTCTCTGTGGAGTTTAGTTTCTCTCCTGCGTCCTGTTTGTACTTTACATATCTGCTTTGTTTTACTGTTTCATGTTCGCTATCGGCAGGATTAGAAGTTGTGTGAAGCTGCTGCTCGACAGCTCAACATTTCCTGATTTTGCTGCTTCACAATAAAAGTTTTTACTCAACAAAATAATGGGGGACTTTTATTTTTAAGACTACAGGAATTAAAATGTGTTTATCACTGAATTAGCGTAACTTTATTAGCTCCTTTTCTTCAGTAAAGACACGTCTAATGACACAGCAGGGAGGAAAGAGAAAGCAGAAACAGCCACAGTGAGATGATGATGATGATGATGAAGAGCTGCAGACAACAGGCTCTTACTGCACCTCTGCAAACAGCTCCCCTCCAACAGGTAAACTTCTGTTACCTGCCCTGCTGTGGAAAAACACATGCAGCAAAAATAACAGGAGCCTTCAGCCGTGGATCAGCCTGCTGCTTTCAGACATCATCACTCAAGACGAGACATCATCAGTTTAAGACACACCTTCATGCAGGTAGCCCTGTTGTCATGGAAATGCTAATCCCTGCTGGACTGGGCTGACGGCCCAAACCAAGCCAAACCGAGCCAAACCGAGCCAAGCCAAGCCAAGCCAGCCCATGACTGTCGAAAAGGGGTATTACAGTATGAAAAACCATCAGGTGAGACGTAGCATCAGGAAGGTCTCCACCACAGGAAGGCGACTGTGACCTGAGAGCTCCGTTACCAGCTGACACAACTTCAGTATGAAAGCAAGGCTGTCCTCTGATGGATGAGATCATGTGGACAGTCAGGCTTTTCCACTTTTTAGGTGACGTAAATTGTAAATTTTGATTTCAGTTTCCATTTACTTCGAATAAAGTTTTGCTTACAGAGCGTTGTTGTCATTTTTGAACACAGAAGTAAGGATCTACTGAAGTAATGAGACATGTCCTTTTACAAAGACTTGATGTAATTACACTGTGAAACAGTGAAAGTGAAAAACGAAGTTGATTTCATGCATTTGAAAGTGTAATAAACCTGGTCTGTTTAACATCCTGACTATAAAAACGTATGTAATACAGTAAATAGTGACGAAGCACCACAAAACATTTCTGTTTCACAGTCAAACTTTGTCACAGTGACAGATGACAACATGAATTAAAGCTTCAAGCAGCTGTGATCGCGCCCTCACACCTTCGCACAACTCAGAGGTGCTGGCAGGACGCCGGCTGATGCCACTGTTCATTTCTGTGAGATGACATATCCTCCATGAAGTGTGGGCGTTGGACAGATTTATTTCACCATTTTTGTACCACTTTGTGTGTCCACCATGTGGCGCCAGAGAACACACTAGTTATACGTCATGTTGCTGCAAATCAATTGTGGACCACACCATGTAAATTCAAGACAAGTCTTACTTCCTGGTGCCAGTACGTGGCACAGTCACCATGACACTTAAAGAGCATGTAGGACCTTGTATGCTGGAGTTACAAACCACTTCCTGTTTGGTGGCAAAACATGGATATTTGACACCTCCCCACGGTCACGCGGTTTAACGAAAACTCAAGCTTTAAGCAACTTTTGATGTCCAAGGTCTTAAGATGGTACAGACAAAACTTCAAGTCAGTCGGATCTCATCTGTAGGAGGAGTTCGTTAAAGTACAAAAGGCCAAAAAGTGCACTAAAATGACTTCAACTTCTCCATCAGCCCACAGAGGAACATCATCCCTGTGGCGCTCTATATTAAATTTGCGGGAAATGACAGGAGAGACCGGGGGACATTATGTCCAAGCACAGTCAGTTGGGGTTGGGGTGTTATGGGGTATTGGAGGTGGTGGTGCTAAGGGTTTTCATTTCATGTTTGGATGAGTCTGGTTCTAGTGTAGCTGATGGTGTTTGATATTCTGTCAGTGACGTTAAGGGTGGAGGAAAATCATGTTAGGTGTGGTGTGTGATCAGTGGGTAACGCTGTAGGGACAGGTGTCCAGTGTTGCGAACTCCCTAGTAAGGAAAGTAGCTATTGGCTGTCCTGAAAGTCGCTAGAAGTCGCTAGATGACGTCATCGCCTAATTTGCATAATTGGCAATTCGCATGTGGCGGCTTTGCGCATGCGCGATTCATTTGCAGTCTGGACGCGGAGTAGTGTGGGTCTCCTCTCTGCTCTGACTGCAGCTGGGAGTGCTGCGTGAGATTGACCGCCGGTGAGTGCTTTGGGACGGGGGAGGGGCTCACAGCAGCACCCGCTGCTCGATCGTTGAGGACAGTAACTGCAGAACGATACGCGCTTTCACATCAGAGTCTCCAAAACACCAGAAAAAGTCGCTAGATTTGTCGCTAGTCGCTTTTGACAAAAAAAGTCACCAAGAGGGTTTGAAAAGTCGCCAGATTTAGCGAGAAAGTCGCCAAGTTGGCAACACTGCAGGTGTCAGTGAGTTGTTCTGTGAATAAACAAAGTTGCTGTCAAACATTTTCCTTGTCTTCTTTCTTCTCTGTCTCCTTTAGACCGTTTTAGACAGCTGGAGGTTCTCCAGCAGGTGACTACAGCGTTCTCCTCCTTGGTGGGGCCTTCCTCCTCCTCCTCACCTCTCATAGCACCGCTGGGGAAAGACCTGTCTCCTGAGGCCCGGGAGCGGAGGAGTCGTGTGGGCATGCTGTTCAGACGAGCATCAAAGAAGTCACTCAGCCAAATCCACAACCAGAAAACCCAGGAGCTAACCGCACCTGCTGCACCCGCTTCTCCCTGTGCTGCACCTGAGTCACCGCAACCTCCATCAGGAGACAAGACAGTCCCCTTAAAAAGAGTCAAACCTGGAGTCCCAGAGACTGTGTGTCTGAGTCCTCTGGCAGAGGAACAAGGGACTGGTCCAGACCCTCAGCCCCAGTCTAACGAGACACCTTTGATGGGCCAGGAGGAAGCACTCAGACTCAGACAGTGCCCCCCGAGGGAAGGCCCCCCCCTCACAGCCAGCACTTTTTTACTGAGGAAGAGGAGCCCGGGGCCGGCCAGGGAATCATTTGAAATGGAAGAGGCAAGTCAACTGCAACTGTGACAGTTGTCAAAGTTCATCAAGGGCGACACTAAAACAATTGTGGCAGGCTGGTTTGTCTGTAGGACACGAGGCCAGCGCTTGTATCTACATGTCCAAATGCATTAAGTTGTTGCCACGTGATTGGCTGATGAGTGATTTGCATTAATGAGCAGTTGAACAGTTTTTATTTTGAATTACATTAGGTTTTAAAGTGCAAATATCTGATTTCCCAGATATAGTAACATTACTTTAAAGCACTGTCCTGCAGTTTGTTAAAGTGGTCTTGTTGCATATCTCAATCCAGATCCACAGTTTTGATGACAGCAGTGTCACGGGGAGCTACACAGGAGCAGAACACTCAGGTGGGTTTCCACATTTTCTCTTTCCTGCTCACTTTAAAGCACAAGCAAACATTTTCTTCACAAAACAAACAACTGGTGTTTTAGATAAGGAATCCATGGACACACAGACAGGTGTCTGTCACTCTGTATGGCGCCCATGTCTATTTATAATGCTTAATAACACTGTACAGTTAAAGCTAGACAGACTCAGAAATATTCAGAACAGTTTAGTGCAATCGTAACATATCATAAATGATTTTATAATGACTGATGAGGTAGAACATCATCATAGTGCAGTATAATTCTTATAGTTGTATTCAGGGCTGTCGAACAATACATTTTTGAAATCATGATTAATCGCTGAATTTCAATAGTTAATCGTGATTAAATGCACTTTAAATCACACGTTTAAAATTCCATTATTTTGAATTTAAAACCAGTTTTAAAGTCCATGTTAACGAGGTGAAGCAGTTCTTAACAGTGTCCTGATTTGGAATCAAATAAATGCAGAAATTGACTCTGTGATTTTGACAGTTTGATTTATGTCTATCAAATCAGCGCTGCACTGCTGCAACGGTGTGACAGAGGCAAAGGAGTGCAATGTCCAATCAGTGTCAGGGTGGCGTGCAGTTACTCAGAGATAATTTTGATGACACACTGACGTCCAATGATTCGCTTAATGTGACAACACCGTCGCTTTTCAGGAGTTCCAGTTTAGTGTCTCTCTGATTCATGCAGGTTCTGTATGTGTCAAACTATTGTCCTCCCCGACGGTAAGACATATGACTGGTCACAACATGTCCACCCGAGGACGTCCCTTGGACCCAAATCTTCCTCGATGTTGACTGGTCTGCAGTCAGTGGCTGCGCTGTCGTTAACTTCTTTGATTTAGTTTAATCCAAAATAGTGCTTTGCTGACATCAGTCTGATCAGCTGCACCTGTGCGCTCAGCTCATACGTGGAGCTCAAACTCAAAGTCCTTTGATGATATTTTGTTTGACACACATTGACACATTTTTGACTTGTCAATCAAGCCGTCTGAGAGTTTTTTAAAGTGTAATGTGTCATTCAAAAGCACACTGCGGCGGCTTGGCTACAAGTGAGGGTGCGTCAAAGAGACAAAATAGCAGCATGCAAATGTTCAGACCTTAATCTCATTGTGAATGTGTTAACGTTGACGGGTCTAGTTGTAATACTTATAATCACTGTTAAAATGCATTGTAATGCGATTATAAGTTACACTAAATCATCATCAGGTGCTTTTAAGTAAAGTAATAAAATTCATGAAGTATGGGCAGATGTAACAGAGTACAAGCTGGTTATGGGTCTTTACATGGTTATTGATGGTTTAAGTAAAATGAAAAAAAAAAAAAGGAAATCTACAACACAAAATGTTGTAAAATTAAATTTATCGGGCCAAAAAAGCCTTGTGTTAACAAATGAAGGGACTCTGTCCACAGAAACATTGCCAGAGGACTTTTATTTTGAAACAGAAACAGGATGTGTGGAGTCAAAATGAAATATAGTTTTTTATGATTGTGACAGATAAAACATTGAAACTGTAGCGAAAGATGTTTCGATGTCAAAACAACATTTTCACTGCCTATTTGTTGCTGAAAATGCGTCACGTGGCAAAACATTGGCGAGTCACTAGAGTCCTTTTCTCTAGATGTCCTGCAGCTCAGCAGCAGCCGAGTCCGCCTGTGGTCCGGGCGCTAGCTGTCTGGCTGTGACGCAGTGATGGCCAAATGAAGCCTCATGAAGCATTGTCTTTATTTTCTGAGCCCACTAGATGGCGCTTTTTGTTCAACAGAAGGTTGAAAGCACACTGAATTGCCATTCTTTGAGCCTCTCTCTTTAAACCATGAGCGCCATCTAGTGGGCTCAGAAAATAAAGTAAATGCTTCATGAGGCTTCATTTGGCCATCACTACTGTGAAGGGTACAAGCTAACGTTTCCTTTGTCAAAAGGACTCCTGATTCCCGTTCAATTTAAGGACAAAGAAGCTCACTTAAACATATGACTAAATCTCTGGACATGTGAAAGTTTTCCCTCCACTCATCGTCAACAACATTCCCCCTCTGGAAACCATCTGCTGGTTCCACCAGTCCTGATCCAAAACCATCAGTTCTGGTGGACTTAAAACCAAAGATGCTGAGGTGGAGCGAAAACACCCGGTGCAGTAGATGTCTCCGTTTGTTTATGAAGTGGTGAGTTTAAGAGTAAAGTCGTCATCAGACCAAGCAGTGCTAACAAAATGTTATCAAACCGGTAGTCCGCCATTGTTGTTGTTTTTTCTAGAGTTTTCTCATTACACATAGCATCGATAGGCATGCCCGATTGAGAAGATGACAGCGCTGTTTTCCAAACTCCACGTCCACACAGATAAACAGTTAACAGAGTTTTGATAAATCTTCATCTTAGGGGATGTTTCATGACTGAAAACTGTGTTTGCGTGGATGAGAGGCCCAAACATAGAGGGAAATATCCACTAACAAACTATCTCTATACGTAGACCACGGGCCGCTGACCGAGCGTCGGTATCTGACGAGTTGGGAATGAGAATGTGTCGAGACTGTTTGCTTCAAACCTTTACAAATTGTGATGTTAAGCTGGAGGCACTGGATGTTAAGTTATGATAATGATGCACTGTCCCTCTTTGTGTTTGTTGTTTCTCTTTCCTCCCTCGTGTGTGAGCAGCGCAGGGTGTGATACGGACCAACAGCTGCCAGTCAGACAGCAGTGGCTTTTTAGAGGAGCCCTTCATCCCCTCCCTCTCTCAGCAGGCATCACCAGGACCTGATCTCATCAAGGTCTCCTCACTTACTAATGCATACTCACGTCTCTCACAAGACCCCAACTTTATTAAAGTGCAATGCTAACCCACTGTACCTCTTTGACACCACTCAAGGTCACTAAAGCCCCGTTTCCACTGAGCAGTTTGGTACAGGTTTTTCTGTTTCCACAGTGAAAAGTTGTGGATGGTACCAATAGAAGCGTTCCATAGTGTCCCCATGTTTGGTCCCCCCTCTGTTGGGGTACCTAGCACACAGATCACAGATAGTGCAGTGTAACAGTTCCTGTGTCTGGTTGTTTGACTCTGTGTTGTCTGTTTGGTTGCAGGCTCTGGCGGGCCTGTCAGGAGGGAGCACCGACAGCCAGAGCAGTGAGAGGCCGGGCTCCCCATCTCCTCCGTCCCCTCACACACCTCCATCTCTCCTTCACTCCTCGTCTCTGACCTCTTCTGCTGTTTATAAATCTAACCTTCCCTCACCCTGTCCTTCACCAGAGCCTTCACTCTGTAGCCCCTCCCCACTGCCTGTCTCGTTGTGTTTGTCAAAATCTGACCTGCAAAATTCAGAGACAGAAGGTCCACCAGATCAGGTTCAGTCCCCGCCTGATTCACTGCCTGTAGCGGTGTGCGATCGCCTTCCTCCTCGCCCATCCTCAACCGAGCTACAGAACGTGACTGGCTCCCAATCTCCAACTTCTCCCGCCTCCTGTACCTCTGCCTCCCCTACATCTCCCTCCAAGCAACCTGCCTCGTTGATTAAAGGGTCAGAGGAGATTGAAACGGAGGGTAAGGATGCTCCATCCCCCCACCTGTCCACTGCAGTTCATGACTCTAAAGACACAGCAAGTGTCCCTCCTTCTTCCTTCACTCCTCCCCCCTCTCCAAATTTGGATTCGGCCTCCACTGCTATGTCTCCTACACGATCCAGCTCCTCCTCTGGGAGTCCAGGGAACACACAGTCAGAGCAGACTGAGGTGGCTTTGTGTGAAAATTCCCCCTCTTCTTCTTGTGGCTTATCATCTGTGCTTCACCTGTCCCCCGATGAATCTCCCTCTGCGCCTCCTGACTTTTATGTTCCACCCTCTTCATCCTCTCCCTCACCAACTGAGTCCCTCTCACAGAGTCAAAATCAAAATGATTCACTTTCCATAGACTCAGATGGAACAAGTCCCTCTGATCCACCGAGCAGCACACAAAAGAAAGAGGAAGAAACACCGTCATCTCTGTCCTTTCAGTTGGATGAGGACGATCCCTCGGCTCCATCCTCTCTCATTCTGGACTCCTCTGAGTCAGAGGGCTGTGCCACACTGTCCTGCCTGTCTCCTCACCCCTCCACCCCAGTTTGTCAGCCTGCCTCGTCATCTCCATCACACGATTCAGAGGATCTGATAGATCCAGCTGTTGGAGGAATATCAGATCTGACCGAGCAGGCCGTCTCCCAACAGGAGGGACCATGCTCTCATGATCATAACACAGACCCTGCTCCAGCCTGTCCTGTCCAAGATGTTATTCATGATAAGATGAATCACCTCTCCCTGGACCTCGGAGAGGGAGAGGACGAGAGACACACTGACACTGTGCAGACCCCAGAGGCAGCTGTTTACATCTCAGATACAGAGAGCTCTGCGGGCCTGTCAGGAGGTTCTCTGTTAGTCTCTGAGGAAGTATGTAACCAAACAGAAATAGATCCAGAGGTCCCGTCCTGTAGTTTGCATGATGAGCTGTCCACTGGAACCAAACCGGAAGAATGTGAAAGGGAAGAGAAAAGCGCAGAAGATGAAGCTCTCAGAAGTTCTTCAGTTGCAGTGGAAGTGGAGCCAAAGGGTCTAATTAAGATTGAGAGCTTAGATGTGGTATTTCAAACGTCAGTGGATGGATCGGAAGGTGAAAATGGAGACGTGGAAGCCTTTTTTCAGCAGCTTGATTCGGAGGGGCGAGTCTATTGGGCAGAACCCATCCAGGTTTCCAATCCGACCCCTGTGAATGAAGAGTCAGACAGCTTTGAAGCCTCAGACGGATCTCCTGGAGGCCTGGATATTCTAGATCCATTTTTATCTTCATCATCCCCAACAACAACAGACACTGAGCATACGTCAAGAAATGCAGCTGCCTCCTCAGATACCCCCTCCTCCTTAACCCGAACTCCAATCCAATCCCCCTCCGCACCCCTGCACCTAAAGCCATCGATCCGCTCTGTCTCCGTCCAGATGCCTTCGTCTCTGTCTTCTCATATTGTCCACAGGAAGGATGTTCCCTACACGACTGACTCAAAACGCACCCTTCTCCCCAGCGTTCACCCATTGGACACCTCCACCCCTTTCCGTGCTGTACAGTCATGGACAGACCAGCAGATCCAACGGAACACTCTCACCAAAAGGTTATCACGCAGGGCTCTTCATACCACCCCACAGGAGGTAACCGTATCCACGGGGGCCACAGAAGCAACACAAAGACCAGCACTGAACTTCTCTTCGTCTCCATATTTCCCTCTGCTGTCTGGTGACTGGCAGTCACATGACTGTCTCCCCGGGGTGGCTGGAAGTTACCATACTATGTCAGTCTCTATGGATAAGGGGCTGTGGCCTGATGAGGAGGAAGATGCGGACGGCGATGGAAATGAAGAAGAGGAGAAGCTTTGGGAGGGCAATCAGACAGCCTCCATGACATGTTGCTGCTCCTGTGACCATCGGCGTACCTGCTGTGCTCAGAGCAGCTACAACAATCAACACAGTCTGGGAAACAGTCCTGTGAGTAATACCACACTCTCCATGGTGTGTCCTGATTTAATGTCATGTTTTCAGTTCCAATTCTGAACCTGCTCATATCCAGTGGAAGCTTTTCAAAATCAGAGACACATTTTATAATGTTCAGCAGTTTAAAGTTGTTTGCCATCATAAACATTTGTGTTTTACAGCATCAGTACACGTTTGCAGCTCAGTTAATGCTTTGTGGCTGCACTTAAATATGAAATCCTCCTGTTGCTTCTTACGTTACCTCGTCACTTGTTTTAAATATCAGTACAGTGGGAACACTTCTGGTGATCACGTCTGTCCAAGCTGATGATTATTGTAACTGAAATTCATTTTAATTCTCATGCAGATCAGAGTCCTGCACGAGTCCATTTTTGAAAACCCGCGCATACCCGTAAAGCTCAGCACCAGAACCGACCCGTCAAAGTCACACCTGTTAATAAAAGTCTGCGACCCGACCTGCACCTGTGATTAAACACACCCAGGCTCCAGCCCCTCACATTAAGCTGGTTCTCTGTTCTTGAATTCCAAATCCAGCATGCTCCTTCCACCACCATCAAACCTCCTAAGGATCTGAACTCCATGTAGTTAGTCCATAATTAGCGTCACGGCCGTCTCGTCCATCGTGCCGCCTGGCAGGAATTTGCGTTAAAACACGTCTTAACATTGACTTTACACTTAATTCACTCCGTAATTTTTTTTTACTTGCGCCTGGTGTGGACACAATATAACAGACTTATTTTGTAATTCAATTATGCAAATCTATTTCATGTAAGTCGTTACAGTCCAACACTAGTTATACTGTAACACATGATGTGACGCAGCACAAACATGGTACGAAATCAGCAATGATGCAGCTTTCTGTTGGTAGGATGGGACGTCCTCAAACGCTACACAACAGCTGCGCGTGTTTCAGACAAAGGGAATCTGAAATGAAATGTGTCATCAGAAATTCATTTTAATTCAGTTATCAGTAAGTCTATAGATTTATGTGCTTTTTTTATGTGAAGCTGGCTGATGGTGTCACCTGACACTCGAGCTGGTTTTAAAGCACGTCACCTGTTTCAACAGCCAATCAGCTTGTAGTGAAGTCCGCTGGTCAAGTCAAAATGGCCGCAGACGGCGTGTTGGCTTGCTGCGGCAGGTGCTCCGTCCCCGCCCAGCCCTCTGTCTCCGTCCTCATGGTGTGCCGGTGTCGGACGTTGGGTCGCTGCTGCTGCTGGCTGTATGTGCTTATGCCCCGCCCACACACACATTCTCACTGACTGATGAATTGGCGCTGGTTATTGATATTATTGTGGCGTATTGATTATGAATACAGTCCCTCTGATGCTGGTTTGGTTTCATCACTGTAGCCAGTATCTCACTATCACTATCCTCATTCAGATTTGAAGAAGCTACAAATTATATTCAGCCACAAAATAAGTCTGAAAAGCTGCAAATCAGAACGGAAGAGAGAGTTGTTGACTAGAGATGTTATGCCGTCTCATGGTGAGGTCACTTCCTGTGAACACACATTGCAGAACGGAGCGTTGACAGCAGTTGTTTGTTTCAGCTCGTCTCGTCTTGAATCTTTGGTCTGAACTGGGCCAAAGACCGACAGCTCCTCTGGTTCTGTCTGCTGCTTTAACTGTGCTGCAAGCTGAATACTGATGATACACAATATGTAATGAATTCTGGAGTTACTACAACAGATGAATAACAACAAACAGGAGCATCATTTGTTCAGTGAAACTGTTTCTTCTGATTGTTGATGTCAAAGCTAGAAACAGGAGTGAGCCGTGAGCTGTGACGTGTCCACCATCCAGTGAGTCACGATGTTTGCACGCTGATATAAACAGTGTATTTGTTGTTGCCATAGTTCTTGACATGGAGTCCTTTCAAAGCCGGGACCACATTAACATATCAATGTCTTATTTGCATGTGGAGCTTGTGGAGCTCTCTGAGAGTCGCACAGAGGTCTGTTTGTTCCAGGTACAGAATGTGGTGCTCAGAGGCTCAGAGCTGCCTCACCGGGTTTAGTTTTGATCCTGAGGACAGGAAGCAGACTTGACCCAGACCTCCTGAGAGCTCTGGATGGTTCGTAATGTTTCAACAGAAACACAATCTTTCAGTGCTCCATGATCCAATAGGATTTTTTATTAGGTCTTTGACACACAGAAAACCAGTGCTGATGTGGTCTGCTGTCCTGGTCTCATGTAAAGATGGCATTGTAACATCGCTTTCATCTCTTTTTTCAGCATTACAATATTTCTTTTATAATATTGTAAAAATAAATCAATTTTGCAGATGTGAACGCACAGACAATCAGATGGCCACATTTATGTATTTATTATATTTTTTATGAGTAGAACATTTTTTTCTGTAATTTTACTCAACAAATCCCAAAAAAATGTTCTTCTTTTTCAGATTTCTGGACCCTCGCTGTGTACATGTAGCTTAGCCTGAAAACTTTTGATCATTCTTGAACATCCATACTTCCCATTATCTGAGTACGTGGCTGAAAGCTAACTCTTGCACTTGTCCTCCGCAGTACTCCCTCGATGAGCTGGAGGAGATGATGCTGTGTCTGCAGCAATTTTGCTCTGTGCTCAGCAACATGGAGGAGCAGCTGTCTGAAGACCAGGCTGCAGTTTACAGCGCTCTGTCTGAGCAGGACAGGTACACGCTTAAGTTATGAAGCTGTCGGACCCTGACGTGTTCATGCTGCACGCTGACTGTTTATCAGAAACAAAATACACAAACCTCTTTGTTAAACAACAGACCTGCACAAGCACCTAAAGGCCGAGTCCTGCACCGGTCCATTTGTGAAAGTCTGCACCCACCCATATCTGTAAAGCTCAGCACCAGAACTGACCCGTCATTATGTCTAAGTCAAAGCCCCACCCATGAATAAAAGTCCTGCGACCCCAGCTGCACCTGTGCTTAAACACACACAGGTTCCAGTCCCTCACATTAACCCTTTGAAACCTGTGAGCAAATTGGTTTGATTTCTTTTAAAAACATGGGAAGAAGGCAACGAAAGAAGTGACCCCAAAAAATTTGCAAGAAATTAGTAAAAAGGGAAAATTAAAAACAAGAAAAAAAGATAGAAAGTCAAAATAAATAATTTTTCCCCAGTTTTTTTTTTAACAATTTCTAAATCTATTATTTTTTTGCAATTTGTGGAACATTTCAACCAAGTTGCCTTTTTTCCATATATTTTTTAAATTTCTTTTTAAAAAGAAATCGCACCAATTAGCTCAGGGCTCAAAGGTTTAAGCTGTGTTCTCTGTTCTCCATAAAGTTTCGTACATGTAGGTGAAAGTAGTTTCAGGGGCTGTTTTGTTGAAATTTTGTTGGGGGCGCTACTGAGCTGTTTTTTTTTTTTTTTTTTCAAATCAGAGTGTACGACCCAGTAAATATCAAATTTTTCACCACTTCTGACATGTCTGCAAAGTTTCATGAGTTTTTGGGTATGTTAAGGCCCCCATGAGAGCAATTTATTTTGAGGAAGAAGAAGAAGAATTTCTTCAATTTCAAGGGTGCTTGGGCCCTAATGAGTGTGTGTGTGTGTGTGTGTGTGTGTGTGTGTGTGTGTGTGTGTAGGGAGAAGGTTCGCGACATCGAAGAGCTGAGGCGAGCAGTGAAACAGGAGGCTGGAGAGCTGGAGACGCAGTTGAGTGAACTGGCCCATCACTACGACGACAGCTTGAAAATGGTAACAGTCACACCGACACACTCGCACCTGTCTGCTGGAGAGACAAATATATATATCAGTTAAAATGTAATTAAATGCTTAAATGTTATCAGATAATGCATCATTACTCTGATACTACATTAACGGGCCCTTCAGTCAATAATGTTCATTACATCCCACAACACATAAGAGCTGAGCGGAACAACCTGAACGCTTCGCTTCTTACTGGAGTGAGAAATATGAAGTTTATGGGTGTCCTGGTGGCAGGTAGGCATTTTACTCTGGGGATGTCAGAGCTGTGATTGACTTTCCAGAGTGTTACCATCTCTCAAACAATGTCGGCTGGGAACAGCTCCAGCCCCCCCACAACCCTCTAAGGGCCCAAACCAACATCAGAGAACTAGTGGTGATAAAAGCCGACTATTGCGTCGCCTCAAATCACTTGTGTCTCACCTGGTGTTAATTTTGTTGACCAAAAGTAGAATTAAATAGATAAATGAAAGTTTTTCATCAACAACCTTTTTTTCATGATGAAAACAAGACGATGACGAACAAAAAATGATCTCGCTAATAAAAACTGAGAAAAAAATCTGTGTTTCATTTTCATCAATGAAACATTGAAAGCTGAGAACGGCCGTGCTTGCAGTTATCTTCAAATGCTGCATGAGGCTCCAGTAAATAGTCTGTGCCTGGATGTTTCACTCTTTAGCAGAGCGGTGCAGCATCAGTTGTTGGTGTGAGTTGTGAGCTGTAACTCAGCAGTAAATAATCAGCCGTGTGTCTGACTGCAGATGGTGGAGCTGCTGAATGAATTTGTGGAGCTGTTAGCGGTTAGCTCCGCTCGTTAGCTGCTAAACGGCAGCGGAGCAAGCAGCCGCCGACCGTGGGACTTCACATCTGTTGATCCCCGCAAGACTGCACCCAAATCTGAATTGTCTGGGGAACGTTTATGGATTGTTGCTGACTGACAGGCAGGTAGAAGGCTCAGTTATCTGTCAGTGTAAAACTCATCCACAGTCAGACACCCACGGCTGATTATTTACTGTTGAATACAGCTCACAACATGCACCAACAGCTGACGCTGCTCTGATGTGGGTGTTTTTGCTGGCTGATGGAACATCCTGGTGCAGACTATTTACTGGAGTTTACCAGCTCGTCGCTCATTTGGCATTTGAAGATAGTTGCAAGCACGGCTGTTCTCGACTTTCAGTGTACGATAGTCCACCACTAACATTTTTGTGGCGTCTCATCAAAACAGGTTTTATCTCAGTTTCTATTTTCAAGATCTATTTTAGCTGGTCATCGTCTTGTTTACATCATGGAATAAAGGTCGTTGATGATAAATTTTCGTCATAGTTTTCGTCAGTGAAATGAACACTGTTCTGTTCTGTATAAGTTAAGTTGTATTCTTTTGTTTTACCAAATGTACAACAATGTTTTCTGATTATATCTTTTGTTTTTGAGTAGAAGATGCGCAGACTGTTGGACGAGCAGTCTCTGCTCTGCTCTCAACTCAGAGTCTTCCTACCTGGAACGTTGCCCGCATCATCGAGCCCCGCCCCCAACAGGACAGTAGCCACCCAGTGCTGTCTTCTGCCCTGGATCCCTCCGGATGATCCACAGAGCGGCCAAGTCTCCACCTGGAGCACCTGGAATGTGGACTCCCTCAGACAGTCACCTCCTGATTCCAAGTGCACCTGTGAGGGCCTGGGATGTTCTCCCACTAAGGCAGACAAGCTGGACATGATGGGTTTCCTTCAGAGAGTAAGAGCATCACATTATCATCTGTAGGGAAACAAGTAGACAGTGAGGAATCGTCTTCTCTTGCCTGCTACAGTCGAGGTTTAAGACACAATTTTTCTAAACAGATACAGTTTGGCAGATGCCGTCTTTTGGGGGGTTTATAGTTTCATATTATGTCTTACCTTTGCTGTCTCTGCGGTCAAAATTAGTGTCGGGTCATAATCCTGAGTCCCGGTGCCTCTATCAGTCCACACCTGTCAGAAAACATGGAGTCAATGAGTTTAAATGGCCACGAGAGAGAAAAAAAGTCCTCTGACGTCAGATTGAATCCGACAGAGCCTCGATCTATGTCTCTATCTGCTTGTTGAATTGGTGACAACACTTTGGTTCATGCCTCAGCTCACATATAAATGGAATTACCTTCATTAAAGTCTTATTCTATCCATTTATTATAGTTTTATATGAGTCAAAAGATGTACAGAGATCTGATCGATGTTTCAAAATAAAGCCGAAAACTGCTGTTTTTAGATGGATTTAACGCTTGTAATGACACGTTAGTGACATCTAATAAGTTCAGCTGTTATCTGGGAGCCACAGAGGGTACACAAATGTACCTAAAAAGGCCAATTTCAAGATCTTGCCAAAGCGTTTCTTCACTAAAACCTCTCTAAATGTGTTTTGCTTCATTTTATCAGCATCTGTCTGTGCACAGGTGCACATAAGATGCTTTATGATTTGCTACAGTTCAAGGCTGCTACTTCATAATTTCAAAGGAATATTCACTCTGAAAGTGTCAAGTTTTGTCAGCGGAGAATGAAATCTCTCATTTATTCTGTCTTTTTTCTTCATTTAATCTGACCCAGTAGCATCTATACGGACGCCTCCACCTCTCAGTAAATCTCCCAAGTGTCACCTTTGATTTGAGACCACAGTTATTCATCTAGACCTTGTAGTTACAGAGAAATATTTCTTTTATTTTTTTTAGCAGACATCTGAGAAGAGGCTCTAACAGTGAAGTCTTTAATGTGATATTTTATATTATTCCATATATTGGCATCCTCTCGCTAAGACAGCTTTTCCCACTATGCTTCCATGTGTCGATGTGCATTGTACAAGGCTGTAGGCGGGAAACCCTGAAGCCAGCTCAGCAAGTATGGGGTCCGCCCGTTAAAATTAAAATGTTCCACCTTCCTACAAAATATGAAAATGAAATATAAGGAGTAACACTTCGGTAAACAGAGTGATTTCTGTGTTCATTAAAACATGCAGGTTAACTGCAAAACATGTTCCAGTGGTGAATGCAGAATATGCTTACGCTAGATGGCAGCTAATATAGACAATACATATAGAGACAGTACATATATTCACATCATGAGATCAGAGATATTTGAAACCTTAGCACTGTCTAAATGTTGTGTGTCCTGCTTTCCAGCTGAAGGAGTCTCTGCGTCATTCTGTGAACACAGACTCGTTGGAGTAAATGGTAAGTTCAGAATTTTACATGGACAATTTAATCATTGTCAAACAATCTAACCTCGATTGAAGGTTTCTTTATTGACTCCATAAATGATGGTCATTGGCACACAAAGAGGACAACTTCTGATTTACCCTCATTCAGCTGAAGGACAGTTCTTTATGTCCTCTGGGCCGTTCATGAGACTGGCAACATCAGACTTGTGGTTAGGCTTGAGAGGGAGATACAGCTGTGTGTCGTCAGCATAGGAGTGGAACGAGGAGTTATGTTATTTTAATTATTAATTTATTTGTGCTTCTTTCACAACTTTTACATCATCCTTTGTTTCAGGTGCGAGGCGTGCCGCACGAGACTGCATCTGACTGACTGATGAGAACTCTGAAGTTTGCCGAGGTCCTCTAATCATCTGCCCAATCTTTTCAGATTTACAGTTTAGTGATGGGTATTTCACATTTGACTCTAAAACCACTACAAGCTGTAAGAAATGCAAATGCCTGAGTGACTGTCTTTTTATAACCTCCTAGGATTATGCAAAGCAAAGTGATTGTAACTGCATAGAGTAGGCTGTTTGTGAATTATTAAAACACTTATTTACAAGGAGTCTCAATATAAATGTAAGACAGTTATTTAATGAAGATGTTGTTACACACTAGGCCTCTGCTCAGTGAATGCACGATGCTTCAATTAAATAATAGCACTACAACAGACCTTGGAACAGTGAAAACGGGTTTGTGTTGTTTGTATGTTCATGTTCTCCATCAGTCTTTGTTTTTTTGTCTTAAAACCCATTAAGGCTGCTGTGCTGCAGAGGAGGCTGGGAACAATAACTCACTTCAGAGCAGGATGTACCAATTACCAGAGCACAGTCCCTCATCAAGACTTCAAAAGGCTTTGGTCTGAATGGAGAATCACGAGTGTTTTATTTGTAGGGAGCAGAGCTTTGGGACTCACCTGCGATAGACAGAACATGGACAGAAACAATCTGTTGCTCCTGTTTGCTTCACACACAGTGTCACTTCCTATTAAAAAGTTACATACTTGTGCAATACAGAATGTACAAATGTTTATTTTCTTAATACTTCTCAATACATTCAATGTAAAACAAATATAAGGGACATATTCCTGAAATAAAAGCCTTTAACTCCTTTGTTGTGACTGGAATATTTCTGATGAGACAAAGAGGCCATGTTGTATTTCAATCAGGAGTCACCACATCATTTTTCTGCATGCAAAGAGTCCAAGAACTGTTTTGTACACTTGGAGCACCCTGTGGCTTCACATGATACACACGATATATCTTCTTCTTCTTCTTCAACGTTTGCTTTACTTCCTGGATTTTTCCCACATGGAAATTCTGACCAATCAAGAGCAACTTTCTGACGCAGGCATTTGATCTGGTCCGCTTGTAAATGCTGGCGTGAGAACACCAACCAACTCTAGGCAATTATACAACTTTGGAACAACATGAGTCCCTGATTCAGACCAAAGGAGACACCACAGGGCTGAATCCAAATGTTCTGCCTCTGGACCTGCAGACTGAGTCCTCGCAGACTTCAGTTGTACGTAGAGTGATGTGTTTACTGTCATCACGTAAAGTCTGCGAGGACAGACTGCAAGTGGCTGATAGACGACCCTCGAGACTGTTTTACTTGTTGCCGTGTAAACGTTCAACTATCACTGCTGTCATAATAGGCTCGTTCGAGATGAGCCAGGCCTGCGCAGATTCGATCACCGGTGATCAGCGCACAGTGCATGCTGGTTAGTTTTGTGTCCGACTTCATCCCGACTTGCTCTGACGTATTACAAAAGTGGACGGCGATAAAATCGCGAGAGCGAGGCGGCCGCAGTTTTTAGAGCCAGGCGCTGCAGCTGCTCTCCACCGACTGCACTGCCTGGCTCTCACCTGATCTAACAGCTGATTGGTTCAGATGTTGACTCAACAATATGACATTAATTTTGTTGAATTTCAGATATTTGAATTTTATTTGTCCGATCTGAGGGTTTATTCTCTGAACAGAATACATGTTGTGTGACTGATGGAGACTGAAAACAAACTTATATATAAGTCTGACAGTATTTTAATAAATTGACATCATATCGGACAGGAAGTGAGTGTTTCTGTGACTTCCTGTACGGACTGAGGGCTGCTGGAAACTGTCAGAAAACTGTCCGACTTGATCGCAGCTATTTGGCTCTCGTCTACTTTCCAGGTGAGGCGCAGTTCGTCTCGAACGAGCCTATTCATATATAAGTCATTTAAGTTGATGAACAGTGCTGAGCTCATCTGTCCCTCCAGGTAACAAGATATAAATCCCATGTATAACCCTTTTTTGTGACTAAACAAAAATGCATGAATTCATCTCTATATAACAGGCTACACATGTTTTAAAACAGAAATGTGTGTAAATAAGGGCTATCACTTCATAAACTGGGTATTACTGACAGTAGAAACCTTCTATTTCGCTGCACAGCCTGATAGGCTGCAATAATGAAGTGTATGTTCAGTCCCTCTACAGCCTGTACTTGAACACATCTCTGAATCATGACGTGGTTGAATATTATTGAATATCATTTCTGGCCGACACAGTTAAAGTAACATTTCAATAGCCCTAACTATCAATAACTATTTTATACATTCAATATATTCAATATTTTTTTTTTCGGCAGTTGAAAGACCCACGTCACGTCATTATTGCAATGAATTGTGGGTTATTAAATCAGTGAAGTCTGCACCCCAAGCAAACTCTCTGGAAGTCTGCAGAAAGTCAGCTTGAGGCCCCTTGTGGACTGGATGAACTGCAGCTTTGGACGGCCCTTACACTCCCAGACTTCCCCTAAAGTCTGCGAGTCTGCGGGTGTGGTGAAGTGCTGACATCTGGATTCAGCCTGGGTCTGAAAGCAGCCTTAAAGAAAACTGAGTGTGAATCAAAAAGCCCTCGCTTAATGTTAGAATGACAAGCTCACACCTCTGACCACGCTTCAAATTCTCCACACAACACACAGTTCCCAAAAAAATACTGTAGTCCTGTAATTTCAAACAGCAGCAGACTGTTGAGAGCCTCCACCCTGTTGCTTCAGGTGGAGCAGCCCACAATGCATTGCTAACTACAGAACCAAACTGTTTCACACCAGTTCAGTATTTTAGTGTTAGAGACCGGCTGTAAACTCACAGCAGTAGTTTACAGTGTGGTCATCGGCAGCATCAAAATATTCAGGCAAAGATTAAAAACTTTTTATTTTGGTGTGAAACTTAGTGACAGAAGCACTGACAGTGACTCTGACTGTGGGGACTTAACGTCAGCGTTTTAAATGAGACCAGACGTGTACATGTACTAAAAATGGAACATGAACAGCTTTCAGTTGACCTTGGTATGACTTGGTTTGGTGTTTTAGGTGATTTTACAGGACTGATGAGAGATTTTAAAGAACATGTATAAATTTAAACCATAAAAGTTTCTTATCTGCTCAAAGAAAGTCAGGCACAAAGTATATTCTAACAGAGGCAGTATGTTGGGTGTTAAATAACCACTGTGTGTCCCTGTGAGTCTTTTTTATTTCTCTATTTATTAAGTACAACGTGAGGGTGCATCCAGATGGTCAGTCTCTTGAGAGGAGCTAATTAGATGTATATTGATATTCAGCAGCTCTTCAGCCTGTGTGTGTGTGTGTGGGGGGGGGGCACATGATGGCTGCAGAGGAGAGATGATGCTCCTCCTCCGAGCTTCATAAGCCGCTGCTCCAGTCTGTCTGTGTGACACTGCTGAGACGGAGGTAAGAACACACTTTGATTCTTCTCTCAACACGGCTGCTTGTGTTTCAGTCTTGACTCTGTTGGCTCAAACGTTCTCTGCTTTTGATGGATTTGTCTCTATTATTTATCTGCAGCCACATTAATCACCACTTTTGTTGCTTCTTTCTTCTCTTAGTTTCCTTCAGTTTATCTCTCATGTGCTGTGCTGGCTCTGTCCTTTTAGAAAATCCAATTAGATTGCATCTACTTACTTGAGAAAATGTCTGTTAGATTTCAACATGTTAAACGTTTACAGATCTGAACACATGGCAAAATACTGTTGTTTAAATTTGACTTAAGCTTGTGTCAATGCTGTTTTGTCTGATATTAAAGCAGATGTGTCAGTGAGGGACACACACACACACACACACACACACACACACACACACACACACACACACACACACACACACACAGTGCTTCATCCTTTGTTAGTGTCACAAGGTCCACTAATAAATAATGGATTGCAAATGTGTGTGTGTGTGTGTGTGTGTGTTATGTGATCTGTGTGGAAAGCTCAGAGGGCCTCAGAGATGACGACTGGCTGTGTGAGGTCAACCCTGGAGCCTGAACATCGACTGATGACACAGGAGAGCAAACACTGTAAGCAAAGAGCTCAGCCATAAATAAATAAATAAATAAATAAATAAATAATAATAAAATGTTTCAGTTTAAACACAGCTTACATTGTGATTGAGATTTAAAAATAAAACATACCCAATAGCAACCATGCACAACATTTCAAATCTGACTTTGTGCAATAATTTTGTACAACATATTGTGACTTTTACATTTTTTTAGAAGAAGCTTTTGACTCATATTTCTTAGAATAAGGCATAAAAATAAAAGTCCTTACAAACAAATTGTTAATCTGTGTTAATCACACAGGCGAGGCGCACAGTAATCAGTGTGTAGTTCCTGACATGTTTCAGCAGAGGGTACTGTCTGTAGCTCTGGTTGAGGGTGAGAGGCTGTCAGCAGATAAACAGAGATCTGTGTGGGTACATGAGACCCTAAAAAAGAGGCTGGATCACGGGGAGTACCACCAGTTGGTCCAGGAGCTTCTCCTCCATGATGGGGAGTACCACCAGTTGGTCCAGGAGCTTCTCCTCCATGATGGGGAGTACCACCAGTTGGTCCAGGAGCTTCTCCTCCATGATGGATGTTTGGAGGCATATTTTAGGATGACTCAGGGGCAGTTTGACAACCTGCTGTCTAACATCGGTCCATGTAGCTCTGGGTATCCATCAGCCGCTACCGCCAGTTTCTTCTCCATTGTTTACCAACTGTAAACTTGTTGTCGTGACCACCACAGAAGGCCTCGCCTCTCAAATAATCCAATTGGACAATGGGGAAAAAGAGAGAAGACGTGGGGCGCTTTTCCGCTCTGAGTTGAAGTCTTCTCGAGGAGTTCAGAGCGCTCCGGCAAAAACACCAGGCACTTAAAGCGCAGAAACATGAGACGCGTATCAACACGAAAACAGTGAGCAAAAAGCTTCATTCTCAGCCGCCTCCAGCTGATTGGGGCCTGAAGGGGCTGCAATTTTTATTCTAAAAGGTTTCCAATGGAACACTGAAAAATATGACTGTGGTTTGTCTGATTTTTAACCTAAGGCAAAATATGACACTGCAGTCAGACTTGATATCTGCCTTTGCTAGGAAACTAGATCGTATTTAACGTTTTCACCAGCAGAGGGCAGCCATCTTTTAACAAGCCAGCTGGTGACATCACTGTGATGGCTGTTTACTACGATCGCTGAGTACAACACTGTACTTCAGTCTAGTGTATCTAGTTTTTAACTTAATAAGTGTTAGCACACAGATCTGGTACTAAAAGGTGGAGCTGTGAACACTGCAGTCTGATTGGTCAGTAGAGGACGCTCACTCTGGTTTGATGTAACCTCTGTTCATACATCAGTAAACTACAACTATAAAATGAAGGAGAAAAAAATCACTTCATTCACTGGGCCGACTGCCGGCAACTTTTAAGGTGGAACGTTAACTTGTAATGTTACTCAATGCATGAGTTGATGACGTGAATCCATCAGCACACCTTAAATTTACCTGTGACAACTTTGAGCATCACTTTAGTTTTTATATGACAGACACTTTTAGTGCTGACTTTAAAAATATAGATTGATTTGGAGCGGATTATGTGAAGGTCATATATTCTAATCCTCACTTCCTGTGGGCTACAGCAACACTAAACCCCTGAGCTTGCCTGAGAAGGACTAAATGCACAAAGCTGCTATTTTGAAATATCCCATGGAGAGAGACTCTCACTGCAGCCTGTTGGATTTTGTTCTGAAAATGTGGGCGTGCAGCCTCGTTCTGTGGACCATAAACCAGGTGCAGACTTCCATCTGTGTCACCGCTGATGAGGAAATACAGCCAGTGCTGGACGGAGCAGTGAGTGACAACAACCCCGCCCACATTTAAGAGGACTGTCTGAACAGACCCAGGGTCTAGGTACCATGTCTGAAGGTTCACTGCTGGTTCCAAAGAGACTGTACTGAAAGGGTTTGGTGGAAATGGGGCTCAGTCAACTGTTGACATGGAGACACTGCCAAGATCTTGCTGGCTCTAAGGTGAAATACCAGAAAGGAAGAGTTCCCCCCTCAGCAACAGAATTATAACATCAAGCTGATTTTAGCTTCGCCTCAGATCACAAACCAGAAGTTTTACTCTGTTTACTCCTCACTGCTTTCATAATGGCTCCTCTACTGGTAGGGTATATCCATGGAGGTAATCCCAGACTCCGGTTATTCCATCAAAACAGCAAATAAGGTGGAGCTGCACACTATACCAACACATTCTCATTCCAACTTTGTCACATATCGACGTTCGATCATGGACTCTCCACGTCCACATATGATGTCCAAGGTACCCTGGGTGTGTTGGTTGTTGACGCTCTGGGACACCATGTTAAGTTCTGCCTGTTACATGCATTGTCTTCTTTCAAGATACACTTCCGTTTTCACAGGAAGTTTAACGTTTATAAAGAGTCTCTCTCAAAATAAAAGCACTACGTCGGTACAACACCAAGACATGACATTTTTTTTCCTTCAACAACACAAGCACGTGGTTGGGTTTCAGATAACCAGTTCTGGAAACATTTGCTGCTCCTCATCTAGCCAAGTTTGGTCAAAGTCATGTCAGGTCATCTATAAGCGAGATACAACCGTAGGAGACGACGAAAAAATAAAAATAATGGCAGAACATAACGAATCAGTAATATATTATAATATATGTATCTGTGTATAATGTATGTGGTAAAAATAGTTGGAAAAGAATTCTCAGACTGCCGTCTACAATGCTGCCTCCATTAAAAGGTACAATATTACAACCTTGTCCACCATCACCTCGTTTGTTGTTGTGAAACTTTTGACTTCGCCCTTTAGTGCCATCTATTGGCTGTGTCTATGCCATCGTAATGGATGTGGATATGAGGGCAGTGACATGGACGGATCTATTTTCGTACATGGTGTGTACAGGTGTGACTAAAAACAGAGCTGATATCAAGGCTCTTTTCTTTTTGTCTGGTGAAGCTGGTTGGAAATGTAACAGTTTGGCTGACTGTGTGACAGACACGGAGGCGCTGGAAAGCCCGCTGGACAGGAAGTCAGAGATGAAGGGTGATGAAGAGGAGGAGGAGGAGCCTCTCTGCATAGAGAATCAGGAGGCAGACCTGGAGAAGAAACCTCGCAGAAAAGACACGCCTGTCCTCAACTCTCCTCCACATATACCAGGTTAGTACCAAGTTATTATTCTTCACTAAAACTAGAAGTGGAAAAAAAACATCATGGAAGATTTTGGGAGATTTAGAAGCAGCTAGTGTGAAGAATTACAGATTGCAACCAGTTTAAACTTCTCCTGATTAGAATCGCTTCAGCTGAGGTTTTAACTGGGAGCCGAATTATCCACAGCGGTCTCCTCCTCTCCACAACAAACTGACCAGGTGATATAAAAGAGTAAAAACACTGGATAAAGCAGTTTCACGTTACAGATCAGTGTTTCTCCAACTCTGTTTGGCATGCTGGAGACAGGCCTTCAGCCCAGCACCTGCTAATGTGTGCTCCTTTTTTTCTCTGATAACTTAAGATCCAGGAGCCACACATTTCTCCCCCGACCTTGTCGCATCTCGACATTTGGTCGTGGACTTTCCACGTCCGCATATCATGCCTTTACGGCTTTAAAAGATGTCTTGTTTCGTTGGTTTCTGACACAGTATGTCACAGCCCAAGTGCCAGATTTCGACAACCTGGGAGTGAGACTGGGCTCCTCCAGCTCTTTATCTCATTTCCTTGCTTTCTTAAGACAGCAGCAAAATGGCCGCTCTCTGCACAGTAGCTTAAAACAATACCAAGAGGGTGTCATTCAACCATTAGATCTGGATCTTTCTTGGCTTTTACTCCTTACTTTAATTCACACAGTGATAACTAGTGATGGCCAAATGAAGCCTCATGAAGCATTGTCTTTATTTTCTGAGCCCACTAGATGGCACTCATGGTTTAAAGAGAGAGGCTCAAAGAATGGCAATTCAGTGTGCTTTCAACCTTTTGTTGAACAAAAAGCTCATAAAATAAAGACAATGCTTCATGAGGCTTCATTTGGCCATCACTCGTAATAACGTATTGATAATACATTCTAACACACAGAGGTTATGCCTGGATTTGGCGCTCTTGATTACCCTTACCTCACCGTGATACGGTTCATTTGGGCTGGTGTGAAAGCTGTCAATCAAACCCTGGTACATAAACAACCAATCCCAGACCGCCCAAAAAGATGGTTTTCTAAACCACTTCATTTAGTCTGAAATGTTGCCGATAATCTGTCACCGCACAGGAAACTGTGAGTGAACAACTATAGTACATTAAAGTTGGAGCAGGAAGTGGCTCTCTAAACTGTGATGTGAGTTTGGGTAATAATTTGTCTGGCACAGCAGGCAGTACCCCGGTGGACCGATGTGACTTTTGGGCTGACAAAACTGTCTTTTTTTTCTGTCTGACTGCTTCTGTTTCGTCACATTTATTTCTAGTGACAGCACCACATTCCCTGACCCAAGCTATTTCCTTTGTGAGTAGGTGTTACTGTAACTGTTGGAATCAATGGTCAGATCTCAGGAAATTATTAGGGCTGCTGTGAAACTGTGCCTACTTAGAGCAACAAAAAGGTTTATCTTGGGTGTGTCAGTGTACAGGAGAATCAAGAGAGAATGGCAGAAGAAATACCCACACACCAGTTCAGCTGAGCTGGACAGCTACAGCAAAGGTTCACAGGCTGAGATCAATGCCAAAAAGATGTCTTTTTTTTTCAGAACATTGGTGCACAAAAAGAAGAGTGCTCAAAGTGCAAAAATAAAAATAAAAACTGATAGAAACCGCAGCAGACGTTTCAGTCCCTGACTATCATCAGTGCTTCTGACATGTGAGCTTCACAGAACAGATACAGACTCAGACAGATTACCACCAGGTGAGATGAGTCAGTCAGCTGCTGCCACTGATTAGATGACACCAACTCTGAGGAGCAGAGGCCTGATCACAAATCACCAAATCACAATGACCTGTCCATATATATATACAAATGTATAAAAAACATGGCTATATTATACACAGAAAAATATGTGTAAAGAAATAAAAGAAAGGGAAAAAATATAGATACATATACATACATATCAAAAATAAAAGGAAAATTTAAAATTAAATAAACAGATAGATAGAAAAAATTATAAATTGAAAAATTAAAAAAACAAATAGAATATATAAAAAATAGATAAAAAATTAAATAAGATAAATAAGAAACATATATGTGTGTGTGTGTGTGTGTGTGTGTGTGTGTGTGTGTGTGTGTGTGTAATAACATGACAAGGCATATCCAAGAGGGCTACACAGCTTGTTTTAAAAATTAAAACAATTTAACAGATGTTAATGTACTGAAAGTCACATGGCTTCATTTACATATTTATCAACTGATTTATATATATAATTTATATTGAAATTTATATAATTTGATCTAAAAAATGTGAATATGCTTTGTCATATGTTGTATTTTATATTACTTTTTATTTCTTATTTATTATTCTATTTTCTTATATTTATCTACATATCTATATCTATATATAACTTTCTATATCTATCTATCTATCTCTCTCTCTATACATACATATATATATATATATATATATATGTATATAGAAGCACTCATGAAAAGTCAAGGACTGAAACACAAGGAATGTGCTTAATAAACTGACATTTTTGGCTTTGATCTCAGCCCGTGAACCTTTTTTGTAGCTGTCCAGCTCAGCTCGTCCAGATCTCAGCAAATAAAACTCAAGTTGAGTAGAATTTAAGTTTGACACAACATTTTCATTGTCCTCAGTTAAGCTGTGCTGCATCCACTTAAAGAACAAGACGTTTCTCCACCCAGACATCACAGTGAAGTGTTTGTGGGTTAACAACTGACAGCCTGTGTTTTCTTCCTCTGCAGGAGTGAGACTGCTGAAAGCAGAGAAGCAGATGGTCCACTTAGAGGATGAAGAGAAAGATGTGAAGGATTGAAAACTTTAACTTTTGTTGTCAATGAATGTTTTTATGTTCACAGTCTCAATAAATGTTGCTTTGACCAAACACTGTATTTTCTTCACTTCGCTGGCCTCGCACACTTCTCACTGGTCACAAATGCAACGAGGATACACAGCATTTAAAACATATTGTGACCACAGACAACATGTTCTCATCTCAAGTCACATATCAACACTTTGTCAGTGGACCTTCACGTCTTCATATTGTGCGCTAGGTATCCTCCTGCGTCTGCTATTGATGTTCCAGGATGCTGCAACTAATGCCAGGACATTAATCTTAAAGCCGATATCAGCCAATACCAATGATGTGCCGATATTTTTGTGCTTCCCTAATAGGGACAGTTGTTGGGTTTATGTGGCTGCAAGCTCATGAGGGCATTGAGGGGAATGAAATGGCGGACCATCTACGTAACAAGCTCTTAAACAGGATAGAAACACAGAGGTAGCTTCAGTAAAGCTGAAGCTAAAGCAGTGATACGCAGCAATGTCATGACTGCTTGGCAAGAGCATCAGGATGAAGGAAACAGAGGACGACATCGATATAAACTAAAGCAAAACAGTGGGGGAGGGGTGAAAATGGGAAAACGGGAAAGGGGAAAACTACAGAGAGTAAACGATCACATCGAGGCTGAAGTTAGGGCACAGAGCGTTCAATTACACAATGCACCTGATGGGGAAACATCCAACAGGACTATGTGAATATATCTTAGAAGAAGAAACTGTGGAACATGTCATCTGTCGCTGCCAGAAGGATAGGACCGATAGAGAAAAGAGGAAACTGTGGGATGTGTTGAATCTAAAGAACTGATTTAGCATTTAGAAGGAAAAACATGTAAAGCTCTGCTTGATATTTTAAAAGAGACTGGGTTCATGAAAAGATTTTAGTTATTTTATTTTATTTACTTATTTTAATTGTGGCTCAGGTAGAGGTGGGTAGAGCGGGTCGTCCACTAATCAAAAGATCGGTGTTTCAATCCCCGGCTCCTCCAATCTGCATGTTGAAGTGTCCTTGAGCAAGGTACTGAACCAAATTACTCCCAATGGCTGTTTCACTGATGTGTCAGTGTGTTAAAGCTGAGTAGCAGGTGGCACCCTGTAGGGTAGCCTCGACCACCAGTGTCTGTGAAAGTGTGTGTGTGAATGGGTGAATGTGACTTGTAGTATAAAAAGCACTTTGAATGGTCAGATTGAAAGGCATTGAGTACAGATACCCAGTCGACTACTCTTCAGTGAATATTGTGTGAAATGTAGCTTAAAATGTTTCACTTAACAGTAGTGATGGCCAAATGAAGCCTCATGAAGCATTGTCTTTATTTTCTGAGCCCACTAGATGGTGCTTTTTGTTCAACAAAAGGTTGAAAGCACACTGAATTGCCATTCTTTGAGCCTCTCTCTTTAAACCATGAGTGCCATCTAGTGGGCTCAGAAAATAAAGAAAATGCTTCATGAGGCTTCATTTGGCCATCACTAATGGTTGGTATACTACTACTGAGAAGAAACATGAAGTGTCATGACGAAGGCACAGCATTGCTCAAACATAAACTTATATTTAAAGTGAAAAACTTCACCTTGTCTTTATTTGTTTTTAATCAGCTCGTGAACAGTCAGACATGTCACTGTAACACTAGAGCTCACCTGCAGCTCACCTGTCTCTGTGCTGCTGCCATCAGGAATCTCATCCTTACGTCAATCTTATGCAACAATGTCAAAAAATGGTTTACTGATTATAGAGCAGCTTCTGAAACATTCAGCGTATAATACTAACCACCTCAAACCTCCATTGACTCCCATTCAGGTGCTTTGTACTGCCAGTATCGTCAGGTCAGGTATGTTTCATATTTAACTCTTCATTAACAGAGCTCACTTTTTACAGAGGACACACAAACCTGACTGTCCTGCATACGTCTCACTGGTAACACTGAGGAGTTAGGATGACGAGTGCATCGTTGATGGAGATTGGTAAAAATATTGGTAGAGAAAATTCAGCAGTGCTTCGACATGTAAGCCTTGTCAGCTCAAAAAATAACATACAACCAGAAAACGCACATTAGCCCTCATTTATGACACGAACATACGACTGAGCACTGGGTGTGCTGTCATTTCCAAGCAACGCTCAGGATTCATCAGTGTGGACGTAAGTGGAGGCTACGGACAAATGTCATGTTTGGTCTCAACTCATGTAAGCAAGTTTGAGTCAGTGTGGACTTGAAGTGCAGCCGAGTGAATCTGGTTGAGCAGAAGATTGATTAGATTGTATTCCAACTGACATCTAAGTGTTTGCAGCCACATATTAATCAGTTAAAAATGTAAAGCCGCCACATGGACACACGTTGTATCACAGCTGACAGTTGCCAGGCTCTGTCTGAAGGATGAACGCCACTGGTGGTCGGCTCTAATTTATCTAGTAGTAAAACAATGTATTTAAACACTAGTGACCCATGGGTTATTACATTTTTTATGGTTGTTCGGCTCGGACACGGGTGGTGCATCTGTATCTCCTCCGCCACCTCTATCCATCCATTTTCAACCACTAATCCAAGCTGGGCCGCGGGGCAGCAGGCTGATCAAAGTGTTACAGACGTCCCTCTCCCCAGCAACATGTTCCAGCTCCTCCTGGAGGACCCCGAGGTGTTCCCAGGCCAGATGAGATATATAATCCCTCCAGTGTGTTCTGGGTCTGCCCCGGGGCCTCCTACCAGTGGGACGTGCCTGGAACACCTCTAACAGAAGGCGCCCAGGAGGATCCTGATCAGAAGTTGAACCATCTCAACTGACCCCTTTCTACATGAAGGAGCAGCGGCTCTACTCCGAGCTCCCTCCCAATGTTTGAGCTCCGCCCCCTATCTCCAAGGCTGAACCCAGACACCCCACAGAGGAAGCTCATTTTGGCTGCTTGTACCTCATTCTTTGGTCTCTACAGTGACCATAGGTGAGGGTTGGGACACAGATGGACCAGTAAAATCAAAAGCTTTGCCTTCCAGCTCGGCTGCCTCTTCACCTCGACGGTCTGGTACAGAACCTGCTTCACTGCAGACACCGTGCCAAACCAGTCCATCTAACGCTCCATTCTACCCTCACTTGTGACCCTCGAGATACTTGAAATCTCTCGCTTGGGGCAGTAACTCATTCCCAACCCAGAAGGGGCAATCCAGTGTTTTCCAGCAGAGAACCATGGCCTCACATTTGGAGGTGCTGACCTCCACCTCCGCTGACACCAAAATGGAGGCAGACCCAATACGCATGAATGCCCCTAAATTATAAGCTTTTATATGACTGGACTATTACAACAATGTCATTATGATATACCGTAAAACTTCAATTAATAGCACAGGCTATTATTTGCTTGAATCACTGAACTCAACAGTGAATGATAACCCACGCCATGTTTACTAACGCTCGATCATTCCTACACTGTGATCAGCAGATAAGAACCCTTCATGAATCACATGCGAACCCTACTGTAAGATGACTTCTGCATTCAGCTCTGTGCTGGTTTGTGCGCTTGACTGATAAATGAAGGCCAATGAGAGCACAACTGCATTAAAAACACATAAATGGTTCCAGCTGGACACGAGAGGAGCAGGACGAGCAGTGGAAACTAAAAGCAAGCCGATAGACACAATAAAATATACAGTATAGCCCTAAAACATTTTTATCAGTGGACCTTTAAATAATCAAAAAAAAGGTACAGTTAAGAAATTCTGGAAAAAAAATGCATGTTGCAAAAAAGTTATAGTTTGAGAAGAGATTTAAAGAAGTGATAGGTCCACACAAGGCAGTGTTAAAGCGGAGAGACATCACCAGAAGATAAAGAAGTGATAATGCAGCAACAGTTACCGACACAAGACTGAAATGAAGCAGAAGATCAGTTAATGTACAAGGCTGCAATACACAAATAAAAACAAAGACTGATTGTCACGTTGTAGTATCTTAGGATGTGACATCACGCTGATGTCACACTCTATACTATAAGGTCACTTTCGGCGACGCAGAGAGATGCGCTGCAGTCTCCTGGCTTTCCCCCTGGCATCAATGGGCCGCATCTCGGTGACCTTTGACCTCAGCAGCCGGTGGGAGCTAGCTGCGTAGCTGGGTCTCTTGCAGTAATGGATGACAGGGCAGTCAGGCTGAGGGCCTGCATCAGAGACAGATTATACTTTGTTTGTTCAAACCACATCAGGTCTCCTTGTCATCCCATACATTCAAACTTTTATTCAATATGTAATGAAACTTTTATCCTAAATCTAAGACTTTCATCACTAACAGCTGCATCTTCGTAACTGTTGTGCATGTAACAATAAAGGACTTGAAACTTAATTTATAATATAATTGTAGTGTCAATTAAAACTGGACTTCAGTAAAACCACAGCAGTAAAATATCTAAAATGTAATTGTGAAATCTAAATCTTTGCACAGTAGCTGACTAATAAATACTCTGTGTCTGTCGAATACACGAAGTAAATTAAAAAGTACAGTATTTGCCTCTGAGAGTCGAAGCATAAGTCACAGTACATTAGAAGTTGTACCTAAGCAAAGTACTTGAGTAAATGTACTTAGTTACATTGAAACTGTGTAACTGTTCCCACAGCAGGATTCAAAGTGACAAAGTTGTTGGGACACGTACCGTTTGGACGCTGACGCTGCTGCTTCTCTGTGTGACCGTCAGGCTTCTTCCTGTCTGTGTCATTGGGACCTGATCCCAGCGGGGACTCTGCTGCTCCACCTGGATTCTTGTCTCCTTCCTCCTCTTGAGGCTTTTGCTCCTCCTGCTGCCCTCTGTTCTCCGCCTCCTCCTGCACCTCCTCGTCTGTTTTCATTTCGTCCTGTCCTGTTTTGGATGTGTCCACAGTTCTGTTTGACTGTTTCTCTTCTTCTGTGTCCTTCTCTTCCTGGCTTCCCTCCTCTGCCTCCTTCTTCACCTTTTCCTTCGTGTCTACCAGCACACACACACACACACACACACACACACACACACACACACACACACACACACACACACACACACACACACACACACATATGAGCACATGAAACATGCTTTTCAACATTTTAGATCAGTGTATTATGTTTGTTTTGCACGATTTTAGAGTGAAAAAAGGAAAGGAGCACCATGCAAAAGTTTGGGCACCCCGAGACATTTGAGCTCTCAGACAACTTTTCCCAGGGTCTCAGACCTTAATGAGCTTGTTAGGGCTCTGGCTTGTTCACAGTCATCGTTAGGAAAGGACAGGTGATGCACATTTCAACTGACTCCTGAAACCTTGTCCCAACAATCAGCAGCCATGGGCTCCTCTAAACAGCTGCCTAGCACTCTGAAAACTAAAATAACTGATGAAGACTAGAAGAAGATAGCAAAGTGTTTTCAGGGAGCTGTTTCCTCAGTTCATCATGTCATGAAGAAATGGCAGTTAACAGGAACTGTGGAGGTCAAGTTGAGGTCTGGAAGACCAAGAAAACTTTCTGAGAGAGCTGCTCATTGGATTGTTGGAAAGGCAAATCAAAACCCCCATTTGACTGCAAAAGACCTGCAGGAAGATTTATCAGACTCTGGAGTGGTGGTGCACTGTTCTACTGTGCAGACACACCTGGACAGGTATGACCTTCATGGAAGAGTCATCAGAAGTTCAAGCTTTGCTGTTAAGTGCTGATGACATACCAGTGGAGCCTTAGCTTACTGTAGCTGTCCCATAGCTGATGTGAACTTTCTAAAAAATCCGAACTACTATTTTGGCTTTGAAAATACCCCAAGAAGTGTAATTTGTTAGCTTTTTGTAAGCAAAAAAACAAAAACTGAGCCTGAATACAGGACTTCTTTAACCTCTTCTATTCCCTTATTCTTTACCTTTCTCTCACTTGTGGATTATAACCCAGAAACTGTATTTTGTGCAAGGTGTGATGTGCGAGGCCGCCAGATTGTGATGTATCGTGGGAGTCTGCCCTTTAAGACATATCTTGTCCTTTCCAAGTGTAGTGTACCATTTAGGTGACGTAGCCACATATTGTAGGTTGGAACTGTTGTTCCTTCCCATGACATTAATAATGGCCTTTTTACCGCAATGATACAGTAAGAGAGGAATTTTTGTTGGGTAGTGGAGAGTTGTCTTAATGTGTCAGATACACCCAGAATGATCAATATAGGTTCTGGTTCTAGTGAAATATTAATAATTTCTGCAATGCTGTGGAAGATATCAGACCAAAAAGATGCAACCTTAGGGCACAAGACAAAGCTGTGAGACAGGGTTGATTCTGAGGTTTGACATTATCACAAGTTGGTGACACATTTGGATACATGTTGTGTATTTTGGCCTTGGAGTAGCTGAGACTGTGTCGTGTTTTAAAATGTGTAAGACATTGTCTGGCGTTGTTTGAGCATTTGTGTACGTGTTTGAGACTTTCTTCCCAAATGTCATCTGATATTTGGATACCTATTTCTTGTTCCCAGTTGGTTTTGGAACTTTCTGAAGATGGAGAGACGAATGATGGCAGGGTGTCATATAGGTAAGAGATGGAGTTAACTTGGTTTGGTGATGTTGGTGGGTTGTCTGTTGACTGACTCTCGATTTCAAATCCTATTAGATGTTTTCATATTTAATCTTTAATCTGTAAGTGTCTGAAAAAGAGAGCATGCCTATGTTGTACCTGCCCAGAACCTCCAGAGAAGAATCAGTGCTACCAACATCCGTTGCAGATCGCAGGATGGCTACTCAGAGCTGACATGCTTGGAGCTACTTCTCAGATCTGCACTGGAAAACGTGGATCCCAGGCAAACATCAGGAAAAGCCATGGTATGATCGATTTATTTGAGTGAGAGTTATTAAGAGGTCAGCGTGGCTACCTTTGGCTGCCTGGTCCTTCCATGTCTCCCTGTTGTGATGAATCTCTTGGTTCCATGTGCCCTTGAAGCTCTTGAAGTCCACCGCGGTCAGAGAGCAGCTGCCCTCTGAGCCTGTGCTCTTCACACTGGAGTGCTTTCCATCACTGCCACAGATACTGTTGACACTGCTGACAGTGGAGGCATGCGTGTGCCCACACAGAGACATACAAACACAAACATTCAGTCATGCAATTGTATATTGATTATTTGAACTGTGGAACTGTGTGAGGATGAAGATATGCCAATAAGGGACTGAGTGCTGCTGTGTACCTCTGGCTTCAGTCAACTCTGGAGTGTGTATTAGGGTATAACCTGGGGCTGTGGCGTTACGGTCCAATCATAGCGTGTATTTATTTATTTATCTTTTGCTGCTATTTTGTCTCATAGACACACCCTCACTTGTGGTCAGGCCACCGCAGTGACTTCCTGCTGCCACAGTGATGGAAAATAACACACAACTACACATTTCATTTTGAAAGAATTGCACCTTGTGTCTGTGAAGCGTGGGTAAGCTCCTTATTTAATTGGCAGGTACAACTTTTAAAAACAGGCTATTCCAGAAGCGTAACTTGGAACGTCCCGCCAGCAATGGAACGGTCTTAATCTGCAGCAACAACACTCACAAATCAAATGGACTACGCTAGCGGGCCTGTCGTCCTCAGGGGGCAAAGTCAGCTAGATTATCTGTCCCACATCCAGTTGCTGCCGTATTAGTATTAGTTTAAATTTTAAAATACCAAGTAATCTCTGCTCACTGGCCTCATCCCTGCCCTGAAGGCAATGTATAAGCCCTGAGAGAGGTATTTGGTTGTCTGCTTCCATCATGTGACAAAGCGACTGTGACCTTCAATGATGCACCAGGTAAAAGGTCACCACAGCACGCGATTAATCAGCGTCAATTTTTTTTCATTTTTTTCTGTGATTGATTATTTAAAATCAATCATTATTTTGACAGCCCTAGTCATTTTACATAGTATCAGGCGTGTAATGGAGAATGTAAGGTCTTTTGTATATCACCTAGAGCGTCTGAAGCCAGCCAATCCAGAGCGAGAGGCCTCCTCAATAAGCGGTGTCACAATCTTCTCAATCATTTCCGTCAGCACGGTGAATGTTGGCTCCACGATGAAGTCAATGAATCCTGCAGGAAACAGCAGCCATGTCTGATTAACAACAAGTGCATCTTACTGATTCTGTCCACAGAATATTCATCTCAGGAGGTTTTCAACAGATCAAGATCTTTGATAGTTCACAAAGCCTGCATTAAGGTTACCAACAGGTTTTATGACAATCAGACAGATATTCATTCATTAACGTAATGATCTCTACCGGCTACACTCTTCATAAAAAATACTGTTGCTTCTTATTGGTCGACTGCAGGAACATTTTGGGGACATGCTTTAAGGAGTTACTTTAAAAATCCACCAAGTTTGGTGATGTTTGAAAAAACTGTCATTGATTTATGGTCAAATTTTGCAAAAGGCCATTGTATTTGTTTGGAGCTGGTGGAGCCCCCTATTGACTGATTTAAAAATAGTTTTACACACTTGGTTCAAACATTAGAATTTATAATATCTTTTTAGCCCCTTTTTTTGGGCACCCCCTAGTGGTCGATTTGAATTAAACTTTAAAGGTTTGATTCAGGTTTCATATGTTGACATTTCCTAAAAGTTTTGTGATGATTGGCTCAATGGAGCCACAGCCTCTCTAAAGTTCTTTGGTCAGTATCATAAAAATGCAGTGAAATATATATCAACAATTAGAAATCCACCATAACAATATGTTTTTTGTTTGGAACATAATTGCGTTCTGAAGGGGTTGAATAAAATGACTTTGAACACTGTTAGAAACATTTGGGCTCATGTAAGTACACAGCTGGTGTGGCTGCACATGGTCTGTGGTTGTGAGGCTGGTTGGATATGCTGCCTAGTGGCAAACAACATAAGAGACGTCTTATGGTAGTGAAATGAACATTCAGTTTACGGGCAACAGCTCTGGTGGGCACTCCTGCAGTCAGCAGGCCAATGGCACGCTCCCTCAGAACTTGTGACATCTGTGGCTTTGTGTTGTGTGATCTAATGGCACATTTTATTTATTTATTTATTTACTTTTACAAAAGAAGTGCTCACTGACACAGATTTGAACAAATTTTCAAACAAAACTTGAGAGAAACAAGTCTTTTGTGTGCATAAAAATAATCTCAAATCTTTAATTTAAACCTGTAAAAAATGGGAGCAAAAACAAATTTTTTTTTTACTGTAAATTTACAGGATTTGTGGTGTTATTTGTATACCTTACCAATCTGAGATTGGGCCACCATGGTGGATTTGCGGTCACACAGAGGCGAGAAAGGTAGACCCAACTCTGCTTCTTTATCACCCTGAAAACAAGTTCAGCATCACATGGCGCTGTTATCACACGGTCATTTGGACAGGTTCACTCACACATACGTTGTCATTGTTATGGTTTTTTTTTTACTTATTTATACTTGAAGTTTTTATATCCATATCATATTATGTATGTTGGTTGTACATGTAATGCTGTTGCTGTAACAGGTGGAGTTTGGACCCAAAAGCAACACCGGGGACAGGGGGATCAGTTTCACTGAGCTTGAATGCACCACTTCAATAAATACAGGGAGTGCAGACTGGTGAGGCAACAGAGAGCATCAATGTTCGGTGTCAGTGTTCACAGAGCCCCCAGGAGAAGAGAATCTGTCTACAGCTCCCCATGTGGAACACTAAAGCATCACACAGGTGAGTTGCTAGCATCCACCGGGTGCACACACACAGCAGACGGTTCAATTGTGTGTGATGGTGACGGGAGGAGGCAGCCAGAGAGTGATGTCAGAAGAGCTGAGATTCCAAAACCAGGAATATTCACTGAGGAAACAGTCTCTCCAATGTGAAGCTGGCTGCGGACAGAGGAGAGCTTGACAGCAGCAAAGAAACATGGAATCCGCGGCACACACTCAAAGGCAAGGCATACTGCCACACAACAAAGCACACCACAGCCAGAAGATCACAGGTGACTGGGCCGGTAATCACTTAGGAAAGTTGGATGATGTTCTCTCCAGAAAGCCGCAGAAAAAAGGCGAACAGAAAGCAGTAAGGTAGACGCACCGCACAAGGTCAAAAACAGAAGGCAGAGTTGTTTACCGGGGATCAGACGAAGCAGGAGAGTCAGGGACAGGCAGGGTCAGTACGGAGGAAGCAGTTCGGAAACAAACACTGGGAAGTCTTGTATGAGGCAAGGAATGTACTGTTTTAATGCAGCAGTGGCCGGAACAGAAGTCTAAGTGGAGCAGCAATGTTGTTTCTTAGCAACCAAAAGATTAATTGGTCTATACGTTAGCTTTTTTGGGGGGGAGAGAGGTCTGGATCTAATCCTTGGTGCAGAACAAGTTGCCATATACCTTCAGTTAAAGCCAGCCTGTGAGCCAGTGTTGAAATAATAGGAAGCCTGATTTTTTTTTTTTTCAATATTTTTGACTTTTTTTTTTTGGTGGCTACCTGTCTGAAGAATTCCTCCAACAGGGATGTAGTCCAGCGATGATGAAGGTCCCAACGTTTAGCAGGGTGGCTGATGTCAGCGGTGTGCAGGAGCAGGGATAAGGCCTTTGGTTTGTCAATCCTGCCCAAGAAAAAAAAAAAAGTCCAGTCAGTCACTGCTGGGCAGCTGTCAATCAAGCAACATATGCTGCTATCTAAATGCTAAGGAAAGCACTTGCTCATTTGTAGTAATATCCTACATATTCGTGAATTTGGGTACAATTTATGAACCTAAAAATATATGGTTATTGTGTACCAGTGGGGCCCCCGTGCCCTTAGACACCGCCGCCATTGCTTGGAAAAGGCAGTGCGCCTCAGAGAGCTGGTGATGAGAGTGGACATGCACCTCTGTGTCTGTGAGGCTGTGGTATATGTACTGGCTGTGAGTAATGAGGAACAGGTGAACTGAGTTGCCTTAATGAAGCTGGTGTGACTGATGCTGAGACAAGGGGAAACCAGGGTGAATGGAAAATTACTAAATGGGAGCTTGGTGACTGGGCAGGCAGAAGTGAGCAGGTGATCTAAAATGCGTAACTGTGACAAATATATTTAAACATTCAATATAACCAAGGTCATATGTAGAGGGCCAAAGAATTTTTTTTTCTCAGACAAGGAGGATTTTTATTCATTTAGTGGAAAAAGTCAACACGCACTGTATTCAGTTAAAAAAAAACGTCATGACAAAGATATTCACTTGGTACACCACAAAACAGTTTTACTGTTTACTGATATCTGAAACAATAATGATGGTGTTAAACCAAGATTTGCCTCATGAAAGACCTGAGTCAGGTTCATAACTTGGCTGAATGTCAACAAAACTGCCACAGACTCAGAGATGAAATGCACTACTCACGCCTCGGGCTGCTGCAGGGAGCTTTTCATGGCTTTGATTTGCTGGAAGTGGCACGACATGTCTGTGGCCAACACCATCTCCACTACCAGTGTGCGCAGTTCTCTGAAAGTGAATGAGAGTGAAACATCTCAACAACCACTGGATGGATTTCCATGAACATTGATGTTCCCTTCAGAATAAAGCTTAGCTAAAGTTCAATCAGGAAGACCATCTAGGTGCTCACTGAGGGTGTTCACTTTTTCAGTTGTGAGCCAATCATCTTGTTGCTGTCAAATTTGAAAACTGTTCCTTTCTCTGCTGCTGTCAGCTGTTATTTCAGTGTCACATCGATGCATCCTCCTCCACCCCATTCACCTCCTGTTTACCCTATAGGTACCAAAGAAAATTACAAAATACTTACAGTGTCGTTTATTCCTCCTTTCCTCTAAAATATTCCCAGTCAGTATTCCCTTGTTCCCCATAGTCTGGTTATCCTCAGCTGTACCTACATTTAAAGAGGCATTTCACTGCTGGAGTGATGGTCTTTTCATTAAACTGAACTGTTTCTGCAGCAGAGAGATGAAAATACTTTTGAAATTGGTGCTAAATGAGCAGAGAAAACAGAGGAAAATGGCTGTGGCATTTGCTTTTACTCAGGAGGTGTAAAACTACAACTACAAGAACAAAAAGTGTTCTCACTGGTGGGTGAAACAATGCAAGTAGCCTGTCCTAAAAACAACATGGTGGCTGGCTGAAAACAAATGATTTTGAATGAAAGTTACACTTGAAACTGAGATATGTTTCTGAAGACATTTAAAGTGAGAAATAAATAATGCAGTAACAGAATGTTAGTTCATTTTTGATCAGTGCTGCTTGGTTCTATAATTTGACGTCAGTTTTATCCAGGCCCCTGAGAGCTGCGCTTGGCTTTGGCTTTGAGGCCAATTTTCATAGTGGTACTGCAATTTCCGGGGTCCGTCACATGATGTCATTGGGCCTAAAAAGACTTTTTTTCCCCCATAGACCTACATTGGGAAAAAGATGTCTATAAAGAAGGGGATACATTTTTTTGAGCGTCACAACCCTCATGAAATTGACTCGAAACACAATCATGATTGAATCCATTTGGTCTGAAAACATCTGGAAAGTCTAACAGAACCACAAGATAACATTATTTTATCCTCATACAAGTTGGCTGAAACAAAGCTGCTATATGGGCCAAGCACTGATCATGCGAGTAATTTCTAACAGTGAAAAATCAAGCAATTTTGGCTCCATGGGCCATTGAGCAGATAGGAATGTACGGAGCCCCGGAGCTCCAGGTCTCTTTATACATCCATGTTTTTTTACAATACAGGTACCTGCATAGCACCCACTTCCTCTTCACAAACTGTCTTATTACAGCTTAACAGTGCACTAAAATGTTTCTGAAAACATTTTAGGTGAGAAATAAGCAATACAGTAACAGGATCTTTCTTTATATTTGATCAGCACTGCCTAGTCCTACACTTATATGTGCATTTGACAGGAGTGGAAGGGGAGCTCTCGAGCTCTCTCTTGATCCGCTTCTGTACTCTGGTGTCTGTGGTGGTGGGCACACAAAAATGAGGATGTACAATCTGTATTTCAAGCAACAGCCCCAGAGCAAATGACCAGGGAAATGTGGCTGCTGTTAAGATCGAGGGAAGTTTACCACAGTTCATACGACCCACAATATTATGATACCAAGCAGCTGAAAAATGACGCCAACATGGTAGTGTCAAAAGGTGCAGTTCCTCTGATGGCCACTTGAGGCTTGGTTCAAGGTTAGCAAAACAAAACATGTTTACAGCCGTTAAAACAACACAGTTTTTGTCTTTATAGCTAATTTCAACATTCATGAACACTGTTCAGCGAATGGGTTTTTATATAACTCGTCCGTTTATGTTTTATTAAGGCTTGAAGTTACGCATAATTAAAAACGGGCTGAGTGACAGGCTGTCTGTTGGTAACTTCTGGCTCCAAAAGAACAAAATGGCAACGACTGAAATGCTGAACTCAAGGCTTCAAAATGTCCACAAACCATTTGGTGACATCATGGTAGCTTTGGCCAATATATTTACAGACTATGTATTGTACGAAGCTGGTTGGAAACCAGTAGGTACCAGTAGGAACTGATGAGTGTTTTACATGTACCGATTCACACAACAAAATTATACTGTAAGTTGTAAGCTGTATTGAAAAGTCTTCCAAAATGTTCTTATGCTAATTCGAGAGTAGAAATGATCAATTGAAAAGAACAAATTATGTTTTTTTTTCTCCATGGGCTCCCTAGGATTATGATGAAATACCTGTGACATGTCAACCTCAGCTGTCTCCTCTCACCTCCAGTCATCTTTGGTAAGATTAGAAAGGATGTTCATTTCGTCATCGTTCTGTAGAAGGCGAAAGGCAGCGCTGACGTGGTAGTTCTCCAGAACAGCACGGTCATTGTACAACATGGCTGTGTCTGACCTGCAAATCCCACACAGCTGCAGTCATCATAAGGCTCATAATGCAAATAATTATAAAAACATAAAACACTCTCCAGGTTAGTCGTGTTGGTAAATGTGTTTTATTGATTGATGCATTGATTGTAATGTTGTAGCATTTACCCTTTACATATTTCTACACTTACCTGCAGTGACTGAAATAATACAAATGGTGCTTTGTGGATATTAACCTGGTCTGAATATGGAAGTTATTTGTAGTCCCTGTATGTTCATAGTCATGGATGGCAGCTGCAAAAATTATGGCAAAGATCTCCAACTCAGTGAGCCAGTGCTGAAAGAGAGAGAAAGAGATTGTAAAAATTAGTGTCACAAAGAAACAAGAGTCACGTAAACCTGATACCCCACATATTTGATATTGTACTTTCAAAAAGTTAGGGGACACTCTGACGACAAATTAAAAGAAAAGTCAAAACTGCCCAGCAGGAGCAGAGATATCCTGATTTGAAGTCCCTAATGGGGGTCAGGCCTCCCATCAGGTAACTCTCAGGTAAGTCTTTTCATTAGCATACAAGCCTGATAAACACCCATCCATCTTTTAAACTTCAAACTGCTGGTTGGTCATTTAAACTCTCATTAAGGTAACTCTGATGACGTCATCATGAGACGCATATCATTTACATCATATATATCTTTTATATCCTCCCTAATATGGTGTAGATTACCCATGTGTGTTCTTGCTTGATTCACTTGTGGCTTGCAGAAAACACAGACCAGATACCAAACTATTGCTGCAGATTGCAGCCCAGCCGGGCGCTGAAAGGAAGCTGGCAGTGCTCCCCTGAAAAATCGGCACACTGACTGGCATTACATCATCAGGGTTATTTGCTCATCCATTGATCAGTTATCGTTTAAACAGCCTTAAATGTTGGAGACAAAGGGACATATACTTGCGTTTAGGGTTGTGAGTCATGAAAAGCTCCATGCGCTGCACTACTTGTAGGATTCACCAAAAAAATCTGCATCTACTTCTGAGAAATATTAACCCTAACCCTAACCCAACACAAGACTTACCACCATGCCTGTGTTGAGGAGCAGGTAATGGATGGTCTGTGTGACATCTGCAGCGTGCATCAGGTTGTGGTAGGGGTTCTTGTGTTTGCTGTAGCCCACCTCCAACGACTCCACAAATGATATGAGGGCAGAAACAGGGACCTGTAACAGAGGCAACACAACAGTGACAGAAAAATCCTGTAGCACGAATGTCAGGTAACCACGGCTCCATCACCTCGAAGGATATCTGCACAAGCTCAGAAAAGGTGCTATACAGCAACAGGTTTTCGTCCAAATCGTTGACATTACTTCAAAAATTAAAGTGAGACGTGTAAAAGAGTACTTTACAGATTACACATTGACATAACATATAAACATATACCATATAACATTAACTTATACTGTTAACATAACATTATTAGACTCACAATGGACAGCGACTCAAATCGATGCAGTAGAACCATCCATGTCGTCCTCTATATTCCACGCTTTCTCCTCTATTGTCAAAACCTGGCGCCTGCATTACCCACAATGCTCTCAAGCACTAATATGTTTTGTCAGAGATATTTCATGATGCTAGTAGCTGCTGATGTAGCCTCAACCCACCAGCTTATATAGCTTTCTTCCACAGATGTAGTAGAACTCCCAAAGACCAGTAAACAGAATCTGCTGTGTAAACTTGGTGGAATTCCCCTTTAAAGTTTGAGTCATCGTATTGTACTTGCATATTTTAACAGAGGACAGTGACAGGATGATACATTGGAAACAACAAAGGTAAGAGTACAGAGATTACAAGCTCTGCAGACCCCAAACTTAAACCTCCACTGAAGGTTTAGTACATTCAGAGGGCAAAGGATCAAACTGTGGCACCGTGGACATGTTTGTGATAATCATAATACCCAGAAGTGTTACTGTGTTAGTCTGTGGTGTTACCTTGGTCCCCACCACCACCATTATTATTTTATTTTATTTTTCTTATCTTCATTCTTCGCAGCACTTTGTGTAACTTGAAAGACATCTCAAAACTGACCTGCTCTAATGTAAAGTAGTTCCAAGGCAATGCTTATTTTCCCCAGTAGAGGGCAGTAGCAGCTTTGCAATGTAAGAGAGCCACACCATTATACCTCCTTAACCCTTTAAAATCTGAGCAAATTGGCTTAAATACTTTCAAGCACACAAGAGAAAGGCAATGAGCAAGTTTGCAAGAAATGACCCAAAAATGAGAAAGAAATAAGTCAAAGTTACAAGAACATTTATAGAACACAGAACATTATAAACATATATATGTGTGTGTGTATAGAGAGTTTTTTTTGCAAAGTTGCTCATCGCCTTTGGAAAGAAATCAAACCAGTTTGCTTTCTAAGGTTTCTTAGGTTTAAATGCTCGTAAAAGGCATCTGTTATGAGCCAGGGGTTATTCATAAAGCTTCCTTGTGCTAAGAGTTGCTCCCTGTGACGAAAGTCATTGAACTGAACACTGAATTTCCCCTCGTGGGATTAATAAAGTATTAATAATAAAGTAAATAAATCCTCAGAAAATTTTTAGAATTGTGACCTTTTCTTAGAATTTCCCCTTAAAGTTAGGACTGAGTCCTTGTAAAGGTAAAAGTTATTCACAAAGCATCTGAGACCTAAAGAGAGCTCCTAAGGTGAAAAACGGTGAGGAGCAGGGAGGACTTTTAAGAGTTTCTCAAAAAGAGGAGAAAATGGTGGAAACACAAAGAGGTCAGAAAAATAGTCTCTAAACACAAAATGACAGTGAGTAAATGAAATGCTACAGATGAGACTGTGAAGGGGATTTTACCTTTTGTATCTTTTTTTTCTCTTTACTCTTATATTTCATTGCTCTGTGAAGCACTTTGAATTTCCCCAGTGTATGAAATGTCCATCCATCATTTTCATCCGCTTATCCTGGGCCGGGTCTCGGGGACAGCAGGCCAAACAAAGCACCGCAGACGTCCCTCTCCTCAGCAACACTTTCCAGCTCCTCCTGGAGGACCCCGAGGTGTTCCCAGACCAGAAGAGATATATAATCCCTCCAGTGTGTTCTGGGTCTGCCCCGGGGCCTCCTACCAGTGGGACGTGCCCAAAACACCTCCAGCAGGAGGCGTCCAGGAGGATCCTGATCAGATGTCCAAACCACCTCAACTGACCCCTTCGATGTGAAGGAGCAGCAGCTCTACTCTGAGCTCCCTCTGGATATCTATTTCCTCCCCCATCTCTAAAGCTACCGACACTACAGACCTTGAACACCTTGCCCGGTATGGGTACACCGGGCCCCACCCCTGGAGCTGGCCCTGGGGGGCAATCTCGCCAACAAGCATTTGGTGGCCAGGCCTTGGGCCATGGGGCCTAGTGTTGTTGGGGAGAGGGACGTCTGCGGTGCTTTGCTCGACCTGCTGCCCCCTGCTGCCTCGGATAAGCGGATGAAAATGGACAGTGTCAGTGTAGTGATATGATAATGCCATGCAAAATTATTGTGATACTGTGCTGTATCGATTTTTTCCCCCACCCACAATCACATATCCGTAGTGACTGATAAAGGCGTAGGAACTTACCTTGAAGCGATTGATCAAGTCGTATCTGGTGAGCAGCTCATAGAAGACAAATTTCAGAGCGTGATCTCCACTCGCATCATTCAGTGCAAACACATCAAAGGACCACGTGTCCACGTGCTGGAACAGATCCACACCAACACGTTTTACCAGCACATGAATATCAGCATACCTGTTCTTCTGTTGAATGCTATGGTTCAGAATTTCTTTTTAAAGGTATCAGAAATACACCCATGACATGTTGCCTCAAACTCACCCCCGACTCTAATGATAATTACCCTCAGTCATTTCATCCCACCCTTCAACCTCAGCCTCTTTTCATCCCTCCATTCTAGACTCAATTCAATAATGGACTGATGGATGAATTAAGATTTTCAAAACTCAGCATTAGCTTGACAAAAACATACATGCATTATATTTTTAAAATGCATGTCAGTGTTTGCATATCATGAAGGGGTGAGGGACTCCTGAAACACTGCCTTGTATGTACAAGAATCTGTTCCGAGCTCCTCACCACAGACACACACACACTGATACCTTGAGCACAGTGATGACATCTGGAGGATAAGTGAGACCAGCCATGTTGGAGGTTCGTCTGTACATCCTGTCGCAGAGATATAACACACACACAGACACACACCGCAGCACAATGTCAAAAATACACGCACACTGAATGCAGCACTGAGTAGTGCAAACAAACTATTGCTTATCTCTTGAATGTGCGCAGAGGGTTTTGAATTAGGACATAATATTTATAAAATAATAAAAGAATCAGCTGATCTCCTCTTTCTCCTGTTTCTGCGTTCACAATAGTTCACTAACAAAGACCAGGTGAAGGGTGCAGGATGAAAGGATGAAGATGGATGGATGAGGGTTGAGGGTTGAAGGGCTGAGGGATGGAGGGATGAGGGCAAAAAGGGCTGAGGGATGAACGGATAAGGATCGAAGGGTTGAGGGATGAAGGTATGAGGATCAAGGGATTAGAGAACGAATGGATAAGGATCGAGGGAAGGGATGACAGGATGTATGATGAAGGGGTGAGGGGTGAAGGGTGCAGGATGAAAGGATGAAGATGGGGGGATGAGGGGGTGAAGGGTGAGGGATGAAGGAATGAGGGTTACACATGAAGCACACGGCCAGTCGATGTGAGAAATACGCCGAAGAGGACGAGGATGTATCAGTTGTGCTTAAATACTGTTTGGGTGGAAATGGGATGTGTTCGAGGTATGGGTTTGGTCCCTGCATTGGTAGACCAATATTCAGGGCCCATATTCCCAGAGGACTGTTACACCAAATAAACCAAACAAACCAAACCTTTCCACGAAGATGCCAGCCTGCACTGCATGGACAATGCTCCGGAAGCGTGGTTTGTCTTCGTTACGGCGTAGCATCAGACCCCTCTGCCTGGTAAAAGTGGAAGCCAGCCAGTCCCGGACCTCTGACGGCACCGAGTCTGACTGGATGTCACTCAGCTCATCTTCTGGATCCACCAGCCGCCTGCAGGGAGAAGAATATTCGCAGAAAAAAAACAAAATTGACTATTCAATTAGTCCAAAAATTAAACCGTATTCAAAGCAGCTCTGTGCTAGCTGCTCTTGTATACATATTGTAAATAGCATAATGGCATAATATTTTTTTGTTTGCTTCTTTTGTTTGTAGGGCCTATCTTTCTAATAAAAGTGAAAATGGACTGAAATCTCCTTGCCTGGTTTCCTCTATGTACAGAGTTTCAAGGACTGAGGCAGCGTACTCCAGGTTTTTCTTCAGGTCCACCACAGATGCCTCCCCCCTCTCCAGCTGCTTTACGAGACACCGCAACCTGCAACACAAGCCATCACACTAACATCAACACTTCATTTAAACAATGCCACATGTGTGATTTGGGGCGTAGAAACAGAGGTCAGGGAGAGAAGGAAATATACAAGACACACAGCTTGTTGTACGACTGCTTCTTACATCAACATAATGGCTTCAACCTTTGACCTCACCGCTGATGAGGAAATACAGCGAGTGACAACAACCTCGCCCACATTTAAGAGGACTGTCTAAAGAGACCCAGGGTCTAGGTACCATGTCTGAAGGGTTACTATTGGTGGAAACTGGGCCTCTGTGAACTATCATGCTGTGCTGTTGTGTTTGTTTTACAGTTTTTTAGTTTTTTTGAGTCAGCAACTCTGTGAGAGGACACGAGTTTAAACCTCCAGACTAACATGTTGCAGATGAAGAAAGAATTCAGGCTTTAATCAAGTTCTTTTTCTGCTTCTTAACGGAATGAATTTTTGTCGACTACAACTATGAAGGATAAAAATGACTAAAATTTGACTTAAACTAATAAACATCTTCATCTCAAGGCTAAATCTAAAATAGCTGTCAGCATTGAATACCATGAAACTTGGTTCAGACATTCATTGTCTCCAGAGGATGAAGTCTAGTGACTGAAGAACCCTTGACTTTTTGTCACAGCCAAAACAAATGGCAATCCTTTGCTCAGCTAGCATGACTGTAGACTCTTTGTAATTCTTTTGATTATTTTTAACCCAGGAGGTCACAGGCTGCAACACATTTCCCTTCATCACAACTTCATATGGCAACTGTGCATGACACATTCACAGAGCAGATATAAATAATCATGCACAAGGAGAAACAAAGACCAGTTTATGTTTGTTCGAGTCTCTGTGTGTGACCTGATTGCAGTCTTCTCCATGGCGTCGACAGCATCAGGGACCGGCAGCTCATCAGCCAGGATCTCCTCAGCGCTGCGTGGGTCAATCAGAATTCCTTTGTGTTCAGTGATGTCAATGCCGGCTGTGACAGCGGTGCATAGTGCATTCTGGGACCGTGAGCCTGAGCAATATTCACACAAACCACACCACCACATCACATCTCTATTACACACCTCACGACTGTAACTTAAAATAGAAAAAACAGTGAGCCATGGTGAACTCACGTGCGAAGCGGGCCAGTGGACGGCGGTTGCTTTCCCCTGCCTCATTGGCAACTGTAAAGAAAAGAATCAGAATTTCTTTCATTTTACATAATTATTGGTAATATCAGGGCGCTTCACACCTTACCTGTTTGTCTCAGTTAAGGCGGTTACTATGGTTCGTTCGGGCGGGTATGAAAGCTGTTAATCGAACCCTGGTGCAGACCAAACAACTAAACCAAGACCGCTTGAAAAGGTGTGTCTCGGTCAGCTTTGTGGTGTGAAAGAAAACAACCCAACCACAGGATTTTATGACAACAGATATGTGATTTTAGCAACAGCTGAACAATAATAAATCCATCTGCTGATCTTGAAATCTGTCCAAGACCTCATTATTGATCTTGATGAAGGCCACGTATATCCCATAACCTATTTATGCGAATGCACACACATAACCATGGTAACACATGTGCACGTCAGTGAGGGTATTTTCCCTGATTACAAGGCTGTTGAAACCGCCATTATTGTTTCCGACTCCATGTGCTTTGTCTGTTCATGAAGTCCGTTAAAAAGTGTGTGACAGTGATCTCACAGTATGAAGCCCTGAATCATTACTGCACAAGACGCTTTCTTTTCATCCTGTCTCTGTGTTAGTCATTATTCAAAACACGCCATTGATCTGCAGTCTAACATTAGCCTCCTAATAATGCTTACAATCAGTTCTTCTTCTGGTCTTTGTGAAACCAAAGAACATAAAAATAAATACTTTAAAAGCATCAAAGTGCTGCTTCAGGAACTTCTGTTAGTCACCAGTCATCTCATGGTTACTTGTCCATTCAGTTGAATGACTTCATGATGTTCCCAGGATACCCAGCCCATTCATCCCTCATCAGTGGACGTGAGCGTCAGAATCTGATCTGAACTCACCCTTGTTGCATGTATTGTGTCTCTTAAAAATGCATTTCCATTTTCACAGCAAATGCAGTTACTGCTCGTTACATGCATACAGCCTTTATCAAAATAAACTTACACTCCATGCTGTTCCATTTCAACCGCTTATCCGTGGCTTAGCAAAGTACTCCTGACATCCCTCTCCCTAGCGATGCTTTGCAGCTCCTCCTGGGGGATCCTGAGGTGTTCCCAGGCCAGACGAGATATATAATCCCTCCAGCCTATTCTGGGCCTGCCTTGAGGCCTCCTACCAGTTGGATGTGCCCGGAACACTTCTAACGTACCCCAGGAGGATCCTGATCAGATGATCGAACAACCTCAACTGACCACTTTTGATGCGAAGGAGCAGCGGCTGTAGGGTTTGCCCATCCAGTCTACATGTGCTTTGTGGACTTGGAGAAGGCTTATGACCGTGTCCCATGGGAAGTCTTGTGGGGGATACTGCAGGAATACGGGGTACCAAGGTCACTGCTATGAGCCATCCTTGTATAACTTGTATAACTAAAGTGAGAGCTGCATCTGCATACTTATTACAAAGTCAAACACGTTGTCAGTGGGTGTTTGCCTCCACCAGGGTTGTCACTTGTCTGTGATTCTGTTTGTGATTTTCATGGACAGAATCTTGAGGTGCAGTCAGGGGGGAGGAAGGGGTCCAGTTTGGTGACCTCAGAATTGCATCTCGGCTTTTTGCAGATGATGTGGTTCTGTTGCCTTCATCACACAGTGACCTCCAGCACGCACTGAGGCTGTTTGCAGCCGAGTGTGAAGCGGTCGGGGTGATAGGCAAGGGAGTTCAAAGATCTCAGGTTTTGTTCATGAGCGAGGGTAGAATGGAGCGTGAGATGGAACAGCGGTTTGGTGCGGCATCTGCAGTGTGCCGGACTGTTGTAGTGAAGAGAGAGCTGAGTCAAAAGGCAAAGCTTTTGATTTCCTGGTCCATCTACGTCCCAACCCTCAGCTATGGTCATGAGCTCTGGGTAGTGTCTGAAAGAATGAGATCACTGATACAAGCGGCAGAAATGAGTTTCCTTCAAAGACTGGCTGGGCTCAGCCTTAGAGATAGGGGGAGGAGCTTGGAGCAGAGCTGCTGCTCCTTTGCTTCAAGCTAGACCTACATCGTTAAAATACTTTGTTCTTAGGTTTACTTCTTGATGTTTAGGCAACAAATGTCCCTGGTTAGGTTTAGAAAAAAAACATCATGGTTTGGCTCAAAATAACGACAGTTCTTACTAAGGTAATGTCATGTCACCAGACATACATCACTAGTGTAGCATGCTACACATACTAGCACACTACGTTATTATTAATATAATTCCACTGACACATGGAAAACAAACAGCAGGCTCCAAAGTCCAGTGTTTGTTGGACCCTTCCACCTCCCCCTCCCACCTGCCCCATACATACATCCTCGCTCTTTATACTTCAATAGTTGCCGTTGGCATCAGAAATAGCTGCCGCCCAGTGCATATCTGGACTGCAAAAGGTGCCTCTGTGCGTCAGTATCTGACTCAGAGATTGCTGACAAAACAGAAGTATTTGATGAGTTGGGAGTGAGAACAGGCTGGGTCACCTTACCAAATTCAACTTTTACAGAGTTTAAATCAGCCAGATTACCTGGAAATACCCGTGTGGGTGTGCAGGCCTGTGTGAGCTCACAAATTAAAGCTGTTGCAGCTGTGAATGTGCTTGTTGGCAGCTTCAAACAGTAAGCAGAAAACCTAAAAGGTTCAGTATGCTTGTTTATTTTTGATACTTTACACAGAGGATATCATAGCTCCAACTAATTAAGGTTAAGATTAACTAATTAAGCAACTAAAACTATGTTGGGCATGCATCATACAAAAAAAAGTAAAAGAGAGTAAGTACATGTGTTTTATACCAGGATAAATATAGAACAATGTGTGACCCAGGAGGACACCTGACCCTTTCATTTTTAATGGAAGGCACTCAGAAAGAGCAAAGGATTATTAAGTGTATGTGTGTGTGTGTGTGAAAGTGATTGGTGGATGGGGAGTACGGCTGGAATCAGGCGGAGAAGGAGGAGATAAAGAACAGCCACTTCATTAGTGATAATGACTCCCTGAGCTCAGCTGCCTAACAACTGACAACACACGCACATTTATTTGCACCAGTCAAAATGATGTCACACTCATGTCCCAGTCTCTTCTGGTTCCCATAGAGACAGCAGTCAGTAAACACACACACATACACACACACCTGCACACTGTAAAATGACATGGCCTTCTGTTCTATTAATGTGAATACAAACACGTATCTGACTCACAATCATATTTTCTGTTTTATATTATTATCATCCTTTATATTGTGCATACATTGTGTTCATATTGGCGTGTTTAAAAGAACAGCTCTGGTTTAACAGGCGATTCAGAATCCCTCCATTTAAACACAACAGGTTGAAATCTGTGTTAATAAATCAGTCTGTCCTGTTGCCAAATCAAAATCAGTGAGCTGCTAATTAAGATCAGAATCTGAGGATATGACATGTTCTGTGGACTGCTGCTTCTGTGAGTGTGTGCTGTTTGTGTAACTGTATGTCTGATTTATGGGAAAACTTCTTGAGTGGAGCTGTTTGAGGATGCAAAGTGAATTTCAGTGTAAACCTAAAAATAAAGGTAAAGGTGCTTTATTTAGTCACATATACAGTACAGTACAGTGAGATATGTTCTCTGCATTTTAACCCATCCTAGTATTAGGAGCAGTGGGCTCCAGTTGTTTTGCCAGTGGAGGTCAATGTCACTGACAGGAGAGAAAGCGCCTAACATACATGTCTTTAATGGTGGGAGGACACCCACGCAAACATATGTATTTCAATCTTTTACAGTTTCAAAATAACAAAAAATGAAAAGGGCCTGAAGCAAAAGTTTGGACACCCTGCATGGTCAGTGCTCAGTAGCGCCCCCTTTGGCAAGTATCACAGCTTCTAAACACTCTCTGTATCCAGCTCAGAGTCTTTCAGTTCTTGTTTGGAGGATTTTCACCCATTCTTCCTGCAAAAGGCTTCTAGCTCTGTGAGATTCTTGGGCCGTCTTCATGCTCTGCTCTTTGAGGTCTATCCACAGATGTTTAATGATGTTTAGGTCGGGGGACTGTGAGGGGCGCGGCCAAACCTTCAGCCTGCTCCTCTTGAGGTCGTCCATTGTGGATTGGGAGGTGTGTTTAGGATCATTGTCCTGTTGTAGAAGCCATCCTCTCTTCATCTTCAGCTTTCTTACAGATGCTGTGATGTCTGGAATTTAACTGAATCCATTCTTCCCTCTACCTGTGAAATGTTCCACGTGCCACTGGCTGCAACACAAGCCCAAAGCATCATCCATCCACCCCCGTGTTTAACAGCTGGACAGGTGTCCCTTTTTTCTCCAAACATACCTTTGCTCATTGTGTCCAAAAGTTCTATTTTACCTTCATCAGTCCACAGGACGTGTTTCCAAAAAGCATCAGGCTTGTTCAGATGTTCCTTTGCAAACGTCTGACTCTGAATTTAGTGGTGAGGACACAGGAAAGGTTTTCTTCTGATGACTCTTCCATGAAGGTCATATTTGTCCAGGTGTGTCTGCACAGTAGAACAGTGCACCACCACTCCAGAGTCTGATAAATCTTCCTGCAGGTCTTTTGCAGTCAAACGGGTGTTTTTATTTGCCTTTCTAACAATCCTGCGAGCAGCTCTCTCAGAAAGTTTTCAACTTGACCTCCACACTTCCTGTTAACTGCCATTTCTTAATGACATGATGAACTGAGGAAACAGCTCCCTGAAAACACTTTGCTATCTCCTTCTAGTCTTCAGTTATTTTAGTTTTCAGAGTGCCAGGCAGCTGTTTAGAGGAGCCCATGGCTGCTGATTGTTGGGACAAGGTTTCAGGAGTCAGAGGTTTCATAAAGCTTTGAAATGTGCATCACCTGTCCTTTCCTAACGATGACTGTGAACAAGCCAGAGCCCTAACAAGCTCATTAAGGTCTGAGACCCTGGTAAAAGCTGTCTGAGAGCTCAAATGTCTTGGGGTGCCCAGACCCCTGCATGGTGCTCCTTTCCTTTTTTTCCACTCTAAAATTGCACATAACAAACATAATACACTGATTTTGCTGAAATGTTGAAAAGCATGTTTCATCTTTAACTTCATGGTTTTTGAAGATCAGCTCATCTTCTACTCACTTAATGAAATTTTGATCAGGGGTGCCCAAACTTTTGCAGCCACTGTATGCATTAACACTGACAGGGCATTAAACCAAAGAATGCTGATATGATTGATTTTGGCAGGTAACTGCAATGATTCATTTATTCACATAGGTGTGACGTGTCATATTCAAGGATTGTTGGATCTTTCCAAGTTCAGAAAGGTCAAATAGCACTGACATCTGCAGCAGAGGAAAATGTTTCTAATCTGGGGAAAGGAGTCGTAAAAGTTGTTTACTGCCTGTGGTATTTCTGGTCATTCTGTCGACTGTTTGTCACAGGTTAGCACATTTGCTGCTTAGCAAGTCTGAGCACTATTTTTTGGACTACAAATCATACATAGGTTGGGTGATATGCAAAAGACTAAAAGTGTTATTTTTCACATGGTAAATCTTATGTAGCCTGGTTCACAGTGCTACACCAACACCAAAAAACTGTGTACAGCCTGCTCCAGAACTAGAGGAGTGTGGAGCTTTCATTATTGGCCTACCTGCTGAATGACATCACCACAGAGCTCCTGTGTAACTCAGACAAGCTGCGTGTTGGCAAGGAAGTGTGGCACGAGGAGCAGTGTCAGGCAGTGTGTTCAGGGAGACAACAAAATACCACTGCTGTTTATGTTACTCCCCAACATGTTTGATGAGCTGTGTACACATCCCTAAACCTGCTGCAAGTATTGTTAGCCTAGCTTTTGTTTTTTACAGAAACATGGTTTTGCAACGGTCTACAAACTAATGGGTTCTTCACTTTTGCTATGATGCAGACAAGAAATCTGGTGAACCAAGGGCGTGTTCATCTTAAATACAATTGATGTTGTTGTTTTTGTAATCAAAGACAGTATATGCAAGACTGAGGGAGAATTCAAGAGAATTTTGTGCCATGCACCCTGCCAGTAAAGGGGCTAAAATTAGCACATTCATCCAAGGTGTTTCCATCACTGCTGATCAGAGCCGGAGCTGATAAATACTCGTGACTACTGCTGAGTCATTTAGCCCGGATGTGAATGCTGATTGTAACCTTTATCGTTACATTCCAAAGCCAGCGGCTGTCTTCACAAACATTCTGAGAAAACTTTCAGAGAGACCAAAGATTTGCAACAAGACGAAACTGTTTTTAAAACGCTGCAGAGAAAAATGTCAGCGGTGTGAGCTGGCTGGTCTGAGCTGGACTCAAGCTGGCTGATGGTGTCACCTGACACTCACCTGGTTGTAAAGCACGTCACCTGTTTCAACAGCCAATCAGCTTGTAGTGAAGTCCGCTGGTCAAGTCAAAATGACCGCAGACGGCGTGTTGGCTTGCTGCGGCAGGTGCTCCGTCCCCGCCCAGCCCTCTGTTTCCGTCCTCACGGTGTGCTGGTGTCGGACGGTGGGTCGCTGGTTATTGATATTATTGTGGCGTATTGATTATGAATACAGTCCATCTGATGCTGGTTTTATTTCATCACTGCTTCAAATAATGAAAACTATGATGAAAAGCTTTTGTCAACGTCCTTTTTCTCTGATTAAAATGAGACAGTGACGAGCTAAAAATAGATCTTGATAATAAAAACTGAGATAAAAACTAAGGTCCTTCATTTTGTTGGCAAGATGTGACAAAACTGTTCATGGTGAACTGTTGGACATTGAAAACCAAGAACGGCCGTGCTGTAATGATCTTCAGATGCCTGATGAGCGACAGGCTGGTAAACTCCAGGAAATAGTCTGCACTGGGATGTGAGCTGTAATTCAGCAGTAAATAATCAGCCGTGTGTGTCTGACTGTGGATGGTGGAGCTGCTGAATGGATCTGTGGCTGTTAGCAGTTAGCAGTTAGCTCCGCTCGCAGCCAGCGGCCGCCGGACTTCACAGCTTCACCCCGCAGGACTCCACTCAGTCCGGACTGGAGAAGGTTTCTGGGTTGATGGTGTTTGACAGGCAGGTAGGAGGCTCAGTTATCTGTGAGTGGAGCTGTGCTGGAAGTAAACAGGCTGAACTCAGATCAGTTTAGTTTGAATCAGCAACTCTGTGAGAGGACACGAGTTTAAACCTCCAGACTAACATGTTGCAGAGGAAGAAAGAATTCAGTCAGATGGATCAGTCAGAGTTTACAATGAACCTGGGGACAAATCCTAGTTGTCTCACATGAGTTATTTGTTGAGAGCATAAATAGAGAGATGTTGAGCTTTTCAAATGATGATCAGTGAGTGTGTGCTCGTAAATCAGCCCTTAAACCTGTCACACACTGCTGAAGAAATGACAGTTTTCTCTGACAGCTGAAAGTTGATCAGATCAGTTTGGACTGCCCCAACTAAAGTGTTTGATGACAGTGTTCTGTTCTCAGCCTCTTGTCCATGGCCAGAGCTGAATAATCTGCCTATCTTCACCTGAGGACTAGGGGAATGAAACAGGAAGTAGAGGGTTATTAAATTTGCATTTCCTGCTGCACCAACAATCATAGATCACAGCTGTCACAGAATCAAGGAATGGAGTAAACTGAAGGAAGCATGGGCGGAAGAACCAATTTCAAAGATGAACTAACCACCTGTGGGGCGCGGCTCCAACTAGAAAACAATGTTTTGATGCATTGGATGTGCTGAATGTGCATATTAAGGCAGTACAGGAGGAGGAGCACATTAATAATCCTCCAGGACTGTAACATGCTCATGTTTAACCCAAACAATGTGTCATGTGACTGCAGTTGCTTCAGATCCAGGTTGGAACACGTTCTCACCACAAACCAACCGCACCAGAGTTCCGCAGTCTCAGTCTGGTTGTTTTGGTGTGTTCACACCTGCACAAACGAACCGCACTGAGGGGGCAAACCAACTTGAGTTAGACTGAACCGAACTAAACAGGGCAGGTGTGAAAGCACCGTAAGATTTCCCTTCATTGGAACTTAGGGGCCAAAACCAGCAAAAGTAGTAGTAGTAGTAGTGAAGTAAAACTGATCGTGATCACGTCAGAGCTGTCAGCTGTCGGAGAAACATTCATTCATACATGACAAATGTATTCCTATTGTTTAGGTTCATAACTTTAAAGCTCTTCATCCTTGGCGTGCTTTATGTTTGGAGACTTTGCTCTGAGTGTCTGGAGACAAGAAGAAGACCTTGTAGATGTTCCCGACTCCCATGGTGAATAGTCTGGACCCATGGTTACACAACAGTGTTCTGCCTCCTCCCTGGTGGTATGATTACGGCTAATTCTGTATAAAGATATGTACCAAGATCTTCTCGGGCCAGATTGGTGTTGTAATAAACATTTATGTTGTAGTTATGCTTTTGGTCATCTGAGGGAGGATTGACCTGAAGTACAAGTTTTTTTTTACATCACTAGCACAGAAGCATGTTTTCAGATTTTTTTTTTTTTCCTGAAGCAAAGATGGAGCACATGTTACAGACAGAGGAAAAAACACCAGCAGAGTGAGCACCTACAATTCAAATATAATAAACCCTAAGTAAAGAATGCCACCTGTTCAGCAACACAATAGCACCAACCACAACCTCTGTCACACACACACACACACACACACACACACACACACACACACACACACGACCACCACGGTGTAACAAAGAGTCTCTTACCGATGGTGAAGCTGAAGCCATCAATGCTGAAAGTAGCACTCCGGCACTTTTTAAATCCCTGTTTTTTAGACGTGGGTTGTGTCATGGTGGCTCTTGATGTGCACTTCTCTGCTCTCTGTCTGTCAGTGGATGTTTGTGGAGAGCAGAACACTGTTTCCCAGGAGAGGAGTGAGCCCAGAAGCTGTTCCCCTCTGAGTGCCTGTATCCCTGGCAGTGCTGAAGTCCCGCTGGAGGCTGGAGGTGCTGCGGAGCTTTCAGCAGTCGTGTTCAGGAGGAATGCTACCCCCACCTCCTCCTCCTCTTCCTCCCCCTCCCTGCTCTTCATCCCTCAAGGCCACTGTGATCCTGCAGGAGCACTCACAATGGCAGCTCTCTCACTCTGTCTCTGCTTTTTCTCTCTCCGTCACTCACAGTTGACTCAGCAGCAGATACATCTCTTTTTCCCCCTGTGGTCTGCTATATGGCCATCCTCACTTACTTCAATGCTCAAGCCAGTTGATTAGTCTCCTCCTCCTTCACAACCTCCCTGTGCACCCCCCCCCTCGCTCCACAGAACTCACTGTATTTCCACCCGTCTGTCTGCCTTTATGTTCTCTTAACGCAGCTCTGAACTATGTGAATATTTATGTTCAAGGATTCTCACACTGTGTGCATTTGATAGTGTTTCATGTGTATCTACAGTTAATGTGAATAGTGTCCATCGTGATGTCAACGTGTTATGGACTTGGCTGTCTGTATTTGTGTATTACAACACTCCATCCCTGGCTGCTAATTTACAATTCATGAAGTTAGTCTTGTCCAGCATCTCTGGGTGCTCTGCTGTCCATGGAAACACCGAAGAAACAATGTCAGAGGCAAAGGTTTGGAAATAATACTGGAAGTGATCATTTGGTTCACATCTGTTTATGGAAACGTAGAACATGTGCTCTGAGAGATGTTTTCCCTCAAACTGGTACATTAAATTATCGATATCAAGCAAGGACATTTATTATTTGGCACCTTGAGCAATTATCAGTGAGCGGACCTGTTGTGTCATGTTAATCCAGCCCGCCGGAAAGAGTGACGAACGCAGACATCAGTCAGCATCAGTCTGTCCTCTGTGCTCCTCCCTCTGCTGCTGATGGAATCACTCCCTGCAGGTAATGTTATGTCAGGTTCAGACTACACGACGGTTCAGTCAGGACCTCTTGGCGGTGTGGCTCTGTTCTGAGGCCTCTTTGCCTTTTCTAGGCCTACGCAGAAATCTGAAGGCAGAGAGAGCACACCTGTCCTATTTTCCTTTCAGTGACTGTCCGAACAAACAAAAATTCAGCGTAGCCTCAGTTCAGGCAGGACACGATGTCAAGCTCAGCTCACATCCCAGCTACATCAGCTGATCTCCAGCAGCCCAATCAACTGATGGATCAGCTGATTGATGAAGGGAGTCAGCTGATAGATCACATGATTCCTTTCGATGCAACCCCTCAGCAAATCTCATTCAGGGCGCCCTATTTAAACTGCTCTGGCCTGCCTACTGTTGCTGCTTCCTCTGCAAGCTGCTTTGCAACCCTCCTCCACCCCAGCTCCTCCTTTTCATGCTGTGTCTGACTTATCAATGTCATTTCTGTTTGTCACTGATGCTGCTCTCTTCTGCATGGAAGGCCAGAGAGGTGTGCTCTCTCCACCTTGGGCTTTCTGCGTAGGCAGAGGGGCCCCAGAACAGAGCAACACCACCTAATGTAATACTGCAAATGGAAATGAAGTTTTCTTTGGCTGATGTGATCCTGACTGAATTAGCTTCAAAGCCTGTTGACAGACTCAACCCAATCTTGGGATACCTTTTGCCCTCAGTAAGCTTCAGCTAATTAGGACAACTGCTCCTTTCAACCTGGATAAATAAATAATCACAGAAGACATTAATTATTGGATTTATTACTTTTATAAAGTCTCAACAAAACACTGCTGTCCCATGTTGGATCACAGAGCTTCTGAAATGGCCACAACCACACGAGAGAGCTTTCTGAGAGGGGGGATTTACAGTATGATAGGGGAGAGGAAAATATGAGATGCCTCAGAGGCTCTTGCACTAGAAGATGAGGTTGGAAGGAAGTGGAGCAAGCAGCGTCCATCCACTGAGAAGCACGGGGGTTACCTTCTTAATCCCAACATGTCCTAGAGAAGAGACAGGATGATTATATTCAACATGTGCTGCTACTGGATAAGTCATGTTTTCATATCTAAAAGTACGTCTGTGTTCGGTGATATGAGTTTTCAGTGCTCTACTGATCTTTCCAACATACGACTTACCACAGGGGCGAGTAATCAAGTAAATAACAGATTTAGTGCAACACGGGATCGTTCCTTTCGTAGAGATCTCTTTACCTGTGTGGGAATGTTTGAAACTATTACAAAGGTAAGTATAATTACTTCGGCTGGAGCAACCACAGCGGCGGCTGCCGTCAGAGATGGGTGCTTGAACTGGTACTGATTGGGAAGAAGACAAATATGAGTGAACTGTCGTTCTTTGGATACACCGCTGAGTTCAGAATCAGTTTCAAGTACATGCCAGTGTTTTGTTTTTAATCCCTTCATCTGTTCTGCACCTTTAGATTACGCAGCTGTCAATATCACATGGTTATTTGATTTCACTATAGCTTAATGTTCTAAGAGATCCAACCCAGATCCGCCTTTAATTCTGGTAGAAGCATCATTTAGGACAGATTTCTTATCCTCTTGGTTGAAAATTGTTTTTCATTACCTTCATATTCCTGTCAAAATCATCATTTATCTGGCAAACATGTTTTAATCTGCAAAACTGACTTAAGAAAGATTATTTTTTGAGGGCAAAGGATGATCAGAATCTGTCCTTAGTAAAGCATTTCTAGCATTTCAAGCATGCTTTTGTTGACATCCTGAAACATCACGAGCAGATGCAGGATACCTAGCGTGTAATATGTAGATGTGAAAGTCCACTGACAAAGCAGCGATATGTGATGACTTGAGATGAGACGTATTGCAGTAACACACAAGAATGGAAAGAAACAAAAAATGAAATTAAACATTTTACATCTGTGCTCACCCATGAGTAAAACATGGCAATCTGTGTGTTATATAGCAGATCAACAGATCAACTCAAAATCCAAATGAAAGCAGAACAAAAACCAAACTGAAAACCAACTGGGAAAAACATGATGAACGCAGGAGGAACTGACAAAGGACAGAGGCAAACACACAGGTATATACACACAGAAAACTAATCACAAGGACGAGACACAGCTGGAGGAGGAGGACATGGGCAGAAGAAGTGAAACAGGGATTGGCTGACAACAAGAGAGTGTAGGGAAACACTAGAGTGGAGCAAACAAGACTAATACAGAACAGGTGTGAGGGGAAGACTCTGGGAACAGGGAAGGACTAACGAGACAAGTGTGAAAGAAAACAGGCGGGAAAACACACAAAGACAGGAGGTAAAACCAGACATGACACACGAGGAGAGAATCTACAAAATAAAACAGGAAACAGATTAAACATGAATGAACAACATGAAACAAGGAAGAACGCAAACAAAGTCCACGATACCTGAATATGAACAAAAACCCAGGATCATGACACTGTCCAGTGCTGACAGGATGGAAGAGGTTAACTGTGTGAGCGGGGTGTGACATGACGAATGTCAAGAGTGAATCAGAAATGAAGCTGGATGCTCTCTTCGGAGCGCAGCAGGTGGAGCAGGCTAAGTGACTGTTGCAAAAAATGGTTTTTATATCTCAGTTAGGAGGTTTTTGTTTCAAACACGTGGCACACTGTACATAACATTTGATGTGGAAAGGATCATCAGGATTTATAACATAACCTAAACAGCTCATGCTCTCCTCAGCTGGAACTGAGCTGCTGTTAGTGGAGGTCACTGTAGTCAGGCCAGCCGTTAGGAAATACAGGCAAATGTGCGAATGCGAATATAATCCAATTAATCATCTTTCCACATGTACTCCAGTAACTGATGCCCTGTTTACATGTACACGGTTATTTTTAGAAACGGAGACATATCCCTTCGTTTGCACCCTTCGTTTACACGCAAACGGAGAATTCGCCTCTGAAAACGATGCTTTTTAAAAACTCCAGCCAGAGTGGAGATCTTGGAAAAATCCGGTTGCACGTTTGCATGTAAACTGAGCAAAACGGAGAAAACTCAGGCAGCAGACGTCACAGTGTGAGACAGAACTTGCACCCACGTCAAAAGCTCGACCTATGTTTACATGTTGCTATGGTGATCATGGATGCCTTCAGAGTAGCAGCCGCAGTTATGTTGGTGCAAGCCCTCTTCATATGTTTGCATTTGCAAATACAGCTGCTCTATTATATGGAGGAGCAGAGACGGATCAGTGCTCGGAGGTCAGCAATTTTGCAGCAACAACTTTTCCTCCCTCCAACACGAAGAGCCAGTCCGCGTCACTGCCAGGGTCGCCGGTTTTTGGTCCGTCCTGGGAGAACTGCTGTCTGGTGGGGGAACTTCGAAAATGAAGTGGTTGTCCCGGAGGAGTGGCGTGAAAATTTTAGGATGTTGCGGTCATCACTGCTGTCGCTCTCGGAATTGCTGCGTCCCTACATCGAGGGTGAGATGACCGTCATGTGGTCTCCTGTCAGTGTCATAAAAAAAGTTGCCTGCACCCTGTATTACCTGTCCGACGAGGGATAGACTGCGTAAGACGGCATACATACACGGGTTGGTGTAAACGCAAAGTTTTCTGTAAACAGACACGGGTGCACGAAATTATTTTTGAAAACGGAGAGGGTGAAATGTCCGTTTATGAAAATAGCCGGCTACGTGTAAACGTAGTGTCCTATAGCTGAGGAGGAGCTGCACACCTGAGGTGAGTTAATGAGTGATGTGCTTCCTGCATCTCTCCTTAAAGGGAAAGGACAGCCTGAGCAGGAAGGTGAAAACTGTCACAACTGTTAAGACCTTATTCTCTTATTCTGAAAAGCAGGGGCAGTCATGTGTGTTTTGGGCCAAAAAATAACCTCCAATGAATGATTAGAGAAACGTCAAATCAAACTGTGAGAAATGTTCTTCATTTATTCATTTAATTTTGAGGCTTATTTGATTAAATATTGGTCAAATTGTGTGCTGAACTGAACCAGTATAAACTGTATGTGACTGTCAGCTCTCAGTTTTCTAGTCAAACCCAGTTTATGTGATTTAAAGACAGTTCAGTCTGCAGAAATATTTAAATACACCATTCTAGTAAAGGAATGTCCTTTTTTTCCTTGCCAAAATTTAGCGGAACTTAAGAGCATTATTTGTCCCCCTTTATGACAAGATAGTAGAGCATGGTTAGTACCAGTGGATGCCTCCGGTCCTCTAGTTTAATATGATACCTGTCTCATCACCAGACTACAAATTAGTCTTCCTCACTCCTCACCTTCGGCTCCTCCTGTCAGACCTGTTGCTTCTTTTGTCAGACATTTTTCCATCACCTCTCTTCTCCTTTCATTTTCTCGTTTTCTCTGTACTCCTTTGGTGAATTAATCTGACGTAGCTCTTCAGGCTGCAGTCCGCCCCACATAGTTAGTATCGGGGTGGGAGTATCAGGTGGCACATTAAAATGTGTTTTAATGATAAAATTACATTTATTTATCATGTAAATACATATAATAAATATATGTTGTACTCACTGCACTTCAGTCCTCTAGTTCATTGTCTGTGTAGCTGCCTACGTGCTGTTGTCCTGCCTCTGTTGATTGTTTCTGTTTTTATTCTGTATTGTAATGTGTTTTTGTTGCGTAACAGGAACCTGCTGGAAACCAGATTTTAACTGAGTCAGACCAGTTTAACCTGTAACACCCAGTGCTACTTTAAATTCCTCTCCTGTATGAATAAATAAATGAAATGAATTGAAAACTTCGAATGTCAGTAAGTCAGTCAGTAAATCGTTGCACCTGATCCCATTTAAGGGTCAGCTATAGACCTTTTCAAGGCCCACCCCCACTTGGCCATGAGCTGGGGTCATCTGTACCCTTTGACCCCACCTGACAACGGGCCTGACTGTAGTATTAGTTGTAGCAGAGGTAGAAGTGGTGGAGGGACAGTCTGAGTCCTCCCTGCTGTATCAACGACTGCCTCTGGGTGTCTCTGTAAATCAAATCCCTCTGCAGCCTCCCTTTATTGTTCCTTCCTCTGAAGTAAATTAAATTTAGGCTGTTTCCTTTTCAGAAAAGCGCATGACGGTCCTGTGACTTTTATCAGCCGAGCTGTTGCCAGTGTGAGTATGTAATCCCAGCTGAACTTTGCTGAGACAGTCTGAAGCAAAATGCATCCAGTGTGTTGGTTCCTTGTGCTTCTCCTGACAGCTGGCGCCTCGGAGCTTTGTAGTAGCGGACCTCTCCATGCCCAGTGCAAAGTAGAATGGTATGCTTTATTTATTTTGCACATACTTTAATAGAAGATGAATTTAGTTTTCATGACAAAAACAACTAGTGTTGCATATTTCTGTACAAATCCCAAACATCTGTAATATCATGATTTATTAATATGCATCTGCAAACAGATGGTCATTTATTAAACATACTAAGTTCTGAACTTTCTCTTAGTGCCGCTGTTATGTTTCATGGATTTAAACTTTCAGCTCTCCTCTGTACTGATGAGGACTCAATAGTTTATCTGTTCAGTTTATATTCACCCCAGTGCACTGCCCACCAGGACTGTCTGACTGAATACAATGCTCATCCTGTTGTAAATCCTGCCTTTGTTAAGCTTAACGCTGAGTATTTGATGTGTGTGTATCGCAGGTTTTCGTCGATATTCAGCAAATATTGTGAGGGTGTGAATGTGATCACTGCTCCACTTTTGCAATGTGGCTTTACTGTATCTGCTACACACAGAGATGCACGATAATATCAGCACGTCATCCGTATGGGCCGATATTTGTTTTAAAATAAATTACATGCATTGAAAAACACTATATTTGCTGGTGGGCCGTCACCATAAGAGTGTGCATGCATAATATAATGTTAATTCCACCACAGAAGAGACTTGATGAGCACTGAAATTAGGAGGAGAAAAAGTCAATCTATTGACATCAGTTATTGACCAAAGAAGTTGTTATATATCAGCATATTGGATATCACAGTGTCACATAATGCCTGTGGTTGATGTATGATGGACGTTGTTGCCTGCAAAAGGCACTTGAGGTCATGTGTGCTACCAGAACAATCTCATCTCATGAGCAATAAACATCAGTAACTTGTGACTCATCAGCAGGCCCCAAACTGAATCTGCAGATTTTTAAATTGTTTTAGGCCGTGCTCTAAAATAAAAAGCTGTGGCATTCTGCGGCATGTTTTTTTTTTTCTTTTCATTATGCAAAATATTCAGTTATGATACCAACAGTGTTTTAACAAAATCTAAAATGACCTCAGGCAGGCTAAAAGACCTACTGAGCAGATTTTAGTAACAACTTTGAATTTAGAAATTTGATTAAATCATTTGTTGGAGAAGTCGATCAACAAAATGTGGGACATTAAAATGGATGGTTTAATATGAAGCACAAAAATTTGCCAGTCTTTTAACAGTAAATTTGATTTTTGACATTTCTTCACATGACACCACTGACGTTGACTTTAATGCTGACTGAATACAACACACGATCATCACACACATGCAGGAGGAGGTGGAGGAGACAGTGACAACATTCTAAGTTTTACAAGCAGCATCTATATTCCAAAAATTCCGTATGGGCCTGCTCATCCAGGGGCATAAATACAGACAGTGCAGGCAGTGCAGTTGCACTGTGGCCCCTGGGGTGGAGGGGCCTGTAGAAAGTGGGCCCTTGCAAGTGAATCAGATTGTCACCTTAAATATATACCTGTGTTCAGAAAGGAATGATAAAAAAGAACGGCCCTAATTTATAAATAATGCCACTTGCTGTTTATGTCATTAAAAGGGCAAACCATTTGCATCATGGTTTACTTTTTATTTTTTTAAATAGCCAGTCGCTATCTAAAACAAAATTAAATGCTTATTCTGTATATGCTAAAAAAAATCTATAAATAAACAATAAAAACTATTCAGTTAAATGATTAATCAGGATATTGGCAAAACATCCAACATGAGATTAAAAAATGTTTGGATATAAAATTACCCTCACACCTTCTTACTTCCTTTTAGAAACACTACCAAGGGACGCAGAATATAATGACCTGACATCATTACTGAGAGTCCTTCTTTTAATTGCGAAGATGAAAAGAATTAAAAGATTAATTTTCTTTGATATTTTTGTCAGGTGTGCAGTGATGATTGCTGGGTAATATGTATGTTGATGTTGTTCAGTGTCAAGTCTCTATTTGTGTCACAACAACAGATGCACTATAGTGTGCACTGGGGCCCGTTGTAACTTCCTTACGCCACTGTGCTCATCAGCATCGAAACAAACAAATTATTTATAGACCCTTTCAGGGCCGACATCACAATGACATCATCATGTTATCACCTGGAGGTGAAGCTGCCTCTCCCCCACAGGGCTGTAGGCTACATAGGAGTCTTCAAATGTGGTCTTGTTGTGTTATTGGGAGCCAGAATAGAAGGAGTCATGGCTCAAAACCAGCCGCCACTGCCCGTCAACAAAAACAAAGACAACTATGGTTAAATGTCTGATTATTTTTATATATAAACGGAAAATCCTGTTGAGCCGAGCTACAGGCCTCAACACAGAAGGGACTGAGACAGTGATCCTCATAACCAAGAGCACTGGTCTCACTTTTGAAGGTTTTTGTTTTGTTTTTTGACTCAGGCCATCTACATGATGTTTTCAGATGATGTGCCTCAAGAGAAGTAAAATAAAAACAGGCCCAGCTCCTGTGTGAATGGAAATGACAGGACTGTGCAGCCTCCTGAATTACATCTGTATTTTGTCTGTGAGTAAAAAAAAAAAACCCAAAACAAACAAATAATAACAACTGAGAAATGATGTTTAGCACCAAAAAAATAAGTTCTCTTGTCACTTAAAATGCTGCTGTAATATTGGTGATTATATTGAGTCAGTCTTTCACTGTCTATATGATGAAGAACGGCACTCACAGCTAATGCCCACTAGATGGCACCATTTCATTGACAATGGCCACCTGCGTTGGTTGAAGCCGGCCCGAGTGCTTACATTGGCCTGACTGCACATCCACTGACTGCTTGTTCTCATGCAGGTACTTTGGGATACCGTGCCAAGAGGTTTATGAATCCCTGGTGTCACAGATCAAGAAGTGGAGAACTATGGCCGGCTGCACCATGGGAGGAGAGAGATGCCTATACACGGTGTGTGTGTGTGTGTGTGTGTGTGTGTGTGTGTGTGTGTGTGTGTATAGTGAGGACAGAAGTACGTATTTTAGCAACAGAGTGAGGACATTTTTGCAAAGTGAGGACATTTTGGCTAGTCCTCACTTTTTCAAAGGCCTGTTTGATGGTTTAGACTTGGTATTAGGGTTAAAGTTAGAATAAGGTTTAAATTTAGGGTTAGGGTTAGGCATTAAGTTGTGATGGTTAAGGTCAGGGTAAAGGGCTAGGGAATGCATCATGTCAACGAGGGTCCTCACAAAGATAGACGTACAAGAATGTGTGTGTGTGTGTGTGTGTGTTTACATGACATCAGAGAAAATCAATTTATTATGTCCATCTGACTGAAACCAGACTCACCTGAGAGAGCAGCGTTCGCGTCCTGTAAGATTCTAAAGCTAAACCTTGTTCTTTTTTCCTAAACCTATCCAGAAAAATTAATTTGTGGTGTTGTACCGATGTAGTGTGTTTATTTTGAAAGAGACCGTATGTGAATGTTAAATTTCCTCTAACTGTGTACATAAATACATTAAATCTCCTGACGCAGCGACGGGATTGGTCCAGATCTGCTGGTTATTGATGATCTGTGTTTTTCCAAACATCAGACTGAAAAGCTGTTTCTCATATGTTCAAAGTTTAACGGTGAAATGATCGGGAGTAACGCGGCTGTCCTCTGGATGAGTTCTGAGCTCCATCGTATCTGCCAGGACACTGTTGTTCGACCTTTGTATGCATCTGCAGAGCTCAGCATGGGGGGAGTACAGAGTTCAGTAACCTAACAGCCTGTGGGGAAAAAGCTGTTAGACAGTCTTTTTTAAGGTTATTTTTTGGGGCTGTTTTGCCATTATTAGAGAGTGAAGATTGAAAAGGCAGGAGGAAGAGAAAACAATGTGAAGCAAAGGGCTAGGAAACCAAGACCACTGCTGAAGACTGAGCCTACATGGGGCACACACACCTGAGGCACACCTGTTAGGGCTCATTGATGCTAAACCTTAGATACAGAGATGAAGCCTTCTGTCCGAACTCTGCATTCACTCTGTCTGTATTTGTGCATGTTTTCTAAAAGCTTACAGAAACAGAGCAGCACCAGCAGAGACTGTGGGGGCAGTGTGGCGTAGATACGACTGTGGGAGATGAAGAACTTTATATATAATGTTTTAAAGGAACGAGTCAGTAGTCTAGTGAAAGTAATGCTCTGCAGAGTCCTGCACAGGTCCATTTTTGAAAAGTACCACCAAGATCAGTACCTCAGTGATCAATGTGACGACAGGGTCAAAGGTTACACTTGTGTCATTGACTTTTAAAAGAAAAGGAACTGCAGCTTGATGATAGAGATGTAGATGTTAAAATATTACACATATACTGAACATCTTTTTACTTTGTTTTATTCTGAACAATAACACCTGCTGCCCGCCCACATGGAGTTCATTTTTACCTGTACCCATGAATTCACAGCTTTTTGTGGGAACCCATCGGGTACAGTGCAGGACTCTGGATGGTATAACGAAGCCTGTACAGTTGAGGGGCTCAACGAAAAACCACAGAAAACTTAAGATACTTTCTGTGTTCCTTGTCAGGATGAGTTTGATTGGTAAAAACAATATTGATAAATTAAGTTTTATGGCTTTTAATCAAAGCAGTTTGTTTCCTCTGCAGCTGCAGTCTGCCTCCGTCCACTTTATAGCAGCCAAACACACCACTCCCTTTAAGAAGTATGTGGACGACATCAACTTCAGGCTGGCCTCCTATCACTTCTTCACTTGCTGTCACGTTTCGGTAGGTTTTCACTCTCCTCTAATTCATCATCTGACAGTTTCTGGAAAACCAAACCAGCTAAATGTCCATCGTCATCAAACCACTGACAACAAATGAAAATAATGGTTCCTCTCAGGGTGTCTGTCCTCTCTGTACCGCCTTCTCTTCTCTATCCTCATATCTCCTCCTCCTTTTTTAATTTCTATCACAATCTGTTTCTTGTCTGTCTCTGCGTGTATTGTTGACATGTGATCTGCAAAGGTCCAAAAAACAGGGAAATATGTGGAGCGTCTGCCTCCACCTGGGCCATGCACAAAACACCACCACATCCTGGTTTTGTGTGCAGGTTTGGAACCCCACAAAAGAAAAAGAAAAAAAAAAACAAGTCAGGTTTTAAGTCTGAAATTCTGGAGATCCAGATTATTAAAAAAATCACACCCTTGACTGTTTCACCTTTCATGGTATCTGTCATTATTCCTGTCTCTTTCAGTCTTTCCGTTTCTTACTCTGAGTCTGTGCAGCCTTATCTTGTATGTAACCCATATAGTGTATCTGTGACTCTGTCTGTAGGCCATGTCCGTCTCAGAGACCTGGTATGCCATTAAAGACCACGGCACCAACTACTGCAACCTCTACAACCTCATAGAAGGTAAGATCAGACAACAGTGTGACGATGAAACACTTGACCGTCCTTCCATCCAGTTTGCACTGATGACTTTAGTAGAGCTAACAAACCCTGCTGCACTCCACACCCTCCCTTTGTACAGCTTTGGAGATGCCCTGTTGTAATGAAGTAAAAAAAGAGACATTTTCTAAGAAAGTTTTCTTTCATTTATTACATTCATGATTTATTTTACGTGGCTTTGGCCTCTTTGAGCTATGCTCATAGATGTCAACGCAGAGGTGGCTTGTTTGTAATGAATATATGTTGTGTATTTTGAAATAAATGATGAAACTAATGAGAAGATGTATCGGGATATTCATTAGAAAGAAGCAGCGAGAAGCCCCGTACGCTTAAGATGGTTATTCAATAAGGCTTCAAGGGAAAAATAAGTTTTAAAACCCATCACTTAAGCAGCTGTGAGAGAAGAGAAAACACTCTTTGTTAATGTATTTTAACTTTTAACATCTCTCTGTACATGTGCTTTCACATCTGAATGAAGCCAAAAGAAACATTACAAAAACCCCTGTTTGTCCAAATCACAAAAAGTCAGCGGTTTTATATTTCCCATGTCTGTACACAGTATTAATCACCATTTAAACACACAGTATGATTACAGTTCTTTTCTTTATCTGTGGACACGTGCTCCTCATACCTGTTTCTCCTGTCATTAATTCAACAGGAAGTGGTCTAACTGAAGCCAAAGGTTATAGAGAGGTCACCAGTGACTTCCTGTGTACCCAACGCTCCTCTGCTAACTGCACCGTTTACTGACTCAATATTTATGTATAGTATACCAACAGTAATCACTTACAGTTTTGATTGTCTTTTAATGGCTGGTAAAATATGGTGACATTATCTGTTTGCTATTTTGGGGCTCACTGTCTGTTTTCCTTATGCAACAAATACATAATGAATACACCGAAATATTATTCTATGTAGTCTGAACAGTTATAATGTATTCTCACATTCAGTTCACACAACTTCATTCAAGCTAAACGCCTGATGGACTGCTATTTTTTTTTTTTAAGTTTACTGGTTTTATTTGACTTTATACCACATGTCACTCTGTATTTGAACTGTATTTTTTATTGTGTGAAATAAATTGTGATAATTAAATCATAGATGCTGATGATTTCTCCAGGATATTTCCAGCAGCACTCATTATTACATCAACATTTTGTGAATTACACACTAAGAAAAGGAGTCATTTATATCTGATAAGGATTTCAAATATGGGACTGTCACAGTTCTGCATTTATGGTCACCTGCCCACTTCTGCCTGCCCAGTCACCCAGCTCCCATTCAGTAATTTTCCATTCACCCTGGTTTCCCACGCTTCAGCATCAGTCACGTCCGCCTCATCAAGGCAACTCAGTTCACCTGTTCCTCATTATTCAAAGCTGGTGTATATACTCCCGCCTTAAAGACACTCTTTGCCAGATTGTTCTTCGCCACTCATGCAAGACTTTACATCACTCTTCTGGACTGATTTCCTGTTGCTGACCCTTCCTGCCTCTGACCTACCTGTCCCATCTGATTTCTGGTAAACACACAAGCCTCCTGTCCCCACCCTTGAGATCTGCGTCCCTGTCTTTGGTTCCTGTTTGCTTGTGGCTGCTTGATTAACTATCTAACGACAACCCTACACTGCAAGTGTTCCTATCTGCTTACCTGTGGTTTCCTGTGATCCAGAGAATTTCACTGTGTCACCACACTCGCCATTGTGTGTGTGTCCTGTAAGTATTAACCTGCTGCCTACGTTTCCTTCCTCCTCCTACATGGTACCACTGCCTGTATTGGGCAAACATCACCACCCATTAACCTGCTTCCCGGCCTGGTTCAGCCTGATTAACCAGCTGGGCTGCCAGAGACTTTGTGGCGAGACTTTGCCCTGTACCTGCTGAGTTGTGGCATTTAACAGCAGCTGTTCTTGGTATCCTGTGTGCTGCATTTGCTACCTAACACAACCCATTACAGGGACTCAGTTTGGACAAGAGACAAGACGCAGGCTTTGACAATGTCAGCCTTATAATACCAAGCTACCTGGGAGAAAGTCAACACACTTGGAGGGTCAAGAAAAGCAGCAACTACCAAACTATCCGTTCAAAATAAACCAGCACAAAACCGGCAGTTTTGAGTAGACACATTAGCTAAGGGGCCGTACACACGCCGCATTTTTTTAGCTCTCAAATTCATTGTTTTTAATGTGGACGTGCAGCAAGTGCGCTCAAACACCAGAGTGACACCAGAGTGATGCCGTCATGGCGCACAAGTGTTCCCGAGTGCCTATGTTTCAGTGGCTATGGCTAAACGGAAGCTGAGTTAAACTTTCACCGCATGTGATGTGATGAGAAACAACCAATCACAGCTGACAGATATCTTTCCCTCCTACCGTAAATATCAGTCTGTGATAAATATGTAGAAGAACATTTCAGTGCAGAGCTGTCAGAGCTTTATATCCATCCCACGGACAATTGGCCTGACACACAAATGGCGCCTGGAAGAAGCTCAGCTCTGCACTCAGGATTTCAGGTAAATATGCTATGATACGGTGCTACCTGCTGTCACACTCTTCAAAGCTGGCACAGAGAAGTCACAAGAGTAGCACCCAGTGCGGTTAAAGGCGCGACATATGTACAGCCCCTTAAGGCAACACTTAATTTCTAAAACAGTTATGATTAGCAAACTAATCAGTTCAGCCCTCAGCATGATGGGACATTGGCCCCGTTGCTACAATATGTTCCAGCTCCAGCAGCTCCACGTGAAAAAATATAGGTTTGTGTCACATCATTAACAATCAGATCAAGCTGGAATTAATTTCTCCACGTATAAAGAACAGAGCCCAGCGTCTGTGTTCATAGCTGATCATCAGTCTTCCTGGTTCATGACCACAAACTCACCATGTATTATTTTCAAGGCTGTGCTGTGGCTCTGTCTGTCCACTAACAGCCAAATAAAGACTGAAACATCATTCTGGGTCTGGAGTCACCAGGTGAAAGTTTGATGATGTCCTCTGTCTTTCTTGTTTGTTCTGGGCCCTTGGTAAAAAACAAGAGCGAAAAAGAAAACAGCACACACCAACAGAGAGCCACTCGGAGTGAATATAGCTGTGGATACCGCTCAGAGGTGAGTCGCAGTCTGACGAGGGGCATCATTCTTTCTGACACCTAAACCAGTTTTCGCTCTTAAAAATGATGGTGGAGTGAGGAGGGCGGAGGGAGCCACCAAGAGAAAATACACCCATAGCTGCGTGTGGATTGCAGGGCAGCTTTTATTAAGGGGAGCAATATGCTCAGCTGGGCTTTGCCATCCATCACTAAGACTTGCCCCCCCCTCACACTGTGGCTGGAGCACGTGGACTTTGGTGCCTCTTTTTTCAGGGCTGAGCAACTGACTGGCAGGCACCTGTAACATCCTAGACATCCTGCACTGTATCACAACAGAACGGCTGCAAGGCCAATATTAAATGATGCAATGAAGATATATCTTTTATCCTGTAGTTCTGTACATTTGAATCATTTTAACAAATTATTCATATTCACCCAGGAGGCAGATGTTTGCTTCCCGTAGAGCCAAACCATGATGTTTATTTCTAAACCTAACCACGTGCTTTTGTTGACGTCCTGGAACATCAGCAGCAGACGCAGGAGGATACTTAGTGCTTAATATGTAGACGTAAAAGTCCACTGACAAAGCACAGATAATATATATGACGACTTGGAATGAGAACGTGTTGATCAATCTATCTGTCAGTCTGATCTTTTTATCGAGGTCACTCCACACTAGTAGGTAGTTCTTCATACCTTTCAAGCAAATAATTTTGACTAACCACCTTCTTTACATACATCAGAGCAAAGGATTAATTTATTTGATAATTGTAGAGATCATTTCAAATGACTCTAGATACAGCCCACACACCATTTAAAACTGTAGTTACACGATGAAATGCCCATATGCAGATGAAATAACCTGGTGTGTCATTGTGCTGTTGATGAGCACTGAGAACGCAGATCCCAACAGAAATGGGAATTTAAATTCTTTTTCTGTATATCTGTAATGGTCACCCTAGAAATTGGTAGTGCTGTTCCAGAGTCGCTGTGTGATTGAAATCCACAGTTCACATAGTGTTTTTTAAACTTAAGGCTGTGACAGTGTCTGTTTGAAGTGAGCTGAATCTCAGTGCTCGCTGTTTAAACAGAATTCCAAAATATTCTCTTCCAACGATTTTCCCACTGCATTCTGGAAATCCTCTTGGAAGCTGAACATCCAGAATAATTTTGGTACTGGATCATTCAGGAAATGGTCAGTTCACTGCCCACTGAAGCAGGGAACTGTCTGAGACACACACACAGTGAGCGTGACTATGTGGCATTTCACCAGCCTTGTCCCTCAAAATGTCCGTTGGCGCTCCTGTCTACGAAGTCACGTTCAGAAGTCTTCTGCATACTGCTAATGACGGCCATGTAACTGAGTTTGACTAATTTTCCTATAACGTGCTGTTACTGTACGACTTTAAAAGGTTCCAACGATAAAACAGAGATCTGTGTCTTATAACTAACTCTACTCATCAGACTTACATTGGGAGAGGGCAGAAGTAGGTCTGACTTCAAAATAGCTTCGGCTTTCAGAGATCATTTTTAATTGACAGTTTTCTGTCTGGCTGACACGTTTTATCTGCCCCTTCTGTGTCCGCATGTGAATGCATTTCACTCCACCCCAATCTGTCCAATTTGAGGGCTACTTTGCATGCGACGGGCATTACTGCGCATGTCAATATTGTTTATTCAAGAGTAAAATGCATACTGTTTTAATATGTCAGTGTTATCGCTGCATGTGTTTTTGTTGTTTGCTTTTTTCACACAACAAGAGTGAGGACAAAGAACTGCCCAGAAAATACACACCCATCCACACTAACACTGTCTCCACCTCTCCCCTCTTTCTTGCTCTTTCGCTTTCTTTCCATCCCTCTGCCTTACTCTCTTCTTCCCTCTCTGTCTCTCTTTAGTTCAAAGGCTGCCAAATCCTTCCCAAACCAATTAGAGTGTATGTAAGGTCCTCAGGGGGGCCCTGCGGTGACAGTACAGGGTACGGAGTGGCAAGGGGTCTGAAGAGGCAATCACAGTCTGCAGTATTCAACAATATCTGAGAGGAACAACAATAGCAGGCCATAAATCAGCCCCGGAACAGTGAATAGACATTGACTTGTTTGATATGGGAAGACAAGAATAGTGGCTGGTTGAAGGAGCAGGAAACACACATACAAAACCACAAAAAGAGAGGAGGCCCCAACAAATGTACACAAGCATGCATGTTAAAAATAAGTGTGATATGATGGCTATCACACACACTCATTCTCTAAATGCCTATTTCTAAGAAACATGTTTTGCAGATGTATTAACCAAAGGATGTACAAAGCCCTGAAGAGGATGTGGGGAGAAAAAAATAAATGCTTTTGCCTTCTCCCAAGAAGCTTTGGCATTTTTCCGAGAAATATTACGACCATTTGGAGCTGGCATGTGATGAACCCTGGTCAAGCCATCCTGCAGCCGCCATTATGTCCCCAAGCAAGGCCAGGTCCTGAAAGATACATTAACGCGCTTTTTGTTCTGTGAACTGTAAACAAGATGATCAAAGAAGAATTAAATGGTGAAAACAATGGATTGACTTCATATATATAGTAGGTGGTCGTGCAGTATATACAGCCTGTTCAGATAAACAGTAGTGGGTAAAATGTATTGCACATTTTATACTTATTTTGAAAGGCCATAATCTGAACAATTTGAAATGCCAGGTGATGCAAATTCCAAAGCTTTATAAATACTCTGACTCCTGAAACCTTGTCCCAACAATCAGCAGCCATGGGCTCCTCTAAACAGCTGCCTAGCACTCTGAAAACTAAAATAACTGATGAAGACCATAAGAAGATAGCAAAGTGTTTTCAGGGAGCTGTTTCCTCAGTTCATCATGTCATGAAGAAATGGCAGTTAACAGGAACTGTGGAGGTAAAGCTCATAGGATTGTTAGAAAAAACGCTGTTTGACTGCAAAAGACCTGCAGGAAGATTCATCAGACTCTGGAGTGGCGGTGCACTGTTCTACTGTGCAGACACACCTGGACAAATATTGTACCAGGGTCCCAGACCTTAATGAGCTTGTTAGGGCTCTGGCTTGTTCACAGTCATCGTTAGGAAAGGACAGGTGATGCAAATTTCAAAGCTTTATAAATACTCTGACTCCTGAAACCTTGTCCCAACAATCAGCAGCCATGGGCTCCTCTAAACAGCTGCCTAGCACTCTGAAAACTAAAATAACTGATGAAGACTAGGAGAAGATAGCAAAGTGTTTTCAGGGAGCTGTTTCCTCAGTTCATCATGTCATTAAGAAATGGCAGTTATCAGGAACTGTGGAGGTCAAGTTGAGGTCTGAAGACCAAGAAAACTTTCTGAGAGAGCTGCTGATTGTTAGAAAGGCAAATCAAAACCCCTGTTTAACTGCAAAAGACCTGCAGGAAGATTTATTAGACTCTGCATGGTCAGTACTTAGTAGCGCCCCGTTTGGCAAGTATCATACTTTCTAAACATTTCTGTGGCCAGCATAGAGTCTTTAATTTCTTGTTTAGGGGATTTTCACCCATATTTGCCCATGAAATGTTCCCCGTGCCACTGGCTGCAACACAAGCCCAAAGCATCATCCATCCACCCCTGTCTCTAACAGTTGAACAGGTGTCCATTTTTTCTCCAAACATACTTCTGCTCATTGTGTCCAAAAAGTTCTACTTTTCATCAGTCCACAGGACTTGTTTCCAAAAAGCATCAGGCTTGTTCAGATGTTCCTTTGCAAACTTCTGATGCTGAATATTGTGGTGAGGACACAGGACAGGTTTTCCTCTGATGACTCTTCCATGAAGGTCATATTTGTCCAGGTGTGTCTGCACAGTAGAACAGTGCACCACCACTCCAGAGTCTGATGAATCTTCCTGCAGGTCTTTTGCAGTCAAACAGGGTTTTTTCTAACAATCCTATGAGCTTTACCTCCACAGTTCCTGTTAACTGCCATTTCTTCATGACATGTTGAACTGAGGAAACAGCTCCCTGAAAACACTTTGCTAACTTCTTATGGTCTTCATCAGTTATTTTAGTTTTCAGAGTGCTAGGCAGCTGTTTAGAGGAGCTCATGGCTGCTGATTGTTGGGACAAGGTTTCAGGAGTCAGAGTATTTATAAAGCTTTGAAATGTGCATCACCTGTCCTTTCCTAACGATGACTGTGAACAAGCCAGAGCCCTAACAAGCTCATTAAGATCTGAGACCCTGGTACAAGTTGTCTGAGAGCTCAAATGTCTCGGGCTGCCCAGACTTTTGCGTGATGCTCCTTTCCTTTTTTTCACTCTAAAATTGTACAAAACAAAAACAATACACTGATCTTGCTTAAAATGTTAAAAAGTATGTTTCATCTTTAACTTCATGTCTTTTGGAGATCAGTTCTCACTTAACAGTTCACAGTAAATGAAATTTTGACCATACCGCCGTAGTTCCCCAGACCCAAACAGTAATGTAGACTTTAAAAAGTGGAGGCAGGCTGTGAGTTGAAATCGATTTAAATGCTGTTCTCTCGATATTGTAGTTGTTGGACAGATAAGAAGAGATTACAGGGCTAACACTAATTACCAACTGTTTGGTCTTAATGCAACACACCAAGTGACAAATGGCCACAGCATCATATTTGGCAACATTTTCCAAAAAGAGCAACTGTTGAATTAAACTGGCAAAGACTGCATTTTGTGGACTTCAGTCAGCATGTATAACACAAAACTGTGAAACTGAATATCTGTTCATTATTCAAGAGTCCTTTATTGGCTGTTAAGCAGTGGAGCTGGATCCAGCAGGCTCCCTGCAGCACCGCTCTGATCCATCACTCAACCCTCAACAAGCTCATTAATCCTGACAGAACATGAGCTCAGCCGAGGAGGGCAGGAAGAGAGGGATGAAGTTCCACTATGACCCAGTGACTGCCTCTGTGTGCACAGTGGATGCTATTAGTGTTTGTGTGTGTTCTTGAGTGACAATAGTGCTTTACCGGACACTGAGAGGACTGAATACCCTCATATCACTTTGTTCTGATTATGTATGCATGTGTTAACATTTCCACTGGTACATACATGCTGTTTGAAAGACGGGCTGTCTCCTGTGAAGTAGTGTACAACTTTTCTGCATCAGCGATTTCTGTTCAATTACAGCCTTTTGTGTCAAAGGACAATACTAATACTAATACTTAGAATAATGTTAAAATTAATTTACAGGGCAAAGTGCTTTACAATGAGGACAGTATAAGTACTGAGTGCTTTACATGAAGATAGACATAAAAATTAAAGTTAAAAGCTAAAGTGAACAGATATGTTCACTTTAAAAATATTTAGTAAGCTAGCGTCCCTGATATCTATAGGTAGGGTGTTCCATGGCATTAGATGATCCTTTTCCTCGTTAGCCTGGAGGACAAGACGTCCATGATGGACTGGTCAGACCACAGCACACTTTTGCACTTTGTGTCAGTCCGTCTCAGATGAGCTCAGGCTCAAAGAAGTCATTGGTGTTTCTGGATGTTGTTGATATCTGGCTGTAAGTTTGCATGGTAGAGTCTGAACTGTCTTCTGTAGATGCAGCGATGTGTTTACTGACAGTGGTTTTCCACAGTGCTCCTGAGCCCATGTAGTAATAATATCCTTTATACAGTCATGTGTGTTGTCAGTGCAGTGCCACCTGGCAGATTAAAGATTCATTTAGTGTTGGTTTTAAGGCTTGTTCCTGACATGCAGAGATTTCTCCAGATTCTCTGAATCTTTCAATATTATGAATTGTAGATGGTGAAATCCTAAACTCCCTGCAACTCCTTGAAAAAAGTTGTTCTTCTACTGCTGGATTATTTGCCCATGCGTCTTTCACAAAGTGAGCAACCTTGCTTGTGAACAACTGAGCATTTCGAGAATGCCCCTGTCATACCTAATTACGAAAAAAAAAAACAAACTCAGACCCTGAAAAGTGTAGGGTTAGCTAGCGAGCTACTGAGGATATAGCCTGCTGAATGTATACACATGCTGCTTTTGCTTTGTAATGATTATAACAGTGAAACATAGAGCGACCCTGCTGTACAGGAACCAGTGAAGGGAAGCAGGGAGACTTTGCTCATGTTCAACCAGCTGTGTGTCATCCCTGGAGCTCCTCATCCATCAAGCTGCGGAGGTCTGGGAGCTGGCAACACAGGGCGAAGCCAAACACAACTGGTTCAATATCAGTGAAGTTTCCCTTTCTGTTCATTGTGTTCTGTGGTGATCAGCAGTGATGTGGTGGTTCACTTTTACACTGTGATCTGTAGCCTATAGTTGGGCTTTAGCTTCTAACTATCTTTGTCTTTTGAACCTGTTGTTGCTGCTGAGTCAGTTTGACATCCTGGATATATCCTTCACACACAGACTGTAGGCCCCTCTGTCTGCTTCTCTCTGGAGTCACTCTTTCATTTTGCCAAAAATATGATCATATTTCTTCAGTGTGGGCTCCATGATTACTGTGACAACTTGTCGGACCATGACAAAGGGGCGGGGCTTAGTGAAAGGTTAATACATTGTCTATGGAGCAGCTCCAGACTCCAGACCCTATGACATCACACATTTGAGTTTTAGCACCCTAGTTTTGGGAGAGAGTTGTTCATGTTTAGTAATTGGACTGTGTTTGACCATAGGATTCATTCATTTTCCATAACCACTGATCCTGTTGGGGCCACGGGGGGGTGGAGCCTATCCCAGCTGACATTATGCAAGAGGCGGGGTTCACCTGGACAGGTCACCAGACTATCACAGGGCTGACACATAGAGACAGACAACCATTCACACTCACATTCACACCTACGGACAATTTAGAGTCACCAATTAACCTGCATGTCTTTGGACTGTGGGAGGAAGCTGGAGCACCTGGAGGAAACCCACGCTGACACAGGGAGAACATGTGGGAGCACCTGGAGGAAACCCACGCTGACACGGGGAGAACATGTCAGAGCACCTGGAGGAAACCCACGCTGACACAGGGAGAATATGCAAATACCGCATAGAAGGCCTCCTTCACCCCGGGGTTTGAACCAGGAACCCTCTTCCTGTGAGGTGACAGTGCTAACCACTGTGTCACCATGCCATTTAGCCATGTAACCCTGCATTTGGTGATTTCAGGTATCAGTATGATTTAAAAAGGATCACACAATTGTACAATACATGGCTTCATCTGACCACTATCCCCAAACAAAAGAAAAGTTTTCTGCTGGTTACTCATATTTTCCATTTAAAATAAATAAATCTTTGTGTGTGTGTGTGTGTGTGTGTGTGTTCAGTGATGTCAATTGCTCCACAAATTTCAGAGATTTCTCAGAATGATCAACTGACACGTTCTCACTTTCTCATCATTTTGATTTGTTTAGCTTTGCAAAGTGATTGAAGTGATTGTATAAAATCCAATTCAATCACACAAAACAATCTTCCACTTTGCCATTACTTTATGGCTCATTTGATGTTAGCCAAATGATAGCAGAGTGGTCAAATGAATCACAGGCAGAGCCCCTGCTCAAGATAATGACATTTGTCCTCATTAGGATGCTCAGTACCTCCTTGTCCTCACCCGCTCAACATATCCAATCATTCTTTCATTTGGCCTGTAAGTGATGCCACCTCCTCCGCTCCTGTTGGGGCTCTAATGAAATACCCGTGTTTTACTCTGTCTCTCTTACACAGATGATTTCATTTAGTGCGCTCAGTAATAGCCAAGGAAGTAATAATTACATTCAAATATTAATCTCTGTTGTTGGGACAAAGCCATGAATCAAAATCCTTGACTTGTTCTCTTTCCAAAGTCTCTCCTCCTCTTTGATTGTCTCCCCATAACCCCCCCACCTCCTCCCAGGTGCCACCCAGCAGATTACAATGACAAATTATTGCAATTCTCCTTCACATGAGAGAGGGCTGGATTTGAGGCGGGGCTTTGAACAACAATGTTGAAAGGGTGTGGAAACGAGTAGAGAGAGGTGGCGACTGAAGCATTATAAGCACATCGGTGTGTGTGTGTGTGTGTGTGTGTGTGTGTGTGTGTGTGTGTGTGTGTGTGTGTGTTTGTTTGTTGCTTCCATGTTATCCATGATCCAATAATGCACTTTTTAAAGTAAATTCCTCAGCAAAAACAATTCTTGAGTTTATCATTGTTGGAATTATTAATCCACAAAGCATGGATGTATCTGATGTATCTCCCTTCTGTTGCTTTTATGTGCCTATTATTATTATTATTATTATTATTATTATTATTATTATTAGGGGCCGTACACATGCCAAGTCTTTAATAATAAAGTCGGGCGCTGGGTGCTCCTCTTGTGCCTACTCTGTGCTAACTTTCAAGGGCGCAGAGGCAGGCTGCGTCTAAAGTTGCTAAGCGATCATGACCAGCACCTTATCATAGCCTACTTCCCCAAAATCCTGAGTGCAGAGCTGATCTTCTTCCAGGTGTTGTTTTGTAAGTGCGTATTACGCCATTTACAGAGGAAGGTAAAGATATGATTGGTTGTTCCTCATCCCGACATTGGGTGTGTGCTGCTGTTTTCCAAAAGTTGAACTCTGTTTATCTCAGGCCGCAGTCGTCGCGCCCTTGAAAATAGGCATTGTGCGTCGCTCTGGCATTTGAGCGCTCCTGCTGTGAGTCTACATTGAAAACAATGAATTTGAGGGCACAAAAAACGCAGCATGTGCACGGCCCCGTAACCCTTGAACTCTGCAAGAGAAATGGTCCTCTAGTGCCGACGTTAGTATTTCTGCTTATTGTGGTGTCATTTCTTGGCGTATCTTCAATCGATTTATATCCCTAAAGTCTGTACAGCTAATCTAAAAGGGTTTTGAGTCAATAAACCATAATAACTGATAAAAGTATCTAAACTGTGTTATTAAATATAATAATACAAAAAAATTAAAACTTTTTCATCAGATTTTACAAAAGAAAAACACAAAAATAATGATCCATTTTTTTTATGTAGAAATATAAACAAAATATTTCTTAACACTCCATCCATCCATCCAACACTCCAAGTAATTTGAAGTATGCACAATATTTACTTTATGAGATATGCTCATTTTTCTGAAACCTAACCAGGGACTTTTGCCATTTAAATCTATTCGGGGACTTTTGTGCCTCAACCTAACCAGGGACATTTGTAGCTTAAACCTAACCACATGTTTTTGTTGCCTAAACTTAACAAAATAACGTAAAAATAAAGTGTTTTACGTACGCTGTAAATTTATTTTGAGAGAGACTGTAAGCATGTAATGAGCAGAAACTGTACGTTTCCTGTGAAAACTGAAAAGTATTTTGAGAAGATACAGTGCATGTAACAAAGCGTCAATTGGCACGTCCAACACCTACGCATGAGGACACCTAGCGTATCATATTGTGGTCCACTGACAGAGCGGCGTTGTTTGACCAGTTGGGATGAGAGCCAGTTGCACAGTCATAGTGAAGTTTGCATTTTACATCACAGCTCTTTGTCATGGATTGGAATAATTGGTTTGCAGTTATTGTTGAACTGTCTGCGATCCCACATTTGTTTCTGTTTTTATTAACAGACTAAATTATTCCTGAAATGCACCACTTGCTAATTCTCTTCGGAGCCTTTAACTACATCTCACAGTCTACATGAGCAAATGGAGTTGGCTCAGTCAGCTCTTATGATAACAGAAATAATGAAAGTTCAACATCTACTCTTCTTTTAGCTCTGTTTAGTTCTCTGACAGATCCTGACGACTCTCAGCAGATGTTTGACTTTCTTCACCAGTTTCTAACGTCGTAAGCTTTTGATGCTGGACAGTAGGTTTATCAGAGATTTTAGCCCATCCTGTAAGTATCTGCTGCGGCGCTAAAGGAGGAGTGAGAGAAAACTATATACCAATATAGACCAAAACAAAGAGGTAAGAGGTGATGACAAATCTGTTTATTCACTCTGCACTTATTTCAGTCATCAATATGTAACTATGATTAGAGGAGCTTTAAATATGATGCAACAGAAAGATTTTACGTCACTTGAAGCTGCTATAAAATGGGACAATTAACCAGGATTTGTGCTGAGTTCAAACTGTTACTACACAAAAATAATCCATTTGTAAAACATGTAATAGCCAATCTGACTAGGTTGGCAACAGGATCCCTGGACCTCCGTCAGGAAGTAGATGACTTATGGTCATGGACAAATTGCTGTGATTTACATAGGTTTTGATGTCGCTTTGACCTCTAGTCACTCACACTGGGCTGTGGCTTGCCCATTAATCACACATAAATGGTTGTCACAGCTGGATTCTGTGCTCATCCAACATGACCAGCCCCTGTCAACGGGCTGACAGTTGGACAAAAGGGGGAGGAGGAAGACTGAGCAGACGGTGCGGTGACTGGGCACCCAGGAGGGTTACATGGGTCTAAATGGTTCTTTAACAGAGGACGAAATGATCGGCTCTCACAGTTGATCATATTGATCATGTTTATAGTACATTAACATTTATTGTGTTGAGTTATTTTGCTGTTTCATGTCATCGTATGACAGTATTAGATTTGTCACTGATTTTTTTTATTGTATTTTATATCTTTAAAATTCAGTTATATTAATATTTTTTGGTCTGCCTAAAATATTCTACAAAAAGGCAGGATTCCTACTGAGCTGTTTACATGGCTAATGAAAATGAATATTCCACTAACACTGCATTAACCTGCAGCTGTGCATGCTTTGATTAATGTAAAATGCCCCCATGATGTAGCCTGTGTCTTACGACATGCAGCGTTGGATCAGATCAGTGTTACTGTACAGCTGATTCAATGTGTTTGGGGCGCAGTCTAAAGAGTACAGTAACTTAACTGAGAAACAGTCTTTGTCACCTGGGAGAAAGAACCAAACTCCTTTAAAACATCACAGATTTTTGCGAGAACTACTAAGTTAGAGGAAACGTTTTCAACTTTGTGAAACTCAGTCCTCCAAATTCTTCATTCCTCATTGTCCCCTCTTGTAAATTTGGTAAATGTAGTTCTTTAAATGGTTCCTTTCTTTGTAATAATAATAGTAATACTAATAATAATAAAAACCTTGTGTCACTTTGTCCAGTAGTAAACCCTCTCTGACTGATCTTGTCCTTGGCTCCATTCATTGAGGACACAGCACTGCCGTCTTCTTTGGTGACAGTTAACAGCTGAAAGTAGAGAATATTTTGGGGCTAAAGAAAACATCTGAATGCCAAAGCTAGTAGACAGCCTATCAACGTGTTGCTGTCACAGTGATTTGGTGTGTGAACTGACCCTTTGCTAAGTCCGACCCCTGGACAAAGATTGGCCAATCATAACAGACCAGGGTCTTTGGGGACATGAGTACACTTGTTTTTTGAATGTACTAACATACTTTTACTGAAGGAACATTTTCATTGTAGGACTTTAACTAGTGACAGAGTATTTGTAGAGTTGGTATCAGTACTTCAACTTCAGTAAAGGATCTGAATACTTCCTCCAGCACTGCTGCTGACACGACATTAACAGCATCACAAATGTTTTGTCGTTGCTGGGTTTTTGATTTTCCTGTTACGTCAGCACTGCCAATCTGAAAATCACATTTACTTTGTTTATATAACTGTATAGCGATCTCACTACTGCAGAGGTTCTTCTTCTCCTTACAGCCTTTTCAGGGGGCATCTCTCCAATTCTTGGGGATGTGCCAGAGTCTTTGCACACAGCACAATACAAAACCCTCTGTAATATAAACAGTACGGGAATATTACCTGTGCGAATAAGTGACTTACGATCAAGTGGGATTCATCATTCAAACACCTGGGTACGAGCAGATTTGGGTGGTTAAGAATATTTAGTGCATCTGGAATAAACAGATAATTCAGAGAAAATCTAAGAGAAATTTGTCGCTGCTTGTGGCCGCCTATCTGTCAGCCCAACTGTTTGAGGATGGCCACACTCAGCACGTGGTTCTGCTTGATGTTTGCAGTGGTTAAAGAGGAGTTTTCTTCCTCACCACCATCGCTTTGAGTCACTATGAATTAACGAGCGTGGTCTTGACCCACTCTGTGACATGCCATGGGATAACTACAGCTGCAAATTGGCACTGTACAAATAAAAAGGTTATGGATGTAAAAAAGAGCAGGAAAAATACATTCAGTGCACAGACTCACTGGTGTGAATACATCATCGTGTTCCCAGTAAATGATAAATCATTGCAATGGGTAAATATTGTATTGACACGAGGGACACAGAATGCTGCCCATATAGACTGCCGACATCTAATATTGTCTGTTGACACAACATCTGACATTAAAATTGCATATCCCCTACTGGGAAGGGGGGGCGCACTGCGCGTTCTCCCATTGGCCTCAGTGGTTTTTTTTATCCATACTCTACTGTGATCATTATGGTCATCCTTGGAAACTATTGGTTTTCTTCAAAGGATAACAATCTAAAGCATGTGTACAGCAGTGTTGAGTTTCAATACATCAGCAGAGCTTTATTGATGTAAAGTTATACGTGACTGGTTCTGCACTGAAGAGATGTTTTGTGGAGCGGGCAGCACTGGCTGTCGAACATGTGTCACAGAGAAACTGACATCATATATTGATCAAAACTCTAAAGATTTGAAAGGTTCGATACACTTACACGTATCAACTCGAAGGAACCAGAGCTGTAAAAGGAATCGGACCACCCATCACCATCAGGCATAAGGTGACCATTTAAAATTCAAATAGGCACGTTAGGCTATCTTTCCTGTATCCAATACATGCTCTCTAAATAAACCTAAGGATGGGTGGGAGTGTGCATGTGTGTGTATGTGCGTGTGACAGAATAATCTTAACTCAAGGTCCACTAGACAGAGCACAACATGATTTCAACAAGTTGGAACAGAGAGGGGGAGACGCACCACAACAGTGAGGCAAACCACGCCAAGAGATAAAGTGGATGATGAGACACTTACCCTGACTTGAGCCAAGGCCCATTCCAGTGAGATTACCTTCTTAAAACATCTAGCCGTAGTCCTCAGTTCACAAGCAGTTGGCACTTACAACAAACCATCCAACACTCCAAAAACTAAAAGAATGGTGGCGGATTGATCAAACCATGTGCCATGGAGGAGTGAGAGTGTGCAGGCCTCTTGTCCAGCCAAGACCAATGATCAGCACACGATGACATAACTGTTGGTCTTCCATGGCAAATGGTTTAAATCACCTGCTGAAGCACTATCTGTCTTTTTTGATTTTGTCTATCATCTGTTTATATTGTTGGATGTAAGAAACGTTGCGGCCTCAAGGGGCCGCTAACTTTACACATTTTGTCTTGTTGTAGTTGCTCTTTTTGCAGCCACAGAGCAAAGTGTCAATAATGATAGATGGTGATGTATGCGAAGCAATTTCAAAGCCAAAGGCATCTTCATTCTTTCCGTAACTGTCACCCCAAAGCCCCAGGAGTATCTCTTCCTCCTTTTGTGGTGATTCATTCATTAGGTCCCTCACACATACCAGAAATATTACCTTTACCCCTACCTCCTGCTCTGAGTACACCCCAGACCAAAATGCCTAAAAGGTACACCACAACTTTAAATGCAAGCAGTGGAGAACTGACACCTAAAACAGGCAAAATGAAAGACTTATGTGGTAATTAGCTGGTGTAAGACACGGAGAGCCAAGAGACAAAAAGAAGTAGGTAACATGGAATAGAAGAAAGGACGAGCAAGATAGGGACACCATGATGAAAGCAGTGAGGGTCTAGGTAGGATGGATTGCCTCCTACAAGCCATATCTGAGTCGTCTGGCTTTGGAATTGGCCGCCTGGTCAGGGTGAATGATGCAGTGTGACATTTATTGGAGCCCAGAGACCAGAATGTGCAGATAAAGAGAAGCTATGAAAGAAAGGGGGAGAAAAGAGTGGTGAATGGGTGGAAGAGACACAAGACTCAAAAGAGGAAGAGGGTAAAAATAAGAGTAAGTAAGCCACGAGGAACTGTGGTTTTATGACGTGAATGTGCGACCTCTATCATCACATAGACAGAGTAACTGCTACAGAATATATCTGCCAAATGTTTCCTTCTTTATTCTAGCCTCGTCTTTCTTTGCTCACCCCCTCTCCACTGGACAAAAGAGATGAGGCAAATATCTATCAGCTATTGGGGGTGAGGCAGAATACTTTTCTTACGAAGGAAGCGGACGTAACTGAGCTTGAGTGCCACGTCATCCATTTGTTCCCCTCCCCTTTCCTCTCCGTGCAATCATTCACCTTGGCTCCTCAAATCTCAGCACAGTGTTCAGGAAGCGAATCCATCCCTGGCAAAGTCAGAGGATCTGTGCAGACTACAGTTGCTTCTGAAGTTGTACAGATCAAATCCACCACAGACTCACCATTTTTGGTACTCTGGAACCAACAGTAACCCTTCAGACATGGTACCTAGACCCTAGCATTTCCACTGCAAACAGTACTCTTTCAGGTGTGCAGGGTTGTTGTCACTCACTGCTCCGTCCAGTACTCGCTGTATTTCCTCATCAGCTGTGACACAGATGGAAGTTGTAAAAAGCGTACCAAACTGGACTTTACCGTACCGTATTGCCCAGTGGAAATGGGGCTTTAGATCTTGTCCTAAAATTAAACCATTGGCCTAAAATGTAGCTTGTGAATATATCCTTCCACAGCATACTGTCGTCCTTGCTGTCGGCTTCGTGAAGCTTTATTGCCTGACACCCAGGAACTATCCAATAAACACTGCAGCACCCAACTAAACAGAACCGGTGCCACCATGTTTCCTTTTGTCAAGCTTGTCCAACTTAGCAACAGTAACTAAAGAGGGCAGAACTCAGGATCAGTCAGTTGCACACTGCCAATTCAACTGCTGACTTACCAAACTCAGAGTTTAGATTACAATCTATCAGATAACTTATAACAGGTGACAACAGTTTATCTCTGTCAGCCTGATGTATATTTTAGCATGATTATGAAATGTGAATGATTATAACCTAGAGCCTTTAACAGCCATCCCCTTGTGATGTGACACATCCCAGGCCCCATTTTGTTGGGTGAAACTGGAGGAGTGTCCAAAATGACATCATGGTGGTCATTGGTTTTGTTAGTCTCAGACTAATCAGCTCACCGTGTTTGTTTAACCTGAAAAACGCCCTCACAGAAGATGATCGCATTTATTATTCAATATGGAGGAACCAATCTTCCCCAGGATATGGCCTTTACGCTCTGTGTGTGTGTGTGTGTGTGTGTGTGTGTGTGTGTGTGCGCGGTGGTTTATATGACTTTTGTTTTCTTCGTTTCTGCCCCAATTCTCCAACCAACCAAAGTTAACCGTATGACATAATTTACGTTGTGTCACTTTGAACATGTTCCTTTTTGAACTTTTTGGTGAGTCCAAAAATATTTTAAAAAATATGGAAGCTAGGCAGACATCCTGATTTTTTAAAATACCATCCATGATTCCCTATTTTTTGATGTATTGTATTGTGCTGTATTTTTGACTGGTCCTGGAATCCAGCTTTTATTTACAATAACCGAAGCATTAGTTCATCACAGTGTAGCAATGTAAAATAATTTCACCTCGCACAATATTAAAAGCTGATTATTCAACATGAAAAGGTAATACAACTGCTAGAAGACAATAATCCTATACACCCTTTTACTGTAAGTAAACAGTATGATGTTTTTTGGGGGGCAGGGCTTAGCTGGAGGCAAAACAATTCTCCACAGACATTAGCTAGCGCTAACGTTAGCTAGCCCTTAGACAGTGGAGGAAGATGATGTGAGTGGTGCCTTCAGAAATACTGATTCTGTCTGTGGAGACGGAGCAGCAGAGCGCTGAGCAGAGTGAATGTGTGATGAACTTAACTGTTGGTTCATTTATGTAGAAATATAACGCTCCGTTTCTTCCACCAACAGGGCTCTCATTTTAGTGTAGAGCGTCAGACTGCAACAAAACTTCAGAGATAAATAGGCGAAGGTAGTGCAGGACCAGGAACAGCCTGAGAGGACGGCAGTGAGGCAAGACAACACAGCGTCAGAAAAAAAGTATAGCAGTCCATTCAGGGGTGGTCCGCTGAGAAAAAACTGGTGGCCTCAGAACTACGGCGCATCACAACCATTGGGCAGAGTTGAGAGCTCTGCCCGATTAAGTGAAGATCCCCCTACTTGACTTGGGTGTAAGCTGACTGCCGACTGTCTCTCATAGCAGGTTGCCTGTGAATGTGTTGACCTCTGATGTGGAAGAGCGGAGCTATAGTGTCGCAACACCATATTGGCCAGAACCTGCTGCCAAATACAAGACTAAGATAAGGACAGTTGATTGTTTTTAAAACTTGAGCTGCATCCCAAGAAATTTTTAAGAGCATTTTTGTGTCTGCCTTTTATATTGTTTTATGATGATATTGCATTCATTTTTAGTAAATAGTATTTTAGTATTTTAACTCATTGTTTTTGGGGTCTCATCAGCACCACTAGTGGGTTTTTAGTAGCTGTAATTATAATTATTTTTTTTAAGTTGGACTCTTTGGTTATTTCAGTGTGGCTCATTACCCATTTAGGTTTAGAAAAAAACATTATGGTTTGGCTCTGCATTCATATGAGAAGCAAACACCAGGCTCCCAGGTGAAAGTCCAGTGTTGTTGGACCCATCTAAGAATCCTCCTGCCCGCCCTATAGAGACTTTCCAGGTCTTTCATTTATGTTGTTGTCTGGTGGCGTTATTAAGTGACGCTGCCTGACGGCATATCATACCACCACAAAAGGATGCCTTTTTTTTGTTGGCTTTTTTAATCTTGGGGGAGATTTCATTGATTTGGTCCTACTCTGCACCCTTGAGTCAATCAGTAAACTCTCTTGTCACAAAGAGTTGTACAAACTCATAAAACGATAGACTCTGGAGAGTTTGTGGCCCATGAAACATCATGAATGTTTTAGATCAATGTAATGATGCAGTCATAATATGGAGCCTCTGGACTGAATTATTCCTATGTAAATGTGCAGTGTTTAAACAGAATATGTGACACTGTTATCCACAGATCAGTCCACAGATGAAAACACAAGGTAAGAGATAAGATAAAACTTTATTGATCCCACACCAGGGAAACTCACATGTTACAGCAGCTTAAATAACACAGGTAGAAAAGCAAGTTGAATGGCAATAGAATACTTACAGAATAAAATACAAAAAGATATATATCAGAATTATAAAAATATAAAGTAGTAAATGTATACACTCAATACTACTTACACTATATACACCTTTCACTTTAAAGATAGATATACAAATGTATTGGTAGATAAAATTATGATGTCACAGTTGTAGTATTATCAAAGGTTTTACCACAATATTAAAAAGAGCTTTGATATCCATACTTTGATTCTTTGATTCTTGATAATGTATTGTGACTTTTGATTTTTTTTTTTGTTTATTTATTTCAGTTGTAGGAAGGTGTATAAAAATGAGCCCTGATGGTAAAATGTCTTTACAACTTATTTATGTCAATTTAAAGTAAAGCATTTTTCTGTTATTTTTTATATTTTAAAATGTAGGGTAGAGTCTGCTTACTGACAAATATATAGTGAAAGTGAATGAAAGTGGAAACAGTGAGAAAACACAGCTCTGACTCAAAGGGGTGAAAGAGAAACCTTGTGGCATTGACTGTCTAGCAGCCATTGTCTGTCTAGCTTCCCCCCTTCTCTGAGCCTCAGGGGTGATTTGTCAACTAAAAGACCATTAATCACTGAATGGGAGGGCGGAGGAGTGCTGTTTAGAAGCAAAGCATGACCACCCATCCATCTATACCAAGATCTAGACACCGCACACGGACCCTGAGGCGCAAGTTCAAGGCCAAGGTGCAGAAATAACCCTCAGGTGGATACAAAGGTAGTGGCAAAGCAGATCAAAGCTCAAAGCTCTACAGCAACTGTAACCCCCAAGCTAAAAATCTTTTGGACTGGTGGGCCATCAAACATTTGGAACACAAGTTTAGGTTTCAAAAGTTTAGGATACATCTGTTAATCTATAAATTTATCTGGAGATTATGCTCATTATTTGACCCCGATTTCATCAGAAACTACATCATTTGTAATAAATTTAACATGAGTAAAGTGATTATACTCAATTTCATCATCATCTGTTACGATAGTGAAGATTTTGGCTGGCGTACTCAGTTGTCTACATTAGCCTTTAAGGTCACCATGTCCAGAATTTCCTAATTCCAATACTGGGAACTGTCTTTCCCAGGCCAGAAAAGACTGTTTCCAGTATTCAGATCTGGCCTGGGAATGCAGCAGGATCCCCCAGGAGGAGCTGGAAAAGTTTTGCTGGGGAGTGGGACGTCTGGGGTACTTTGCTTGGAATGCTGCCCCCGCGACCGGGCTTGGATAAACAGATGAAAATAGATGGATGGATGAATGGATGGATGGATGGATGGAACTGTCTTTGTGGCTTACAGGCCTATGTCATATTTAGAGACTGAGCCCAAAGGCAGAGGACTCCTCTAACAGGAGTCCTCTCTGAACCGTTGTAAGAAAGAAAGTGTGGGATGCCATAATGACTGAAGAGGCCCCTCAGTACTCGGATGGTCCTGCTCCTTGTTGTGTTGTCTCTGATATGCACTGCCGGCCACTTAGAGTGTGAATCCAGTCCACGTGAATCCTTTCCCATGGACTGGCAGGCCACACCCAGTGGGTGCAAAGATGCAAAATCTGGGTCATTTTTGACTCGCTGGCAGGGGTGGCAGGATTTGGCCTGGAGCACAATCTGGGAGTCAATACATGGCCAAAAGACATAAATCCAAGTCAAACTTTTCATCCTCACTACACCAGGGTGTGCTGTGTGAAGCACCCTCAAGACTTGGGAGCATAGTTTTGATGCCATTGTCACCTGTATTCCCCTTCGTCCATCTTTATGCAATCATGGTAGGAGCTGGAAGACACATCATACAGGCAAGGCTTCTGCTGCCTCAACTTCACATGGTTTTCCTCTTTGCTGGAATTCCAAACATTTCTTTTAGTGTGTTTTGCTTCCACGGCGAGCTGCTATCCATCTGTTTGTTTGGGTTTAGCACCAGTACGTCATTTAATACTACATTTCTATTGTTTTTTTAGTCGACGAAGGTGGTAACAGCAGTCACGCAATGAGATGGTCATCCCATAATTTTGACACTGTCAGAATTATATCCCAGGCTGTCCCAGACTGTTGACAATGGCCATCCTTGAACCTCTCTTAGTGTACAACGTAGGACCACCACTTTAGAGCCGCAACCAGAGATATCATCATGTAATGCAGCAGTGCATTCAGTGGACTCAGGATGGTGGCTAGGTTGGGGATGAACTATCCATAATAATTGATAATTCCAAGGAAAGAACGTAATGGGTCCAGGAGCATCCATGATAGTGCATTCCTTCTCAGGTGGTTTGTGGGGCCCTGCAGCATATATGACGTGGCTTAGGTAATCCACTGACTCCTGGAAAAAGAGACACTTTGTTTGACGCTCTGGCCATACTCCCCCAGCCTTCCCAGAAACTAAAATCCAGTGTTCTTAGGTGGGTTTAATCATGTGGCCCACTTATGAAGATATCACCTAAGTAACAGTGTCTGAAGGGAAACCCAAGGATCACTTGGTCCATTGCCCTCTGGGACAACACTGATGCAGATGCAACTCTGAAATGTAAGTGGCTGTAGCAGAAAAGTCCTGTCTGTGCAGACACAGTCAGTCGCTTTTAGTCGGGTTTAGGGGACACTCTGGCTTTTATTCCTTTCAGCGTGCCAAGCTCCTCAGAGAAAACAGTGGAATGCCTCTTGAACCCATTCCCAAGGCCGTCTTTCTCATCCATTCTTACTGCATACAAAGTCTTTAACACCTTCTAGTTCAGGCTAATGGCTCCCAGCCATTTTCTTCCAATCAGGGGTGGTCCATCAACTTTGCAAGGGCACATGTTCCAGAGAGCTTCATACTATCCTCATGGAATCAAAGAAACGGTGGTCGCTGTATCAGTCTCCATTCTTTTGCATTAATTTCTTTTCTAAGGCGTGTTCAGTCCCAGTTTATCACTTTCATTACCACTTGCCTCAACACTGTGCATTCTCATCTTTTTCTCTCTTCCATTGTGCTCCCACTCACCAGGCTTCTGTCCCCGACCACGAGTTCTGCCTCAGCATCTCTGGTTTCTGTCTGCCTGTGGCTGTGTGGTGTTTTCCTGCGATGATGTTTCAGCATGAGTGTTCCCACCTGCTCGCCAGTTGCCTGCTGCACCTCAGAGACTATCTGTGTGACACCACATGCTGCCTTGTGTGTGTGTTCTCCTTTCGCCTACCTTTCAGCTCCTCGATCCATCGCCTGGCTTCTACTTCCCTGCTGCTCATCCCTCGTCGGCTCTGCTGCTTCCCTAGACTGCTCTTGTGATTCCAGACCCTTGCCTTCTTGACCAGGCCATCAGTAAGCCCCTCTTTGTTACCTCTGCCTGCTAGCGGACCGAACTGTTCGGGTCCGAGGACTCATGTTCTCGCTCTCGGTCCTGCTTCCAGGTTCAGCCCCTCAGTGCCAATATGGCACCAATTTATGTGCGTAGCAAGTATGCGACCAAGAGAGGGGGAGAGAGATAGACCATGTGTGACAGTGAGGTAATGTTTTACCTTTGCAGCCATATAACGATACATCCTGACACGTGGACGGAGAATTCTTTCTGTTCGCTCTGTCCCAACATTACCATAACATTACTCCTATGGTTGCATCCTCCTCGAACTACACTACTCTGCCTCCAATGGTCTCTGGTGGCTCTGCTCTGTTTCATCTGTATCTGCAAGTTCTCAGGAAGTGTGCACAAATACAGACAAAAGGAGCACAGTCAGAAGGCTCCATATCTAACGTTAGGCATTAATGAGTTCTTAGGCTCATAGTCAGTGAATAAATGCTTCAACCCTTTAAGACCCAAGACAAGTTCCGGTCTCTTTCTTGCCACCAGCTGATTAAAGTGAAGGGGTTAGCCCCCAAAGGTCATGGCTGGTTGGGGTGGTTGATGGGCCACAAAAAAAAGAGTTTTGCCCGGATTATCCCCTGAAATCACGTGTTTGGATCTGTGTGAACCTAGAGTCAATTTAAGGTACGTCCTCATCAAGTTTCTTTTCCTAACCCTAACCACAGTGACTGTTATTGCCTAAACCTAACCTCCATAACTTAATTACATAACTGTACATTAAGCCTCACTCACTCTCTTTATCCTGAAAGGCTTTTTTAGGAAGTGCAATAAAATAAAATAAAATAGAATAAAAAATATGTACATACTGGGATTGTTTACATTTAATATATTTCAATTTGACTCAAGTACTGACGTTATATTACAGTTTAAGGCATGACATCTTATTTTAATGCCCGTGCAAGTGAGCAGGCTTGACCACATTCAAAATGATGTTTGCTTTAACAAAAAAATCTCTGACATTCACTCATTCTTACCCACATTCAGATTCATGATTTTATTTTTTTTTCTGGTCAAAAGCCTCCACGTCCCTGCCTTAAATCCACAAAGACCAAATGCGTTTCCTTCACCCAGCATGAATAGTTGTGTCCATAGAGAATCAGCATTCTAAAACTCCTTCGCTGCTCTCTGAATAGCGAGCAGGACGACGGAGAGGGCACACACCACGACATTCTCATATGTATATGCTATCACACCTCTCCATCTTCAGCAGTGAGAATGCTGCAGCAGAAAAGGAAAGAGGGGTGAAGATTCTATCACATCACAGAAGATCTGGAACTGGAAGTCCGCACACGCACACACACACACAATTCCACTTAGCATGGCTGGGACTGACCCCACTCCACAATATGTCTACATAGGTCATTGTTGAGTCTTTGTGAAGGGATAAAGTGAGAGCACAGGGGAAGGAGAGTGTCTGGCTGGCTGTGGCCTGGGCTCTGATAGCATTGTGATGAGTTAGTGGGCAGGGCTGCAAAGGGCTGCTTATTGAGGGATAAAGGGTGAGAGGCTGAATGTCTATGAAGCCTTATGGTGACTCTTTGAAAGACTGCCTCTCTAAAGGTCTGCAGCCATTGGAATCCCTTCGCTTTCCATCTTATGCCGAAGATTTTTAGATATCAAAAACTCAGCGTTGTCTTGGTTTCACCAGTTATTTATTATTTATTATTTATTAACTTGTTGTTTAGCAGATGACAGCAGAGATATAACTGGAATTGAGTCACATGAGTCAACAAGATCACATGCTTTCTTGTGGCACTGCAAACAACAACATACACACTAGGGGTGTACCAATACATTGATTTAGATTGATATGTCAATTAAGTGATCGATGATCCAGTACTATCAATGCAAAGTGGAAAGAAATGATAAACATTGTCATCTTTAAGGCATGCCTTTGTTTTGAAATTCCCATGATACAAGAGTTTTACCATTTCAGTCCAAGCCCACATCCGTTATAAACGTCCAGACAGTACTAGCAGCCAAGAAAAGGACAACAAGGATATTTATTGACATCATCCAGGGGTGCACTGATCATTTGGCTTATCAGGCCTTTTTTTTTCTTTATCAATAATAGTAGTCCAGCCAATTGATATAGTTTCTTAATTGACACGAGGCTGGCCCAATCACATTTTAAACCCCTCCCCCTTTGGGCTCAGCTCCTTCATAAAACAGCATCTGTCACAAAAAGTGTGTCAGAATGTTAGAATACAAAACACAAGGGGGTGCAGAGAAAGAGCAGGTCAGAAAAAAACATGTAACCAGGACTTTTTACATCCTTTCAGCAACTTCCTTTGTCCTCTCACCGTGTACAGGCAAGGAGAGAGTTACCATGGTTACGCAAAGCGATCTCGCCATGTCATAATGTAAGCTCATGTGAAGTTGCACAAACAACAGGGTTGTCTTTGTGACATGGACGTTGTTGTGCCTGCTAAAATTAATGCATGGATATATATATATATATGTGTGTGTGTGTGTGTGTGTGTGTGTGTGTGTGTGTGTGTGTATTTCTACCATAAGGCGATGCAGTAAAGGCACAAATTGGCAGAATGCAGGAAATGAAGGTCCTGATGCTCAATAAAGAGCTCCAGACCCCCTCTTTAATATATGACCCTTCAAATGTTGAAACAAACCTACACCTTTGTATCATCTAATACAAAGTATATGACTTTTATCTGTGTGATCGATTGTGATGGGCCGGTTTGGGCCAAAATGCAAGGGCCAACTTCTTGTCTCAGTCCATCCTTGATATAGTCTCATACTGATCACAGACGCCTAATTTAATTGAATAGGAACCGTATCGCGGCAGACTTTGTGACATCAGATATCAGATGTTGTAGGGTTGTCCGAACTATCAGTGTCTTATCATGTTGTGATGAAACTAACAATTTACCTGGTCTCATTCCAAAGTCATTGAAAACAGATGCTTGGTCAGTGACTTCCAGCGTCAGACAACAAAAAAAGCCGTCCTTTCACGTCGTCAGGATATGCGGCCGATCACGGTTATTGTTTAATGGTGCCTGGTGGTGTCAAGGGGAAATGCGGCAAGACAGAAACGAAAGTAAAATTGGCAAAAGTCTGAGTAGGGCAGGTGGATGGGTCCAACAACCACCGACTTTTACCCGGGAGGCCGGTGTTTGCTTCCTGTGTCATTGTAAAGCTATGCCTGGTTCTTTTTTCCTAAACTCAACCACGTGCTTTTGTTGTTAAAACCCAATCATGTGTATGTGTAGGCAAAATGTCACCACGAGTGTTTGTTGTTGAAGGAAAAAAATGTCAATTTGCGTTGTTGTACCGATGCAAACTGCACATTTCCTGTGAAAACAGAAGTGTATTTTGAAAACAGACAATGCATGTAACAGGCTGAAGTTGACACGGCGTCCCAGAACATCAACAGCCAACACACCCAGGGTACCTTGGACGTGTTGATGTGGAAAGTCCATGACCAAACATTGATATGTGACGAGGTCGGAGTGAGGATGTGTTGCCTAGTTCCTACTACCTTCGTTTTTTAGGTACAAGACTCACAATTTATTTGGCTGTTAGAGGTTGTTGTCAGGTAAGATCTATTCTCTTCTATCTATCAGTCTGACTGACTGACTCTGTCTGTCTGTTAGTTATAGATTGATTGCTAAATTGTATGTTGGCTTTCTTTGGGAGCAAAAGATGGATATCTAGATTACATCCATCTCAGACCTCCACCATCCTCAAGTCTTGTAATTACCAGGCACACGATCTGCTTTGTCTTCCAAAAGGGATGGACTCTAATTGTGGGCCAAATTAAAGAGCTTAATGAAACACTGCTGTGGTTCATTTATCACCACTAACAAAAGGACAGTGATGACAGAGGAGGAAGGAGAGCGCCAATACATAAAATATCTATGTAGTGTTTCTTTGGTTGAACTTCACTACTTGCCCATTTAGGCTTAAATGTTCTTTTCAAAGCTGACTGAAAGGAAATATGTAAAGGAAAGGATAATACGTTTTGCAAAAATGAACTATTTTGACACAGCAAATAAAGACTGTGAGCCTCCTCTTCTCTCAGTCCAATAGACTGGGATTTGGTACACAGCTGCCCCCGGCACTGCAAACAATACCACACCCGTGTGTGTCCCTGATGTGTGTGTGTGTTTGTGTGTGTGAGTTTGTGTTTTGACAGATTTGACAGACTGTGTGACCTGCCAGTGGTGGACAGATGAGTGTGTGTGTGTGAGTGTGTGAGCGTCCAGGAGAAAGTGGTTTAAGAGGCTCCTGGATGACAGAGGCCTCCCAAATGAGATTATACTTTATTGTGAGTGCAAGGACCTGGCTGTAATTCAGTTTGAAGAGAACATCAGGCCTGCATTAAACTGGGAAAGTTCACACTTGGCAATATGGACCAATAAGGGAGCGGCAAGGCTTTAGGTAGGGCATAAAGGTAGAAGAGAAAAATAAGACAATAAATGACAGAGTTCTCCCCACCACCTCCTACTGGAACAGTTGTGCAGTGGAACTTCTTTTACTCCCTGATGTGCCTGAGCCACACGGTGGTGGGATCTGCGGGGAAGACCAATGTTCAGATTAACAAAGACTTTAAAATGTTGTGAATAAATCATGTGTCATGGTACAGGGCATTCTACAACAAGCAATATCACAAAGCAGTGTCTGTGATATATAACAATAACGGTGAGAATCTTTTTGACAACATATTTTTAGCACAAGAAAATTACCTGAGCTTTCAGCCACATTTCATGTCCCCATCAGTGGATGGAGTTTGCTCAGCTGTCATGAGACAACATATTCTCAGACAACACTTTTTATACCCCACACATGACGTTATGACCTTGATGTGCAGTTTCGTAATTAACGTTAAGTTATGGAGGCTAGGTTTCGGCAAGTGAAGTTATTGTGGTTAAGTTTAGAAAAAGAAATATGGCAAGGATGTACCTGCTATGACTCAGAGTTCACTCAAAGTTTATATGGATCCAAACAAGCGACTCTGGGGGAAAGTCCCAGGCAAAAGTCTTTTTTTTGTGACCCATCCACCACCTGCCTTCTTACAAGTGCTTAGGATTGCTTCCTTGTTTACTGCCATCAGTGCATTGGTCACATGGTTGTAGCTTTTTAAGATACATGAGGTGCATTGCTTTTCTTAGGAAAACATATGGAACATTTGTGAGAACATCCTGAACGTTAACAATCACTGCAGGAATCTATTTTTCCTAGACTTGAATCAGTTAGGAACGGTCGTCTATACGCTGCGGGAATAATGTTAGCTTGTAGCAAACAGAGTCCTGCATGGGTCCATTTTTGAAAGCTGCATCCGCCCATACCCATAAAGCTCAGCACCAGAACCTGACCCGTTACCCGTTATTATGTCTAAGTCAAAGCTGCACCCGTGATCAAACCCACCCAGGCTCCAGTCCCTCACAGTGAGCTGGTTCTCCGTTCTTGAATTCCAAATCCAGCGGAGGAGACGTCTCTTTGACTGGATGGTGAAAACATTCAATCACTGCCAGGTTAGGAAACATTTCAGCATGCTCCTTCCACCACCATCAAACCTCCAAAGGATCTGAACTCCATGTAGGCTGCCACCTCATCCTCGGGCTGCAGAGTGTCATGGCTGGAGTCCTCCACGTCGGTGACCAATGTGACCACGGGGTCAAAGGTTACACTGTGTCACTGACTTTTTATTTATTTATTTATTCATTTATTTTTTGTTTCACCTGTTACTCAGCTTTTTGTGGGTTATCTATTGGGTACCTGACCCGGTGCAGGACTCTGATTGCAACTTTCAGGGTCATGACGTGAAATGGCCCAGAGAGCATTATGCATGTATCAGTACTTGATTAACTTGATCAAAAAATAAAAAATAGGCTGGAAGAACTTTATAAATAAATTATTTTATCCCACTCATGTGTGCAGAGAGCCGACAGGAAGTCAGACAGAAGTCTTGGACGTGCATGCGCTCAACCCAGCCCAGTTGCCTGAGGAATAAACCAGCACATTTCCAGCTGCGAGGTGCTGCTACTTTAAACCCAAACATGATATCTTTCTACATGAAACTAAGTAAAGCAACATTTCAACATATCCACAACATAATAATGTACAAAGGTTTCATATCCATGGTTTGTGGAAACATGCAATGCCAGCACTTACTCTGGAAATTGAGTGGCTCAACCAGCTTGGCTGCAGAAGCACTCCAGTGAGCATGCTCCATAAGCATTGTTAATGGGGCGCCGTGTTTGAATGCAGTAGTTCTGATCAGTACAGCCATGGTTCATAGACGGTCACTGTCATGTTCACCAGCTCCACTGGAGGGAGTTATTATCTGCCTATTATTCATTATTCACTAGCAAAGACCTCACCGCATGTACGGTATCAAAGAAGCTGCATGGATGATTACCTGACGTGGAGGTTGGTCGGGGTTGTGTATGATGGGATGATGGGAGTGGGGGTGTCATGATCCTGGGTTTGTTTATACTCTGTTATCCTGTGGGCTTTGTTTTAGAGGTTCCTGTCTGTGTCTTCCTTGTTTTAAGGTATTCATTCATGTTTAATCTGCTTCCTGTTTTATTTTGTAGATTCTCTCCTCATGTGTCATGTCTGGTTTTACTTCCTGTCTTTGTGTGTTTTCCCGCCTGTTTTCTGTCACACCTGTCTCGATAGTCCTTCCCTGTTCCCAGAGTCTTCCCTTCACACCTGTTCTGTATTAGTCCTGTCTGCTCCACCCTAGTGTTCCCCTCCACACCCTTGTCGTTAGCCAATCTTCATTTCCCTCCTTTTGCCCGTGTCCTCCTCCAGCTGTGCCTCGTTCTTGTGATTGGTTTTCTGTGTGTGTTTCCCTTTGTACCTGTGCTCATCCATGTGTTTTTGGTAGTATTCCCTGCTCTGTTTCCTGCCTGGTGTCTTGTGTTCTGTTTGGATTTTTTTTTACCTGAGTTCATGGTATTATCCCGCTTGGATTTCAGTTTAGTTGTTCTTCTTTCATTTGGACTTTCAGTTTCCTTCCTGTTCTGGATGTTTTTCATCAGCCTCATTAAAGCTCACTTTTTGTTAAACCTTTAACCTGCCTGCTGCTCGGCATTTGGGTCCTTCCTGAGCTGATACTTGACACACTCATGTCAAGGGTTTCTTTTACAGATCCAGGCCCAGGGACCCATTGTGTCATAATCCATCCCACAGTCTGTGCAATACGTGGAATTTAGATGTTTCCTGTACTGCTTAAAAATAAAATATTTACATCACACATTTATAGAAATGCTCCATTTATATTGATCTATAAATTCAATCATATGACTCTCAACATAAAAAGTAGACCTCATTTTTGTAATGATACAAAAAAAATCAACTCAAACAAGGACATGTTATTTCACATGACACCACCAAAAGCTGGAGTTAATAATGTGTTATAATAAATATCTTTCAAGAATATGAACTGCAACACTGTAATAATACACAGATTATAATCAAGATTACACATTAACATCATCAACCATGGATAACAATTGAAGACTTTCTAATCATTTTCAGCTTTAATTCTCTGGTGATTCAGAGATGAACTGTAGTTTGAAGTCTCTGCCTCCGTCCAGCAGTGTGTGCTGTGGGTTATTCAATGCCTTTATCCTTCAGTAGCTGTCTCACCGTCTTCAGGTAGTCAGAATCTGGGTAGCCGTCGCTGAAAGAACACAGAGTACACAGAGACAATGACGTCATTACATTAGGGGAAAACAAAGTGGGGTGGGGTTCGGTATTTACGTGACAACACATGAACACAACATAGGCAATTTCAGGCGGTAAATATTCATGTAGTCTCGCTAAAAGTGAAGGACATCGAACAAAATTTGTCAGTTGTCAAGTTTGAGACTACCATGAAGGAATTTTTTTATTGCAGATAATATTGAAGTGGTTGGTTTTGTAAAATGTAAAATGTGTGGGACGACAAGAAGACTGGGAATTCAGCCTTGCAGCAACATACAGGCAAGCTGTAACCATGGTAACAACAATTGCACTTCAGAGGATCACCAGCTTACAATAACTGCTGGTCATAGAAACATTATTATTGGGCAGTTCTCAGTAGCCAACAGGGGAAGACTGTGGTTGGTTAGTTACTCACACTCCGTTTCCTGCGTCTGCTTGTGTTTTTAGGGGGATGGAAGCCGTAGTAACCGTGTCCTCTCCGTTTTTATTGGTAGTAACAGTGAACAGGAGCTGCTGGTTGAAGGCCTTGTCCAGCAGCTTGAGAACCTTCCTGCCATCGCGGTTGTCAGGCAGGTAAGCGCAGAGCCGCAGCCCTGCGTAAGGCTGGCCGGGGTGAGGGTGTTTCTCCTGCAGGAAGCGATGTTAAGTTTCAGTCAGTACGTTTACATTAGAGGAAATCAATTTGTGTCAGTCCGTCTAAAACCGGACTTTCAGAATCCATGTTAACATGTTAGTCCGACTGAAATCGTACTAAATTGAATTTCTCAAAGTCAGACTAAAAATGCTTGCTGCGCCTTTTTATTGCTGCCAGGCAACCACCCGATCACCTCCTTACCCTAGCCTTCACGTATAATCACACTAGTCAGTATCTAGTTCCTGACATGTTTCAGCAGAGGGTACTGTCTGTAGCTCTGGTTGAGGGTGAGAGGCTGTCAGCAGATAAACAGAGATCTGTGTGGGTACATGAGACCCTAAAAAAGAGGCTGGATCATGGGGAGTACCACCAGTTGGTCCACTCTACTGGCCTTAACCTAACTTCCAAGACTTTATGTTAAACACATAACGTTACTTTAAGGATGTCACATCATTCGTTGAGTGCTAATCTGTAGGATATCATATGAACTGTTGTATGAGGATTCATTGCAGCAGTAAAGGAACTGTTTTGTATCAGATGGCTATGAGAAGTAGCTGGATCAGTTACAGTAGCAGGTAATCTGTTTTTTAATGGAATTGATATACGCATAAAAATGCAAAATACAGTTTATCTTGATCTTTATTTAAAGTGCTATAAGTGGTGCCACACATTCCAAGAACGTCTCCTCCTGCAGTGTGAACCACGTGCTGCTGCTCCGGTGTTCAGCTGTTCCTCCTGTACTCTGCCAACCAGACAAACCAGATCATCAGCTTCTCGTGGAAAGAATGCTCCCCATAAAACATGCGCTCCACTCTGAGCTCTCCCAATGTCTTTCATTCAAATCAAATGATACTCTTTGTTTTTATTTCTGCTTCTCTTGGGTGATTTTCACCTCTTACATTACTGCATCTTCATTTTAGCTGTGAGTTTGTTTAGTTCTTTGCATAGGACATAGTGTTGTTGAATATTCAGAATGATGTGATGCAGTTTTTGTACTTTGATGACAACCTAAGTGTTTCTATCATAAACAAGCTTACTGATTACTGACCCTGTTGACTGTAAGGAGTTCAAATATGGTCATTTCTTGTGAGTACTTACGTTCTGTGCTAGTTTTAAAAATATACAACAAACAAATACATGTGGTTTCTGAACTGGAGCACTAAAAACAGGTTTTTGCCAAGCCTAGCTACACATTATCGTATAGTAGAATAAAGCACCATGCACACCAACCCCATTTGTTTCTGTCACCCAAAAGAAAAAAAACATAATGCACTACATTTTTCCCCATGCAAAAATTTGTACAAAGAAATAATCCTGCCCTCATCTGGGCTGTGATTTCCACCCCAGGAAATCTGCATATACACACAAACCAAGAGCCAAACAATCATTATTAGTCGGGATGCGCGATATTGGATTTTTTGCAGTATGTGGAACCTGGTTTCACTCAGTCATCAAAATCTGGCGCTTGTGCAGTGACTTGCAGCATCAGAAGCCAACAAAATAAGCCGTCCGTCAACGTTGGCATGAACACGGCCATTTGCCATTTTAGTTTAACGGCGATGTCAGGGGGAAATGCAATGAGACAAGGACGAAATTTAAGGCAGCGAAAGTGGGTGGTGGATCCAACAAACACCAACTTTCAAGAGAGCAGTGTTAGTGTCCCGTAAGATTCTAAAGCCAAACCCTGTTCTTTTTTTCCTAAACCTCACCATGTGTGTTTGTTGAAGGAAAAAAAAAAGTTAATTCACCGTGACATGCATGCTACAGGCAAAACTTGACTCAGCATCCCAGAACGTCAACAACCAACACACCCAGGGTACCTTGGACGTCGTATGTGGACATGGAAAGTCCATGACCAAGCACGTCAATATGTGACGAGGTCGGAATGAGAATGTGTTGATGAGATTTTTCCCCACCTAATTTTAGTAATCATCAAGTCTCTTCTGTAGTGGAATTAACATCATATTATACATGCATACTCTTATCGTGATGGCCCACCAGCAGATGGAGGCATTAAATACTTGTAAATACATGTAATATTCATTCACTGTGCAAAATAAGAAAAAGCAAGTTGGCTGATTCTGATTTTAAAGCATGCCAATATCATCATGCATCCCTAATTGTTAGATATTTAGTTGAAAGTGATCCGCTGTAACTCTTTAAATATATTTACAGTGTGGTTTTAGCCAAGCTTACTGTCTGTATTCCGTCAGGGAATATGTAGTTTATCTGCAAGGTGTTGTCATCAGGGAATCCCGGCAGGTCTCTGTGGAGGATCACCCAGGTCATCTGGCCCTCTGGCTGGCGGCCATTCCTTCTGTACGTCCCATTCACCTCTGCATTGGCTGCACAGACAGCACGGCAGTTTTAGTCAAATTATCCAAACGTGAGTATGAGATTATGGAAAGCTTGACAGATGCATCAGATTGGTGTGCGTGTGTGTGAGACGGACCTTGTTGTACCAGTGATGGAGGACCCTGTCCCTTCAGATAGCGGTTACAGTGTAATTTGTCACTGCTCTGGCCAGAGCCCATACTGGGAAGCAGCAGGAGAAAACAAAGAGAATGAAAAGGAGCAACATCACTCGCTGATCACTTAAAATATCCAAAAACACCTAACATTGTTAATTATGGGCCATTCCACTGAGTTTGGGCACCCCAAGACATTTGAGCTCTCAGACAGCTTTTACCAGGGTCTCAGACCTTAATGAGCTTGTTAGGGCTCTGGCTTGTTCACAGTCATCGTTAGGAAAGGACAGGTGATGCAGATTTCAAAGCTTTATAAATACTCTGACTCCTGAAACCTTGTCCCAACAATCAGCAGCCATGGGCTCCTCTAAACAGCTGCCTGGCACTCTGAAAACTAAAATAACTGATGAAGACTAGAAGAAGACAGCAAAGTGTTTTCAGGGAGCTGTTTCCTCAGTTCATCATGTCATTAAGAAATGGCAGTTAACAGGAAGTGTGGAGGTCAAGTTGAGGTCTGGAAGACCAAGAAAACTTTCTGAGAGAGCTGCTCATAGGATTGTTAGAAAGGCAAAACCAAACCATCAAAACCCCCGTTTGACTGCAAAAGACCTGCAGGACGATTTATCAGACTCTGGAGTGGTGGTGCACTGTTCTACTGTGCAGACACACCTGGACAAATATGACCTTCATGGAAGAGTCATCAGAAGAAAACCTGTCCTGTGTCCTCACCACTAAATTCAGAGTCAGAAGTGTTCAAAGGAACATCTGAACAAGCCTGATGCTTTTTGGAAACAAGTCCTGTGGACTGATGAAATTTAAGTAGAACTTTCTGGACACAATGAGCAAAGGTGTGTTTGGAGAAAAAAGGGACACATGTCCAACTGTTAAACACAGGGGTGGATGGATGATGCTTTGGGCTTGTGTTGCAGCCAGTGGCACGGGGAACATTTCACAGGTAGAGGGAGGAATGGATTCAGTTAAATTCCAGACAACACAGCATCTGTAAAAAAGCTGAAGATGAAGAGAGGATGGCTTCTACAACAGGACAATGACCCTAAACACACCTCCCAATCCACAATGGACGACCTCAAGAGGAGCAGGCTGAAGGTTTAGCCACGCCCCTCACAGTCCCCCGACCTAAACATCATGAAACATCTGTGGATAGAGCTCAAAGAGCAGAGCATGAAGACGGCCCAAGAATCTCACAGAGCTAGAGGCCTTTTGCAGGAAGAATGGGTGAAAATCCTCCAAACAAGAACTGAAAGACTCTGAGCTGGATACAGAGAGTGTTTAGAAGAAGGGGGCGCTACTGAGCACTGACCATGCAGGGTGTCCAAACTTTTGCTTCAGGCCCTTTTCATTTTTTGTTATTTTGAAACTGTAAAAGATTGAAATTAAAATAGTACAAATATTGACAACATGTTTCATTTTCAGCTTCATGCCTTTTGGGATCAGTTCATCTTTTATTTGCTTAATCACCCTCAGTAAACAGATATTTGAGCAGGGGTGCCAAAACTTTTGCATGCCACCGTATGTGATGACTTGGAATGAGAACATGTTGGCTTATCCCCTCACTGACAAGCCTCCAAGCAGGTTGTTTTATCTGTGGATATTTCAGGATTATCTTCAAAACAAAGAATTGTCTATATTTTGGAAGTTTTTAGTCCTAATGTGACAGCATCATGTCGCAGTGTGTGCAGCATGAATCAAGTAAAGGCAGTTAACTTTCAGAGTAGTCTTGAAAACATGCCAGCACTGAGATGAGAGGCTTTATCTGTTCACGTGAGTGCTGGAGGTTTCGATAGTAATTCACACCCTGACATGACACTCAGGTCATTAAGGTCACAGGACAGAGAGGTTGTTAAGAGTCTCGTGACTGGAGGTGTGAATTGTTGTGAAACTGCTGGATGATTTGCTAAGTGGCTTTCAATCATGTCAGTCTGTATCTTATTTAATTACTTGCTCTTTTTTAACCTTCGATGGTGACAAATTAAGACTTTGCTGTTTCAGTTACAGTCTGACAGATGCCACTGTCAGCAGTCAGAGCAGCACACAGACTGGAGCCAGGTTTATGTTCCTTCACTGTGTGTCCCAGAGGTCAGACTGTGTTCTCTCTGGCCCAGGAACCTGGAAGAACACAAGTGACTGAGATCTTATCATTAAACTGTAACACTTAGCCCCTGACCACAAGTATTTTAGTGTGTGGACAAAGAGTCCACATGTGAGCGATCAAATCGTGTATCTCAGTTACCAATTAAATATTAAAGGTCCAGGGGTGTGTATCGTCAGAAATGGTATAGAATATTCTTAACTATGTTTTCATTAGTTCATCAGCACCTGAAACTCAGGGTGTTTCTCTTGTAGTCCTTTGTAAACAAACCGAAAACAGTCCTTGTAGGGTGTTTTCACACTTGGCGAGCCCTCTAAATGGACTCAGAACAATCACTCAGCATTTTTTGCGCATATGTGAACACCCCAAGAGAGCTGAGACCCCTCTGAAGTGAACCAAACTCATTCGGTTAATGAGTGGACCAAGTGGACCAGAAAGAGAACTGAGTCCTCTTTCAAATGAACTGACAATGTGAATACAAAAAGATCTGAGTCTCTTTTCTGTTGGTCCACCTTTTGGTGCTCTTTAAGAGGACTGAGGTCGGTTTGTTTAAAAAAGGACTTTATGTGAAAACACCCTTAAAGTGCACCAAAAAGTGGACCAACAGAAAAGAGACTCAGATCTTTTTGTGGTCAGCTTCAGCTCTGATGGGGCCTCAGTCCTCTCTCTGTTCACACCATAGCCTGCATAGTTTTGTTTTTACTTTGACGTGGTGCTGCAGTGTGGTTATGGAGGAGAACATTAGATGTTTCTGTGCTGCAGACTGTCAACGTTGGATGTATTCTATATTCCACATCTGGAGACGTGCAGTATCTTCCATTGTCCAAACTACTCCTCATCCTGCGTCCTTGCAAGTGTTGCAGGCCGACATGTTTTGTTCTGTTTAAGCGTCCCAGGTCAGCAGCATGTGATCTACAGCAGTGGTTTTCAAACTTTTTGTGCCCAAAGCACACCACAGGGTGAGCCAAAATCTTAACGAGCCTCTTTTTATATCTGTGCACAACAGCTCCTATAACGTTTGTTATCACTCTCGTCGCGACATAAGACAATGAAAATAAGAAAAAAGAAGACAGGTAGCTCTCATGATGCTGTCTACTGACAGTCTATTTCTCTTTTCTTTCAGTGGTATGTCGGCTTTCTTGTAATTTACTTCATACAATAAAGCGATCCATTATCCCACTTTCTCCTTTTAATTATCATCCCTCACACTGGCTGCCAATCAGGGCTTTTGATGTGTCACACACTAATAATTCCCACACGTGAACTGTGACAAACAGGTTCCCCTCAAAGGTTTTTCAAATTAAGTTAAATCACATTTTTTTTGCTAGAGTTTGCGTCTTTATTAGGAAATCAGTGCACACAACATACTAAAAGTTTATCCATAACTTTTTGTATGGGCCCAGATGAATATTGCAATAATGACGTGTGATTATTATAAAATCCAACGGCACAGCTAGATTAACATCATGGCACACTGTTTTAGAACCACTGATCTAGAGGGCTGAATACAACAGCAGTTCACATGTACGCAAATAATGCTAAGTCACCGCTCTGACTCCATTTAAAAGGCTGAAAAGGACCCATGTAAAAACACCTGAAGAATCATTGTGTGTTTCGTCACCTTAGATTGAACCATTTATATCTACACATGGATACACACGTTCTACAGAAGCCCAGAACAAACAAAGCAAACACTGGCTCTAGATAAGGCCAGTCACATTTTTGCTTCGGCCACTATAGTTCTCCTACACACTTGGGAGAAGTTTCAGTTCTGCCACCTCACAGCTAGATGCCACTAAATCCTGCACACTGGACCTTTAAGGTTCCTTTACTCTGTTGCTTGCATGTTTCACCACTTCACAATATGAAGTAATGTTCGGTAAAAAGTTCAAAAGTCTAAAGAAGAATTCAGACCCACCCTCGGCCTGCTGAAACAGCTGAAGAGGATGTTTTCAATCTGTTGCTTGATTTTATTTTTTTCCAGTAAAAGTGGAGTTGCCACAAATGTTAAAGATGGCCGATGACACCAAAACAATCTGATGGCTCAGTGTTGACGTGGGCCTGTGTTTCACTGGATTAAAATGATATGACTGATGAGACAGACATGTTGAGGAAATACTCCAGTAAGGCACGTGGAATTCTGAGTCCTGACCGCAGTATCAGGAAAATCACATTATAGGATTCCAGGAACTGTCAAACCTCTTTGCTCGTGCCATACTAAAGAAGCAGGTCTGCTGTGAGTGAAAACCTGTGGTTTTTGCAGCAGGCTTGTGCCCAGTGCTGTGACTGCAGATCATACTCAGATTTGGTTGACACACACACACACACACACACACACACACATACACACACACACACACACACACACACACACACACACACACACACACACACACACAGGCAAAGTTAAATCAATCATTACAGTAAAGCTGATCAGCAGTGTGCTCCTGTTACTGTATCAGTACCTGTTGAAGCGCTCTTCTTCTCCACACTTCAGTAAAGTTTTCTCCTTTTCCTCTGTCGTTCCTGTGAGCTGTCCCGGAGTTCAGATGTCTGTTCAGCTCATGATGACATCAGTCAGAGACAGAGGGAGGGAGGGAGAGATGGGCGTGTCGCGTTGCAGGGTTGTGGTGTTGTTCTGTTCGACTGGTGGAACAGCTTTTACAGGGACTGTGTGTGTGTGGGTGTGTGTGTAAGAGAGGAAAAAGGAAGAGAGTAGTCTGCAGGACTTGTGACACACACACACAGCACGCACAAAAACAATTTGATATTAGATTTAGTAATGAAACACAGACAGGACTTTTCCCCGGGAGGCCGCTGTTTGTGTCCCGTGTGGAACCAGAAGTCGGTGTTGAGTTTTTTATGACATATTTTAAGGGTAACTTTTATATGTTTCAACCTGGACTGTGTTTTCCCACATGTTTGTGTCTAAGTGACTCCTGAGAACAACAGCTTTTGAAACTGCTCCAGTGCTGAGCGAGAGGGCAGCAGTCTGCAGCAGTTAAACAGGCTGTTATGTCATCAGTTGGGGCAACTGCGCACCCTCAATGTATGTCCACTAAAAGTGTTTGTTTTTGCCACAGATGCACTCAGATTATTATTGTAAGTGTCTAGCGAAATTATGGAAAGGATCAGAGATAGACCTTTGCATTAGAGTGTAACATCCTTTTTATGTGACCCAAACAGCATCAGATGCACCAGACTCCACTGAAATAAAGAGTAACTTTAGCATGTATAGAGGCAGCATGTTTTATCATCTAACTGGGTGAATTAAGGTTTAATATTGGTGATTATTTTAGACAGTGGAAAGACAAACCAAGATGGCTTTTGTGAGTTTTATTTTGTTCTTTCCCCGTCACAGTATTATTTTGAAGTTGTCAGTTACTGTCAGCATATTTGATCACGTTCACAAATCTTTCAAGACCCACAAATAATTTGTTCTATGAACATGTAAACTGTACATACATCAAAATAAAGAAGAGAGTGCTGTTTATTTAATTGGAGTCTGGTGGGTTTGGCGATGACGATTTCGAGGTTGTTCCTGGTGAAAACAAAAAGACAGACGCTTGGAAAAACAATGTGAGCCTGTCCGTGGCAGAAACAAACACTCTTGGTGAACATACATTGACAATGCATAGTTGCCCCACATGGTAACTTTGCAGCCTGTTTCATTGCTGCCTGCTGCAGCAGTCTCACTCAAAACAGGACTGATTTGAACTTAAACCAGTCATATCTTTAAACCTAACCACATAGTTTTGTTGCCTAAACCTGGAGTAGTTTTGGTGGTTGAACCTACGTTTCCTGTGAAAATGGAAGTTTATTTTAAATTGACAATGAAGCTTGTAACGAGCAGAAATAACTTGGACACTGGAGGGCCACTCGATCACAGAGAGCATTTTAGCAGCTGGAGGCAGCTCTTTGTAGTTGTTATAAATGAGAATGAAGCTTTTCACTGGCTGTTTTTGTGTTCTACATGCTTCTTGTGTTGGCGCTCTTGGTGCCTGGCGTTTTTGCCTGAGCGCTCTGAACTCCTCAATTTTCAACTCAGAGCAAAAAAGCGCCTGACATCATCTTCAGTTTTTCACCAGTTTTGGTGAGTACGTGCAGAGTTTGGTGGATTTTCGAGCACCTTCAGCCTCTCAAAATGGTATTCATTTGAGAGAAAATGAATTCCCTCAGTTTTAATAGGATCCTCACACTGCTGGGTGCTCGGCCCCAAATAACCCCTTCATGTCCAAACCAAAAGTACATACAGCTGATTATCAATACATTGAGCTTCACTAGAATCAACAAGAAAAGAGACAAAACTCAGCTGAAAAAGACCAACAATAAATAAAAAGTCTACGAACACCAGCAGCGGGAGCAAAAAGCAATATTCAGCCGCACAAATGAAATAAGCTGACACTTCTCACAGAATCAACAGCAGAATAAAATCATCACCGAGGCAGACAACACGGAGCTGCCTGAACATTAAACTGCACAGCGACTACAAAAACACATATTACAGCAAAGGAGAGTCTGCACAGTTCATACACACTGTAGCACACACACACACACACACACACACACACACACACACACACACACACACACACACACACACACACACACACACACGACTGGCAACGCAGTGGTTGATGTCATCAACTGGAGAGTGCTGCAGAGTTTGTTGTACTCGCCTTTCTGAGCGTGGCTCTGTGAGCTTCACGCACCGTAAGGTCCTCCTCAACCCGCTCTGTGTTCAGCTTCTCTGCTCGTTCATTCTCAGAACACAACATTCACTGAACTTATTCATTTCATACACTCATTCATTCATTCATTCATTCATTTAACAAAGAGCACGCCAATAAAGATAAAGATTGACATAGTTTATTCCACAATGGATCAAGAGTCTGGAGGGAAGGATGAGAGGATGAGGATGAAGGGATCCTAAGATGTGGGATGAAAGGATGAGGGTCAAGGGTTGAAAGAATAAGGGATGAAGGATGAGGAATGAATGGATGAGGGTTGAGGGATGAAGGGATGAGGGGATTAAGGGTGAGGGATGAATGGCTGAGGATCAAGGAAGAACCGAATAAAAGGATGAAGGTTGAGGGAAGAGGAAATGAAAGGATGAGGACTGAGGGATGAAAACATGAAGGGGCAGCAGATAAAAGGATCATAGGATGTGAGAGAAGAATTGAGAGTCAAGGGTTGAAAGATGAAGGGATGAGGGTCAAGAGGATAATAATAAGGGGGATAATAATAAGGGATGAAGGATGAGGGATGGATGGATGATGAAAGGATGGGGGATCACCCAGAGACGAGCCCTCCTCAGCCGTGGACGTCAGCTGTACAGATATTTTAGATCGATCTACCCACCCCGAGTCACACGCACCGCTCTCAACACGACCAGCAGTCTGTCTCCACAGGATGTGTTCGAGCCCTGTTTGGAGGTTGTAGACCTACAAAAAAGGGATCCGTTCCGTTTCTCTCTTCTACGTCATAACCATTTGTATTTCAAGAGTTAAACTCACTGTGCAGACAACGTGCTGTCGTTGTGAACACACATCTGCACTCAATCAACTCACTCCAGACCCAGCAGCATCTTCTTGGTTTCACTTTCACCCGATGTCGGCAGTAGGACGATGCTAAGCTCACCTACCAGCCCTGCTGTTTATCAGAATCAGAATCAGAATCAGAAATACTTTATCGATCCTCCGATGTAAAGAATAGGGATTATAAGAAGTAAGAATAAGAGTATGAAATAAAAATAAAATAAAATGTAAATAAAAATGTGCACTCTGCCACATTAACTCTAGTACGTAAGATATTAAACATATTAAAAATGTTGCACGGTTGAATAATTGCACCGAATACTGCGGCAATACTGCTGGGTGCTGACACGGACCCTCTATTGTGCTATGAATAAAACGACATGTGCATCAGTGTGACTGTGGCTGTCCAAAGACATTCAATGTGGGTAGTTTGTCCAAACCTGACTGGTTTTATCCGACACGTATTAGCTGTGATTAATGAAAGAGTAATAAAACCACAAGAAAGAGAACTTGGAGCTGCAACTGAAAAGAAGGGAGAGGGAAGGACACATGTCAGCATCCAGAGCTCTGACACAGAGACAGAGTTCACTGACAGAGTCTGTTCAGAGAAGGAATACCCAGGTATGTAATAACAGCCTGGTGAAATTAATATTTTAGTCAAATCAAACTTCAGCATTGATTCATTTTACATTTTCACGCTGTAATATTGGTCATCATTTGTTGTTACTTAGGCTGAGCAGACCTCATAAATGATGGCACACCACTGTCCCCACATTAAAAAAAGAGCCACTTTAATAATAATAAATATCATACCTGTATTGATATCAGTGATTCTGGCACTGTATCACTTGGTATCAGATCCTAACTAAACTTTGTGGTACGCCCACCCCTACTCGTGACATAAAGATTAAAACATATCCAGCTTTCACAGTCTTGGTCCGTTTGTGTGTGGAAATATTGCTCCACAGAAATTTGTCTGTTTTAAAGTTTGTTGTTTGTGAAAGTGCTGAAAAGACTCAGCGCTGCAGAGTTACAGTATTCTGGTAAAGCCCGGTTAGCCGGGCCGGATCAAGAAAGGCTTTTCTCTTGGGATTTGTTCAGCTCAACATTCGGCTCAGTCAGAGCCAGAGGAGACGTCCAGTGAATTTTCTACGTGTAAGAGAAAGATTTTGCGGTGGCGCCTGTCTTATCTGTACTTCCCTGTATATTTCCTTTCCCGTCTCAATCCTGTTGACTTCATCAGTGGGATATCTCAGTGTGTTTTGAACAGAGTGCTGTCAGAAGGTTCTCAACAGATCAGCTCCATTTTTCCCCTTTCACTCGCAATTAAGTTTAGTTTGCTCTGATGCTCTCGGAGGTAAAGAACTTCAGCTGGGCTCTCAGAGTGCATGCTGGGAGTGGGTGCTGTGAGTGCTGGTAAAAGTCAGTACGTTTACATGCACAATTGAGTTGAGCAACAGTTACAGTTCAGCCATTTAACTGGACTACTGTCCTTGTCCCAGTATACAAGCACGGGAGGCCTCAGTATGTGCGACTCCTCTCTGATAGGTGGAGATATGCCCCTTTCAGCTTGTTAGTATTGGACCTTTTTCCTGTTGACCTATTACGTCACAGACCAAACAATGGACAAACAAGTTAGCTAGGGTTAGCTAGCAGCTAACTGGTACCATGGTGGACAACTTTACAGCTCTGTACATTTGGTCCGTCCAAAAAGTCACGGCTCTGGATGTAGATTTCTCCATGTTGTTACCGGCTTCTTCTTCTCTTACACATTTAATGCTATTGGACTTCCGGGTCAAAGCCCGGGGCGGAAACTGTGGAGCATGCTCAGAGCGCCTCGGCCAGTTTGGGTCTGACTGACTGTATACATGCAGGGGTCACATGATCTGGGTGTGTTAGTCCCACTTTGAGAAATTTGATTTAGTCTGATTTCAGTCAGACTAACATGTTTACATGGATTTAAAAAGTCCAGTTTTAGTCAGACTGACACAATAAATAGGTTTTCCTGAATCAGATTCTGATTTATTGCCGAGTAGAATTTCATTTCATTTCATTTATTTGACTGAAGACTACATGGTATGGAGCACAAACATTACATGCAATAACAAAACAAAGCATGACTGCAGGTGGCAGCCAAATTCTGACACCCCAACAGGTGATTAAACTTTCTTTGGCTGTCAGTTGTTCAGTAGAGTGCAGTTTAAGATGGCTGACGTTGGTGGGTATTGTTAAATCTGAACAGCTCTGAAAATATGAATCAAGTGCTAGAAAGCACAGATAGCAATTCAGTGACGTTCACCCGATGTTGTCACTGGTTCGTAAAAATGAGATGTTGGAGAAGTGACTGGGCGGAGACGGTTGATGGCTTTGATTACAGTGTTTCTGGTGGGAAACAGGGAGGCGACTGATCCGTTCCTGTGCCCAGACTGAGCAGGTGAAAGCCAGTCAGCTGCGTCTGCAGTGGAACTGCCACCTGTCAGGTCCGACAGCAGGCCCGTATCACTGAGAGAGACACGGAGTGACACACAGGGAGACAGAGGTACACAGAAAACACAGGGAGAGGAAAACAGCTGGACGTGAAGAACATTAATAAAGCAAACACCAGAATGATAGTGTGGAGAGTTAGCTGAGTCAGCAGGAGGAGCAGACAGATAGTAACCAGTCCAATGAGGAAGACATTATGACTGATGATGACATGTTGACATTGTCAGGTAAGGGAGGAAAAGTCCAAAAAGTAAGGCTAAAGTGGCCCACACAAGATCAGCAGTAAAACGCTCCACACGCGCCACTACAGTGGCTCCCTGTGGGCTGGAAAACAAAAGAACAAGGTTTGGCTTTAGAATCTTACGGGACACGAACACTTCTCTCTCGGGTGAAAATTGATGTTTGTTGGACCTGTCTGCCACCCTGCCCCCGCCCCACTCGGACTTTTGCTGCCTTAACTTTCGTCCTTGTCCTGCCGCATTTCCCCCTGACACCACTGGGCGCCATTAAACTGTAACAGCAACCAGTCACGTATCATGCCGACGTTAAAGGACGCCTTTTTTCGTTGGATTCTGACGTCGCAAGTCACTGCCCAAGCGTTGGATTTCAACGACCTCGGAGTGACTCTGTGCTCTTTTATCGGAAAGTTTCCCTTTTAATGCTCATTTTTAACTTTTGTGATTTGTAACTTTTGTGTTTTATTTCCTGTTTTTCTCTTTTTGCCTTTGCACACACTGTTTCGTGCACTTTGTAAAGTTTTTTGTGTTTATTTTTTTTGCTGTCAGGGCCCCCAAACTGTGTAACACTTGGAATATTAAGATCAGACAGGCGACATCATTAGCATCTTTTAACTCCCTTTTTAAAACTTTCTTTTATAGGAAAGCATTTATGAATATTTAATATGTTGCTTAGTTTTATCATCCCTCCTTGGCCATTTTATTTTTCAAACTTTACTTTATCCCCCAGTATTAAAATATTTTATGATCACTGTGTTTGCATTTTATTTTATTGTTGTTTTATTGCTGTTTTGCTTTAATCTGCTGTTTTACTGAAAAGCACTCTGAAAGGTGTCATATAAATAAAGTTATTATTATTATTATAATTGTTTGGATTCAACAGGTCTATATTGAAATCCCCAAAAGAGGAACATAACTTTTTGATTTGACTTGTCAAACATTGTCATAAACCAGAGAGGACCCACACTCAGAATCAGTATCCATCCTCTTCTCTAGTTTGGTCTTCTGCTAGTGTCCTTGTCACTACTGGTAGCATGAGGCGGTACCTGCAGCCCAGTCAGGTTGCACAGGTAGTCCAGCTCCTCCAGGATGGAGGTCTCAAGAAGGTTTGCTGTGTCTCCCAGCACAGTCTCAAGAGCATGGAGGAGACACCAGGAGACCGGCCGTTACACCAGGAGAGCTGGACAGGGCCGTAGAAGGGCATCAACCCAGCAGCAGGACCAGTATCTGCTCCTTTGTGTGAGGAGGAACAGGAGGAGCACTGAGCCCTACAAAGTGACCTCCAGCAGGCTACTGGTGTGCATGTTTCTGACCACACTGTCAGAAACAGACTCCATGAGGGTGGCATGAGGGCCCCACGTCCTCTAGTGGGACCTGTGCTCACAGCCCAGCACCATGCAGCTCCATTGTTCACCAGAGAACACCAGCATTGGCAGGTCCACCATTGGTGCCTCGTTCTCTTCACAGATGAGAGCAGGTTCACACTGAGCACATGTGACAGGCGTCAAAGAGTCTGGAGACGCCGTGGTGAACGTTATGCTGCCTGTGACATCATCCAGCATGACCGGTTTGGCGGTGGGTCAGTGATGGTCTGGGGAGGCAGATCCCTGGAGGGTCACACAGACCTCCATGTCAGAACCAACAGCACCCTGACCGTCTTTCATTAGTTTGTCTGTTGTACATGAAGAAGATATTATTTTTCTTTTTTACTTCCCGTTGGCTGCATTTGTTAAGACAAATAGCTTGTTTGGAGCAACTCCCAAAACTTGGAAGTGAACTCTGGGCTCTGGTGTCACAGTCCTGCCTCTTGTATGTCCTACATCCAACCTGACCACCTCCCTAAGCACGGCACATGAAGTGTTTTGTTATTTGAACTAAATACAGGCAGTGATTATGTTGTTACCACAATGGGATTCTGAAAACAATTTAGTAATATGCAAATATAATTTCTAGAGGACATGAAGGTGGCATTAGGAAAGGTGAACTTGCTGTTCTTTGACCATATCTGTCCAACCAGCTCAAACTGGTTTCTGTCTTGTCACAGCCTTACCTCTCTAACTTTACACCATCACTGCTTTTTGCATGACAGGCAACATGTGGCTTCACCAAAGAGATCCTGACCAATTTTAAAATTAGGTTTCATCACACTCACTTTGACTGATTCCAGTTGTGACCAAAGTGGTGACAAGAGTAGAGAACAGTTGTGCACCCTGTGCTGTACGATATCATTGAGACTGTCTTTGGAGAAGACACGCATCACCCAACACTCTCTCTGTCTCACTCATAGGCTCACCTTTCTCTCCCTCTGTTGACCCCTCTGTCTGTTTCTGTCACTGTCACATGGGAAAGTTCTCTCTCTCAGTCCAAGTCGCCAGAAGAAAATGTGTGTGTCACTGTGTGTTTCTGCACATCATGGATCAGTTACAATAACAGGTCTCATCTGCATCATATCAGCATTTCAAAAGTGGCAAAGTATCTTTGGAGGTGGAGAGGATGGTGGCAGGTGGATGATGTGACAACTGCAAAGCTGCAGACCACTGTTCAAAAACAACACACAACAAACAGGTTGTTTCACAGACTCACTGCTGTGTTTCCAGCTGCCACAAATGGGTGTTTTGTAGCAACACAACTCTGAGGTTGTGGACTTGGGTGGAGCGGGTGATGATGGAGCCATTAATGTTGAGTATGAAATCCTGAGTTGGGCGGGTAAGGGAGTCTGGACCAGTGATTAAGATTTCTGACTTTTTGCAGTCAAGTTTCAGAATTTCTTTTTTCTTTTTGCATCCATGTTTTAATGTCCGTCTAACACGTTCTCACAACGACCTCTTCACATGTTGACGTTCTGGTCAAAGACTTTCCACGCCCACAGACGACATTAAAGATACCCTGATTGCAGTGGTTGTTGATGATCTGGGACGCCGTGTCAAGTTCTGCCTGTTACATGCATTGTCTTCTTTCAAGATACACTTACGTTTTCACAAGAAATAAATACACTACATCGGTACACCGTTAATTGATTTTTTTTTTCCTCCAACAACAAAAGCATGTGGTTGGAACCTCTATGGATAATCTGGCTCCCGAAACAACCTGAACAACAGACAGAGAATAAATCCTAACCAGGAGAGGTTTCAGCTGGTTGCAGTCTGCAGTTCTCGCTGCTAGACGTCACTACATCTCCCTAAATCTCACACTCTGGTCCTTTAAAAAGAGAACTGATGCAGTTATTTGGGGTTATTCGTAGAACCGTCAGGATCTGTTAAGAGCTACATCCTAACTTGTTTCATGAACCCTGAGCAGAGGACTGTGGTCATGTTGAGGGGTTTTGTGTCTGAAGAACAGCGTTGGAGGCTAAATGACAGTGTGTGAAGTGGGCAAAGAGCTCAGTATCGACAGGGAACCTGTGACTTGTTCTATTTTAGTGTCTCTGCATGAACTGAATATTTGCAGCAGACTCCACTAGCCTGGATTCCAGCTGCTGTGTCCCAGAAAGCAGCCCGCTGGCTTCAGCTTGTCAGCTGCGTAAATAACAGGAACATGGAGAAAGATGCTATCAGTACATAAGGATGTTCCTTTAATCACATCATTTTACACATGTAGTCACAAAACATTGAAAGGTCATGGAATATGGTCAGGGAAGGTGCTATAGACACATTTCAGTCTGTTGACTGTGTTCTAGAGAGCTCAGCGGTGTCTATCAGTGTCCTGACATCACATCCTGAAGTAGGTTTGAGGAAAACATCCAGCTTATTCCAGAAAATATAGTCAAGACATCACAACTCTCCTCTTGACCTGGGTTGATTGTGGATTTGATGCTGTCCAGGTTCATTTGTTTATTTTACTAACTTTAGGAGTACTAGCAATTTAGTATTGCACATGCATAAAACTGGGGACTTTCAAGATATATTTATACGCAGAAGATCAGGGGTTTGATTTTTGGTCAGGGCGGGGCAACACATATCCAATCTGGACCCATGGGCAAGGTTCTTAATGCTGCTAGCCTATCCTAGGATGAGTACAACCACAAACGCAAGGGTCATATCAACTCAGACGTCGCCTCAACAAGGTCTGCGTCAGGTGTTGAGGAATCACGGCAACCCGATGAGAAGTGGGCTACTGGAACAAGACTAGAGCAGAGAATATGGAGCTGTTGGAATGCTACTATACAAGTAACCCCAAAGAGGGGGCGACATGCAGAGGTCGTGGGACATATGGATGCTTCAAAACCCAACATCTAGGCTGACGAAGAAACAACTCCTAGCCCAATGTTCCAACATCCAGAACACGAGAAGCTCGAAAAATACCAAGGGTTGAGAGAGGAAGGCAACAGTGGTGCCAGATTCCAGGTTCAACATCTGAGGTCTCTGTCCAAAAGAGTGCAGTCCAAGGAACAGCCATGAATCTGGTAGAGGACCTGAGCTTGAGGAAGACACACCACCACCCCCCATGGGGGCCCACACAGGTCCACAAACCAATGGGTGATGTCACAGCGGCTCCACCCCTTCTTTTATACAGTCTATATTCCAAAGATATCAGTGTATCATTACACTGTAGTCACCAGTGTAAGTGCTGAGATCTGGGAGCACTGCGACATCCTTAATACCAGGGTTTAGTTTTCCTTACTGGAGGATGGACATCCCAAGTGGCAACACAATAATTTACTGCAGAGAAAGTAATTGTCCTGTTACATGAAATTAAATACTTATGACTCAAACACAAAAGTTAGTGTGTTCACAGAAAGTGAAGTGAGGAGCCAGTTTGGCTCCAGTTTGGGCGTCCATCTGTAAGTATCATTAGTTATTTCACTTCACTATGAAATTGTCATACTGATGATAAAAATGTGACAAGGTTACCAGGAGAAGAGACCCCTACTGTGTGTGATATTATTCAGGAGCAGAGGGATGTAGAGCCTTCATATTTGGGGGAAAGGAGAACTAAAATCAATCCCTTCCTTTCCCTCAAATGCTATTATTATCTGAGGGGCATCTGTTATGTTGACACTTGTTTAGTGCACACAGCTAGGAAGTGACTACGAGTCCACTCACACTCATACCCGTCCACTTACATAAGAAACTGATGCTCTTTGTGATGCAGTAAAAAGTGGGTCCACACAAAGATAGGAGAGCCAAACACTGGTAATTGATACTTTACAACCTGCCTCATACTGATGTAGTTTTGACTGCTGGGTTCAGACTGCACAGTCTTTGTCTGCTAAAATAAAACTGCTGTCCAAGGCATACCCAAAGTAAACTGAAAGCTGATCTTGTTTTATTTTTAGTACATGCACATGCATGGTCTCATTCGAAGGGTAATGCACTCAAGTTTTTTCCCCATCAGTCAGAATAACTAAGTGCTTCTGTTATTGAGTTATAAAAGTTTTACACCGAAATAAAGTTTGTGTTTTTATCTTAACCTGAATATTTTCTTGAAAAAAGATGCTGCAGATGACTCTAACTGGTATGTCTAAGCTAGAAAACACAATGGGACCATATCATGAAGTCCACATAGTCCACATTTAAAGTAACAACATCACAGAAAATAAACATTTTACACTTTTTTCCAGGTTTTTTCCAGGTGCTTTTCAAAAAAGAATACGAGTGAGAAACAAGACAGAAGTGTCTATTTAGGAGCTTATTGTTTATAAAAACTCTTCTAGAAAATGTAAATGAATAAGAAAGGCTGTTTTGTTCCCTTTAGACAACAGAGGAGCCATTTGTTATAAAAAATAGTTGCTTAGACTTGGCCAAGAGATAAGGCGGGCTACATGTTGGTCCACAAACAATCATAACTTGTCAACTTGCGTGACGTCATCTGGCAGGTGGTGCTAGGAGCCGACTGCAAGGTTCACAGCTGCCCTAACCTTAATAACAAAGTCATTGGTTTTAGCTAATTAACTCCTAAAAAAACATTTTGATAGGTTTTAATTATCACAGTCTGTTACGTCCCACCCTAAAGCAGCCCTATGGGGCAAACAAACCTCCAACACTGACCCAAAATAACCACATAAACACCTTTTAAACACTCAGATCCATGGGATTTGTTACCAATAAAGAAAGCAAACAAGACAAAAATCCCACAGTGAGGTGCAGCAGGACCAGCAGTCCCCACACCAGATCCTCTCTCCTCTGCTGCTGCCACAGGAGCTCTTCAGCACCTCCTCCATGCCAGGTGCACTGCACCTCGTTAACTAATGCAGCACACCTGGGCAGATCTACAAGGGAGGGAAGAGGGACAGCAGCAGGGAACACACACACAGCTGTAACACAGTCAACTGATAAAATATATTTTACTGTACACTCGTGATATTTTACATGGTGGTAATAAGTCAGTGTTCACACATCCAACTTATCCGCGTAGAACTGTTTGTGTAATAGCCTATGAAAATGCACACACAGTGAAGTTCGTAGTGTAGAGTTAGATTTAGGAAAAGAAACATGGTGAGGACGTACCTTAAAATGACTTCACACGGTTCAAAACACACGCCTCTAAAGGAAAGTCTGGAATTTTGTGACCCATTCACCACCCCAACCGTTCTCCTTGCAAGACCATTTGGGAATTCTTCCTGGTTACTTGATTGCTTCCTGTCAACACGTGGGATACGCACGAATGTATGTGCATTACTTTTCGTAGGAAAATGTACGAGCAGTTTGAAAGAACAGGCTGACACATCAAGAAAATAAATAAACTAGACCTGCTCTATTGTTGTGGTTGATTCAAATAACACAACGATGATTCAAACTAAGCAACGAGGCTTTTTTCAGCACATCAGGCAGCAACACAACCCACACAATACACAAAACTCAAGCATTTCTGAAATTGTTAAGGCTGCAAAACAAGTGCTGGCTCCTCTCAGAGGGAGTTAAAAGGTATCTTCTTCTTCATTTGAAATCCTTTGTTGTTGTGACACAAAAGCCCGGCTTGTTTTTAGTGACCTCGGAGACTCTGGAGCAGAGAAAGACAATCCTGTTTAAGCTGAGAGGGCTGGGGAGGGTTTAGAAAACAGGCTGGGGACAGGAGGGGTCGCAGATGGGATCTCAGATGGGATAATTACCATGTGTCCCAAATCCTGCCTGACTCCCTCCTCTAATCCAGACAGGGGGAGAAAACACAGAGAAAAGTCCAATTATGTTCTGAACTTCCCTTTCTTTTTAACCTTTCCCTCTCTATTCCAGCCAGCACTGTCTCCTTCCACCTCTCACCATCCCACCTCCATCCAAGCTTTACTGACTCAGAATCAGAATCAGCGCTGTGCTAATGGTGATGGTGATGCATTCACTTACTGTTGTATATTTAAATGGTGATGTAGCCACTAAGCTTTAGAAAAAAATGTTGTTTCAATTTTTATTCATGTGAACATCATCGTTTTAACATGCTGACTTTATACAAAATGATAGAGACAGAAAAGGATTCACAGTGAAGGTACCCTCGGTGCATTGGTTGTTGTGCCTGTTACATCATTGTCTTCTTTCAAATACACCTCTGTTTTCACAGGAAATTTCCCGTTTACATACAGCCTCTTTCAAAATAAATGCACATCAGTACAACACCGCAAACTTTTTTTTTTCAATAACAAACACACGTGGGCGGGTTTAGGAAAAAATAACAGGTTTCGCTTCACCTGGGGCGTGAACACCACTCTCTCGGGTGAAGGTCGGTGTTTGTTGGACCCATCCACCACCCCTCCTGCCTGCCCTTCTCAGACTTTGGCCGCCTTAACGTTTGTTCTTGTCCCGCCATGTTTCCCCCCGATGCCACTGAATGCCATTAAACTGTAGCAGTGACTGGCTGCGTGTCACGCCGACGTGAAAGGACAGCTTTTTTGTTGGTGTCTGACACCGCAAGTCATTGCCCTAGTGCTGGATTTTGACAACTTCGGAGTGAGACTGGGTTGTACATACATACATACTAGAGCTGCCAAAATAACGCTTTCATTTCAATTAATTAATGACAGACAAAAACAACGCTGATTAATGGTGTTCTGTGGTGCCCTATGAACCGGTGGGTCATTGAAGGCCACAGTGTCTTTGTCACATGATGGAGGTACGCTGCTCAACCCCATGAAGGGAATGTTTACATTTAAAATACGCGCAGATGGGACTGTTGATAGGAGCACTGTCCTCTGCAGAACTGGAGAACTTCATGCCTGAAATATCACCTCAACGCAAAGCATTTAGCAGCGAACCTGGAGGTCCAAGCAAGCACAGCCTCTGATGGCAGCACTGGTAGCCTGCTTCGTCAAGCCACATTCGACCAGGCGTTGAAACTGAGTAAGGGAGCTTTCACACCTGCCCTGTTTGGTTTGATTTAATCGAACTCAAGTTTGTTTGCCCCCTCAGTGCAGTTGGTTTGTGGTGAGAACGTGTTCCGACCTGGATCTGAAGCAACTGCAGTCACATGACACATTGTTTGGGTTAAACATGAGCATGTTACAGTCCTGGAGGATTATTAATGTGCGCCTCCTCCTGTACTGCCTTAATATGCACATTCAGCACATCCAATGCATCAAAACATTGTTTTCTAGTTGGAGCCGCGCCTCGTTTTCAAACTCTATGCTTTGACTCAAATGAACAATGACAGCAATATAGTCCACGATGAGCAGCGCTAAAATCAACCTGCGTAGTTGTCCCTCCATTGTGACATTAGAAAGTGTCACATTTATCTTGACAGTGTACTCTTCTTCAACGTTTGCTTTACTTCCTGGATTTTTCCCACATGGAAATTCTGACCAATCAAGAGCAGCTTTCTGACACGGGCATTTGATCTGGTCCGCTTGTAAATGCTGCCGTGAGAACACCAACCAACTCTAGGCAATTATACAACCTGATCAGACTAAATCAAGACAACTGTAGGTCTGACAGCACCCTAAGTCTACCTGTGACCGACTAACTACCTCCCTTACAGAATGGACTGCAGTTTGGCTGGTAGAGGACAAGGTGATGATTGTGTCCAAAATCCAGCAGCTTTACTACGATGCATCTGCCAAAATTCATTTGAACTGAATACTTTCACAGCATAAATTGATGTATGCAATTAATTTAGATGAATTAATCACAGAGCCCTGACACATACACACACACCCTGTCCCCTGGTATCCTCCAACCCCTGAGATGTTGCACCTCTAATGTGAACCAGAAAATTTTGCCACATTCAGCCAGTCTTGTTTGGGGCATAATTTACGCTGGCAGTCATATTTTCCAAGGCAGCCTTCATGAGTTTAAACCAGTCTGTAAACTCTGGCCTATGTGTGCTCCTCCAGCTGTGTAGAATAAGGCCTGACCACTACAATAACAACTCTCACTTTCAATCCAAAACTGCCTACCTCTATTAGAGTGGTTGTATCTTGTTGTAGTGCCCTCTTATCTGCATACTGAATTCAGCCATCGGCAATGTGCTGCCTGTCTTATTTAATGTGATTGATGCTATTGCCTGCTACTGAGCCATTACTGCAGGAGCTTCACTCATTTCACATGCACTGAAGACAATGGCAAACGCACCAGCTGAAAAAGTTGACTTTGTTTTTCAGAAGAGCTGATCAAAATGCGTTTATTTATCTCGCATTACATTTATTCAGCCGACACTTTGATCCAAAGCCACTTACAGTCGGTGCATTGTGGATGTGCAGGTATAAAGGTGGAGATGATCCAGTATACAGAGCCATACGTGTATTTTCAAACTGCCTCCTCTGACCCTCTGAGACACACTTCTAAAATGCACATACATCTAGTCTAAGGGTTTCAGGTGGTGGTCCACATAGTGATTTTTTTCTGTGATGGACGATGTGCTGCTAACAATAGGCCTGCCTTTGTGTGTATTGTTGGTGTGTGCCTTGGAATCCATAAGAAAGACACAAACAGAAGCTCCTTAGCGTGGCATCCTGTATCTGCCTGTATCAGCTCCAAGACTGTGCAATGAGGCCACTGAATACCTCAGTGGGTCACTATATGTATAAATCTGTGTCTAGTGCATTCAGAGGAGCTGAAACATAACGCAAGGTAAAGACTCCCAGTGTTGATTTTGTTGACGAAAACAATGACAAAAATTTTTTGTTTTTCCATGACGATGACGAGACGATGACGAGCTAAAAATAGATCTTGATAATAAAAACTAAGATGAAGTCTACTTTTCATTTCCGTTGATGAGACGTGACGAAATTGTTCATGGTGGACTGTCGGACACTGAAAGCTGTGCTGTAATGATCTTCAGATGCCTGATGAGCGACAGGCTGGTAAACTCCAGGAAATAGTCTGCACTGGGATGTGAGCTGTAATTCAGCAGTAAATAATCAGCCGTGTGTGTCTGACTGTGGATGGTGGAGCTGCTGAATGGATCTGTGGCTGTTAGCAGTTAGCAGTTAGCTTCGCTTGGACTTCACAGCTTCACCCCGCAGGACTCCACTCAGTCCGGACTGGAGAAGGTTTCTGGGTTGATGGTGTTTGACAGGCAGGTAGGAGGCTCAGTTATCTGTGAGTGGAGCTGTGCTGGAAGTAAACAGGCTGAACTCAGATCAGTTTAGTTTGAATCAGCAACTCTGTGAGAGGACACGAGTTTAAAGCTCCAGACTAACATGTTGCAGAGGAAGAAAGAATTCAGTCAGATGGATCAGTCAGAGTTTACAATGAACCTGGGGACAAATCCTAGTTGTCTCACATGAGTTATTTGTTGAGAGCATAAATAGAGAGATGTTGAGCTTTTCAAATGATGATCAGTGAGTGTGTGCTCGTAAATCAGCCCTTACACCTGTCACACACACACATTAGTTTATACAACCTGTCACCTGGAGTCTGATTTATGACACATGAATTAACCTCACTGGATCAGTTTAAAGATTAAAAACAGATAGAAAACATAATGAGTTAAACATTTTGAATTTTTGTCAACTAAAACTATGAAGAATAAAAATGACCAAAAAAGTGTCCAGTGTGACACGTGGCTTTGTCAGGGTGGTCGTAACATACAATGCACAGGTGTTTATAAGAAGGCTGCAGCAGCAGTGTGGATCATGTTCAGAGCAGACTCCATATATTGTTCTGTACACATGCCCACCCCCGAGAACACCTGATATCATGCAAACAACCAGACACACACCCCGCAACAGACTGTTTAATTCAATTATATCTCTTTACATTGAGGGGAGGAGGGAGTGTCCTGCCTCTCTTCTTCCACAGTTTGGTCTAATTGTCTGTAAACAGTGGAAACACTACATAAATTAAGTATCAAAATACAGTTTTAAAAGTAGAAAAACCAAGCATTATAACCCAACAATCAATCAATACAGTAACTGTGTCGTATTGATCGATTGATAGTTTTGGTGGGTTATATTATAAAGCACCATGGTACTACATTTTCATCATGTAAACGTGCAGCTCCCATGATCACAATATGTAATCATTTACTACAAAATATGGGGAACTGTTTCTTGTTTATTTATTACATAAAGTGTTTTTACAAGCCTTAACAATTATAGCAGCGACATTAATACTGAAGTAACATGATGAAACTATTGGGGATACGGCTTCATGTTACCCTCCTAAAGATCATTTCCTAATTTCAAACAGCTGCACGTGACTGTGGTGTGCAGGAGATAAGGTGGAGCTGAGATGTGTTGAGGCCCCGCAGGAAGGTGACGGAGCTGTCACAGTGCATCGCCTTCAAACACACAGAGTGAACCTTTGATGCCAATCTGCTAAATCTCATGCCAACATCTTGATACCAGAGATAAATACACACGAAACACAATAAATAGAGTGCACATATCCACCCACACACTCACATATCTCTCACCACACGATGTGTTTAATTCAGTCTAATGAAGATGTAATAAGGTCGTTTGGATGTTCCACTTCAGACAACATGGGAAAATGATCGCTATCTTGTGTTAAGTCCAACATTACCTCTTAAAAACAAGCCTCATCATTCATTTCAATGAGAACACTGGGATGTAAAACGTTGGATCGTCTTGCAAAAAAAGTTCATGCAGTGTCATCTGCAACACACTGGTCAGGCCACTCGTAGATCATCTCCAATCATGCCCACACATCTGTAGACATCAGCTCTCCCCGTGGCAGACCACTCTCTAAATTTTGGAGAGTGAACTCACACTTGTGATCCGAACCAAAAACAAATTCAATCGTTGAAATAAACGACATGCCAGATATTGGCAGTGTTACCTTTGGGAGTCTTTCAAGGCCTCCCTCAGATGGATTATTGACTTTGTCTCCCATTTTACAAAATGAAAACATTACAAATTCTCTTTTTTTAACACTCAGGCGATGTGGACACATCCTTAACCATCTCTTCATTGTTTAAAGGCTTGATGTTGGTGTGGATGTTTCCAGCTACCTCTCTGTCAGCTCTGCTAAATTTGTGCTAAATTTAGCTTCTTACGTCTACTTTGTGAGTCTTGATGGTGTGTTTTGTGGTTGGCTTCTGACTGTGGTGGCATGTCATTTAGCAGGATGAGGACATCAGCTCACCAGTCTGTAAACTCTCCTTCTGCTGACCTCTAGCTAGCTAGCTGCTAGCAAGCCAGGTGAAAGTTTTCAAATGTGAACATCAAGGAAAAGATGGAAAAGAATAACCACCAGCTGAACTGGCATCCTGCTAATTATTGTACAGGCTTTGAAAAACAAACTGGATGACCTCTGTGCCACATCAGATACCAGAGGGATGTCAGGAACTGTGATAACATTTTGATTTGCCAAAACATGGTTAAATCCTGGACAGTACCATCCAGCCAGGTCAGTGGTTTTCATACTTTTTGTGCCCAAGGCACACTAAAGGCAGGCTCATGTCTGAGCACAACAGCCTCTGTAACATGGGTTATCACTCTTATCATGACATAAGTGTTTGTGTTTATTTACTGATATCACATCACAATTGACAACCAACTATTACTCAAGAAATATTTATTAACAAAATGATTCAAGAATTCATGTTAAAGGGGAACTATTCTGCTTTTCCTCATTTCTGACCTATAAATGTTGTTACAATGTGAGATACTTGTGTTAAACGATGCCAAAGTGTCAAATAATGAGGTTTATGCATTTGGACGTGAGCCCTGCAAGCTGTCTTGGGTGGCTCTGCACGCTGTGTTTTACTGTCTTTTTTTTTAAGAGTAGCCACATTGACGTCAATGCGTGCCGGACTTAACTGGGCATGCCCAGGAATACGCCGCACGGGTAAGCAGGTAATGACAACAACAAGCTACGGCTAACGGCTAACTGCTAGCGTTACTTACCATTCAGAGACGTCTCGAAGTAACCTCTGTACTTCAGGCTGTCCTGTCTCTACCTCCGGATCGGATTTGGGATCCAACACATACAGCTGTATTTCAAAAGTTGACATTTCCAAAAGTGAAATTTTCCGCACCGGCAAAATAAGGAGGTGGGGCTCAGCAGCGCTCGGCAGCCCTTCGTAAGTCCTCGGGAGTGTGACCAATCACAGCAGAGTGGGCTCGGGGCTGGGGGGTGGGGAGTAAATGAACCGTTTTTGTGGGATGCGGGAAATATAAGGAAGCGATGCAGCGAGAGACACAGTGTCCCAAAGATCTATAAAGCTTTCGGTGCAGGTAATCGTGTGTAGCTGCTCTATAGGAGTCCAACAATCAATACATAGGCCCGCAGATGAGCATAATAGGTCCTCTTTAAACTTTTTAAAATGACATCAGAGCACCAGTAACACACCCATTTAAATGGGAAACAATGTAAGATAATGTGATGTGTCACACACTTATAATTCCCTGGTGTGAATGGAAACAAATACGTTCCCTGTGAAGGTTTTTTAAATTGAATTAAATTACATTACTTTTTTTTGGAAGAGTTTGCCTCTTTATTAGGATATGGGTGCACACAACACACTGGTACAGTCAGTTAAAAATTCATTCATAACTATTCATGTAGGCCCAGTTGAATATTGCAATAATAATGTGTGGTTATCACAAAGTCCCATGGCACACCTGGATCTGCATCACAGCACACCATTTGAGAACCACTGAACCAGGTGACTCTTCAATATGCCAGTCAGAGCAGAGGACTCTGGGTGGGAGAGAGCGGAGTCGAGTGAATGTGAGGTGTTGTCCTGTTCCTGCTGTGGATCACTGCTATGTGCCGTTCAGAGGTGACGCACTTGTTGAGGTCAGGATGTGTGGACAGTTAAATTATTCCACAACCAGAAACCACAGATTACCAGAACCATCTGGAAACATGGACAATTTTAAAACAGTAGCCAAAGAAGAAGAGAAAAAAAGGACTGAAGTACAGTGAACAAGGAGCTGATGGGATCATATTCCACGCTGTATAATTCCATGGTTGATTGAACTGACTCTATCCACCAACATCTTTCACAGATAAAAGAACATCATGTTAATACCACATCTGAAAACATTTAATCAGGTACTCTTACAGCATGAGTAAAACCACAGAGTGTAACTGTAAATAATGTTTAAATAACCATATATACACATACATAAGATTTATATCACAAAAGCAAACACACACGCTACACCCTACACCACACACACACACGCACATTCATATATATTCATAGCTATACGCAGACACTCACACAGACACACACTGTCACACTCCCCTCCTTTAGCAGCAGTTTTTCCTCTCGTAGTTAGCCGGGTATAGCCGTGCTGCTGATGTGATGAGAAGTGACAGCTACTGTGGACTGTTTGGACTGGATGTGATCCACTTGGCTCGCTGCTGATCAAATCTCCAACAACAGACTATTAACTCCAAGCAAATTGTGCCAAGTAGGTTAAAGGGGGCCTTGTCTGTTTTAATATCACTGATATCTCCATTTGTTGTCAGGGTGTAAAAAGACTCATCTCGCTTAGCAGGCGCTTGATAGCAAAAGCACATTTGTCACAGTCTCTCCCTGTCTTTCTGTTTTCTCTCCGTCTGTCTCTGTTTCTGCCTCCTCCTCCTCTCCTCTCTTCTCCATCAGGGCAAATCAGCTCATTGTGTCGTCCTGCACCATATTTCATGGACCAGTAGATTCAGTGGCATAGAAAAGTTTGGGCACCCCTGGTCAACATTTGGTTTATTGTGAGTAGTTAAGCAAGTGAAAGATGAGCTGATCTCCAAAAGGCAAAAAGTTAATGATGAAACATATATTAAGCAAGATTACTTTTTAATTTTAATCTTTTACAGTTTCAAAACAACAAAAAGGAAAAGGGCCTGAAGCAAAGGTTTGGGCACCCTGCATGGTCAGTGCTCAGTAGCGCCCCCTTTGGCAAGTATCACAGCTTCTAAACACTCTCTGTATCCAGCTCAGAGTCTTTCAGTTCTTGTTTGGAGGATTTTCACCCATTCTTCCTGCAAAAGGCTTCTAGCTCTGTGAGATTCTTGGGCTGTCTTCATGCTCTGCTCTTTGAGCTCTATCCACAGATGTTTCATGATGTTTAGATCGGGGGACTGTGAGGGGCGTGGCCAAACCTTCAGCCTGCTCCTCTTGAGGTCGTCCATTGTGGATTTGGAGGTGTGTTTAGGATCATTGTCCTGTTGTAGAAGCCATCCTCTCTTCATCTTCAGCTTTTTTACAGATGCTGTGTTGTCTGGAATTTAACTGAATCCATTCTTCCCTCTACCTGTGAAATGTTCCCCGTGCCACTGGCTGCAACACAAGCCCAAAGCATCATCCATCCACCCCCGTCTTTAACAGCTGGACAGGTGTCCCTGTTTTCTCCAGGCATACATTGTTTTGGTGGGCCTTTTAAGGTGGCTACAAACTAACTAACTGAGGCTGCGTTTGCTCAGCCACGTTTGATGTTATATACATGACGCGAGGATTTTCTACCCAAAAGTTACTGTAAATAAACACTGTGATTCGTTCTATGCACCTTTTCAACACATTCTAACTTCAGCCTGTCGGTACAACACCACACATTGACGTTTGTTTCCTTCAACAAACACACATTGCCACTTTTAGCCAACATGCACATGGTTGAATTTAGGAAAAAAGAACAGGGTTTTGCTTTACAATCATACGGGAAGTGAACACTGGCCACCCGGGTTACAGTCGGTGTTTGTTGGACCCATCCACTACCCCTTCCACCCGCCCTACTCTGACTTCTGCCCCTTACCTTTGTTGTTGTCCTGCCGCGTTTACCCTGATGCTGCCAGCCAGGTATCATGCCGATGTGAGAGGACAACTTTTTCTTGCCAGGCATCAGGGAAAAGAAAACACTGAATTCAAAAAAGAAGCCTGCTCTGTATGTATGATTGTTAAACAAATAATGCTAAGAAGGTGACGATGAGGATCAAGTGGATACCAGTTTCATAACGCATGTGGTAGCAGTCAAGACAAACTGTAAGAGTGAGTCTGCATATGTGCGAGGTCAATGTAGCACCAAGACGGGTAAAACATATCTGGGGTGAGGGCTGACAGAGCTGGTTTAGTTGGGGCTAAGTGTCTTTTTAGTTGATGACTGTGAGCTGATGGATGTTTCTTTAGTGACAGTGAAACCAATGCACTGCCTATGTTTCTATCTGAAAACACTGCAGCTCCTGAAAGAGGACTGAACAACCCCTCAGAAAGAAAACCCTTATAAAACTTAGCATGCTGCACAAAGTATTTGATGCTTCTGCCCCCACCCCAACGCAACGGAGGAGAATGGAGTCCACTGGGAGAAGTTCTCAGCCTGTGTCTCACAGTGTCACTGAAGATCACCCACAGACCGACAACAGGTGTCTTTTAAACTACTTTCTACAACAGAAATAGTCTCTAGTTGTTAAAGACAGATTGCTGTTGAGTCTTTCAGTTTCTGTCTGAGCAAGTGATCTCACCAGCCATCAGGACAAAACCAGCTGCAGCTCCCCCTCCAGTGAACTAAGAGATGGAACCGAGAGGTACCACAAGTGATTATCAGACCCCTCGTGGTACCTCAGCAGTGGTGCCGACAACTTGCCTCAGGACCACAAATATACCTGCTTTATTTTGTCTGATTTCTCTCCTGTTTGGAGAGATGAGTGAGAAGTCTGTACTGGTTAGGAAGAAGTTTAAGAGCATTCTCGACCAACATGTCAGCTTTTGATGTTCTGGGATGTCACAACCAACGCCAAGATGCTGACAAAACTATGTGGTTAAGTTCAGGCAACAAAAGCATGTGGTTAGGTTAAGAAACAAGCAGCATGGTTTGGCTCTACATATCGGAAGCAAAGACCAGGCTACCAGGTGAAAGTCTGGAGTTAGTCCTATATTACATTATTACCAACAGCATTTCAAACTGACGCTGTCCTGTAGCGTATCATACCGCCATGACAGGTGTCGTCTGGCTGACCGCCGTTATGTCATAACACTGCAAGAGGTTCCGCCTGTCCGCATTACAAATTGACGCTGCCCGGCAGTGTATCATACCACCGTGAAAGATGACTTCAGAATGATAACGGGCTGGCCTCACTGTGATAACATGTCACAATGTCAGCAGGGTCAGGGGTCAGGGGTCAAGGTGCAGCAGGAGAAAGTTAGGATTTGTTAAGATGGTGTAAATCTGTAGAGGTTTCTCTTAGTATAGACGTACAAGGATCAGTCTGTGTGTGTGTGTGTGTGTGTGTGTGAGTTGGGGTGGGGGTTGCAGAGCAGAGAGGTGGTGGGTTTCTCAAAATTAAATGGCTCCCCACTTCCTTGTAGAAAGAAAAATCAATTGTGACATTCTCTAGACAGTGTACACCACATTTAATTAGCACAGAGACACGTGGGAGAGAGCCAAATTATCCAATAACTGAGGAATAGACACTGGGTTGGTTAGGCCAGGCCGAAGGAGGGCGGTGGGGGAGGCAAAAGGAGAGCAAATGGGAGATAATAGGGAGGCAGCAAGGAGGTAAAGGGGAGGCAGGCGAGGCAAGCGAGAGGTGAAGGGAAGTACGGGAGAGGAGAGGACGGGGTGAGAAAGGGAAAGTGGAGGCAACGAGAGGGAAGGGACGGGAGGAGGCGAGGCAAAGGAGAAAGACAGGGAGGGCGAGGGAATGAGTTGTGTGTGGGAGCACACGGCTCCTGTCCATTTATTTTGTAGTTTAGCCTAATTTCTCACTGCAGATGCCAGTAATACCTGACAGCACCTCTGCAGCTAATTGTGCCATTCACCGTGATCGAGTCGAGCTTATGCTCTCACTGATAGAAGCAAGCACAACACTAATCTTATTAGGTGAAAGTAAACTCTATCTTCAAGCCTGAAAGGGTGCGTTTAAAAAGGTTTTCTCCTTTAACTTTCCAAAGGAGTCACCTTTAAAGATTTGGGAGTTTATTGTAAATAAATTGTTTCAGAAAACTGATAGCAGTTTACATTTCTTTCTCTTGTTTATACCTGTACTGTTATCACTGATCATCCTCATACAAAAAAGGGAGTGGACGCAAAGATTGTTTAACCTTAAAATACATACATAAGTGCAGACGCGTCGGCGTCTGACGCCAAAATCAATGGCAAAGCAACAGTTTTTGAGAAGTTTGGAATGAGAGCAGGCTCGATGATCACAGCGATGCTGCATGAAGCTGCCATGACATCATCTTCAACGCCACACAACAAGCGCTGCTCCATCCTGCGTTTGTTGGATCCTTTCATCTGTAAACAAACAGAGGAAAGTCTGAATGTCACTTTGTCAGTCGACCACAGTGTGATCCTACGGGGCTCCATTTTTAACATCTGGATTGAGTGATGAAAAAAATTGCTGTTACGATTGATGGTCGCTTGACTCTTAAAAAATGGTGCGTATGTGCGGGAGTGATGGTTCGAGTGACAGTTTTCCCTGACCAATCAGTGATCTGCAGTGTTTTCACCCTCTGGTATCAGCTCAGCACGATGTACCTTGACTGAGGTGCTGCCACAAACAGTAGCAGGTACCACGAACTACACACAAGTTTTGCTAATGTGAAACCACAAAGGAGAATGGTTTGATCCATGTTATACCATGTGGTGGGAATGAGGCCTTGGTTGTGTTGTTACTCATCAGTTCTATAAACCTGAGCTATGAGGATGGTGTGTGTTGGAGGTTTGGGGGGGGGGGTGCAATTTCAGCATGATGATTTGTTGACTATAAGCAGGCCGCTGTGCTGATGTGCTGTCAGCCAGGCCCCAGTCTCCATCTGGAGCTCTTCTAGAGGTGCGAACATTGTCTTCAGCAGTCTCCTTCACCGCCCTTCACCACTGGTTGCACTTTGTTAAATTTGCAGCTCCATTTCCAGACACTACGGAGCTGTTATGGCAAATTTTCCCTCTCCTTGCCTGGGCCATGAAGAGTTAGACAGTGATGTGGTCAAAAGCTCCAGAACAGAGTGGGTGGACGCTGAGCTGAGGGTCCAGTTTTGTTGTTTCCAAGGTCAAGAAGGATCTGACTTTACTGACCTTCATTTGTAACCCTTGTTGAACAACATCCTGATCTTGACAGTAGATCTGAAAATAAATTCATGTGTAATAATATTGAACCAACATGTCTCTCTTCATCTTCATCCTCCACTTCTTCTTCCTCTCCTTCAGCCCCAGACTTTGGGGCTGCAGGGTACAGTAACGGTAACAGAGTTGTCCCGTGTCAAGAAACAGCCTTGCAAAGCCTCCCAGAGGAAACTAACAAGCATATAATTTAAATTTTGATTAAGTATATTAGTCTGCAAGCAAAATAATTAACAATGGGTAAATTATACCTACTCCACCTATTTGTTAACTGCAACAACTGCAACACAAAACATATGATAAAATACCTTCCAAGATATTGTATGATCTCTGCACTCAGGGTCTGAAATTAACACCAAGCGCCAAATGTGGGTAGATTTTCTGTTTGGTGAGTAAATCTCAGACGGCTCTCTGACACACTGGCAGGTGAATGTTTTAATCACAATAACCATGTAACTGATCACTGTGCTGAGGCTCTGCTGTGTGTTGGTTTCATTTATGGTCGCGCTGTTCTGCTGCTTCTCTTGTGTCAGTGTCGGAGTTTGACACACAAACACACACATTACGTGTGTTTTTACTTGTGTCTAACTGGTGCTGCAATCTGATCGTCTCAAACTCTCCTGGTTTTGCTGCACTGTTTGCGGAACAAGACAAAGACAAGACAACAGAGAGTGTCTAAAGCTCTGTAAACTCTCACAAAACTCACTCCACTGTATAAATAACACTCAGATAATAGTGTGACGTACATTATTATATGTTTACACGTGAACTCACAGTTGACACAAAATGGCAGCAGCACTTAGCACGGCTATATGTCGCTCTCTGCTACCAAGCAGGGGACTCACACACTCATCACTAAACTCTGCTAAACACAACAACTCTAAATGTTGAATAAAAATGTTCATAAAAGTATTGACATGTTAGCAGGTTATTAAAACATGTTGTCTCTGTTTAACACTGACAACAAACCCAGTTTTATGGTTTGAGTTCATCCTTGTATGATGTAATGTATGATCATTTAAACCTCATTACAGACCATGAGCTTACTGTCCTTATTCAACTTATAAACAGGCTGCTATTAGAGTATTATCTTTTCAATTGTCACATCAGCTCTGTCAGTGGATGGTATCCTGTTTATTCAGGAAATCTGTTTGATGTGCATTTATTGTCTTTTCAACTGACTTTAGATTAAACCACAGCCACTTCTGCCTGACAACAGCAGACAAAACTCCAACACTGACCCAAAATAACCACATTAACACCTTTAAAACATTCAAATCCATGAGATTTATTAGAATTAAAAACAAGCAAACAAGACAACAAAAATCCCACAGGAGCTCTTCAGCACCTCCTCCATGCCAGGTGCACTGCACCTCGTTAACTAATGCAGCACACCTGGGCAGATCTACAAGGGAGGGAGAAGGGACAGCAGCAGAGAACACACACAGCTGTAACACACTGGTTGCTAGTTGAAAATAGGCAAAATGTATAATTCCGTGTAACGGCTGATAAACACGGGGGAGGCGTTACACATGACAACGAGACACATACTGTAGATTCATGAGGAGGGAGTGGGGCATTGAAACCCAACATCATGCCTCTAAGGAGAGGGATGAGAGGGGCTATTGTTCCTCAGTGTTTTTTGGTAAGGGTAAGGGTGGCGTTCTCCGCTATGAGACACCCCTTTACGCCAGCACCTGACTTCCTGCATGCCACAACAGTAGGCTGGGCAGCAGTAGCTCAGTCCACAGGGACCTGGGTTTGGAACCAGAGGGCTGATGGGTCAAGTCCCTGTCCTCTCCAAATATGGAGCTGGAGAGGTGCCAAGCTGAGCAAGGCACCAAACCCTCAACTTCTCAGGGTGCCTGTCTGTGGGCAGCCCCCTCGTTCTGACATGTCTCCATCTAATGCATGTACAGGGTGACTTTGGGCATGTGTGTGTATATCAGGCCTGTGTGTATGACAACAGAGTGAAAAACAGAAACTGCCCTCTGCAGATTAATAAAGTATATCCTCTTCTTCTGGCAGCCAATCACGTCAGCTGCTCTGCTTCCATCATGCTGGAGAGGGCGTGGTTTCATCTAAAGTAGGTTGGAATAACGACAGACTCGTTCGGTGTCCTTCAGCCGCTGAGAGAGCCGCACTTCCAAACATGGGAGAATTAGATACATGTGATAAACTTTATTAATTCTTTAGAAAGAAAGTTCAACAGAGAAAAGATTCAGACAGAAGGGATTCAGTGGTGGGAGGTGGAAAGTTTCGCACCATCAGACAACGTACCCCCCTGACAGAGGGCTATAGAACAAGAAGAAGACCAAAGACCTCCCCTTCTCATTTCATTCGCCCTCTTCCTCTCAGTCCCTCGCTGCCCTTTTGTCGGGCGAACAGGCCAGCAGCCGACATCAGCTGAATCCCCGAGCCACACAGAACTATAGAAGGCAAACATCCAGCCAACTCTGAGAGAAACTCAGAATTAACAACAAACTCTAAAGCTGGGGGAAGGCAGCGCCGGCAGCTGGGTGGGGAAGAATGGAGATGTTACCATCCAGCTGCCTGCTGAGAGAGAGTGAGCAGCTTCACCTGGTATGGTACTCACCTGACAACCAACATGCACCAACACATGCTGTACACACGAGTGGTTTGACTCCACTTAGCTTTACTTCACTCAGAATGTATTTGCTCATACAGTATAACTGGCCTATAACAGAACCTGATTTATTTCCAGTAAATAGAATTATCCCCATCGTCTCTCTCTTCACTGCTCGCCGTCGTCGGCTGGATCCTGCTTCACGATGACACAAGATTTCCAAAGAAAGGCGTAACCTAAAGATGATGATATAGGCTGATGTTTTGACTGCGCATCAATGATACTGTATCGAGGATGACTGAATCAATACATCAATACATCAATAAATCAGTGAAGATCAATGGATCTTTTTCCTGCCTGAAAATCTTTAAACAGATTTGGCGTGTCAAATGCGTAGGACAGAGGCCCATTTTGTAGGTGCAGGTTTACTTCAAAAGCCCCGTTGAAACAGCTGTCCATCCAAGATCAAATGTGATGCATGCAAACAACGCTATAAGAAATTTCAGAAGACTTGAATAACTGTACGCCTCAGCTTCACAAGACTGAATAGTGTTCACTTCAGGCAATGCATGTAACGGAGAAGGTGACACGGCATCCCAGAATGTCAACAACCAACACACCCAGGCTACCTTGCACGCTGCATCTCGACGTGGAGAGTCCATGACCAAACATCGATATATGACGAGGTCGGAGTGAGGATGTGTTGCTTTAAAAGGTGGAGCAAAAAGATTGGTCACAGCAAATGGCTCGGGTCGTCCGTGAGGTGGCGCAGCAATGCTAAGTTTCAGTGTGAAGTAGTCATTAGACCAAGTAGCGCTAACCAAACGTTAGCAAACCTGTAGTCCACCATTGTTGAATTCACATTTGCTGTGAGCCGATGGCTGTGAGTTTAGGTCTGACTGAAGGCAGGTGTCTGAGCGTGCCTCCTCACACTGAGGTTATTTCAGCATGTGCTGCTGGTTGTGCTCTCTGTGCAGGTATGAGGTGCACGTGAGGTCTGTGTGAATATCGTCTAATTAGTATAACTCCGTCTCATTCTGATTGTGCTCTCTCTCTCTCTGTGTCCACCTGCAGCGCCGCTGACAAAGACAGAGTTGGCTTCCTGAGGGCTGAAGTGTTACCAGCCTGGGTCATGGTGTGGCTCAAAGAGGGCCGCAGCCAGTGTGTTGATTTGTGAACCAGCTGAAGAAGCAAGAAACCTGCTGCGCCACGACCTTTGACCTTGGACTCCCCCTTCCTCCCCTGCTAAGTAGGCACTGAGTCTTGTTAGTAAAGAGTGTAGGACCTCATGAATATATTGTCCCCATCTGGCTTTGCTATGTTTATGTAACAAAACAAGCGTTAACCCTTTCATCTGCTCAAGTCTTTGCCTTTGACTGGTAGTCAGATCAGAACCTGCAGGCCCGCTGCAACGCACCGCAGTGGGTGTGTTACACAACAACTGAGGAGATGACATCATCACTCTACACACACTGTCTTACATGACCACACGGAGAAACAGTGACGAGAGTTTTGGAATAATTGCACCTTAGGAGGGGGTTAAAAAACCTAAAACATCTTCGGCCTAAACAAAGAGGAAGATATCTGTTTACAGAAATATCTGCATGAGTGTAGATTAGTCCTAATGTCATCATTATTATGAGCTGTATATGCTTCCAGAGTAAAGTGACGTTAAATGAACACTATAAATTAAATGATATTTAAGGAATTCACACCAGCAGCTTTAAAATACATCTTCTGCCCAACAACAACAAAAAAAGATGAATTATATAACTTGTGTCGATGATGAAACATCATTCAGCATCATGTAGAAAACTGTGGTTGAAAGTGCAGCTTCATCACATTACAGATATTATTATAAATCATTAAGGATCATCTCGGACTGAAGGGACCTCAGAAATGTGTCACACTTGCTTTCATGGTGTAGGACCATCAAAGTGTCCTCCAGTTTTTTATGTGGAAAAGAAGTGAAAGATCTAGAGGTGTAACAACATGTTTAAATCATCTTATTTCCTTTTAACCATCTTAATTTCTCGTAGCAGGCTAACACTAAAGCAGTGTTCATGAGTGAAGGGAACAGATCACACGATATGTGTCAGTCAACTGCTTATACTCCACAAGTTTCCACTTTTCATTCATATTGACATTTACACTATTATTATAAATATAAAATTCAATATTCTAACTGATTTATTGAACTAATTTTGAGTTGAATTTTTTTATTCAGTCACACAGTAAACAACAAATGTGTTCAGTACAATCATAGCATTATAAAGTGACTGAAAAGGCACAGGCTGAAGCATAATGCTTATATAAGCCTGTCCTACTTAACAAATTAAGCTACCCATCAACAAGTGTTTTTTACAAGTACAAAAGTAGAAGAAGAAGAAGAAGAAAAAATAGAACAATAATGAAGCAAAATCATAAATAAACACAAAAATCCTTCACAAATTATGAATACTTGTAGCCCTCAAAAATCACTTTGGAAATCATCCTTCTGAAAACCAAAAATGTACCACAATTTCTTAAATTTATATTTGCATCATTCCACAATGAAAACCCAACAACAGATATGCATCTCCTTTTAATTTCTGTTTTGGCCTTTGGTACAGTAAATTTGCAGTTGTCTCTTAAATTATATTTTGTTTCTTTATTGCATTAACAGTTGTAAGGCCTTATAGTTTAATATGTTTCTTGATTTGTACAGAATTGCCATTGTCTTAGAAATCTTTCCTTTGATATAATAAACATGTGGTTTCCATGTTAATTTATGGTCAATAACCACCACTAAAAATTTTATCTCGGTCACTCTTTCTATTTTAGCATCACATATTTTTAATTTCATGTCCTTGTCAATTTCTTTTCGATTTCCAAAGACTTGAATGAATGAATTTAGTTTTTTTTTTATATTGAGTGACAATTTATTAACATCAAACCAGGTTTTGAGGATTTCTAGCTCTGTTTCAATAGAAGACAAAGGTTCCTGTAAATTATTACCAGAACAACACATGTTTGTATCATCTGCAAAAATAATAAAATTCAACAGATCTGTAACATTACAAATATCATTAATATAAAGCAAAAAAAGGTTCGGACCAATCACAGATCCCTGAGGTACACCACAGGTGACCTTGCTAAGTTGTGAAATGGTGTTATTGATTTCTACACATTGCTCTCTATTTTCCAAGTAACTCCTCACTCCTCCTCAGTAGCTCCATTTTAATGTATGACCATACTTTCTTGGTTAACGTGTCCTGGGTGGTCAGTCACACCTCTACGCCCACGACGACACCCCTGATGATGAAATGAAAACACAGCCAGTACTGACTTGTCAGTCAATCAAAAAGCCTAAACTTTCAAAACTGAAATCTTAACAAAACCCATCAAAGGCAGATATTTTATATTTTATGTAAATAACATCTGCAACTAAAATTTCAAATCTTTTAGACATGATCCATATTCACAATGTTACAAGTAAACAAATGCATAATCTGTAGGTGATGTGCCTCTCTGTTTATTTAGCTGATGTGATGGAAATTCAATGTACCTGAGATTCTGTCACTGTGTCCTTCTGTTGACTTTACTTCACAATTAAAAACATTTCTATCTGTACTAAAATGGTGCGACAGAGCCAGAGCAGTGCTCTGACATTAACATTAATAACACTGATCTTTAAACTTCAGCTTCTATTTAATTTTTTGATCAGCTTATCTGACTGAGGTCCCGCAGTCCCTCCTACAGTCAGAACATTTACGTGTGCAGTGAGGTGGAGCTACAGTTACAGCTTGACTAGGTCATTTAATTGGACTACTGTCCTTGTCCCAGTATACAAGCACGGGAGGGGAATCCATTTATTAAGTATGTGCGACTCCTCTCTGATAGGTGGAGATATGCCCCCTTTCAGCTTGTTAGTATTGGACCTTTTTCCTGTTGTCCTATTACGTCACAGACCAAACAATGGACAGTCCGTCTTGTCCTTGAATCCATGTATTTTAAAATGTTTAACATTTTCAGCTGACACAACATCAACTGTGTCTCCTCACCTCTAGATGTAGAGTTTGCCTTGTTGTTATGTTGTGTTCACACTTAACGAAAATTTGCATCTGTGTTACTCGCACAAATATCAATTCCTGAATCAATGAATGAACTTCCATGGGTACGTCCTCAACAACGTACATCCCCGCAGGATCTCAATGCTGAATGGCTATCGCAGTGCGAATTGATTGCTGAAGTTCAGATTTTTCAACTCTTGTTAATAAGTGTATGACACAAAATCTACTCGTTTAATTTGCACTGCTTACTCTGCGTATTTGGCGTCGTGTCCATGGTGCTGTCAGGAAAGAATTTAAGTCTAATTGTGTCTTTACATTGACTTTACATGTAATTCACTCACGCAAATTGTTTTATTCGCACCCAGTGTGAACACAACATTACCGGCTTCTTCTTTTGTTACGGATTTAATGCTATTCAACTTGTGAATTGAAGCCTGGTTCAAAGGTGGAAACTGTGGAGCATGCTCAGAGCACCTCGGCCAGTTTGGGTCTGACTGACTGTATACATGCAGGAGTCACATGATCTGGGTGTGTTAGACCGACTTTGAGGAATTCCATTTAGTACAATTTCAGTCGGACTAACACAATAAATCCATTTTCTCTGATGTCATGTAAACGTACTGAGTGTTTTGGGTCCTCCTCAGCTGTTGGCAGCTCAGCTATCAGAGACACTGAGGTCTGATAGGAGGAGGTTGTTCTGGTCCTCCTTGATCTATTTCAGCCTCTAAAAGTCTGGACGTGTGTCATTTTTCAGTTGTCTGCTTCACATTAGTCTGACAAACAGATGCGCTTCAACTCTGATCAATACAAATGTCGGCTCCTGTTGTGTAGCAGGTTGTTCTTTACACCCACAACTGGCAACTGAAGAGTCCTTTTGGGCTTCAAGTCTATAATGTCAGTACTTTGGTGTGTTTGGGCTGTCAGTGCAGTCAAAACACTCGTGAGTACACAGCAGTGCTGTGACTGAGCTGATCCACTGATGGAGGACTGCTGATGTGCCACTTACAGCGAGGGTAGATAAGGTGTACGCCCTGTGAGGCCTTCAGATGAGCCAGTTTTTTTTTTCCAAGGTACGTAAGGGTGCTGTCACACCTGACCTGTTTGGTTCGTTGTGTCGTGATTGGCCGTTCTCGAACCAGAAATGGATTATGGTGTTGATCAAAGAAAAACAGGAGGCTGATCAGAAAGTCTCGTTCAAGAGGGTTTATTCCGGGTTCAGAGATGACATCCAAATAAACCCACTGAGTTGGTGGTCTGGATGACGAACTGAACCCAAACGTCTTGGGCATGGACCTGTAGTTTTTAATCAATCATGTTTGAAACTATTATCGCTTTTTTCAGTTCGCACACATTATGACGTCACGATACGATACAATACGATTCCATACAACTTTATTGTCAGCTTGCACTGAAATTTGTTTTGCTTCCATGGCGTCACCGTTCAAGATATAGACAGGACTCACTTTGTACCTGATTTGACCTCGAGAAGCCCTCTCCGACCTCAGCAGGTTTATTTGACTCAAAACTCAGGCTACTCTCTGTCGATGTTCTCTCAGCCTAGGTGAGAGAGTGTGTGTATCAGCGTGACTCTCAACACCATAGTTTCAGGGCACAGCAGCTTTTGTGCGCACTCTCCAGTCAACACATTCTCACTCCAACCTCGTCACACACATTGACGTGCTTGGTCATGGACATTCCACATATATATATACGACGTGCAAGGCACCCTGGGTGAGTTGGTTGTTGATGTTCTGGGAAACTGTGTCAGGTTCTCTTCTTTCAAGATACACTTCATTTTCACAGGTAATTTTACATCTTTAAAAATAAACGCACTGCAATGGTACAACTCTACTAATGGACATTTTTCCCTTCAACAACAAACACATATGGTTAGGGTTAGGCAACAAGTGCACGTGGTTAGGGTTAGGAAAAAAGAACAGGGTTTGGCTTTGAATCTTAAGGAATGCGTAAGAGGGCAAGAGGGCTTCATCCGACCATTAGATCTGGATCTTGCTTGGCTTTTACTCTTTATTTTAATTCACACACATATTGATAATACCTGCCTGGATTTTGGTGCTCTTGATTACCCTTACCTCAACGTAATATGATGTATATGATGATGTTAACTTTTAACTTTGATTACTATTTGAAAAAAAACCTCAACAGTTCTGGTCCGTTTGCGTGGTTAGTACGGTTCATTTGGGCTGGTGTGAAAGCTGTCAGTCGAACCCTGGTGCAGACCAAACAACCAAACCCAGACTGCTTAAATAGATGGGTCTTGGTCAGCTTTCACATGGACTCTGGTGCAGTGTGTCTGTGGTGTAAAAGGATTTCATGATAGCAGATATGTGATTTTAACAGCTAACTGATAATAAATCCATCTGCTGATGGTGAAATCTGTCTGCGATCTCATAACTGCTCAAAATAAAGGCCACGTTGGTCCAGTTTGATGTAGATGGTTTCTACATCTGTCTTCCCTGGCCAAGATGTGAACATTGCTGTCCTCAAAGAGTGTCCCTTCTCCTGTAGGTGTAAGTGGACAGCTGAGTCTGGACCTGACGAGCTGGCTCTCCTGTGCTGTGCCATGTGTTTGTGGAGCAGTTGTTTAGTTTCACCAATGTACAAACCTGTACATTCCTGGCTGCACTGACCTGCTCACACTGCATTACTCTGCTGTTGTCTGGGTGTTTTGTCCTTAGGATGGACACGCTTCTGCCTCAGTGTATTACTGGGTTTGAGGTACACAGGGACGTGGTGTTTGTTGAAGTTTCTCAGATACTCCTGCAACATAACGAATGATCATGTTGTTGTGTTTTTGTGTCTCTTCCTCTCTGTCTGCTCGAGGTCTTTTTTAGGTTTTGGAAAAGGCCCAATTTGGGTAGCCACAGGTTTTAATTGCTACTCAAACTCGGGAGGTTCACCTAGGACGCCAAATGTGCTAATAAGAGTGATATGTTTGTTTTACTTTATACATAATGTGATTTGCAGTATGGAGACTCATCGTCAAACACACATGAGAACAAGAACAAGAAACAAATCAAACACACGGACACAGTGTTACTTCTGTCCATTTAATGGAGACATTGTTGAGGTAACAGTACACAGGTGACTGCTGTAAGACAGAAGAGGAGTGCAAAGTTTTTATAGTATTGCACACACCTGACACTGTTTCTACCGTACATATGCCTTTCATACCAATACACTGGTGAGGCTATAACTTCAAGACAGTCAGTGGTTACTGAACAAATGGATTAATCAGTTATTTAAAATCATTTCCTCTGCGCTCTTCTAGGATTCTGTACATGGGATAGGCAGAAAAAATAACAACAGTTTGTATCACTACAGTATTTACACATGATTCCAATAAAAGTGATACACATTTTCTATCTCTCAGACACATGACACTGTACACTGATGCGCTGCTGTCCTCTAATTCTGCATAGTGCTTTCAGTTCACATTGCAAATCTGTCCAGGCTGAAGAAGCACAAGCACGCACCAGAGCTGAGACACAGCCAATCAAACAGCAGCTTGAAACAGCTACCAGGAGTCACCTCTTGTTTTGGAGCCACTCAGCTGTGGCAGGTTGCTGCTTGGTTGGAACTGGTTAATAACTCTTTTCATTTGTTTGTTGTGGGGAGAAACTCCTGAATGTGTAGTTTGTAGTTTCCACATTTGTTGCCAGTTTGTAATAAGATTCACTGGTGAACAGCCAAAGGACACTCTGGTACGAGCACACGCGCCCTGTCAGCCTCAAACACCACTTTGTGTCTGTAATAAACAGTGTTTGGTGGATTTGTATTTTCTTGTACTATATTGTACATTTAGATTTTAGCAAACAGACACACTGTATAGTAAATACTAGGAATGCACCATATTGGATTTCTGTCCGATATCAGATATGCAACAACTCATTTGACCGATAACTGATACTGGTATTGATATATTCATTTTTTCCCCACCTCATTTTAGTGATCATCAAGCCTCTTCTTTAGTGGAACATCATATTATGCATGCATACTCTTATTGTGACGGCCCACCAGCATATGAAATAGTATACGTTATATTCATTCATTGTGCAGATTAAGAAAAAGCATGTTGGCTGATTCCCATATTTCATTTTAAAGACGATATCGGCCGATACCGATGACGCGCCAATATTATCGTGCATCCCTAGGAAATACTGTACTGAGATCATGTTTGGTGGTTGCTAGCTATTTACTTGCTGACATTTGTCCAGTCACTACACATTTCATGGAAGCAAAAAAACAGAATGTGTTCACATTCAGTCCACGGCTCTGACAACCTCTGTGAGTGTGACGCTTTCCCAACAGTCCAATCACTTCTGACAATCACCAACAGTCATAGTTCGTAACTGGTTCATTAGAATGACGAAGAATTCCTACTCAAAGGGATGTGAACCCCCAACAGCACAAATATTTGGTTTTTAATAACGCACCGCTGAATCTCAGGAAGCACTGAGTTAAAGCAGCTATCACACTCAACATAATTCAGTGTACAGAAGTTCACAAATACTGGATATGGTAATGTGGTTAAAACAGTCTGACATCTTGGGAGATACCCTTGCTGCTATGGTAGGATGTGAAGGTATCAGTTTCATGATGTGTTCAGAACAAAGACTTAAAGCACTGGAAACAGTCTGGGTTAAAAAAGGAAGACATATACTTCTAACAGCTCCATAGATGTCGTATTTACATGTTGCATCCTGTTAGTTTGCAAACTGGTCACCAGCTGAGTCACGTGGGCTTGTTTGTGGTTTGAAAACTGAAACTAGACACCCAGCAGGTCATAGACATGTTTGCTAGTTGTAGAATCTTTGCAGACTGCAAACAAGCATGTATGCAGGGCCATGGCCAGAATTTTATGAGTCAAAAGTCTTCCAGAGAAACCCACCTTTCCTACAGCAATCCTCCCACTCTCATCTACCAACACACTGGTCTAACTGCCAGGAACAGAGTTCTAGAGAAGGGATCAGCAACCTTGGGCTCGTGTGCCACCAGTGGTGTCACTAATGGTACGTTAGCAATGAGTATGCAAGAGAATTTTCCCACACTTATGTATTTGTGGCGACCACGACAACACGATACCACACCTGCTTTTCCACAAATCGATCGGAGCAGCTCCGATCACATGACTGATCAATTATCCATCCTGGGACTCCACAAACTGCTGGCAAGGAAAAAAGAGAACTCATGAAGAGTTTTGTGCTGCGTTCACAGACCCAAATTGAGAGGGAAACCTCAGCATTGCACTTGATGAGAGCGTGGATGTGAATGACATACCGCATTTGGCGGTCATTGCAAGATACTGTGACGTGACTGTAAGGGAGGAGCTCTGCTGCTTAAAGCCAATGCCTCAAACAACAAAAGGTGAGGACATAGCACACATTTTTATGGAGGAAGGGATTGACGTTATAATAATGCGGCACACTGATTAACAAGAAAATTAAAAAATGGCACTTTGTATCACAAAGGTTGCTGACCCCTGTTCTGGTGGAAACTATACTCAATCGTAGCTATGAAGGATGTAACTTAACGTTATTGTGTATATCTCTACCCTCTATCTTTTTTAATGTCACAAAAATATGTATTTATATCTGATATTTGATATCGAGTAACAAAAGAGATAAAATAGATTAGATGCACTAGAATACCATTTGATGAGAACTGTGACTTTTTTCTGAACATTGTTACTGTATTTTATTTTTTGAATCAAAGTCATGTGTGTTGAGTTTTTGTTCATCACTGGCAACAGTTTCATGTTGCTGATGAAGCTTTCACTGCAGCACTTTTGTCATGAGGTATTTTTTCTACTGTACATTCTTGAAAGTAAATATGAGTCATTTGCTTTGATAGTATGTTGCTAAAAACACATTTAGCAACATACTATGTATGAATGTACATGTGGATGACATAGGTGCATTAATTGTATGCACATCACTGTCATAGTTGCCCTACATCATGGCAGACATCATGCTGGGATCTGCAGTTTTAGAGTACGGGTGCCGTTATGGTTCTGACTCATAAAGCCAACTGTTACTGAAACAGAATGACATGCTGTGTTCACTTAACTACTATTTACTATTTAACCCTAACCCTTTCTCCAGTTGTGTTCCAGCATCATCTGTTCATATGGGGCTACGCTCAGCACCAATACTATTTTGTTATTGCTGTACCTGGCCAGCACTGTAGCTACTAGTACGCTAGCTTAGTATGCACTAGGTTAGTGGGGATTCATAGTCTCTTAAAACTAGAATGATCACTTCGCACACTCATGACAGTTGATAATGCTTCAAATATGGATGTTGCTGCGAAGAAGCTACAAATTCTAAAACGTGGAGGCTTCACACATCTTTGACGTGAAAGCACAGAAAATCTTTGCTATCAGCAGTTTTACGATGGACACTAAAAGTTAATGTCATCAATTCATTATCTGACCAAATGTCTCTGTTTCTAATTTATGACGCTGAACAATGGCCAGAAAAGTTCTTGCAGAACCTGATGATGTCACAGTAAAGGTGACCTTTGACGTTTTGGATATAAAATCATCACTTCATCTTTTTTTTGTCTGTGAGTAAAATTTTGTCATAATTAGCAAGTAAATTATAAACATGTTTGTGAGGGAACCTTGACCTTGACCTTTGACTAAATCTAAATCAGTTCATCCTTGTGGCTAAGTGGACATTTGTGCCAAATTTGAGGAAATTCTCTCAAGGCATCCTTGAGATGTTGCATTCACGAGAATGAGACGGATGCAACGTCAGAATGACCTTGACCTTTGACTACCAAAATCCAAATAGTTTAGTGGAGTCTGAGTGAACGTTTGTGCTAAATTTGAAGAAATTCCCGCAAAGCATTCTGTAAGCTAAAAATGGTTGTCAACGATAGCAAACTAATGTAAAAACCAGAAGGCGTGTGTGTATATCGTGTTAATGTATGAAAATGTATGTTTCTGGCATTGTTCATCAGCTGTGTTTGATATCTGTCAAGCTGAATGGACTCTGAACAGTTATACAGATTTTATTCTGGTCCAAAGACTGAAATTCTTTCTGTGAGAGAAAAGGGCACTGGATCGATCCTGGAATATCACTGTAACACATCATTTGCATTTGAAGAACCACTGCAAATAAAGTCAACTGTTACTGAGAAGAAACAACATGCTGTATTCACTTACCGCTGTTTACAACTTTTTCGGCACCAGCACTAGTTTTTATTGCTGCACCCGGCCAGCACTGTAGCTGCTAGTGCACTTTCACTAATTTCAGATGCGTCCTAAGTCATTTCATCAGGGAGCTCAGCCTGCCTGAAGGTCTTACAGATGTGTCGAACACATTCCTCCCTTCCACATAAAACACTGGCAAGGTATTATAAATGCAACGTGGTTCACATCCATGTTTACTAGAATAAAGTCTTCTGTTCCCCGCAGCGTATCTTGGCATCTTAGCACCACCTGTACATCAGAGGAATAGTGTAAATCCATCTGCAAAAATGTGTCCCTCCCTACCTGACTTTGTGCACAAGATAAACTGGAATGGCACTCGAAGAGCACAGGAGGCTAATAGTCCAAGAATGCTCCGATACGACTGCTTTCTGTGTGAAGTTTGAGCAACTGCATGTGTAAGCTCGTCCAGAGGGTTACTGCTGAACGTGGATTATGATATGGAGTCATTGTGTTTCTACTAATTAGCCATGGTTTATCACTATTGGACATCTACATTGGACATTGGATTTAAACATGTATGGCATTTATTCTGCCAAGGCCAAATGCCCTATCTGACAATGTTAACGAAAGTCCAAGTATTTAAAATTTAATGGATTCTTCCATGGGCCATGCCACACACTCCCAAGTTTCATGACCAAGTTACCCGACGGGTAAAAATATGTATATATATGAATTAATGGGTAAAAATGAGTATAATCACTATCATCAAGCCGCAATTCCTTTTATTTTGAAAGTCAGTGACACAGTGTAAGCTTTGACCCCGTGGTCACGTTGGTCACCGACGTGGAGGACTCCAGCCATGACACTCTGCAGCCCGAGGATGAGGTGGCAGCCTACATAGAGTTCAGATCCTTTGGAGGTTTGATGGTGGTGGAAGGAGCATGCTGAAATGTTTCCTAACCTGGCAGTGATTGAATGTTTTCACCATCCAGTCAAAGAGACGTCCAATTCAACATCAGAGAACCAGCTTAATGTGAGGGACTGGAGCCTGGGTGGGTTTGATCACGGGTGCAGGTCGGGTCGCAGGACTTTTATTGACGGGTGCAGCTTTGACTTAGACATAATGATGGGTAATAGGTCTGTGGTACTGAGTTTTACAGGTATGGGCAGATGCAGGTTTTGAAAAATGGACCGGTGCAGGACTCTGGGGTAGGTTACTGAGTAGACAGTAGGTATACTCTTCTTTTTATTCCAGTGTCTTTTTGGCTAATAGCTGGGTATATTGTCAATGGCCAGAGAAAGAGGTGGGTCTACCACGCATACCTGCCTGTACCCTCCACTACACCACTGCCCTCTAACAGCCAAAAAAAACCCAAAACAAAACCATACAGCTCTCAAACTGCAAGTGTGCAAGTGTAGGTTTTGGGACAGACCCTCACTTTTGACTCAATTCTTGCAACAGCAGCAGTCTGAAGTTCAACATGGCCACCCTCACTTCCATCTTCCACTGAGAGTTTCTCTGAATGCCATCCAGCAGACAGCAGAGGAAAACTCAACAGTGGCCTCTGTTGCAGTCAGATTTATTTCTCCCAGATATTCACCCTCTGTAAAGTTTAACATAAACCAACAAATATTTCCCTGCCAAGTCTTTAGTTAATGTGGATAAGGTTTAAGTTTTTTTAAGTATCTATTCTGGATGAAACCCGTCATGGGTAAATTAGGCTCAAGGAAAAGTCTCGTCAAATGTTTCAGGATGTTCTCGCAAATTTTTCATATGTATCCCTATGAAAAAGTAACGCACCCACATTTGTACATATCCCACGTATTTTGAAAGGCTATGATCACGTGATCGAGGTGCTGATGGCAGTAAACAAGGAAGCAGTCCTGAGCACTTATAAGAAGTCGGGTTAGAAAAAAAAAAAAACAGACTTTCTCCCAGGACCTTCCCCAGGAGTCCCGTGTTCGGATTTGAGTGAACTTTGAGTGGAGGTACGTTCTCACCGTGTTTGTATAATGGGAACGATAATCTTCTGCCAGTGTATCATACTGCACTTCAAGTGTTCCCAGCTTTTCCTGGCTATCTTCACAGCATGATGTCAAAACAGAAAGAAGGGAAACAAAGCACACACACTGACTGAGGGCTTTCTGATTAATTATCACCATAAATAGAATTTATTACACTAGATATTGCACAAAATTATCCCACAGATCATTTTCAGACCTACGCACTGGCTGCTACATTTCTATCTTTTCCACTTTTTTCTAGACAGTTTGAATTGTTGACAGGCCTAATAAGCTGATGAGCAATGAGCCGTTGCGTCTATCAGTGTGACTCGTTCCTCTTAAAGTATCTAAAAACATCTCATCTTGGACCATCGACTCAAAAACAGCAGTCGGCTATATGTGGGCTATGCTACAGTGTTTAGTGAAACCCCCCCACACATGCACACACTCGCTCTCCCTTCGACCACCATCGCTCTGTGACAGGCCTACGTTAACATGAAGACATCAGCTGTGAGTTCAAGTGTGATGTGATGGTATAAAGACATGACATGGACGACAGGGTTTGATCCCACACTTCAACCATTTCATCGATGTTATTGTCCAAAGTCACTTGCACTGAGGACAGGGGTGTTGTCAGAATGTAGAAACTTAAATGATCTGCAGGTTATGGGGGTTGATTTATACTGGTGTGTCCACACATGGTTTAAAGAATAAGTCTGGGCCACGAGGCCTGTAACAGCTGAGGGCACGCATGTGTTGTCGTCTAGTCAGCGTAGATGATGAATCCAGAGAAGGTGCTGTACTTGTTGTTGTTGCCTCCGTGAGCTTTGCCTCCGTCTAGTTTGATGTACACTTCATCTCCTGGCTCCAGATGCAGCACGGCGCTGTTACTGGCGTAGTCATAGTTCTGGTCGGCATCCTGGGCTATGGCGCTGGCACGTACCTGCAGGAAGGCACACACACAAACGCACAAATCATACATATTAGGAAACATCTCAAAAGCACAGAACATGTGAAGCTCTGCTGACAGCCATTTGAAGCTGAAACATTTACGACATCTCAGACATCCAGCAGGTGTATGCATGTTACTGCACAGACTGACAGTTGAGCTATGCATGGCAGTAGAATGTGACTGCGCCCTGAGCTGCTCAGGGTACCTGTCCATGGGCAGCCCCCTCTCTCTGACATCTCCCCACTTAATGCATGTTTAGGTCCTGTTTGTGCATGTGTGTGTATTTCAGGCCAGTGTGTATGACAATAGAGTGAAAAAATTGAATTGCCCCTCTGGGATGAATAAAGTATGTCTTCTTCTTCTTCTTTATTCAGGTTAGGATCATATTCAGAATGTGGTGTTTACTGGAGGAAAAAATCAATATAGCATCATATCATGATATTTTGCAGGACAACATGTCTTGATACACGGACGCCAACACCAAAACAAACCAACAATTGGAGATGGGAGTGACAGGAAATATCAAACACCGCACTGGACACATGTTAGTCCCATTTCCACCAAACCCTTTCAGTACAGTCCCTTTGGAACCAACAGTAACCCTTCAGACATGGTACCTAGACCCTGGGTCTGTTCAGACAGTCCTCTTAAATGTGGGCGGGGTTGTTGTCACTCACTGCTCCGTCCAGCACTGGCTGTATTTCCTCATCAGCGGTGACACAGATGGAAGTCTGCACCTGGTTTATGGTCCACAGAACGAGGCTGCACGCCCACATTTTCAGAACAAAATACAACAGACTGCAGTGTTCACAGCTTCACTTTTTAGTACCAGGTCTGTGTGCTAGGTACCCCAACAGAGGGGGGACCAAACATGGGGACCCTAAGGAACGCTGCTATTGGTACCATCCACAACTTTTCACTGTGGGAACAGAAACAATGTGCACCGAACTGAACTGAATCAAACCAAACTGCTTGGTGGAAACGAGGCTTTAATTTCTTCTCTGCTCTGATCGACAACAGCTGTTTGCCCCGAGCACATCCTTCCATCTCCCTTCTCGATCCCTCTCAACCACACACACACTGAGCTATTCCTGAAAGCAGCTACACTTCTATAAAACCCATCCCCCACACTGGTGCCAGCCTGTCATTGTCACTAGCACCACGTAGGACAGGGGAGCCGAGGATGAAGATCCGCAGCCTCTTTCATTACTAAAAGACAAAACTCTGTTTCAGCATCACTCCAGAAGTGAGACACTTTAACTGCAACCACTGTTTGTACTTCTTTTATGTCACTCTAGGCAGTAATAAAAATATACCACGCACTGCGGTCCAAAATAAGTGTTAGCAAATGTAATTATAATCATAAATAAACATAAGAAATTGACATTATTACTAGTTCTGCATGTAGTTTTTACAAAATGATGTTGCTGTATTCTAGAAGAAGCCATTGCTTAACTGCTGTGGGTACATTAATGTCAAACACTGTACTGTCTCTATTTCACCACTTTAACAAAGTATTAAAAAGATAAAACTATAATGTAATATGACTGTTATGCAGGCTACATCAGTGTCAGCTGTTATGGTTTTGAAAAGTGTTAGTATGTCATTAAAAAAGTCAGTGTGTGAACTTTTCCTGTGTCAATCAAACACTGGCTCCTTAAACTCTGAGAAGCCCTGATCTTAGATATTGGTTTTAAAAATGATCCATTAAGCTGTTGAGTTTCTAAAAAGGTCTTCTATATATATATGTAGAATCTAAACAAGAGCTTCAACTGGAAAAAATATCTGTTGCATGAAAACCAAAAGTACAGACAGGCTATGTGTAATTAAAGTGAACAACACCAGAACTGCTGAAGCCAAAGATAAAGGGCTGAACAGAAACCAGAGGATCTGCAACCTCTGTGATGACAGTGTGGGAAATGAGTATCATATGTCTGAATGTTAGAATGTAGGCTTAATGCATTATAGGGAAAGGCAAAATATTATTCAAACTGCCCATCTATGTTTAAACTACCTTTATTGTTAGTCAGATAAGTCAAAGTTATTTGTAAGATAGGAGTCCTTCCTTTGTTTAAGTAACAAGCGATGCCATGTGCCATTGTTTTGTTATTACTGTATGTAATGTTTGTGCTCAGTATCATGTGATCATGGTCTCCAGTCACATAAATATGTAAATTAAACTAGAATTACTTCCCCACGGTTGTATGACTCCACCCACCTCTCCACCCTGTGGTTGTACACACCAGTCCAGTGTCTCTGACAGTCTCCATCCATGTCAGTGAAAACATGGACGCTTCACACACAGCAGATCTATACAATCAGCACAGCGTCAAGATTAGAGTCACCAATTCAGTATCTGACCAAATGTCTCCCCTTCTGTTCCTGAGATATGACGTTAAAACATGATGATGTCACAGTCACGCTGACCTTTGACCTTTTGGATGTAAAATGTCATCACTTCATTATTTGAGATTATGAAGTTTTGTCATAATTAGCATTTGAACTCTTGAGTTGTGGCCAAATAAAGCATCAAACCACCAAAATCAAATCATTTCATCCATGAGTCCATGTGGATGTTTGTGCCAAATTTGAGGATATCCCCTCAAGGTTTTCTTGAGATATCAGTTTCACATGAATGAGACAGACAGGGTCACAATGACTTTGACCTTTGACCAACAAAATCCAATCAGTTCATCATGTGAACATTTGTGCCAAATTTGAAGAAATTATCAGGCATTCTTGAGATATCACAATCACAAGAATGGGATGGACGGACAGACGGACAGACGGACAGACGGATAGATGGATAGATGGATGGCTTGACAGACAACCCGAAAAAGTTGTATGCCTCTGGCCACAGCTGTGTCTGGTGGCGTTATACACTGACACCGCCCAGCAGTATCATACCGCCGGGAAAGGTGGCTTAATGCGTCGATATCTGACACCAAAATCACTGAAACACAGCGATATCTGAGGACTTGACAATGAGAACAGGCTGCGTATTCATAGGCATTGTGTCTCTTTTTATTTTTTATGCTGATGATATGCAGATGTACCTGCCGAACCCACAGTCCCTAGAATGCTGAGTTCAAATTGTGCCTTTGGCAGGTCTCCCATTGGATAATATCCAGTCTGCTGCTGGGAATCTTGGTGTCTGGTTTGACAGTGATTGAGGTTATGAGCAACACATCATTAAGTTTCTGCAATCATGTTTTCATCACCTTAGAGATATCCAAAAAACTGGATCTATCTTAACATAGAACTCAAACATAGAGACTATTCTACACACCTTCATCATCATCATCTAATCGCTGCACTGCAAATTATTTTCAGTAATTTACAATATGAACCTGTAATATTTCACAATGAATTACATTAGAATCACCTCACAGGCTTTTACTGTGATATTTAACCAAATTCAGAATTTTATGGTGGAATTCTTGCAGGTAAATATATAGTAATTTTACTGCTAAATCACAGTAACAAATGGAGTTTTACTATGAGATTACAGTGAAATACAGTAATTTTCAGAGGCATACTGCTAAATCACAGTAATCAAGTGTACATAAACTATGAGGTTACAGGTAAATATAGTAATTTTACAGGAGCATACTGCTAAATCACAGTCATATGCAGGCATTACTACTCACAGTATACTGCTGTCATTTCACAACAATTTACTGTAAAAGTGATTCAACTAGTAGCCAGTAATTTACTGTTAATGTACAGTCAAATATTTTTTTCTTTCTTTGTAATCACGTGTAGTTGCCATTTTCTATAGTTCATTTCTAACATATATTAATGTAATTTTTAGCTTTTCTATGTTATAATTTTATTTTGTGTTTTCTATTGCTTGTTTTAGAGCTTTACATTTTTATTCTGTGTTTTTGTTCCATGCTGTCTGTCTGTAACTCATGTTGCTGTCTGTCTCGACCAGGACACTCTTGAAAAAGAGACTTTTAATCTCAAGAGTTTTTTCTGGTTAAATAAATAATAATAATAATAATAATAATAATTTTACTGTGGGGATTTCTGCAACAGTGTCTCTACTTGTCTGAACCAGAAATCATGGACTCAGCTGCCAGCCTTGAACCAGAACCAAGAAATGTGACCTCATCACTCCTGTTTTAGCCTCTGTACTCTGCTCGCTGACCTCGTGAGTAAGGGGCTCAGTTTTGAGCCACAAACCGTCTTTAGCATTGTTAACTACAGTTAGCGTCAGCACGGCCGGTGGTGCTAACATAGTTAACAGGTTTTAACAACATAGTTTCTGTAAAGTGCTTTTACGTTACATGTCACAATGACCCAGTCACACACATTCACACACTGGTGGCTGATACAAGGCGCTGCCTGCTACACTCACACACACTTACATACCCGTGGTACAGCCAATGGGAACAACTTGGGGTTCAGTATCTTGCCCAAGGACACTACGACCTGCAGACATTAGGAGCTGAGGCTCAAAATGCCGAGCATCCAACTAGTGGACAACCCGCTCTACCACCTGTAGCCAACCATCTTTTAATATCACCCTGAAAACAACTGCTCATTGTTTTAAAGGGCTGTTTATCTAAAAGCTACGCTGCCCCTGAGAGGTCAACACACTGCAAATAAAGAAAGCATTTTTTGCAAATAGAATACAAACAAATCAAGTTACATCATCACCAATTTGTCGACAGCAGCATTCAGAAAAATGCATTGCAAATCCCACAACACAACAGACTTGTTTCCAGAGGACACTTTCTAGTGATGCACTCATCTAGATGCGCTTTAGTTTGTGACTTGTGTTACTGGAGTCAGCTCTCCATCAACGAGCAAAAACATAAGTGTTTCTGGTTTATTGAGGGTTAAAAAGTAAAAGAAAAAACATCAATAACAAAGAAAGTTATGTTTAAAATGAAAACTCTAGCTCACACACTTGATGCTACATCCTGAATCTAAAATCTCACGTCATAGGTTTTTTTTTTTTACTAAAATGCATTAATTTATTCATGCAATAACCTCAGAAAGGGTAAACAAGGTAAGGCTGCAGTTTCAACATCAAAGAATATGTTTATTAATTTGAGCACTATCATAAGAATGCAGCAGTGGCAGAGTGCTGAACACTTTCACAATATAAATGACATAATTCTATTATAAATCATTGATTTTACATAACTGCAGTTTTCCATGTGGCGGAGTATAAATGTTGCTTTTGTGCCGAGAACACAACAGGCAGAACAGCGACGAGGGAAAAAGAAAAAAACAGAGCTACAGATCCCGACCTGAGGTGCAGAGGCATTCCTCAAAACCTAACGTGACGCAGAGTTTTAATATCCCAGTCTGTCAGTGCTGTTGTTGTTTTCCAACACACATTTGCACGTCAATGTGCACAGCGTCTCTCTGAACGGACACACACACACACGCACACACGCTGCTCTGCTCTCTGCTATGTTCACATGTTAGAGAATGTAATTAATATTTCCCTCATTAATGGTGTATTATTTCTCCCACACGCAGCCCATCTGCTATTAATCAGAATATTGTTGCTGCTGTGTGAGAGCTGCAGTGACGATGGAGAGTTTTATGTGTTGTATTGGTAATGTTAGCTGGCTCACTCAGCCACCAAGTAGACTGCCCATATGTGCGTGTTGGAACCTAGACGTTGCCAGCTGGCAGCTCTGGTGTGAGTTATTAAGTAAAATCTGCACCTGCTGCACAGTTACATTATGTTTTACAGTCGACATTTGTATTTAGTTAAGTGAGAAGATAAAACCTTTTGTTCATGCTGCATTTGGTTGAACCTCCAGCGCCCTTTGTATCGTGCGCCAAGCGTTTGATTCGGCGTGGCTTTCTCACCTTTAAAACAGTCTAATTTAGCCTATAAGATTATCTCCTATGTTGGATATAACATCCCATATGTAGGAGATAAATATCTGACCACTATTCAGGGCTTCTGAACCTCTATGTTTTTTCTTTATAATTACACTCATCTAATAACAACTAGTTCCTATAACCCACTGTTGCACATTGCATGACAACCTTCTTTATAAAATCTGACATACATTTGCACACAAACAGGTATTTCAAACATACACCCAACAAACATGCACACATTCACACCCTGTCCCTGGCCGCTGGAGCTCGAGTCAGGGTGCACAGTTCTCTCTGGAACGGGTGGCACGGGGAAGGAAGCTGGGTCAACGTATTCTTTCTTTACATGTGTGAATAAAGTGACTGTCTGTCCCTAATAAACAGGACTTCTCAGGGTCTGGGAGCAGTTTTTCTTTTTTTAAGGGATCAAGTCCACAATGGGCCAGCCCCCCTTCTGTGAGGGTCTGAGAGCGAGCTGAACCTGGACAGTTCGGTCAAAATAAACACAAATCACATATTAAAATAAATAATATACAAACCATTAGGGAAACTTTGGTTATAACAACACAAAGATTAAAATTTTGTATCAGAAACTACAACATGAAACAACAACTGGGCTGATCCTGCCACAGTTGGGTTGATCCGTTTCCCTGACTGTGTCCCAATCCTGCTTCTACTAGAGCTGGGTGACATGGCTAAAAAGTAATATCATGACATTTTTAGGCTATATTGCAATACACAATATAAATTGGAATATTTTGAAATCTCCTCCAAAGCACTGTAGATTACTAAAATACAAAAAATATTAAATTAATTAAAGTTACAACTACAGAATGCAATTTTTTAACAAATTGTGGCTGTAAATGCTGCATGCTGAAAAGCTGACACTGCACTGCAATGCTGGCTTTAAATCTTTAAATGTTGAATAATACAGTTAATGTATAAATGTTACGATTGCTTTTGTTTTTTTTTGTTTTTTTTTAAGCTGATGCTACACTGAATTACTGGCTTAAATGTGTAATAGGAAGGTAAATCAGTGAGACTAGATGGACAAGTGGAAAAAAGTTTAATTAGTATGAAAGTTACTGAAAAGCTGAGTGATACCAACACTGTTGAGAAATTTAAGGTTTGTTGAGAAGCTTATGCTACATTAAAATAGCTGCTGTAAATGTGTTAGAAGAACGTTAAGTCACAGGAATAATTGGAGAAGTGAAAATGGGTCCAATTGGTAAAAATATCTTGAAGTTGAATAATTGCAACGATGTCTTAAAAGATGTGAAATTCAGCTGCTGGCTGTAAAAGTTGAATAATGCCCATAATGTAGAAAAAAATGTGAGGTTTATTTGAGATTCTAAATTAAATGTGGAAATGACATGAAAAGCACTTTTAAAAAGAGTTTTGTGTATGTGTCGACGTGTGACAAACTTTACTTGACAGCTGATCTGAATTACCTGTGTGTCTCAAACTGCAAACAAAGGTTACACTGGTGAGTGAGTCCACGGTCACACAGTCAACTATACGGAGATTTAGCTGCAGCACACATCTTATGCTTCAGTTTCACAGTTAAAAACAAAGCAAACAACCCAAAAAAAACCACCCTGATTCAAGTCACTGTAATTGTACACTGTGAGACAGGACACCCTGAGGACTGCTGTCCTCTGCCTGTCTGACCAGCCCATTATATTTTCCAGTTATTAGATAGCATGGCTCCACAGGGTTTCCCAAACATTCATTTATTTGTGGCAGGCTGCCACATTTAAAGCATCTGCTGCCACGTTATGATTTTCTATCTTTGAAACTGGACTCTTCTTTAGGTGTGCCGCTGGAATATAGATACCATTCAGTTATTATACGCTCCACAGAGGAGCATAAGCACATACAGCCAGCAGCAGCAGCGACCCACCGTCCGACACCGGCACACTGTGAGGACGGAAACAGAGGGCTGGGCGGGGACGGAGCACCTGCCGCAGCAAGCCAACACGCCGTCTGCGGTCATTTTGACTTGACCAGCGGACTTCACTACAAGCTGATTGGCTGTTGAAACAGGTGACGTGCTTTAAAACCAGCTGAGTGTCAGGTGACACCATCAGCCGGCTTGAATCAAGCTCAGACCGGCCAGTTCACACCGATGTTTCTTTTCTCGGTAACGTTCTTAAACGGTTTTGTCGTGAATCTTTGGTCTGAACTGGGCTTTAGAGTCACAAATGACTTACTGATGGCTACAGACTCTGCTGTGTGTTATGTGCTGTTACTGTGTGATCTACGTGCAGCGTTGGACACCATTGACCATCCCGTCCTAACAGACAGACTAAAAAATTGGGCCAGTGGAACTGCTCTGGACTGCTTTTCCTCATATTTAAACAGCAGCATATTTTTTGTTTCACTTTGGGAATTTTCCTTAAATCTGCTCACTCTAAACATGGAGTACCACAAGGATCAGCTTTGGGACCTGCTCTGTTCACCCTGTAAACGCCACCCCTGCGACAGATAATGCATCACAATAACATCTTTGTCCATAGTTTTGCAGATGATGCACAGCTGTACATGTCTGTTAAACCCTCTGACCTCCCTCAGGAACTGAAACCATTTACAGACCGTAACAACAGTCTGTAAGGTCAGTTTAAGCCTCACTCCTGCATGCCCATTAAAGTAAACAAAAAATAAAAAACAGCCAAATAACAGCGTCAGACGACACATGAGGTATCATTAGTGGCGATGCAGAAAGTTGAACTTTTTGGGTGGGGACAAAAAGTGAACAGGACGGTGCTTTCACACTGAGTGTCTGGTCACTGCAGCTGTTCTCCTGTGAGAAGTCATTTTCACCTTGTAGGTGAGGTTCCCAGCTGCAGCTCGTTCTTTGGAGGAATCCATGCTTTCACCGGGTACAGCCCACTTCACTACGACACGATGATGCACTTTTACAAATTGACGCAGTTTCATAATCGATGACATCAATGAATCATAAACACACACACAGCTACCACCACACATTTACAAGCAACAAGTTATGTTGCACGGGCAGAAGCATGTGGTGGGTTTAACGCAAGATATCAGAGTTTGTTTGACTCACCCAGCTCCTCTCCTGCCCTCCCTGTACAGACTTTGTCACTCTTTATACTAAGATAGTTGCCGGCAGTGTTGGGTGAGCTTTTCCATTCACAGCCCTCCTCCCCTCTCCCTCAAGAAGCTTGCGCTTTTTGACAGGCCATCATTGAAAATAAGAACCTGTTCTTAATTGATCTGCCTGGTTAAATAAAGGTTAAATAAATAAAAATAAAACATGGAAAATGTAGTAAGCTAGGCTACCAGTTACTCTACATCAAAATAAAGGTTCACAACACCGAGGCTGTCCTCAGAGAAATGCAGCAGCAGCTAAGTTACCAGAAATTGGCAAAAGTAACTTGCTACTTTACTCAGTGATCAGAAAAACTGTCAGTCAAGCAAACAGGCTGGCCAAAATGTCCTCCAATAACATGACATCATCAATCAGCCTGTTTCTCTCTGGCTCTGTCACTAATTCAAAAACTCAATGCTAAAATATATTTTTCACTCAATAAAACCAGAAAAAATAAAAGACAGTAATTGAACAATAAAATAACAGAGCTAAATAAAACCTGTATTTTATAGGACATTAGGACACGTCGTCCTCTGTCTCTCAGCTCGTCTCTCGGCCCTTGTTGTGTCTATATCTCTGTTGTCCACTGCAAATCCACTAAATAAATATAAATATAAATATAAATAAATAAATACAGTCTATAGACAAGACACGTGAGAGACGTGTCAAGAAGTGCAGCGTAGCCAATCAGAGGCAGAGTAGGGCGAGTTTTTCCAAGAGAAGCCAATAGTAAAGCGGCAAGCAGAATAATCTGAAGGATTAGTAAGTGATGTCATACAGAAAGGGTTTCCCTCGTCTACATGCCTCGGTATGGCGCTGGCGTCAGTCACATGACTTATCCTCAGTTTTAGTATCTTACATTTATGAGCCTCCTCCATTTCTATACACAAACAGATATGTGGTCTAATATAATTGGAAATTGTTCTGCGCCTCTCTTAAAACCTCCTGTTCTTTCATCATTATTTTTCTATCTAAACTGTTCAAAAATAGTTCAAACATTTTTTTTTCTTTTTCAGAATGTGAGATTCAAATAAAAACCCTGCTTTATTATTTGATTAATTTACGCACATGGTTAGAATAACTGTATTGATTTTATTTGTGATTCTGCATATTTTGTTGGCTTTAACTTATTTTAGTTGAAGTATAAAAAAGGAATAAACAAAAGTTTAACACAGAGAATGAAGCAGACAGACTCCACTTCTGATATAAGTACAAATGTTTTAGTAACATGAACGGATATTAACAGTGGTTTTGTGTTAGACAGCCAATAGAGAGGAGGTCAGGGAGGACAGATGGCCACAGCAGACCAGTGTTCACATCCTGCCTACAAACAGTCACTGTTAACTTAGTTTAACCCAACGCATCAAAAAATGACGCGCTAGGTATCCTCCTGGGTCAGTTTGAACATCTGCAGACGGCATGTCAATACACACTTGTTACATACGTTGTGTCTTTTCAAAATACACTTCTGTTTTCACAGGAAATGTGTAACCATAACCTCCGTTGTTGCCTCATCATAACTAAGTAGGCTCAGCTCCCAAAATGTGACCAAATCAAACCCTACTGACACGTGGTTAAAGGCTCATATGAATCATTTTGGCACACCAGGGTGATGTCAGCATGTTGGATGCGTTTTCATTCACATCTCCTACAGCTGCAGAGCAACACCTGCACACCGTCCTGTTCTTACACATAACCCTCTCCGGTGCTGCTGTAGCTGATCAGAACACTGGGAACCGTCAGGTGTGTCTTCCCGCTGCAGTGTTTTAATTTGCGCTCGTCATAGAGACTTAACCTCACACCATTCTGTTTGTTGTGTTAACCTCAATATTTGTTTCTTGTGCGTCATATCATAATAGGCCCACAAATATTTATCCATATCTCATAATGGTCAGACTCTGATCCTCTGCCTGACCCTCCCTGTGTCCAAAGAGATTCAATTATTTAAAAAGCTTGAGGCTGTTTCATTGTTCTTGGATTCATTGTTTTGTCCACAGATAACAGTGCAGCTGCTGCCCCACCACTGAATTCACCACGTAACGTTAGCTACAGTAGCTGTACGGTTGACTCATCTAATGCTACTGGTAAGAAATTACACACTGTGTCAGCGTGGGTTTCCTCCAGGTGCTCCAGCTTCCTCCCACAGTCCAAAGACATGCAGGTTAATTGGTGACTCTAAATTGTCCGTAGGTGTGAATGTGAGTGTGAATGGTTGTCTGTCAGTGTATTCTCATACTGTAGAACAGTTTGTATGGTGTCCTATAAAAAATGCATGCACAACAGTTCTTGCGATATCCTGAGAATTTGCACCCCATGAATGAAGTGTCTTTAATGTACAGTTACTTTATTTTCCGATTAAAGATAATCTTCTGTTAAACTGACTGACTCTGATGTGAATGGAATTTAGGATGAGTTGACTCCAGTTATGAGTCTTTCCCTTCACACTAAGATGTTTGCGTGGTGATGCAGTGGTCACCTTATGGTAAAAAGAAAGAGGATACAGGGTTCAGACCCACCTGGCCATTCTGTAGTTCAGGCCCCTGATCACACTGAAAGTGTTTTAGCAGCTAGAGGCGGCTTTCTGCAATAGTTTTTAACGAGAATGAAGCTTTTTGCTCGCTGTTTTAGCGTCACTACACGCCGCACGTTTCTGCACTCTGGGCTTCTGGTGTTTTTGCTGGAGCACTCTGAACTCCTCGAGTTAAAAAAAAAACATCAACTCAGAGCAGAAAAACATCACACGTCATCTCTGCTTTTTTCCCCATTGTCCAGTCAAATGATTTGAGAGGCGGGCCTTCTGTGGTGGTCACGACAACAAGTGTACAGTTGATAAACAATGGAGGAGAAACTGGTGGTAGTGGCTGATGGATACCCAGAGCTATACGGCCCGACAGTAGACAGCAGGTTGTCAAACTGACCCCGAGTCATCCTAAAATATGTCTGGAAATGTCCATCATGGAGGAGAAGCTCCTGGACCAACTGGTGGTACTCCCCATCATGGAGGAGAAGCTCCTGGACCAACTGGTGGTACTCCCCATCATGGAGGAGAAGCTCCTGGACCAACTGGTGGTACTCCCCATGATCCAGCCTCTTTTTTAGGGTCTCATGTACCCACACAGATCTCTGTTTATCTGCTGACAGCCTCTCACCCTCAACCAGAGCTACAGACAGTACCCTCTGCTGAAACATGTCAGGAACTACACACTGATTACTGGGAAAAGAATAAAATAAATAAACAGCAGATTGATTACGCTGGAAGGTTAGGTCAGGGTATGGAGGTGATGGGGTGGGTCCTTGGCAACATAATTTTTTTTTTTTTTTTTACTGGTAGCAATCATTTAAACAAAAAAAGCCAGTGCAGTGCACCTCTTGTTTTACAACCTGAAAAACACTCTCTGTGTGATTGGGATCTTTGTATGTTCATCTCATGTCACCGTGGGTTTCCTCCCACAGTCCATAAACATGCAGGTTAACTACCCGTAGATGTGAATGTGAGTGTAGATGGTTGTCTGTCTCTGTGCGTCCTGGTGACCTGTCCAGTGTCCTGTGCCCCAGCTCTCACCCAACGCCAGCTGGGATCAGCTCCAGCCCCCCCTGACCCTCTAAAGGATGAGCGGGTATAGCTAATGGATGGATGGATGGATGGATGGATAACGCAGTTAACCATGACTCTTACACTGCGGTGTGAGCAAATGACTGCGGGGTCACAAAATATGACTGACTTTTACAAAAAGAAAAAAGTGCTTGGACAGATTTGTTCCTCCTCTGTGGCACCCCTGGAAACGTCCCATTATTCAACCCCCATCCCTCTCTATTTTAAAGTTGTGAGTTCCTGTTGTTCCAGTTTTGGAACAAAGGGAATACTAGAAATGTCTGGAACACATTTTTATTCTTTTATATTTTTAGTCTCATTGTACTGATCTGGTTGGTTGTGGTCGTTTCAGTCCTCTGGCTGTGTGAATATTTTGCTATGAACAGTGAATTACGCTTATTAAGCCAACTGTCATCTTTACTTAATCATCATTGACTTGGTTTTAGTAACGCTGTGGTGGAAAAAGTCTGCAGATTTTTTCTTCAGTAAAAGTACCAACACTCAAATTAATATGAGCCTAATGTCGTCATAATACAGCACAACTGCCTTTGTCAGATTTCTACTTGTGTCATTTATATCAATGGAATATTACAGTCCAATATTATTATTATATATATTATTATCTTCCACAGACCTCAGTGAGGACGTGATTAATCTTACTGTATTTCTTTTTTATTTGTGGGTTTTAAAAAGTGCAGTGGTGTGGAGCGGGAGCATCAGATGATATCAAGCAATTTCGAAGGAGGTCGATGGAGCCTGCACACAGAGGACGGAGGACAGAGGACAGGACAGAGACTAAGACAAAGATCGTCTCCCTTCACACGTCTATTTACACTATCTAGAAAAATAAAAAGCCGCTCAGCTCCACCTTTAGCTGACAGCCTGTGCTGCTGATGAGTCTGTCACCGAAGCAGACGCCAAATAATGCCACTAAAACAAGACTGATCAGAATCTGTCGGCTCTGACAGTGGTAGCTTTATATCGATAATGATAATAAGCAGAAAGAGAGGATTAAAGGATTTACAGGATAAAAATTAAAATATCAGAAACCCATGTAGCCCTGACAAAAACTGAACAGCCCTGCATCCACACAGGAGAAGAAATACACTGTCATGTATAAATAAGTAAAATGCTCGTAAACGCAGGTAAAATCTGAGTAAAAGAAAAAACATACGTATAAAAAAATACGAAGCAAATAAATGAGATGATCTCATGTAAATCAGGTAAAATGCCAATAAGAGAACAAACTCTTGAATTTACAGCAGATAAAAGCACAAATTATGTGGAAGTGTTTATAAAACACTCACTAAAAAATGTAATAACGATAAAGAGAGAAAATATGATCCGATCAGAGAATAATATTCAGGCCAGGCCTTCTTGTAAAAGTGAGTTTTAAGGGGGCACTGAAAAGCTTCAGTGGAGTCTGCCGATCTCTCAGCGAGGGGAAGGCTGTTCCAGAGACGAGGGGCCGTCAGCCTGGTCCGAGGGACTGCTCGATCAGCTGATCTCAGGGGCCTGACACACACCATGCACGGCCTTAGAGCTGGTTCAAAACATTTTAAAATGTATTCTTAAAATAATGGGCGACCAACCAGTGTGGTGATGCTGAAGAGGGAGTGATGTGACACAGCCTTAGAGTTCATGAATAATCTGGCTGCAGTGTGAGACTGAGTGTTTAAACAGGTGAGGACAGTTAGAGCCGGCCGGCTGTGACGATGACGATGGGAAAGCACGTGTAACTTTTTCTGCATCGTTAAATTTGGGCTTGTGTCTTATCTTGGAGATGTTTCCTGACCGATAGAAACAGGTTGTGACAATACTCCGCGTGCTGCTCAAAACATGACTGGCTGCCAACAATTAATATCATCATCATCATCGTTATTACACTTGCATGGAAACTAACACCCTCAGAAAATAACCTCATATAGAAGAAGCTCTGTGTCACCCTGTAGGAGACGTGTCAATGTCATGTTTCATATGGAATGAATTTACTGACAGATGTTTCTAGATGTTATTATGGAGCCAAATGTTTGCACTGCAATGATCTGAACGCATCATGTTGTGACTTTTCTTAAAGCAGGTGAAACAATACATCAGAGGATGATTCACGACTTCCTCTTCTGTTATATGAATCAGGTGTAACTGTGTTACAGACAAGTAGAGTGATGATGATTTTTAGATTATTGTAACAAGATCATTTGCGTTTGACTGTTAGAACACAAAGAAAAAAAAGGTCAGATGGAGACAACTGATTTAAATGACATCATTTTTGTCATGGGTCATAAATCGAGGCAACGCTCGCCTTCATCATGTGTTCATCATCCACACTCGTGTGTTTTCTCTGCTCTGACCGTGTCTTAGAGTCTCGGTAGCCGCCGTCCTAATTGAAACATGTCTTTGAGCAGCTTCTGATTTGTCACGGGGTGCAGCTCTGCTGGTCTAATCCCAGACATGTTTGCAGCGCTGGGTGCGCTCTGCAGCAGCATTACAGTAGTGGGCTGACAGGCAGGAGGGGATCTGCTTGGTGGAGCGACACTGCAACACTGGTTTGCCCCACGGATTAGATCTGCTGCTGACAGCCTGATGACTGCAGAGACGCACAGAGAGCAGGACACACACAACAGAGGAGGGCCTCTGTGCATCCGCAGGCTTTAGTGTTATTATCTCACTTTTAGGACTAAAAGATAAATGACCTCATGTTTGGTGGCCGAGCTGTTAGGATACAGCAACAATATGTGTTGTTAAAAACACGTCTTCTCTTATTCCAGAACAATATTCCAAACACTAACTGGAATGGAGCTGAAACACACTCGAAATGTTTCCAGACATGAGGCAGCATATTAACATATGTACTGCACACACCACATCTACTGCAGGTCTGTCCGTCCTGGCAGAGGGATCCCTCCTCAGCTGCTCTTCTCGAGGTTTTGACCATTTTTTTTCCCGCCGTTAAATGTTTTTTTTGGGGAGTTGTTCCTGATCAGCTGTGAGGGTCCAGAGGACAGAGGGATGTTGTATGCTGTAAAGCCTCTGAGGCAAATTGTGATTTGTGATATTGGGCTTTATAAATAAAACTGTATATTCATTTATTGAAGTATTTCTTTATTTTGCTGAAAACATGCAGTCATCAAATATGATGTGTTTCTGCAGCTTAGAGAGTGTGAGCTGATAAAATGGCCTCATGTGTTATTAGAAAGGAGTAATTGCATGAATAGTGTCGCTGCTCCTGTGAGTGCAGCTCCTCATACACACCTCAGAGTTTTTAACGCAGGACTTTTTTTTACATTGTGGTATTTTTATTTTACCTGAAAATATTGGATGAGAAGAGATGGAAGCGATGGAGCAACTTTGAGATCACAGAGAAACTGCTGCTGTTGTTCTGATTGAATGAATTTGAAAATATCTAGCAGTTATAATAAAGATCATATGTGCTGCTGTCCTGTGGGACTCACTTTACAGACAGTTCACTTTATTGCCAAATGTTGGTCGGCGTCTTGTTACCAGAGCGCTCACACTTTCCTCCATCCAGCCTAAGTGATGCAGAAATCCATGAGGACTCCAGTAATTACCCATCTCCTCCTCACACCCTGACCTCTGACCTGCTGTCCCATTAAGCCCATCGACCCCTGGTCCATGACCAGACTCTGCATCCTGCCGCCTCTTGTCTTTCCCATTTCTAGGTAATAATTCCATGGTCAACACACACACACACACACACACACACACACACACACACACACACAGATGCTGTAACATCCCTAACAGTGACTGTGGTCAGCAGCTGCCTCCATCAGGCTGTGTGTGAGATGTGTTAATGGAGACTTAACTCTGTTCAGTCGCGCGTAAAACAAGTTTTGAAAAAGTCTCCGCGCGCAGAGCGTCAGACTGTGTCGTTAGTGTTTGCTCCTTCATGCACAGTTTGTGTTACCTGGTTGTTTTTGCACAGATCGGCCCACATGCTCGTGCCGTCGCCTCCGCGCATCAGGACGTGGTAAGTGAAGAAATAAATCCCGGGGATGGAGCACGTGAACTTCCCGGTGGTCGGATCGTAGTGGTTTCCCAGGTTGGTCACAACGTCGTCGAACTTGAGCACCTCGTAGCCCTCGTGCTGCTTTTTCAGCCCTGCGTAAAAGGCGATCTTGGGCACGGTGCTGTAGGTGGCCGCGCTTATTGCTCCGGCAGCTGCGCTGGGTCCCGGAGGTCCCGGTAAACCAGGTCTGCCCGGCTCACCTTTCTCTCCAGGTGGCCCCGCTGGCCCGGGCGGTCCCGGCTCGCCGGGAGGTCCCCTCGGACCTGCCTTACCCGGACGGCCCGGCTCGCCTTTCGGACCTTGGATAAAAGTGGGTAAAGACTGCACGAGGCTGTTGTCTCGGACCGTGTCCGCCGTGGCGGTGCTGGTGGGAGATTTGGTGCCGTACGGGTCGCACACCATCCTACAGGTACCGAGCATCTCGTAGTGCGCCGCAGTCCCCGCTGAGTTGACCAGAACCGGGATGAGGATGACCAAGACCAGAACCATAACGACCCCCAGGACCCCCGCCGCCACCAGCCGCTTCCTGCCGACCAGCCGCGTCAGCGCAGGACGATCCTGTTGTCTGCTTTTGGGTGAAATTTTGCTGGCTGGAGAGGTAACCCCTTTAAAGAAAAAAATGTAGCGGAGCTACACTTTGTTGGTAATGTTTGATTAACTTTTTAAAGAGAGCCCCCCTCCCCTCGGCGTCCGCGTCCCTCTCCTCTCCACACTTTTTTTCTGCTGATGCGCCGCTTGTTCAAGTCTCTCCTCAAAGTTCTTTACTGTTCGCTGATTTCCAAAAGCACTGGATTCAGCATCTCTGCAGTCCAGACATGGGGTCTGGCCCCTCTTTGATCCACAGGTCCCGAACCAAAGTCAACTCTTAAGGTGGATCAGAGCCAGTTAGACCGTCTGCCTCACACAGAGCGCGCAGACTCAAGAGCGCAGATACGCGGCACGAGCGCATCAGAGAGAGACAGAGGAGGAGGGAGAGGATCCTGATGCTCTCTCTGCTGTCCAATAGAAAAAGGGCAGGTTACCCAAACAGCATTTCATAGAATCTGAGTACAGTCATGAAGGATCTTTAACCCACCACAGATTCACTCTCTGCTCTGTGACATTCATTAACCCCTTATTCTATTATGTTTTTATTTGTTCTCCATCTGCCATGACACTCTGTTTTGAGACTATCTTTGTTAAAGGTTGCAGAGTTTAACAAATACAATACAAATGCCCAAACACAACCCACACTCACACCAACCTGTAAATGTAGAGCTGCTGAACACAGCAGCACGTTCACGTCACACAGTCAGCCAACAGTTAATTTTCTGCCTGAAACCACAAAGAAAAGTATTCTGAGTGTTTTGCTTTTTAACAGTATTCATCTTTCATCTCCATAAGAAGATATACTTTATTAACCCCTGAGGTTGCCTTGAGCAGGCGCCCCAGGCAGTCAGAGGTTCAGGACCTTGCTAACCTCAATATTTGTTTCTTGTGCTTCATATCATAGGCCCCAAAATATTTATCCATATCTCATAATGATCAGACTCTGATCCTCTGCCTGACCCTCCCTGTGCCCAAGGAGATTCCTTTAATTTGAAAGGTTGAGGCTGTTTAATTGTTCTGTATCATCAGACTGGTGTTAATGTAATCAGGGGGGTTTAATCTAAGTAATAACTACAGTGGTTAGCACTGTTTGAACTGTGTTTGAACTGGTTTGGTGGGGGAGTTTGCATGTTCTCCCCATGTCAGCGTGGGTTTCCTCCAGGTGCTCCAGCTTCCTCCCACAGTCCAAAGACATGCAGGTTAATTGGTGACTCTAAATTGTCCGTAGGTGTGAATGTGAGTGTGAATGGTTGTCTGTCTCTATGTGTCAGCCCTGTGATAGTCTGGTGACCTGTCCAGGTGAACCCCGCCTCTCACCCAGTGTCAGCTGGGATAGGCTCCAAGACTTGTGCAAAAGTGTTCATTAGAGATTCATAACAATGCAAGTTAATTTCTGTCAGCTGTGAACTGGTGTTTTCCTTCTGTTTAACACAGTTAAAGTTTCTGGTTTATTAGTGAGATCTGTGTTAACTGTTTCAAAAAGAGTGTGAAAAATGTGTGAAACCGATGAAAACGTGTGAATACGTTCTCAAGAGAAGACGCTGGCGCTGAGAAGGTGATGATGAAGATCAACTGGATCCCAGTTTCATTTATCGTGCTGAGCAACCAAGAAAAACAGTCAGTAAAGGTCAGCGCTAAATATTTTGTCCAGTATAGAGGGATATGTGAGGGAGGAACATGGTTGGTTGGTTATATAATGTTCTCAAGATACATGAATTACTTAGTTTTAACAAAAAGATCAGAGCCTTTCACTGCTGAGGTGACGATGTCTTTATACTTTACAGACCAGCAGTCAGAGCACGTGCATAAAAGGCAAGCGAGCGTATCACAGCATGAATTACACTCTTTAATCTGAAGATCATTTTACCAGAGAAAAAAAAAACCCGGCTGAACTTTTTACACTTTTGGAGACACCTTGTTGAAATACTGTAAAAAAAAAAAAAAAAAGAACCTGAGCAAGACATTTTAAAACAAAGCATAACAGAGGTGACATCTTTGATAGAAGGATAAGGACTGATAGCTGCAACACATTTTCACTCACACATCATCATTTTATCTGTCGACTTTCATCTCCATATATGATGCGCTCCTGGGTGCGTCTGGTGCTGGCATTCTGGGACACTGTGTCAGTTTAGGCTTCATGCATTGTGCCAGCCAGGGATCAACACGCCTGGGCCCCGCCTGCCTGCCGCCCGGCACACAATGCACCCAGCCCTGACTCCTGTCCCTGCAGGTGGTGGGCCCACAAGCCAGCAGCTCAGCCTCAGGCTCCAGGTCTGGCTCCAGAGGGGGGACCTGGTGTACTGATACAGGGTGAGGTACTCAGGGTCCAAATTTTCAGATCTTCCTGAATCACTCTTACTCTGGCCCCTCCCCAAGGACCACTTTGCCTTGGGAGACCCTACCAAGGGCTTTTAGCCCTGGACAACACAGCTCCCAGGATCACAGGGACACGCAAACCCCTCCACCATGTTAAGGTGGTGATTCTCGGAGAAGCTTTCAAAGTTTTCGATGTCCTGCTCCATCTGCGTCCCAACCCTCAGCTATGGTCATGAGCTCTGGGTAGTGACTGAAAGAATGAGGTCACAGATACAAGCGTCTGAAATGAGTTTCCTCTGTAGGGTGTCTGGGCTCAGCCTTAGAGATAGGGGGAGGAGTCAGACATCTGGAGGGAGCTCGGAGTAGAGCCGCTGCTCCTTCATGTTGAGGTGGTTCAACATCTGATCAGGATCCTCCTGGTCCAGCTGGTAGGAGGCCCCGGGGCAGACCCAGAACACACTGGAGGGATTATAGATCTCATGTGGTCTGGGAACACCTCGGGGTCCTCCAGGAGGAGCTGGAGAGTGCTGATGAGGAGAGGGACGTCTGGGGTGCTTTGCTTGGCCTGCTGCCCCTGTGACCCGGCCCGGATAATCAGATGGGTAGACATGCATTGTGTGTTTTCAAAATACACCTCCATTTTCACAGGACATGCACAGTTTCTGCTTCTTAGATGCACAGTCTTTTTCAAAACAAACTTACAACATCATTAAAACATCTTGTATCTAAGCTTATTTCATGGTGCTATATACGCAAAAAAATGTAATGGTTTGGTTCTATATTCATACAGGAAACAAACATCCATCTACCACCCCTCCTGCCCACCTGCCTTATAGGGACTTTCAAGCTCCTTAAATTATTTTGGTGTCAGGTGGCGTTATTGACTGATGCCGCCCGATGACATAACCTATCACTGCGGAAGGATGGCTGTTTTTCGTCAATGTCTGACGCAGAAATCAACGACCAAGCGACGATATATGACGACTTCAGAATGAGAACGGGTTGCAGACTGAAAAGTTGTGTTATTAGAGATTCATAATTATGCAAGTTATCACTGTCACCTGTGATAGGTCTGTGTGTTTCTATGACATCTGTGGCAACTGTTCTGATGAAGAGTGTGAACAATGTGTGAAGTGTGAACACATTTGCGAGAGAAGACTTCAGCTGTGAGGTGATGATAAAGATCGAGTGGATCCCAGTGTCACTGGGAAAAACTGCAATTATCAAACAATGTGTAATAAAAAAATGAAACATACTCACTGTGAATCCATTTTTTTCTCTGATTGTTAAAATGACAGAAAAAAACATTTTCAAACCATTTTTGTGGAGAGAGATGACGGAGCTCAACCATGTGAGGAAGGCTGGTTTCAACAAGGCCTCCAGACAGTTATGTGACAAATGAAAACACTGCTGTTGGTTTCCTTTGGGCCCCGACTCTATTGAAAGTATTGTATCATAATTGAGGATGTATTGTGTCTGTGTAAAAGGCCTAAAGTACATATTTTACCAAGTGGCAACACTGTGCCATAGAGGAATAAATACCAACTCTGTTTCAACATAAAAAAAAATGTTCTCCTCATAAATTAACTCCATCAAAATACATCAAGCATGACTAAATATCAAATCATTCTTCACACACTAGCACACATTTTCTATCCAAGAGGAACATGTAGTCAATCAAAGCAGAACCACTTTCAAAATACTAACAGTTGATGGCATTACAAAAAATAAGCACAGTGTTAGTTCAGACAGGACACAGTGTCAAGCTCAGCTCACATCCCGGCAGGTCTTTGCTGCTGCTCTCTGCCTCAGGCTTTTCTCATATGCACGTGGAAGGGCAGAGAAGTGTGCTGTCTCTGCCTCAGGCTTTTCTCATATGCACGTGGAAGGGCAGAGAAGTGTGCTGTCTCTGCCTCAGGCTTTCTGCGTAGGCCTGAGGAAAAGCAGAGAGGCTCCAGAACAAAGCCATACCACCAAATATAATACTGCAATGGAAATAAAGGTTGTTTTTTTTTTTGACAGAAGTGGTCCTGACTAAACTGCGCAACTCATCATGTTGCAGGTCTGCCTGCATACAACAGACAATATGAAACTTCAACGGCTGGTTATGTCTCTGATTGAGACTGGAACCGGCTGTTGTTGGTCTGTTCTACAAAATCTAAATCAGCTGTTTCAGTAAAGCTTCTGAGCTGCTGTTGTTGCAGATATAAAGGTTTTATACGAAATAACAATCAGGCTGGTCTCATTTAATTTTTAATGCACCAACATTCGTACATGTCACATGTACTCATAAGCCAGTAATCTGTGAATAACCCACCTGTTTGGAAGGCTGCGATCACCTGATCAATGCAGTGACAGGAGAAAAGAAGGATGGGGTCCATTAAGGATGGAGATTGGGGTGGTGGATGGGTCACTAAACACAGGACTTTTCCCAAGAAGTGGGTGTTTGGAACTGTGGAAACTTTGAGTCAGTTTAAGACACGTCATCACCATGTTTCTTTTTCTAAACCTAACCTCTGTAACTTTGCTTTAAATACATAACTTAATGTTAAGTACGTGACATAACACATGAGGTGCTAATTTATAGGATATCATACGAACTGTTGTATGAGGACACTTTGCACTCTGTCATGCTTCATTACAGTCACGTAGCGCACTAACACTGTGTGGTCTGATGGAAAACAAGTCTTTTAAGACCTTTTAAAAAATAGGGACAGTTCAGCAATACCATTACCACTCGTAGCCAATACATTAACCAACAGTGAACAAACTGAATGCAGGTTCTCTGCTTTACACTCAGTTTGTAATTTAATAACACACTCACCAACAGTAAGAACATGTCCCTACCATCCATATCCAAATCTGCGCCTATGAACAAAGTCATTTGTCTTGTGGATCAGGAGAACACAGAGGCAGTATTGATGCCACTAAAATCAAACTAACCCCGTCTTCTCTGGCTTCATTAGGCTTCCAAACGTCCACTTATTGAGAGTCCCTGAAAATGAGCTGTGAAGGTAACGGAGGATCATTGGATTGGCACTTCACTCAATATCAGCACGGTGAATGATGAATTGCTGTGGAGGAGCCACAAGAAGGCGAGGGACTGAAACTGGACAGAGTAATAATAATAATCATCATAAACTTTATTCATACAGCACTTTGAAAACAAGTGTTTCAAAGTGCTTCACAGGGCAATAAAAGCAGGATAAATGAAGCAAAACTTAAAGCAATAGAATCAACGACTGAAACAGAGCAGCGCCAAGAGAGATCAAGAAGAAACAGAAAAGCAAAATGTTTAAGTGGTGAGGTAAGGTGATGAAAATATGCATATACACACATCTGTAAGGAAATAAATATGTGCATAGACACATGGATACATACATACTGTACATATTCATACAAATACTGCCTCACACACACATATAGTACATATATGAACATACTGACACACATAACATTTGGACATTATGAAAATGTCATCCTAAAAAGTAAGTTTTTTATCTGCTTATTAAAAGCTGACACAGAAGTCCTCAAGTGCATTTGGGGGTTTGTAATTTAAATTTATAACTTCATTCACTGGGCCGACTGCCTGGCAACTTTTAAGGTGGAACGTTAACTTGTAATGTTACTCAATGCATGAGTTGATGACGTGAATCCATCAGCACACCTTAAATTTACCTGTGACAACTTTGAGCATCACTTTAGTTTTTATATGACAGACACTTTTAGTGCTGACTTTAAAAATATAGATTGATTTGGAGCGGATTATGTGAAGGTCATATATTCTAATCCTCACTTTTGTCAAAGAAAACTTTATTTCCATTTGAAGTATTATATTTGGCGGCATGGCTCTTTTTCTGGGGCCCCTCTGCCTCTCCTAAAGCCTACGCAGAAGACTCTTCCACGCGCCTACATGGAAAGCATAAGGCGGAGAGAGCACACCTGCCTGCCCTTCCATGCGCCTACATGGAAAGCCTAAGGCAGGGAGAACAGCAGCAAAGACCCCCTGGGAAGAGAAGCATCAATGACAAACAGAAATGACATTGATAAGTCAGTCGCTACCTTTTAAAGAGTCTCAACCTGTCCTGCGCACTCTGCCCCAGAACATCATGAACACAGCAAAATAAGAAGTAAATAAGAATATACAGGCAGAGGGCAGAGAAATACACCTCCACACACTGAGAGTGGGTCATAAGTGATGATTGAGAGGGATTACTGCTGTATGAGTCGATACATTGTGTTTCAGGAAAATCCTTCATAGGAGCCTACACCTTTAACCAGTTGAATGAAATTGGCTCTGAAGTCTGTGATCTTCCTCTGAAAGACAGATAATCTTCACCTCTAGTTGGGTTGATCTGAAGTTCAAAATGTAAAGAAGGATTAACGACATGATTAATGGTGCTGAATAACACCCGAGGGTTATGGCAGTGGTTTGCAGCTACATTTGCAAAGAACGTCATTCTTGCATCCTTAACAGCCGCTCCATCAGCCTGCATTAGATTTTTAAGATTGCCAAGTGATGACAGTTGGTTATCAGATCTCCACGTACGCTCTGCTCTACAGCTCTGTCTTTTTAGAGTGAGAGTGTGCTCGTTAAGTCGTGGATGGAAAAGCATTTAATTTGCGTTTCTTAAGTGTAAGAGGTGCGCTATAATCCAGAGGCACAGTTGTTATTCCAGAGTTGATCTAAGTCATCAGTGTTACAGGAAGGAGCTGTGGGTGGAAACCTGAAAAGAGTTGCAGAATTTAAATGAAAAACTTGAGCATGGATACAACAGTGCACGCTCTGAGGTGGTTGTATGATGGACATATGGAAAGTGATACTTTAGTGATCAGATATGTAACCAGGGTACAAAAAGGCCCCTGAATACAGACATCCTACAACTAGTGATGGCCAGATGGCTGAGCTCTGCACCCTATCTCTAAGGCTGAGCCAGACACCCGACAGAGGAAACTCATTTCGGCTGCTTGTATCTGTGATCTTGTTCTTTCAGTCACTACCCAGAGGTCATGACCATAGCTGAGGGTTGGGACGCAGATGGACCAGGAAATGAAAAGCTTTGCCTTTTGGCTCAGCTCCCTCTTCACCATGACGGTCTGGTGCAGCGCCCGCATCACTGCAGAAGCTGCACCAAACCGCTGATCCATCTCACGCTCCATTCTTCCCTCACTGTGAACAAGACCCCGAGATACTTGAACTCCTTCGCTTGAGGCAGTAACTCTTTCCCAACCCAGAGGGGGGCAATCCTCCGGTTTGAGAACCATGGCCTCAGACTTGGAGGTGTTGACTCTCATCCTGACCGCTTCACACTCGGCTGCAAACCACCACAGGTAATGCTGGAGGTCACAGTGTGATGAAACCAACAGAACCACATCATCTGCAAAAAGCAGAGATGCATACTGGGCGTTAAGGTCAAACACATTCAGAACGGTGTCTCTGAGTGGCAGTCGTTGTTTGATAAAAGCTGAAAAAAAACCTGTGTTCCCCTCTCCTCAGGTGTGAGGAAATAACCTTGATGATGTCATCAGGAGACAGCCTGTGTTACACACTGCAGGTGAAGTTCGATGAGATGTGGGCAGTCATCAGGTGGGAGGGTCTGATGAAAATATGCATTAACCTCCTGAGAGCCCAACTTTTTTTGGTATGCATTTTTAATTTCTGCCAAATATTTGGGATCAGCAGGACCTGATCAGTGTAAAAAACAAATCATTGTTATCGTCTCATTTGAGGACATTGGGACTCACTATCGTTGACAAAGTCCCAATATCCTTCAACAAGCTGATGATAAATTTCCAATGTCTTCAAATGAGTTCTTCTAACTAACAGCATCTCAGTAAAGAAAAGTTTGTTCGCCATATCAAACTACAAATGTCATTAATGATAAATTAACATGTTTCAACCATGAAATCTGATCAGGCTGCCATCTTGTTTTAACGTGGATTAGTGTATTGTGGTCTTACTGCCACTAGATGTCATAAAAAGTGTCCATGAATGAGGACGACAGGCCTCAGTGAAGCAGAATGAAGTTTAAGGTCCAGTGAACTCAAACTGTGGTGTCCTCATATGAGGCTGCAGGGTCTCAGGAGGTTATGGGAAATGTAGGAGTGTTTTTAGAGTTTGCTATAGTGGAAACTAAGAGGCAGGATAACTTCAGTTGTGCTGCACAGACTTTAAGCGTTCTTCTGAAACTGTCTCCTGTGAGTCCCCCAACTTTTTAAGTGCAACACTAAATCACTTGAGTTCCACAGTTCAGGAGTGTTGCTCTGCCTGTGTAGCCTTTCATTTCCCATGACAACACCAACAATCCAATACTGACAAGGGTCGCAACAATAAGATAAGCGCTGCTGTTGTTTCCACAATAAAATGTTTTGCTTCTCTGTATTTTTCTAAAGGCCCATGCAGGGATGGGTGGAGCAAACTAGCTTGGGCTATACATGCAGTGGGATGTGGCATTGGTCCATCTGTCCACAGTGGAAGACTCAGGCTGTCTGAGGGTCAGGGGCCGCAAAATAAGAAGGGCATTGGTGGGGAAATGGCGTGCAGAGAGTTTGTAGCATTGGGGCAGCCTGTAAAGCACTGCATCACATTTCTCCACTTGAAGGGAACCCTAGAGGGACCTGCATCCCATTTGGTCCCACTGCAGCAAAGTCTGGGTTTGAAAGCACTGACTCATTGGATTCTGACTGTGTGGAGTTTGCATGTTCTCCTTGAGCAAGTCAGGGGTGATCATATCTGACACACACATGCAGGTCAGATAAACTGGAAGCTAAACTCTCCGTGGGTGTGGATGTGAGGGTGAATGGTCGTCTGTGTGTTAACCTTGTCAACAGACAGGTGACCTGTTCCATGTCAGTAATAATTAAAAGGTTTAAAGCATAGACTGTAGCCGATGTAGCTGGGATGTAAGCTGCTTGACATGGTGTCCTGCCTGAGCTAACGCTGTGCTCAATTTCTGGCACATCGTCGACGACTTCCAAGGTGCACAGAGAAACAGACAAACATCTGAAGAGCTCAAACAAATGAAAAAAGAAGGAGATGATGAAACAAAACAAATAACCTTTAAAAAATACATAAGAGGCAGACATCAGACCTCAGATGTGAAACCATCTGACCTCTGACCCTCTGCAGAGGACAGGGGATGGTCAGTATCACATCTGTTCTGTCCATGTTGTCTCAGAGGAGCAGTGGTTGATATTATGTCTAGTCACACACTGCAACTCACGAGTCTCTCTGTCAGTCAGCACAAGTTAAAGGGAGGGTTCAGATTTTTTTGAAGTGGGTTGTATGAGGTAATTATCCACAGTCAGTGCGTTAGCTTAGTTTGTGTTATTGTGTGACTGAAGTAAATCCGAACTAAACTTTTTAGATGCCGAAGTCACACAATAAGACAAACTAACTAAGTGATGGAGGCAGCAGTAGACCAGCAGCTCCTGTGTTCAGCAATGTTAAATCAGTGTTTTTTTAAATGGAGTCTGGTTTTCAGAAGAGCCATATAACGGCTTCATTTTCCTGTTGGAAATCACTGTCTGACATTAAGGTAAAGCAGTGACAATACTCTCAATGTAGCGCACTCTTGAACTGATATTGATTTTTTTAGGTGGCTAAAACACATTTTGTTGCTGACCCCTCTACAGCAGTACATTGCTCAGCTTCCATGTCAGACTCCAGCCTGCTTCTCCAATCTGGGGGTTTACCACCTGACATCTACTGTACATAATATACTGATATACGGCTAAGTACCCAGAATATCTTAATTATCCCTGTAATGTAAGAACACCTAGTGCAGCAGCTGTTCATGAGGTTCAGAGGTTTTGAGAGACACAGGAAGTCAATGCCCCAACACCCCAAGCTGATAGGCGTCCATAGGTCAACACTGGGCCGTTGGTGAGCATCTGTCGCCCTACTCTTTGGCGCAGTGTAGCTATGCTTTGTCAACCTGCTCAACGTTGGGCTGTTGACGTTCACCCAGGAGGCTGGTGTTCACTTCTTAAAGATTATAAAGCCAAACACTGTTCTTTTTTCCTAAACTTAACCACGTGCATGTGTTGTTGAAGGAAAAAAAACATCACTTCACAGCGTTGTACTGACATAGTGCTTTTATTTTGAAAGAGACTGTATGCAAACTGTACATTTCCTGTGAACAGACAATGCATGTAACAGGCTGAAGTTGACACGGTGTCCCAGAACGTCAACAACCAACACACCCAGGGTACCTTGGACGTCAAATCTCAACGTGGAAAGTCCATGACCAAAGGTCGATATGTCATGAGGTCTGAGTGAGAACATGTTGGCTCCATTCTTTCAACACTGGACTGCATTGTTCATGCACTAACTGGCTAACTAGCATCATAACAGTCCTCCGGTTTCCATTTCTGAATGACAATTTCAGACGACCATGTGGAGAGTTATTTCCTCTCACGTAGGTGCAAAATGTACGTGCTGGGTGGCCGTCAGCTGTAGTCCTTGTGGTGTGCTCATGTGCCACTTCTTGGCTGAGACACGTCGACGTGAGGTGATGCAACAGTTGGCGTTCATCGCCGCTAGTTCATGTAGTTGATGTCGATGTGGTGCATCTTGGCCTTAACAGTGGTCACATCAGTCGGACTCATATCTGTTGGCTTTAACTGATTTTTCCAGAAGTCACATTACATGGGTCTTAGTCACTCTGGGGTCTCTGTTGCAGTGATGTCATCACGTTCCTAGTAGTGATGGCCAAATGAAGCCTCATGAAGCATTGTCTTTATTTTCTGAGCCCACTAGATGGCGCTTTTTGTTCAACAAAAGGTTGAAAGCACACTGAATTGCCATTCTTTGAGCCTCTCTCTTTAAACCATGAGCGCCATCTAGTGGGCTCAGAAAATAAAGACAATGCTTCATGAAGCTTCATTTGGCCATCACTAGTTCATAGGTCTCCGCTGCTAATTTGGTGAGAACCATATCATCATAACTGATGGAAAAATGTGTAGGGAGAGGCCAAAGTTTTAATAAACTAAAATAAAAAATTAATAGGAAAGAACTGAAGACAAATGAAAGGTGAATATTAGAATAAATGCTTAGAAACAGATGTTGTTTTTTTCTTTAAGTGCACGCTCTGTGTAAATGCTTTGGTCATTAGGTAAAGCAGCAGCTGTGTATCAGTGGCTCGTCCTGTGGTGGGCGGGGTGCTTGCTTCTCTGCCCTGTGTCACCACCCTCATTAAAGTGGCACTGTGCAGCCCCCCTTAGACAATCAAGCCTGCCCTAACACACACGCCACCTATAAATCACCTCGTGAAAATCAATGGGCTTTAGTTAGCCTGGGACTCATTGTGTCCTTGGAAAGGTGTGAGATGAATTGAGATGAAGTGAGAACAAAAGAGGAACAACATCCACCCAAAGGGACGGAGGAGAAAACACAGCCGAGCGCAGGTTGGCCTGAGCTTTAGGGTGGAGCTGATCGTTGCTGAGAGGTCACTGACTCATCTTTAGTTTCTTAAAGTTGACCAATATTCATTCGTCCTAATGATACATTCTGAGGCGCGGTTCATTTTCAGCCGCAGCGTTGCCTCCAAACAGACTGTGACAAAACAATTGAAAGGCAACAGAGGATGAGTCAGCCTGCCATTATTACTTTCTCTCAGAGATGGATGGAGCTCTTAAACTAAGGCTACCATATTGAATGTTCTTTTCTTTTCAGAAACTTTGGAAACCCTGCGCGCTGCATCTGCACAACTTTCCTGAATATTCTTCCCACTCTAATGATCAAACTGGAATAACCAGCCTCACCTGCCCCATCTCCCAAAAACATTTCTTTATTGTACAATATGGTGATAACAGAACGAGTGAGAACAGTGCAGATACATGTAAAGAGTCTGGAGACATCATATAAAGTAAGACAGAGACAGACAAAAATAAAAATGATAAAGAAACAAGGAGCACAGCACAGGCTCAAACTGGTGGGTATATGAGCCCAGTGCCACTCTGAAGCCGTCGAAATCTGGTGCTTGGGCAGTGACTTTAGGCGTCAGAAACCAACGAAAAAAGGTGTCCTTTAACGTCAGCATGATACACAGCCAGTTGCTGTTATAGTTTAACGGCATCCGGTGGCATCAGGGAGAAACGCGGCAGGACAAGGACAAAAGTTAAGGTGGCAAGAGTCCGAGTAGGGCGAGCAGGAGGGGTGGTGGGTGGGTCCAGCAAACACTGACTTTCACCCGAGAGAGCAGTGTTTGCGTCCTGTAAGACTCTTAAGCCAAACCTGTTCTTTTTTCCTAAACCCAACCACGTGCTTGGTTTGTTTTCAGAAGACTAACAGCTGACTATATATTTGTTTCAAAATGGCAGTCTTTATGAACCAGTCTTTAACAGTCTTATTCTCACAGTACTGTTTTTCTCTGGTGTCTCTGTCTGGTGCCAGTTGATGGAACTTTACTCAGTGCAACCTGTGAAATGTTCCCCATGCCACTGGCTGCAACACAATCCCAAAGCATCATCCATCTACCCCCGTGTTTAACAGTTGGACAGGTGTCCCTGTTTTAACCAAACATACCTTTGCACATTGTGACGACCCCTCCCTCTTTGGTGGTTGTTCCTGTGGTATCTTACACTACGTTTACACGTAGCCGGCTATTTTCATAAACAGACATTTCACCCTCTCCGTTTCAAAAATAATTGCGTGCACACGTGTCCGTTTTCAGAAAACTCTGCGTTTACACCAACCCGTGTATGTATGCCGTCTTACGCAGTCTACCCTCTTCGGACAGGTTATACAGGGTGCAGGCAACTTTTTTTATGACACTGACAGGAGACCACATGACGGTCATCTCACCCTCGATGTAGGGACGCAGCAATTCCGAGAGTGACAGCAGTGATGACCACGACATCCTAACATTTTCACGCCACTCCTCCGGGACAACCACTTCATTTTCGAAGTTCTCCCACCAGACAGCAGTTCTCCCAGGACGGACCCAAAACCGGCGACGCTGGCAGTAACGCGGACTGGCTCTTCATGTTGGAGGGAGGAGAAGTTGTTGCTGCAAAATTGCTGACCTCCGAGCACTCATCCGTCTCTGCTCCTCCATATAATAGAGCAGCTGTATTTGCAAATGCAAACATACAAAGACGGCTTGCACCAACATAAATGCGGCTGCTACTCTGAAGCATCCATGATCACCATAGCAACATGTAAACATAGGTCGCACTTTTGACGCGGGTGCAAGTTCTGTTGCATAATGTGACGTCTGCTGCCTGAGTTTTCTCCGTTTTGCTCAGTTTACATGCAAACGTGCAACCGGCGTTTTCCAAGATCTCCACTCTGGCTGGAGTTTTTAAAAAGCATCGTTTTCAGAGGCGAATTCTCCGTTTGCGTGTAAACGAAGGGATATGTCTCCGTTTCTAAAAATCCCCGTGTACGTCTGAACGGGGCATATATAGAGGGCTGCATGTGTCAGGTCCAGTCTCTCTCTGCTCCTGGCTAACAGGGTTTTTGGGTTGTTTTGTTATGTTAGTTTGATTTGCTTTCCCTCACACTCACCTACACCACACATTCACACCACCCAGGCACTGCCTACATCACTGAGAAGACTCATTTACACTTTTCACCTTATTTTTCAGTGATGATTAAAATTGGTTGAATACGTTGATTTTACTTTAACCAGAATTACTTGTGTGGTCTCCCTTGTTTGTCTGAACTTGGAGCCGGTTCATGACAAAATGACGCCCCTCCCACTGTCTTTGAGAATGTTCCAGCCAGCCTCATCAGGCAGGTGGCTGACATGGGAGGCTTGTTACCTTGATCAGGCTCACCTGGGCTTCCAGGCTATAAAAGCTGCTCCATGTGTTCACTTGGTCTCTCCCTTCCTGCAGCTGACATCCACCTGGCATCGTTGCTTTTGGTTTGCACCTTCAACACCTCCACAGCACACCTGACACACACCCATGCATGGCTCTCATGACTGACTCTGCTGACCTACACACTCCATTGGTTATTTAAGTTTATTTTAGTTTAATTAATTCTGCTTGTCAGTTTGTGACACTCATTGCATCTTTAACTTCAATCCATTTAGTTTTTTGTCTTTTATGAGCTGCTGGACAGATGATTTTCCCTTTGGGATGAATAAAGTTCTTTCTATTGTATTCTATTTATCAGTCCACAGGACTTGTTTCCAAAAAGCATCAGGCTTGTTCAGATGTTCCTTTGCAAACTTCTGATGCTGAATGTTGTGGTGAGGACACAGGAAAGGTTTTCTCCTGATGACTCTTCCATGAAGGTCATATTTGTCCAGGTGTGTCTGCACAGTAGAACAGTGAACCACCACTCCAGAGTCTGAGAAATCTTCCTGCAGGTCTTTTGCAGTCAAACAGGGGTTTTGATTTGCCTTTCTAACAATCCTACGAGCAGCTCTCTCAGAGAATTTTCAGCTTGACCTCCACACTTCCTGTTAACTGCCATTTCTTAATGACAGGACAGTTTTCAGAGTGCTAGGCAGCTGTTTAGAGGAGCCCATGGCTGCTGATTGTTGGGACAAGGTTTCAGGAGTCAGTTGAAATTTGCATCACCTGGCCTTTCCTAACGATGACTGTGAACAAGCCAGAGCCCTAACAAGCTCATTAAGGTCTGAGATCATAGTTAAAGTTGTCTGAGAGCTCAAATGTCTCAGGGTGCCCAAACTTTTGCATGGTGCTCCTTTCATTGTACACAACAAAAATAACACACTGATATTGCTTTAAGTGTTGAAAAGCACGTTTCATCTTTAACTTCATGGCTTTTGGAGATCAGCTCATCTTCTACTTAATTGTTCACAGTAAACAAAATTTTGACCAGGGGTGCCCAAACTTTTGCAGCCACTGTATTGTACTGTATATTTCTTTGGAATGAACAACACAAGAGAAGACATTGACTTTGATTGTTTTATTTGAAGTGTTGCATACAGCGAGCACAATGAGCTTTCAGTGATGAAAGCACGATGGATTTTAAAAATGGATTATATTCGTTCAGTTTTGCAACAGGCTGAAATGTGACGGACACTTGGTAAAGCTTTGATAAATAACTTAAACATACTGTGGAACTGAAGGTGCAGCGAGTGTCAGAGATCAGTGGAATGAAGAGAGTTAACTGCAGGTGTAACTGAACCTGCGTCCTCACTCTCACAGGTAATAATCATGATTGTATTTGAAAAAGTTGCTTAAAAGACTCGACCACCGGCTCAGTCACACCTGCAGAGACAATATGCTGCCATTCTTGCTGGTGTGCAAATGTGCACCAGGCATGTGAGTGGAAGATCTCACCTGCAGCTCTTTACTTAGCTGTGCTATCCAGGGAAGTGCACACATATTTTAAGGGGCTGTTACTCGTACCAAAGAGGAGGGCAGCCCCTGTTTGTGGTTAGCCCCCTTACTGAACAGCACTTTATTGTGTTAAAGATGAAACTCAGTCACAATAATGCACTAAGGATGCACCATCATATTGGTGCGCCATTGGTGTTGGCTGATAATGGATTTAAAATGAACTATTAAAAACGGCCAACTTGCTTTTTCTTAATTTGCACAATAGATATTAGACACATTAAAAAGTATTGTATTTCATGTCTCCATCTGCTGCCGGGCCGTCATGATGAGAGTATGTATGTATGATGTTAATTCCACTACAGAGAAGATTTGATGATCACTAAAATTAGGTGGAGTCAATATCGGCCAAATGGGATGTCACATATCCAGATATCAGACATCTGCGATGAATACTTGTCATTGTCACAGTTAGACACTAAACACTGAGAAAAACATTGTCAATCAGCAGCTTCAGTACAAAAGAGTCTGTATCAGACTTCTGTCTCAAACATTAGTGGAACCCTAAAGCTAAGGCACTGCCAAAACTTTGTAAATGGTTTATAAGGCCAGGGATAACTCAACCTGCTTCCTTGTTAACCTCCACTTTAGTTTGGTGTGGTGATGTCAGCAGTACCAACAGAGATGTCTAGAAAAATACACAGGCAATGACAGTGAGTCGTAGACTGACTGAATGTGGAGAAACTGGGACACAGTGTTGAAACTGCACTTGTTTTTCTTGGGACATCTCAGGCTTTTTAATCTGTTTTGTAAATGGATGATCAGAGCGTCCTTTACACTGAAAGAAAGGAAAAACTGGAGGTGTTGGTGTTTATAAGGTTATTATGCAGTGGTGTAACTGGTCCGATCCCACTTGAGATCAAACTGGGCTGAACGTGGCCCTGAATTAAAATGAGTTTGACAGCTCTGGGTTCAACCGCTCGTTGTTTGTCATTTCTACAACTTAAGAGGACTCACCTGAGCCTCAACGGTCAGCAACATTTATGGGCTACTCATATTTCTCTTTCACAGCGGCAAAAATAAAACAAAGATCTTTTTTTTTCCTCCACAGGGAGCAGCTCAAGCGGCAAATGGGCTGTTACTCAGGCATCTTCATCAAGTACATGTGCACGTCCCTGGTACTATCTCTACGTATATATTACATTTAGCATAACTAGTTTTGGCTTGTTGAAAAGTGAAAAGTAAAACTGGCAGAATTGGACGCTGAACAGCGTCAGCCTAAGAAGTTAAGAGCTGAAATACATTGCTCAAAAAGCTGGAAGATGTAGTGCATTTCCTGAAAAGGCTGAAAGAAGAAATGGTCTGTATTAATATCAGTCACTGATAAACACTTTGGCACAAAAACAGCACTGCCCCGAAGAGCTGAAATGTACTGATTGAAAAGAAGACGGCTGAACTTCACTGTATGTGAAAAGCCGAAAAGTATCACAAAGCTGAACGCAGATTTAATAGTTAAAAGTCTTTTGACCTTTTTAAAAAAGCAGAACAGCAGGAGTGGATAAGTGGTCATATGACGCACTCTTGAGCAGCGCAACACACACTCATTATTAACTCAGAAAATAAAACTTAAAATATATAAGAGAACCGAATACTAGTTTAATAGTTAAAGGCCTGTAACCCGTTTGTCTGTAGCTGAAAGTACGCTGAAGTTGTAGAACTTCAAAGTGGAGTGGGTTTGAAGAGGATCTGAAGATTAATATTAGGCACAGTGGCGCGGTGGAATACAGTTCAAACAATATTTAACATTTAGAAACATAATTCATACATTTCAATGTAATACAAAATGTTTATAAAAAAAGAAGAGAAGAAATAAAGGCACATGCAGTGAGTCTGACAGGTTGAGCGAGTGTTCATCTCCATCCTCCGTCCTCTATTCATTTGTTCTTGGCGGCCAGCGGTTTGCGGCTGATCTTCTTACTCTTGTCGTTGCTCTTCTTCGGAGGCTCTGGGTTGGCCTGCATGTGTCTGCCATAGAGACTGAGGAGAAGAGGAAGACAGGAGAGTATGAACAGACAACTATTGTTCATCCAGGACCGCTTTAGTCAAACAAAACTTTATTTCCATTTACAGTATTATATTTGGAGGTATGGCTCTGTTCTGGGGCCTCTCTGTCTTTCCTAGGGCCTACGCAGAGAGTCTAAGGTGGAGGAAGCACACCTCTCTGCCCTTACACACGCATACAAGGGAAGCCTTGAGGCCGAGAGAGCAAACCTCTCTGCCCTTCCATGCACATACATAGAAAGCCTAAGGCAGGGAGAGCAGCAGCAAAGACCCCCTCAGGAACAGAACAGAGCAGCATCAATGACAAACAGCAATGACATTGATAAGTCAGACACAGCACGAAAAGGAGGAGCTGGGGTGGAGGCAGGTTGGCAAAGCAGCTTGCAGAGGAAGCAGCAACAGTAGGCAGGCCAGAGCAGTTTGAATAGGGCGCCCTGAATGAGAGTTGCTGATTGGTTGCATAGAAAGGAATCATGTGATCTATCAGCTGATCCATCAGTTGATTGGGCTGCTGGAGATCAGCTGATGTAGCTGGGATGTGAGCTGAGCTTGACATCGTGTCCTGACTGAATTGAGGCTACGCTCAATTTACTGTGACACACAGAGGTGTGTCTGCGTAACAGTCTCCTTAGCGGTCCCTGAGCGGTGATCTCACTATTCAAAGAGTCTTAACGGGACAAACACAAGCTTTGAGTGGATCAGTGGAGACTTCCAGTGATCTGGTCTTACAAATAAGTCGTACCATCTATACACCACTCGTGAAGCACAACCCATTCCCCTGCTGTCCTGCCTTGTCTCCATATGTTCCAAACCTTCTAAAGAGCTGAAGATAAGATGTTGCTTCTGTTTGAATATCCACAGACAGCTCCTTCACAGTCATTAGAGCAGGTCTGAGTGATGGCAGCACAGGCTCCTGATGTATCCATCAATGTAACCCCTCTGCCAAAAGACACTGACACACAGTGGATGTAATACAATCAAGAAGTGCTTTAACCAAGTATTAGTTTAAAGGAGTGCACACTTATGCACACAGGTTATTAGAAGAAGATTTTTTTAATATATTTTTCCTCCTAAAGGATTTGTTGTTTCTCAGCTGTAGTGTTCAGGTTATACGTCACATTAAAGGTGAGAAAAAGTTTTGAAATGATTATCTTGGTCTCATTTTCTACATCACAAAACCCTGGCCTTTTAACAGTTGTGTGTTGACTTTTATATCCACTGTAACACTAAATGACTGCTGGTGTGTTCAGAGGTGATCGGGCAGAAGCCAAAGCATAAGCATAAAGCTTCCTATTTACAGTGACTTTGCTCTCTGGTGCCCCCCCATCACCCACTGGGACACATGCACCGACACGTCGAGCCACAGATGTAGCTAAACAGCTGCAGGTGTCTGAGTGTGGTTACTGGCACACAATCACAGTGTGATCCTCAGCAGCCAAATTGTGGCCAACAGTCTAATTGGAACAAATATACAAACACTAGATATTCACACAGCGTACATGCGGTCATCGACAGTGGACACACACGCAGCTGCGGAGTGGAGATGGTCGGTAATGATCATCAACATTCACTGTGGTTCACTTATTAGTGTCGAATACTGCTGAGTAGTGGACAAGCGGACAGTGCCGTCCCCCCACCAACACCACCACACACACACACACACACACACACACACAGACACACACACACACACGCACACACACACACACACACACACACACACACACACACACACACACACACACACACACACACACACCACCTCTGTCTGTCACTTTCCCTCTCCCATGGGTGTCTGTTGCTCACCAGCGAGAGAGCTCATTGGAGTGGAAAAGACTTTTTCTTCGGCTCAGTCTCTGTGCTTTTCCCTACAGCCTGTTAATAATTGTGTCTTGGTTTTTCCTCCTAATTCATGCTCGGCCTGTGTTTAAAACAAGCGTACTTAAAAGAGGGAAATGTTGGAGCGTGGCAGTGACCAGGATCCACCAATCAGTTCACACACTAATCAACCAGCAGGCTGTATAACCGTGGTGTAGATCAGTGGTGGTACGTCCTATGTTCCTTCGTTATGTTCATCTGCTGTTCTGACAGTTTTGGTCGAACCAGTCTTTAAAAGAAAGACAGCGATCTTTTCACCACAGTCCTTCAGCAGCTCACAGTGACAGCACACACTACTGTGAGTGTAAATGTAAACACACTACTGAAATGTTTGACCAGTTTCAATCATGAACACCAATCTATTAGTTCTAGGCATAAATATTGAGTCTGTAAAAACAGCTTTGAAATGTCTGTTGTGGTTCTGACGGAGCTTTGTCACAGAAAATAAGCCAGATGATGTCATAGTGATGTCATCAGGGGTATCTCGGAGACTGCACATTCAGAAACCAAAGCCTGTCTTACAAACTGAGTGTTCTTTTTAAAATCTGTCTCTCAGCACCCCCAACTTCACAGAAGAGCCAGACCAAATTGCCCATTCACGCAGTTCTCTATCCAAAATCGCCCCAACACTCACACCCTGGAGACGAGGAAGGCTGCAGTGAGAATGTTGTATCTCGCTCCTGGTGGAGTGAGGCGAGTGCAGTCAGCTTCAGTTGATGGTGGTTACAATGGATGCTAATCGTCACCCTTTTTCACAGCACAATTAAAACTAAAAAAAACAAAAACAAAATGTCCAAACGCATTTTTCAAACCACGTCAGCAGCAGTCTCTGATTCTCCACTGTCCATCCACATGCACATATTACCAGGGATGGAGGGCTATCTAAGTACAGTACAGTATAGTATAGTATAGTATATAGTGCAGTACACTATATTATACCATGGTCTGGGTGAATACTCGATTCTGATTGGCTGCAGGGTGTCCGTTAAGAAGTGTTGTAGGACACCTATAAAATAGTTCCGACAGTAGACAAAACATGAGTGATTTTATAGTTTCCTTTAACCTACTTGGTGAATTTGATCATTTTGAAGACTGGGATGCAGCAGAAGAGAAAGAGAGAAGAGAATATAAGAAGAAGGAGATGCGACACGAGGAGGTGACACCGGAGGAATTGAACAATTTAGAGGATGACAAGGACGAGGTAAACACAAAGAAAACTATGAAATGGGCAGTTAAAACATTAAGAGACTTCCTGGCTCAGAAAAACATGGACATCGACTTTGAGAGCTACACTGCCACTACTCTCAATGACATTTTGCGACTGTTTCATACGTCTGTCCAGTCGACTGAGGACGGAGGAGAATACAGCGTTGCCAGTTTGAGGAGTATGTATCACGTAACATAACGTTAAGCAATCATCTCACTTCCCTCCACTGATTAGGCGTAATATAACTGCTGCGGCCGACCGAGCTGCAGGTTCTGTGGCCAGAGCCGGTTACCTTGGCAACGCGTCACAACGAGAGATATCAAATAGTCCACTCAGCCGCTTCTTGTGAAAAACTTACGATTTTAACGGTAAAAACAACATTAACGTATTAATAATTGATTTAATATTTATTTCTTTCGCAAGTGACCGTGGTATAAGCGGGATAATGCCCGACGAGGTGTCCATTATCAGAAATGAATGGACTTCGCGGAAGTAACTGTCCGACGCGAAGCCTCCGCGTCGTCCATTCATTTCTGATAATGGACACCTCGTCGGGCATTATCCCTTACGTATATAGTATAGTGTAGCATAGTTCAGTATGGTGTAGTCTAGTATAGTATAGTGCGTTGCGGTGCAATATCGTAAAGTACAGTATAATATAGTATAGTATAGTATGGTACATAGTGTAGTATAGTTCAGTATGGTGTAGTACAGTATAGAGCGTTACGGTGCGAGGTGGTATCGTAAAGTACAGCATAGCGTGGCATGGCAGTGTAGTATGGTGAGGTGTGGTATAGTATCGTACAATATAGTATAGTATATTAAAGCACAGTATGGTATGGTATAGTGTAGAGTATCACAGTATAGTATAGTACACTGTGTACATCATACAGTGAGCAAGCTTCCTTCATGAACAGCTGTCTCAGTGTGTCACAGGCAGCTGTGGAAGACGCCACGAGCTTGTTCCACCTCAGCTCCTACACTAACTCATGGACTTAAATTAAACTTCAGACACCTCTTTAGGAATCTGCATGTGATGCTACAGACACTATAGCCATGCTTTTCTACAGTGCGCACGCACACACACACACACACACACACACACCCACACCCACACACACACACACACACACACACACAGAGGATGCGTATATACAAATCCTTAGTGGTGGAACTGTCCGTCTGTGATTGAAGTGTCTTGTATTGTCTCCTCTTTCTGCCTCCATCCCATGTCAACACTTTCAACTGGGAATTAAATGCTGCCAAACCCCATAATATCTGCTGCCCATCAAAACCACAACAGGCCTACAGCAGACACAGAGACGGAGAGAGAGATACAGCCAGTGGACGTTGAGTGTTGGACTGCTGGCTTGATGGGTGGCTGTCTTCTCTGAGCTCACGAGCAGTGAGACTGTTCACCACAGCTGCTCTCCAGCTCTGTCTCAGCTACATTACTGTCAGCCACCTTGGTTTATTACCCAGATTCTTCTTACTGTGGAGATGTCTGCCTGTTGGCACTTACAGACCCCCCACCCCCCGCCATGTGGAGGTCTCCAGTGTGCAGGGATACATATTTGACAGAGAGAGAGGTTGGGACTCTGCAGAGCCTCTTGCTAAGTCAGCTGGGTTACAGTATCCCAGAGGACAGGGCCGGACAGGGGAAGGGTGCTGGGCAGCTCCTGGGAGCAGCAGAGTGTCCGGAACAGCCGGGCCTTGGGACAGTTGACAGTTTTTAAGGATGGCAATGTGGGTCTGTCTGTCGTCCGGACGGTCCACCACTTTGGTCCTGACTGAAATGTCTAAACATCTAAAATGAAAGGAGTCTCTGTCTGTCTCTCTGTCTGTCTGTCTCTGTGTACACTATGTCTGTCCTTCGCTTTCCTCAACGATTAACCTCTCCAATGTGTTCTGAACGTCACACTTGTTCTGAACGTCACACTTGAAGGCGAGGTGAAAAGCCAGCTGTCATAGAGAGGGCGGAGACATGACACTGTTTACACACGGACAATTTCACAGACAGTTTTTCCTGCCATGCTGGACGTACTATCACACTATCTTGCTCACTTTTGGTTTCACACTTTAAAAGAACAGCAGAGTTTGTTTGAACCATCAGCTTCTCCTCCCAGCTGCACAATGCGGAATTTCAGGGCAAAGATAGTGAACATTATTCTTCTCATCTGGTCCTTTGTTCATCTTATGGACCCTACAGTTCTAAACAGTGATTTTATTTTTTATATTACTTTTATATTTTGCTGTTTCTTCATGTAACAATACAGACTGGCAAGGCAAGGCAAGGCAACTCAATGTGCTTTACATGATTAAAAGTTCAACATTTAAAAGCATGTATTCAGTTTCCTAAATTAAAGACATATGTGCATATAGAACAGAGGTTTGGCCCTGAACAATCTGTAACATCCTGTTTATCTAGAGGCCAAAATTCTGGAAGAGAAGACAAGAAAGTCTGTTGAATTATTATCTATTTGGATTTCTTTTTTCCATCTTATATGATAAATGCCTTTGTGAGTGATCCCAAATTTGGTCCTCCAAAATGATGATCTGATTCTGTACGATGCTTTTGCTGCTTTCTTCTATTTTCTCTCTTTAATACTGTCTGAATTTATTTTGCTGGACTCTGATCCTCTGAATTTGTAGTGTCTTGTAAGCCCAAAAATAATAATAACAAAATAATAAAAATCATTCATTTATTCCATGTTGGGTTCATTTCTGTAAGACAGAAATAATGACATCATGAGGACGTTTACATTGTGCCAATATGTGCCGTGCCATTACAGCTGTTTATGTGTGAATTAGAGGCGGCAGGAAACACAGAGAACAGACGCAGGAGTCTAATGAACAGAGCACGGAGCTGCTGGAGGAGATCAGGACTGTGGTGACTGATCGTGTACGCTCCCTTTAAGAAAAGCAGGATTATTCATTTAGTCAATAAGTGGCCAATGCAGCACACTTGGTGCTGTCATAACAAGCTACTGTTAGCATAATTGTGGGTTCTTAGCATTGATGGATGGGCTGAGGACAGAGGGATGTGGAGGGAGGAGGAGGAGGAGTGGAGGGGAATGATCAGTCAGTGTGTCATAAAGGAAAAAATAAATCAATGTGAAGAGAGGAGAATAATGCAGCCTAATTGATGATGGAGTGTTCACTCAAAAAAAAAAAAAAAAATCAGGTTGTTGATATTTATTAATGTGATTTTAATCACTACTAGTATGTATAGTGTGTGCTGCTGTGATGTTAGGTCATACTCTATCTGACAGATGAAGACACAAACAGAATACTGAGGACGATCAGAGAAACAGAGGGAACATCTTGTCTTTTCTAAACATGAACAACATCATCAGGAAGAAACTAAAGCGAACCAAACAATAACACAGCGGACAGGTCAGGCCGGCTTCACCTCACAGGAGCTGGTTTAGATGGAGCAGTCTGGTCTAACACGTACACAGATTCCTTTCAACAGCTCCCAGCACATTTTTAATAAAGTGCTGTCAACTATAGCTTAACATTAACTTTAGCTGGGTAGCTAACGTAATGCTATGCTAACAGAGGGTTGACTACCAGTGTTGGGGGTAAAGCGTCATAAAAGTAAAGCGTTCCAGTGAAATATTTTAGCAGTAACAAAGTAATATAATGTCTTACCAGCAGGATTTCAGGTAATATTATCACATTTACAATGTCATGTAACACATTACCTGCCAAAATAAACTGTTTGTTTTTACTTCTCATTTATCCACACCGCTCCAATTCCCAGTGCACCTACAGAAAAACATCCCCCGAAGGTTGTTGCGTGTCGTCATGTCATTATACGCTACATTATAGAAAGGTGTCTGTGATCAGCACATCTGGGTGATGCTGTAATGTGCGTATCGTGTTCAGTGTGTTTCCATTAATACTCCCGCAACATCTACACTGTATCCTGTTCTGCTTTGCTGCCTGAAAGCAGCCGGGCTAAAGACCTGGCCTCCAGCTGGGCTGGGCGATGTGGTCCTAAAATAATATCACGATATTTAAGGGTAATTTTGCAATAATGATATTCTTGATGATATGACAAATTAATAAAAAATAAATAAATAAATAAATAAAATTGTTACTGATTTAAGGACACAGAGCTGCAAAAAATATATCTGTATTATTGTGAAGGTGATATGGCACACCCCTAGCTTCCAATTTGTTTTTCCCTCATCCTGGTGATCGGCACATCTGGGTGATGTTAGTATGTGTTGGATTTGTTTCCATTCACATCACCTAAAACTGCAGAGGAACACTGCGGTGTATTTTTTCATGGGCACAAGGATGGGACGTACACGTGAAGGTACGGACAACCAGAAAACATAATGCCTCCAGCCACGGCTATCACCGGCACAGAGGCATAAAAGTTCCCCTGTTGGATTAGATCAGTGGTCTGCGGCTGTCTGCTGCTCGGCAGCTGTGTCGCCTAGGTGTCACAACATCTCCTCCTGATGAGACACTCAGGTTATATTCATGCAATCGGAACTAAGTCACTTTAAAAACAGTGATAATGACGTGTGTGAATGAACAAATGTATCCATGGTTTGCAGAAACGTACAACATCAGCTCTTTCCTCTGGTGACTGGGCTGCAGTACAGTAACTCAAGCCAACTAAAAGCAGATCAATTAAAATAAGGTTCTTTTATCCAAACTGTATTTCACTTCCTTTACTTGTACGACAAGCTGATCAACTGTATATATGCCCAAAATGACAGCATCCATAGCTTTGAATCTAAAATATGTACGACAGGTTCTTTTCAGCAAAGCAAGCTCTGTTCACATCGTGTCACTGTGCAGTGTATTCTGTAGTGTCATGCGCTGCTTTGTTGTCCTTCTGCACAACTGTCCCCAGAACATGAGCACAGTGTGAGATGCGGAGTGAGAGAGAGCTTGTGCCTGTCTTAATCTCACTGAAAATCTATGACACTGTAAAGACAAACAGCAGACATTCAGTCCCACCGGTCGCCTGCTCTCTTTTCTCTCTGTGTGCTGAAGAGGCCAGAACCCAGGAGGACATGGGGTATCCAACCAGCCACAACCACTCACAACACACACACACACACGCACACACACACACAACCACTCACAACACACACACACACACACACGCACGCACACACACACACACACACACACACACACACACACACACACACACAATGACAGAAACTGTTTCATTATGCTTTCATACGAGCAATACAGAGCACTAACAGTTCTAGCTAAAGATCAACATAAAGATTTCCTGTTTCTTTAAAGTGTGTGTGTGTGTGTGTGTGTGTGTGTGTGCAGCTCTGGTGATGAACTGTTAGAGCCAATTAAATGCAGAAGAAGAGCAGCGAATGGATTCAGATTCCTGATGATGTCTTTATGGAGCTCTGCTATTCCACACGGCTTAATTAATCACGGCAAAGTTCTAAGTGTGTGTGTGTGTGTGTGTGTGTGTGTGTGTGTGTGTGTGTATAAAAAAGATTGAAAGTTGGTATTTTCTTCCCTTTATCGTATGTGTATGTGTGTGTTACAAAGTTAAAAATATGTATGTGTGAGTGTGTGTGTGTGTGTGATAAATGCGCAGGGAGGCCAAAGGCCATTGATCTGATGGGGGGCCTTCCTCTCACAGCCACCTCGTCTTCACCAGAGCTGCCAAGCAATTTAGTAGCTTCCCCTTACAGCCAGAGAAACATTAGCAGGAAGGAGAAGAAGGAGCAGAGAAGGAGCTGCGCAGATAAGGGAGGGAGAGCAGGGAGGGAGGAGGAAAAGGCAGAGGGAAGGTATGGGAGGAAAGGAGTAGAAAAGACCCTAATTAAGATTCATGACAAACAACTGGGGCTTTTAGCCAATGGCGCCAAAGATCTCTGCCCTCATCATTAGTTAGTTACATTTCCTGCTGACTCACCAGTTCTCTGAGGGATGTGTGCATGTATATATGTGAGCACTGTTTTATCCATAAAAAAAATCAACAAATATATCCTCTAACTTTGTGAACCGCACACACACACACACACACACACACACACACACACACACACACACACACACACACACACACACCAAGTGCAGTCCATATTTCTCAATTGTCCGGGCCTTTTCCTGGCAATATGCAGAGGAAGTCAGCAGTCTAAGTTCAGCTCAGTCTCAGCTAACCTGCCCTGAAATATCCCAATCCGTTCTTATTTCCAGGTTGTCCAGAACCCACGCTTTGTCACGCCCCTCGGCGTCTGACAGCATTATTCCATTTCCACTCTGAAAAGTTGTGGATGGTACCAATAGCAGCGTTCCTTAGCGTCCCCATGTTTGGTCCCCCCTCTGTTGGGGTACCTAGCACACAGATCTGGTACTAAAAGGTGGAGCTGTGAACACTGCAGTCTGATTGGTCAGTAGAGGACGCTCACTCTGGTTTGATGTAACCTCTGTTCATACATCAGTAAACTACAACTATAAAATGAAAGAGAAAAAAATCACTTCATTCACTGGGCCGACTGCCGGCAACTTTTAAGGTGGAACGTTAACTTGTAATGTTAGGGACCGCAGTCTGTTGATTGGTCAACAGAGAACCATCGCTCTTGCTCAGGGCTGAGTTGTGGCTAAACTGATCCAGGGTCTAGGTACCATGTCTGCAGGGGTTACTTTTGGTCCGAAGGGTATCATAACCTAAAGTTTCTGGTGGAAACAGGGCTATAGAGACACTAAATACCTTTGGCATCGATGTCACGTGCTGAGGGGCGTGACAAAGCTTAGGCATTTGACAACCTTGGGATGAGAAGGGGCTGAATATCTTCATTTACCACATTGTAAGGGAATAAGATGATCTAAAACCACCCACAATAACAGCAGGTACTGTGTTCAGAACACCTGAGACCAAAAACTAACCATCCATTTTCAACCGCTTATCCAAGGCTGGGTCAAGGGGGGCAGCAGGCTGAGCAAAGTATTCCAGACGTCCCTCTGTCCAGCAACACTTTCCAGCTCCTTTTTGGGGATCCTGAGGCTAGTTGAAATATATAATCCCTCTAGCGTGTTCTGGGTCTGCCCTGGGGCCTCCTACCACTTGGAAGTAACCGAAACACCTCCAGCAGGAGGCGCCAAGGAGGATCCTGATCAGATGCCCAAACCACCTCAACTGGCCCCTTTAGACGCAAAGGAGCTGCAAGTCTTTCCAAGCTCCCTACAGATGTCTGACTCCTCCCCCTATCTCTCAGGCTGAGCCAAGACACCCTTTGGAGGAAACTCATTTCACCCGCTTGTATCTGCGATCTCATTCTTTCGGTCACTACCCAGAGCTTGTGGTAAAGCTTGGGACGTAGATGGACCACTAAATCAAAAGCTCCCTCTTCACCACAACAGTCCGGCACAGCGCCCGCCTCACTGCAGATGCCGTACCAAACCGCAGTTTGCAGTGACAAATGCCCAAAGCTAACCTACACAGCAATATGCCACACCTGGATATATTGTGTATCAGATACTTTCACCACAAACCTTTAAGAACACAGACTTTACAAGGTGCTGCTTAAACACATATTTAGGCCACCATTAAGTGGAGTATCTGAACGTCTGATTACATTTCAGTGGAAAGGAGCAGCAGCAAACAACAATGCAGGCTGCTCCTAGTTTAAAGACTGACCCACCTCTAGGAAACCTTAAAATTGCGTACCTGTGTACAGTAGTGTACAATAAACACTGAAAGAAGAGAGGAGCTAGAGTCTCAAACTTACAGCACAACATAACAGTTACAGTTACACACAGGGGGAAGCTCGTCTATGGACTGCAGAGGACATCCTGCATTTCCTAACAGGGCAAGGAAGCAGTTATGGATGTAATAATCAATTGACCGCAGATCATTATTTGCTGATGTTCGAAATATGTCTTCGATGATTGATCATTATTCATGCTTTAACGCCACTTGACAGTGACTGAATATGGGCCGCTCATTATTCTTTGACAGCGCATAAACAGTTTGCATTGTAGTGGTTTATTTGGTGACTCGTTTGGGGGCATTACAGTAAGAATGGTACAGCTGTTGCAAATCAGCAGAGTCTCTTTGAATGAAGCTTTTTGAGATCAGGCATGTAGACAGTATATTCAGTATGAATTTGGGTGCACTGAACTGGATGAAGTGTTTCTTAGTGTGCTTTGTTTCTGTTTATTTTGGCACTGTTGGTGTATATTTTCATATTTTTCCACTTAAATTTTTTTATTTCAAATAATGACACCAGCAAAACTAATAAAAAGGCAGCTGTATAAAAGGAAATATTAATTATATTTTAACTTTATGGGACAAATGTATAAATATGGGTGAAAATTTAGAAATACCATTTTCAAATATCAATACGTAAAAACTAAAAGCTATATGAGCTTCCATTCTGGCCTTATAATAACCATCATTACACATCAGGGGTAAAAACAGATACGTGGGGTAAACAAGTGCCTTATCCAAGGTCTTCTTGTCGAGAAGTCCGGAGGGTTTAATCAGTGAAAAGAGTTCCTCAGCAGCTGCTCCTCCTCCCTGTGTTCCAGAGCTGAGCAGAGCAGCCAGTGCAGACAGGTGGGACAAGACAAGAGGTTGCAATATCAGCCCTCCAACTGTAAGACCTTCTCACTGCAGGGCCCCATCTCTGTTAGGCATTAATGCGTGAATATAATTAGACAGCAACAGAGAGGGAGGGACTGCACACGCTGCATCCAGCAGAACTAATCAGGCCCAGCTGAGCAGAAATGGCTGAGAATGACATGAACTGAGAAGAAAAAGACTAAATGTGTTTGCACGCTGCTGTGAGGATGACGTAAACCACACGAAAACTGCAACCATTATATACAGCATGCTAGAATTTTCTACAGTAAAACCATCTATGTGAGCCACTGGTTTCAGATTATTTACTGTAAAATTAGCTTGAAATCTCAAAATGTTATTGGACCATATTCCCTGCAGGCAGCTCTGAGACTTGGAGTGAGTAAAATGGTGCTAAAACATTCCTGCACCGCAAAATATTTACAGAAAGTTACAATACTGACTATAATATTTCACAATAAATTACATCACTGTCACCTTAAAGGCTACAACTGTGATATTTAACCCTATTCAGAATTTTATTGTGAAATTCATGCAGGTAAATACAGTAACTTTACAGAAGTATACTGCTAAATCACAGTAATCAAATGTACATAAACTGTGAGGTCACAGTTAAATATAGCAATTTTACAGGAGCATGCTGCTAATTCACTAATATGCAGGTCTAACTGCTGTGAGATCACAGTATACAGCTGTCATTTCACAACAATTTAGTATAAAAATGATACAGTAACTTACTGTTAAGCCAGTAATTTACTGTAAATGTACAGTCAAATATTTTACAGTGTGTGAAGGAGGCAGAATACAGAAGGACAGAATTAAAATTCACAAAGATAGCTGCTAAAGCAGAGTTAGCATGACTGACTGCTGACTTTATGACCTGGATGTGACCGGTTTATGTGAAACACAGTTGAAACCACTAAATGAAGCTTCCCCACCTAACAATACCAGTGCCCATGTTGCTCGGGCTACTACAGTCCCTTTCCCACTGCACAAAAACCCCACTAACACCTGCTAACATCTGGCTTTTTTATTTCACAAGAAAGGTTACTCACTCCCGGGTCAAATGACTGTGCAGTGGTCATGGGTATTTATCGGGTTGGCGCCAAGCGGCAGAGATGGAAACACAACACTCAGGTGAACGTGCTAATTTTAGCCCCTTTACAAGTGAGATGCAATGATGTTCGCCAGAATCTGTATCTGCCAGGGCAGCGTTCAAACATCGTTCCAAATTAGTCTGCGCCAGGTTTGAAAAAGAGACAGAAGAAGTAACCACCATCACATTTTTTTTTTTTTTTTTTTACTGGCCTCCATGCTGCTTTCTACTGTTTACTAACCTATCTTCTGGCCTATCTGTGATTTCAAACATGACATACTGGGGAAAAAAAAAATTAAAAATACACACTCGTATTATACTATACAGAGCTGTAATCAACAACAGCACTGACAGACTGGGATATTAAATCTGTCTGTCACGTTCTATTTCCTGGACACAGATAAACAGAGATCTGTGTGGGTACATGACACCCTAAAAAAGAGGGCAGATCATGGGGAGTACCACCAGTTGGTCCAGGAGCTTCTCCTCCATGATGGACGTATCAAGTCCTGCACTTATCTGCTCCCACACCTGCTGATTTCTGCTGCGATGGTGGTAACTGCGGTTTGTAAAGTCCTATAGCTCTGGGTATCCAGCAACCACTACCACCAGTTTCTCCTCCATTGTTTGCCAGCCTTGAACTTATTGTCGTGACCACCACAGAGGCCCCGCCTCTCAAATGATCCGATTGAACAATGGGGAAAAAAAACAGAGATGACATGGGGCACTCTTCTGTTCTGAGTTGAAGTTTTTTCAACTCGAGGAGTTCAGAGCACTCGGGCAAATACGCCAGGCGCCTAAAGCGCAGAAACACGAAGCGCACAGCAACACAAAAACAGTGAGCAAAAAGCTTCATACTCATTAAAAACAATTACAAAAAAACGCCTCCAGCTGGTAAAACACTTTCTGTGTGATCGATCACTCATAGTCCTCATATGTTCAACCGGCTGCTACATGTGGAGCAGGAAGAACTGACACAGCAGAAGAAAACACCTTTAAACTGTGACACATTTACAGCATTCACAGAGGGCCTGGTGGTGTCCGCTTACTTCATTTTCTATATCTACTTGTTACATTAAAGCCATAGCTCCGATTTTAGTTGGTGAAATTTATGTTGGCAGGAACTTCAGCTCAACAAGTATTAACTGGAGTCAATTCAAGAGCACAGTATTCATGAAACAGAAGGATGAAAAGTCAACATTTTTTATTTTTAAAATGCGAGATGAGAGAGAGATGGAACGAGAGAGGGAGGCAGACAGAAATGAATAAAAGATAGTGTATTGTGGGGAAAGAGAGGGTTTCTCTCTACAGTATGTTAATGCGTCATGAGCTACATAGTCTGGCAGCTCTCCCTGTCAGGAGAACAGGATCGCTGATGAAACATGTATGACAGCCAACATATTCCTGCTCTCTTTCTCTCTCCCTCATGCACACACATAATGCTGAAGGAGGATGCCAGCGTGTTAGTATTTAGATAAATATATGTTAAAGCAGCTCCCCTCTTCAAAGCAGACTGTGATCTGGCTTCTCTCTCAGCTTGGCCTTAGCTCCTACTGTCTTGGGTTTTTATCTGAAGGTTGTAACAGATCCAACAGATTTCCACATTTGGCTAACATATAACCAGTGGCTGATCAGTGGCCGTGTAAACGGCCTGACAAAGAACTTTGGCTGTGTGACGCCTCCTACAGTTCAGATGTTTTGCACCAAATTAGATTAGGAGCCCAACTGCGGGCTACAAACCTGATGATCTGCTTGAATTGAGACATCGTTGTGTATCACCTGTCATGCCTCCTACAGTCTGAGACTTTATCAATCTTATAAGTTTAGCACAAGCTGCACTGTGCTACGTGGATCCAATAAACTTGGATACGACAAGTTTGATGTCTGCAGACTGTACACTAGTGATGGCCAAATGAAGTCTCATGAAGCATTGTCTTTAGGCTCAAAGAATGGCAATTCAGTGTGCTTTCAACCTTTCATTGAACAAAAAGCGCCATCTAGTGGGCTCAGAAGATTAAAAAAATGCTTCATTAGGCTTCATTTGGCCATCACTACTGTACAATGACAGTGCCTACTGAATCACAGACTACGACGTACGATTGCTTCCCATACTGAGCGCACAAGGATGCTGCATAGGTTATAACTTCTCCAGTTGTAAAGCACAACATAGAGGCTCACATTATTAAATAACCTAAAGGTTTGTGGGCACTATACACTGCGGTGTGTCTGTGTGTGTTTGCTAGCTGCTAGGTTGCTCACCTGGCAGCTTCAGCTCCACCACTATTTCCCTCCACGCTTCGTCCTTCTTTAAGCGATCATGGTCAGAGCTGGAGGACACATCATACGGGCAAGGCTTCTGCTGCCACAGCTGCACAAGGTTTTTCTCTTTGCTGGGATCCAACACATTTGTTCTGGCACATTTTGCCTCCATGGGGAGCTGCTATCTGTCTGTTTGACTGGTTTTAGCGCCAGTACGTCATTTCATGCAGCATTTCTATATGTTGGTTAGTTGACACAGCTCATGAGAGGATAGCGCTCCATCATCATCTTTATCCATTGAGCTCTTTAGCAGAAACTTTTCCTGGTTTGTGTCATTGTTCACTGGTGCTCTGTTCTTTCAACATGTGTTGTTAATGTGTTAGCTGGCTAACTAGCATCAAGATGGTCTTCTGGTTTCTCTTTAGTATGATGATTATAGTCTACCGCCATCTACTGGTGTGGAGAGTTATTTCCTTTCACACATGCTGGCTGGCTTTCAGCTGTGTTCATGTGCAACTTTTTGGCCTAGACACGGCGGCGTGATGCAACACGACAAGACGGCCTTCATTGCTGCTAGTTCTCTGAAGCCTGTTTGGTGTGTCTGGGCCTTTGAAGGGACACACTCTGGACATGTATCTCTCCTCTGGTTTGACTCTTGAAAGTGTTGACCTCTGTAAAGCTAACCCATGTGTTTCTGACCACAAAGCTATCAGTTTGTGGGCCCTCCTTCCACCTCGTGCTCCCACAGTGTCTACAAATGTTTCTTCTCGTCTCCTCAATACCAACTCTGCTGACAGCTTTCATCACTGCACTTACGCATAACATTAACCAATAATCGTATATGTCTTCAGATGATTTACTGAATAACTTCAACAGTACATGTAGAGCTGTGCTTGATTCCACAGCACCTGCAAAAATCAGGAAAGTCAAACTAACTTGCAGCAAGCCTCGGCTGAATAACAACACCAGAGAAATAAAGAGAAAATGCAGACAAGCAGAACGGAAATGGAAAAAAGGACAGTCTGCTGGTGTCATCTGAAATTCTGAAGGAACTAATGTCCACTTATCCAAAAGCAGTAAAAGAAGCCAGGTCCTCCTCTTCCTCCAGCACCAAGCTGTCATAACCCCAAAGGACACAACTGCCAAACTAAAGCCTTCATCACGTCCTTCAGATGTTACGCCTGCCAGACTTTTTAACAGTGTTGGTCCCATTATTTTATCCATTGTAAATAGCTCTCTGTCCTCTGGCTGTGTTCCCTTCTGCTTTAAGCCTGATTAATGGAAGAGCACTTGACTTTTTTGATGAGTATCACTTGACAGAAACAACGAATTTTCAACAGGGAAAAGTGTCTCTTTCCTTTTCTTTCCTGTCCTGTCACGCACCTGGAGAATACTGTTATGGTTCGGACACCGTCATATTATGTCGCACAATGTGATTGGGTAGTCATGGCGAGCCTCCTGGAGTAATGTGTTCCAGCATGAGCAGCGTACTTTAAGACCAGATCCAGTTAATCAGATCATCAAAACAGATGGCAGACATCCAAAAGTGCTTCTTCTCGTCCATATCCCGCATTCACTGGACCAAAACATAGTCACCCTGTAGCTCCTATGTTTAGTTTACTGGACTCACTGGCCACCTCCTTCTCTTGCGCTCCGTTCCTCTTCTCAGTAGAATTAACTTTGAAATCTCTTCATCCTCACTGAACTCACTGATATGTATTTTATAGTGAAATATTTGCAGGACCGTGTTGTTGACAAAGCAGTGGCTTGCATTGCTCCATAAATTAGTGGAGTGCCGGCTTTTAATCATGGAAGTACAGTAATTACAGCAGCAGACAGCTCTAAAGCAGCGCTGCAGCAGCAACACTGTCTGCGTGAACACGCAGGTGTGGACCAGGTTTTTAATCTGTATTTCAGCACAGAATGAGGACAGAATTTAACCCCGTTCACATAGATTGGACGCACATAAGACAGAGGAATGAAGACAGCACGAAAATGTCATTTAGTGAATGAAACTACGTAGAAAACACATAACTAATGTACATACTGGGTCAGGAGGAAGGACAGCAGTGTGTGGTGGTGTGGAGACCATGCAGATTTGACTTAACTGAAGCTAAATAAATAGGAAGTGTTTATATAATTTTATTTGTGCCAGCGCATCATAAACTCAATCATGAGGATGTAGACTGTCTCTCTGTGACCCTAACAGTAATGCTGGGGGTCCGGGGTCATCACTGCACCGAGGTGCAGTGATGAACAATCAGGAGCAGCCTGGCCTCGGTGCTTTGATATGCTGAGCTCCACTTGTGGCTATTTTCAGTTTGTTCTCCCCATTGTGACCATCGCACACATCAGTCTGTCACAGACACTGTATGAACAGACTGTGAGGGTGAGAAAGATGTATGAGTGCATGTGAAGACGTGCAACAGTGAAAGAGAAGGCACACGCACACACGCACGCACGCACGCACACACACACACACACACACACACACACACACACACACACACACACAGCTAGCAGCAGCCTGTCTTCAGACAGGTGTTATACAATTTCCCAAAGAGATCTTCTTTGTGTCTTCACAGCTTCATTTACACCTGACTAAATGTCCTTCATCTCCCAACTCTGTGAACGAACACACACACACACACACACACACACACACACACACACACACACACACACACACACACACACAGTCACACATCTGTCGGCACTTCCAGTTTCTCTCTAATTTGGTGGGATGTAGCTTGAATGTGAAAGTAGTAATAATACTGTGCTCTATTATTTTTCTTGGTAGAGAAAAGATATTTTGTCATGACTCGTCCGCGGGGAGGACAGAGGTCAGGGTCGGCTGTTCACTGGAAGACCTCACAACAGTAAAATGTCCATTAAAGTGGGATATTAGTGGAGAGGGTGCACACTCTACTGCATGATACCCAGAGTCAACTTCTAAACTCTGCTCTGAACTGCAGCACTCAAACACGTCCTGTACTAGAGCTGTGTCTTTGTTAATGGGACGTACAGTCACTAAATATACACAGACATTTTATGATCACATGTACGGGCTTTTCTCTGGGTATTTAGAGACAAAGGTGGCAGAGGCTGGAGAGTCTGCAGGCTAAACTCAGTTTGGGTGCACACCATTAGGGTGCCGTGCATAAAAGTTAAAAAACAAACAAAAAATTTAAAATTTAAAAAATGATTTGACGAATTAAGGTGCAATAGAGATTTAGATTTTATACCAAGATGGAACAAAAACATAAAAACAAAGGTTGTAACAAATGACAGTGATTATCTCAGCAGAGGAATCTGCATAAAAGAGAAAGTTGCAGATTGTGCAAACTTCTGTCCACATGTCGCTCTCCCAGCTCTATTTTTTTACTATGTCTCTGTGCCAGCGATAGCTGTGAACGGAGGCATTCTTGAGTTTTCCGAACCTCCGTCAGTTCATCGGTCCGTCACATTCACAATATCTCAAGAAAACCTTGACAGAAAAAATTCCCTCAAGGCAATTTTTGATATATCATGTTTACAATATGAGCCAGGCAAGGTCACGGTGACCTTGACCTTTGACCTACAAACACCAAAAACGAATCAGTTCATCGTTGAGTCCAGGTGGACATGTGTACCAAATCTGAAGAACTTCCCTTCAGGCATCTTGAAATATCGTGCTCACAAGGATGGGATGGACAGGCAGGCAACCTGAAACCATAATCACTCCGGCCACTGCTGTCGCCAGGGTGGAGGCATAAAAACAACCAACCAAAGTCTGAACGCCACTATTCCCATGATTAAGACGATTTAAGTCACTGTTTATGATCATACCATCCTGCCTATCAGTCGTGTCAGCAGTAGTCAGTATCTCAGTATTCATTTAATGTTTGAGTCGTTTTAAAAAAGGCATGACATGCAACTGGAATCCAATGTGGATGGTGTGGACAAAGGTTGTGTGTGTGTGTGTGTGTGTGTGTGTGTGTGTGTGTGTGTGTGTGTGTGTGTGTGTGTGGTGTTTGTTTGCAAGTGCATTGATGAGTGTAATAGATAATTTATGCATGTGTTGCTTTCTGAGTGCGGACTGAGACGTCGACAGTGATTGATCACAAAGATAGAGCGGCAGTCAGTCCATGATACAGAGTCGCTAAGCTCTCCATCATCCGGCCTGACACACACAGGTGACTGCTACGTTTGATCTGCTTGTCACTAAATATAATGCATAGTCTGTTACTCCAAGATGCTAGCTGGGAGGAGAATTACAACCCAGTAGGTTCCACTGGTAAAAAAATATAAAGAGATTAAATAAAATGCTTGACGGGCAGTGCTCGGCTCCTAACTGGATTCAACTGTGCTGCCTTGCCTCTGTGTTGTGCTGAGCACGTGGTTCACATACTCTGCTCTGACTGCAGACTTGTGACTGCACCACACATGAAGTTGTTCATTTGCCATTACACAGTTTGTAGACTATGTTTGTTTTATGTCTGTTATGTCTGTTGAAACTGTTTTAATCCAACAATCCTGCCTGGGCGGACCACTGGTGGAGCACAGTAGCAAACAGCTCTGTGCTTCTGTTTCTGTGAGGATGAAAACCAGCATCTTTGGCTCTCACCTGGTCGACGCCTGCATTGCGTCAGAGGATATTTTCTAAAAGTTGAGCCTTTCTAAACTTCACCCTGTAGCGCTGCTGAGCACCTTTTAAACAAAACAGGGTTCCTACTCATTTCAAAATTCTATGCTTTTCCAGATTTTTGTTAGACCACATTTAACATCTGAGTACAAACAGCCAGCCCTCGGAGAAGCTGCATTTACACATTGTGGCCGTTCAGTCCACACCCTTACGCAGAAAGTGTCACTGTGATACATCTCTGCCCAAAATAAACCGCTGCTACCTGCACTCAGATGACCTATTGTTCCCCCCATTTTGTTGAGTCTCTTTTGAAAATAAGAATCAAAACTGTGTTGAAAAAAGATAAATAATTTAATTTTCTCAGCATCTGTGCAGCTTTGTTTATTCACTGTGTCCATGGAAACGATGAAAACAGTCATAAGTGTATGGTTTTCTTACACAGACGAGACAGTCCATTTACTTTTCTGTGGATTCTCCACAGAGTTTTATAAATGAGGCCCCTGATCAATTTGTTTAAGAGAGGGAGAGGAAAAGAATTCCAACCAGGAGAAGTTTCAGCTGGTTGCAATCGTCACCACTAGATGTCACTAAATCCCTCTAAATCTTACACAGTGTTCCTTTAAAGAAGATAAAACTGGTCCTAAAGGAGCTTGGTGACCCCTTTTTGCTCTAGTGCCACCAGCAGGAAACATTTCCTGCCATCAAATCCCATCCATGCTCTCCACATGATAAACCCTTATTATTCTGAAAACACGATCAGCTCGAACAAAACCCAGAGTTCAAAAGCAATGAATGCATGCGTGTGCAGCAGGCATCTGTGATGGCAGCATTTTTAAATGTAAGTGCTGATCCACAGACGCTGTCAGTGATTGGCTGCAACATGGAAAATGTGTGCAACGCACAGCCACACGCTGTATACTTATATTGGCAACTGTTTGTCTGAGCTCGTTCTACAGCACTGTATGGAAAGACGTGCACACAGAGAGGCGACTCACTCCCACACATTGCACATATAAGTATGCAAACGTAATATGGAACAGAAGATGGTTGAGATGGTCTTTTTGTCTCCCTCACACACAGTCACACAGTGCAGGGATCAGTTCCAGAGCATGCCTCGGAGCAGCAGTCTGAAGCATTCACACAGAGGATTTGCAGCATCTCCTTCTGCCTGGAACAAAGAATTAATAGCAGCCTTCTGCTTCACAGTGCAACCTCCAACCCTCTCTACTCCCCCACAGAGAAGACTGCTTACACTTGGATTTCTGTGCTCAAATGCACACATTCATACATTTGACATCCTATCAGAGATTATACAGCACACACATTACAACTCAAATCACATGCAATTAGCTTAGTCACAGATTCTGGAGATATCCGCTGCCTTTTGACACGTTTTAAGGGTTAAAAACTGTTTTGTTTTTTTTCCAAATCTGTTTTGTTCCTTCCTATACTCAATATGAAAATAAACTGATCAACTCTACAGTCACCCATGCATCAATACCACAAGGCAAAAATATTTTTTGTGTTCATGACACCTTTAGAATGGCTTCAACTGAACAGGCAACACAACATGATACGTTTGCCTTAACACACACCTGTTTGAGCTCTGAGTGGAGTGAGAGAAAAATGAGGTTGCTACCAATCATTCTGCCAGGCTGTTAACAGAGATCAGCAGTAAATTTTTTGTGTATTGTGGTAAGAAAATCTTTTCCACATGAAAGGGATAATCAACTCTTTAAGGGTTGGCCTGGCCAAGCAAAAAAGAATTACCGCCCCTCAGCTGTATGACTCCGCCCACCATTCCAGTGTCTCTGTGCTGATTGTATAGATCTTCTGTGTGTGAAGCGTCCATGTTTTCACTGTCAGTTTCAAGATTAGAGTCACCAATTCAGTATCTGACCAAATGTCTCCCCTTCTGTTCCTGAGATATGACGCTGAGTAATGACCAGAAAAGTGTTTTATGTAGAACATGATGATGTCACAGTGAAGCTGACGTTCGACCCTTCAGATATAAGATGTCATCACTTCATCATTTTATCCTGTTAGACATTTGTGTGAAATTTTGTCATAATTAGCAAATGAATTCTTGAATTATGGCCAAAAACATGTTTTGTGAGGTCACAGTGACCTTTGACCACCAAATTCTGATCAGTTCATCGTTCAGTCAAAGTGGACGTTTGTGCTAAAATTGAAGAAACTCCCTCAAGGCCTTCTTGAGATATTGCATTCATAAGAATGAGATGGTCACAAGGTCACAGTGACCTTAAACCCTTTGGCACCCAAATTCAAATCAGTTCATTTTACAAATTAAACATTTTACAACTTACAAACGTTCACTTGAACTTAATGAACGTTTGCGCCAAAACTGGAGAAATTTGCTCTAGGTGTTCTAGAGATATTGTGTTTACAACAATAAAATAGAAACCCCACCTCTGACTAGCGTTTGGCAGGTCTATGGTGTAGGCTACAGTCTAGGCTTTGTGTAAAGCTTAAGCACAACTATAGATCCGCCTTAAGACACACAGACTTTGTGGTTTTACCTCTTTTTTTTGTTGTTGTTTTGCATGTCCCTGTTGTCATTATGCTCTATTTGAAGTTCTGTGTCCCTTTGTGTCATTTTGTGTTTTCTTTTTTAGTTCCTTTGCATCTCTTTGTGGTAGTTTCAAGTCTTTCCCTAGTCGGTACATGTCACAGTGTTTTGAGGGGCATTTTGCAGATGAAAGCCAGTGGGGCCCCTGACACTTGCTGTCAGTGTGCATGTGTGTTAGTGTGAGTACTTACTACTTATAGGTCTCTGAGCGAACATATTCAAAGACATGGGAGACACCCAGCTGGAACTGGTCTGCAATGGGAGTGACCCATGGATTATTCTCTGCTTTAAACACCTGCTTCGGACCAGTCAGATCCAGATTACCTGCAGACAGACAGACAATACGACTGATTATACTCTTCACCTGTTGACATGTGTAATACGGCCCTGGTCACCTGCACATGGTTACACACATTCACACCTGAAGATCTGCTGGCCAGTGAGCAGCTCCACGGAGCAGTCAGGTTAGGAGCCACTGCTCAGTTGAGGCACAGAGGGAAGGTAGAACAATCCTCTATCACCTTCCATATGCAGATTTATCCTGCTGCTACAGGGACTCAACTGCTGACCTTAAATGTGTCACTTAAAGCTGTGGTAGGCGGTCTTATTTTGACATTGAACAAAAATCCTACAATAACCTTTGGGCATATTTTAATTGAAGTGGACTGACAGAAAAAAAGACTTCTGCACCTCCTCTTAGCTCTGTTTTCAAGTTTTGGAAAATCCTATTCCTATTGGCTGTTCTCCATATGCAGATATGCACACCGGCCCCTTTAGATAGTAAAAGCCTGACTGAATGGTGGAGAATCCTGCAGAGAAAGTTGCTATTCCAGCATTGGCAACAACTGTCTACACTGCAGAGCAACCCAAAACAGGAAGATGGACTGATTAAAGAGTTTAAAAGACAGTCAGACAATAAATGAAATTAGGTTTGGTTGTATGGCTCTGTTCTAGGGCCTCTATGCCTTTACTAGGGTCTATGCATAAAGCCTAAAGCAGAGAGAGCACACCTCTCTGCCCTTCCTCATGCATATCAGTAAAGTCTTAAGGCAGAGAGCAAACCGCTCTCACAGCAGGGAGGCAGCAGCAAAGACCCCCGGGAACAGAACAGAGCAGCATCAATGACAAACAGCTGATGTAGCTGGGATGTGAGCTGAGCTTGACATCGTATCCTGCTATGCTCAATTAAAACACGTGTCAATATCAGCAACATGTTTCAGAGATGGACAGAAAATGCTAGCCTTCTGTTAACTGGCTAATGCTGCAGCTTCAAGTTAACCTTTACGCTGCTGTGACATATCATGATGTTCAAGATAATGCCGGTATTATTTTTTATATGGTATGTAAAATTCATATTGTGATATTGGCAATATTCAAGTTTCAATTATATTATTAAAATGTCATAAAACATTTGTTCTACCAGAGAAAACTTCCTTTTCATTTCTTTACGGGTCATTTTGACCAATACTACTACTACTACTACTACTACTACTACTACTACTACTACTAATAATAATAATAATAATAATAAGAAGAAGAATAATTGTTATTATTATTATTATTATTATTATGCAATATTGTGGTACTGTAAAACCACAATATTTTTGGACAGGGTTATGGTATCATGAAAATGTCATAATGTCTCAACCCGTATATACAGTGTGTGTGTGTGTGTGTGTGTGTGTGTGTGTGTGTGTGTGTGGTTAGTACCAAGTTCAGGAGGCAGCACAGTCAGTCTGTTGCCCTGGATGTGAAGCTCTTTGAGTTGAGCCAACTCCCCAATCTCCTTTGGCAACGAGATCAGATCATTGTCCCTCAGACTCAACTGGACAGGAGAAAGACAACAAAGGAAAAACAGGACACACTCATTTAACACATACTCTGACACTTACAAACAACAGCATCATAAATTTCTTTCAAGCTCAAAAACTTTCAGCAAATTCAGACCGAACATATTCAAGGTGTTTTTATTCAGCTGTTCCTTAAGTGAATACTTCACCTGTGAAATGACCATCAGTTACTCACTGATTCATCTGGATAACTCTGTTTATCTCTCACGCCTCCACTGTGAGCAGAGAATCCACAAAAGGTGAACCTGAGTGTGCCCGAGCATGTGCGTTCATGTGAGCAGAGTTCAGGTGTGCTGCTCAGTCGTACATGAGACTGTTTGTAGTGACATGTTTAAAACTGTAATGTTTCAGTGAAGACGCATGTGTTGGTTGGTACTGAGCATACAACTGGATAAATGAGCCTTGGATTACACTGCACGAGTTGTGAGAGAGTTTGTAAAGAGATGTTTTGATGTAGCTCTGCTGCTGTTAAACGTGTTCACCATTTACTTCCATTCACGAAGAAGGTCCACCATTTTTTGGATTCCCCATTCACAGTAGAGCCATCAATGAACTGGAATTACCGCCCCGCCCTTGTACGCCTCTGTGCTTCACTCAAGTTTTCAGTCTCCATCCATGTCAGTGAAAACATGGACGCTTCACACACAGAAGATCTATACAATCAGCACAGTTTCAAGATTAGAGTCACCAATTCAGTATCTGACCAAATGTCTCCCCTTCTGTCCCTGAGATATGACGCTGAGTAAGATCATTATGATGTCACAGTCAAGCTGACCTTTGACCTTTTGGATATAAAAGGTCATCACTTCATTATTTTACCCTATCAGACATCTGTGTGAAGTTTTGTCATGATTAGCGTATTAATTATTGAGTTACCTTCAACCACAGAATTCTGATCAGTTTATTCGTCAGTTCAGGTGAATGTTTGTGCCAAATCTGAAGAAATTCCCTCACGGTGCTCTTAGGATATCACAATCACCAAGATGTGATGGACAAGGTCACAGTGACCTTGATGTTTGACCACCAAAATTGAATCTGTTCACCGTTGAGTCCAAGTGGACATTTGTGTCAAATTTTAAGAAATTCCTTGAGGTGTTCTTAAGATGTTGTGTTCACAAGGATGGGATGTAGGGTATGGGATTTAGGTATGGACGACCTGAATACATAACACCCCTGCGCCCGCAGCATCAAAACAAAGTTTTCTTCATGAACTCACAGTAACAAGCGGCAAGTAACTGACATACAAATGGTCATTTTGCAGGGGAAGTATTCCGTTAGGTCACATGTTTCCCTTATGTCAGGGTTAATTCAATAAATCTGTCTCCATTGCACTTTGTGGTGCTGACTGATTAACTGATGTTGGTACTGTACATAAGAAAGCAGCAGGAACGTCTTATGCTCTCCATGCTGTGGTGACTCATGTACGCACCAGATTCCAAACTGACTTGGCTCATTGTGTCGGTTGCGTTGGCATTAACTTACTATCTGCAGCTTGGTCAGCTTCCCGATGTCAGCAGGCAGGGCCTCGAAGTCATTGTCACTCAGATAGAGCGCACGAAGAGTGGCTGCAAAACAAGCATCTCCGTTAGTGTGTGTGTGTGTGTGTGTGTGTGTGTGTGTGTGGGAAAGTCCTAACAGACTGGAATCTGATCAATAACACCAGTCAAGCCTGATTAATAATACTGCCTCACAAACTGGACAGAATCAATCTACACAGACCTTGTGCTTGTCAGGCGAGACTACAGACACAGCAAGACAGCTTTGTCAACGTGCAGTGACAAAAAGGCTCCGCCCCTTCTGTGGGAAAAAGGGATCTCACGAAGACGAGCTGACGCCGTTGTCTCATGGAACTGTTACAGCGTGGAGCCTAAAAGCTGCTTCTGCTGTGGAGTCCTATTCATCTCTTAATGTGAAATCCATATTACACTGTACATGACTAATGCAGCCTGAGGCCCGGCTCCTCTTCCTCCTGCTCCCGACTCTGTGACCCCTTCACCTCTCTCACCACCTGAGTGAAAACACTCTGTCCCGTCATTAGAAGCTGCTTGTGCTAATTTGCCAGGTTGGTGGGCGGAGTGGGAACCACAGCTTTAAAGTTATGATTCAATTTCAAACATTTTATTTTAACTGAAAGCCACTTGTAAAAAAACACTTGCTGCGCCTTTTTATTGTTGCCAGGCAACCACCCCATCACCTCCTTAACCTAATTTTCCAGTGTGATCAATCTACCCTTTATTTATTTTATCATTTTCCCAGTAATGAGTGTGTAGTTCCTGACATGTTTCAGCAGAGGGTACTGTCTGTAGCTCTGGTTGAGGGTGAGAGGCTGTCAGCAGATAAACAGAGATCTGTGTGGGTACATGAGACCCTAAAAAAGAGGCTGGATCATGGGGAGTACCAGCAGTTGGTCCAGGAGCTTCTCCTCCATGATGGGGAGTACCACCAGTTGGTCCAGGAGCTTCTCCTCCATGATGGGGAGTACCACCAGTTGGTCCAGGAGCTTCTCCTCCATGATGGGGAGTACCACCAGTTGGTCCAGGAGCTTCTCCTCCATGATGGACATTTACAGTACTGCAGTAACCGTAAAACTTTAAATAGCGCGAGCTATTATTTGCATAAACCACTGAAATCAACAGCAGCCTGAAGCGTTGATACAAGGCAGGATGGATCCATGACAACAAATTCTGAGCCTACCATCTGAATGTGGTTTTTCCAATCTTCTATTGTCCAGTTTTGGTGAGCCTGTGTGAATTGTAGCCTCAGTTTCCTGTTGTTAGCTGACAGGAGTGGCACCTGGTGTGGTCTTCTGCTGCTGTAGCCCATCTGCTTCAAGGTTGGACGTGTTGTTGCTTCAGAGATGGTCTTCTGCACACCTTGGTTGGAACCAGTGCTTATTTGACTTCCTGTTGCCTTTCTATCATCTTGAACCAGTCTGGCCATTCTCCTCTGACCTCTGACCTCTGGCATCAACACTGGATATTGTCTCTTTTTGGGACCATCCTCTGTAAACCCTAGAGATGGTTGTGCTGAAAATCCCAGTAAATACTCAGACCAGCCCGTCTGGCACCAACAACCATGCCACGTTCAAAGTCACTTCAATCACCTTTCTTCATCATTCTGATGCTCCGTTTGAACTTCAGCAGCTCGTCTTCATCATGTCTACATAATTACATGTATTGAGTTGCTGCCATGTGATTGGCTGATTGGCTGTTAGCATTAGCAAGCAGTTGAACAGGTGTACCTAATAAAGTAGCTGATGAGTGTATGTCTATCTTTGTACTGTGTATATTTTTTTCTGTTTTGCTCTGTCGATGATTGTTATTTGTGAAATCAGTTGAACTGAATTGAGAGTGACAGACAGACAGACAAACAGACAGAGTGTGCCTGCTGACTCACTGAGGTAGAAGAAGTTTCCAGGCAGGGAGTTCTGGTTCAGGTTGTTGTAGGTGAGGTCCAACACTTCCAGAGCTGGCAACGAACCAAATCCTCTGGGCAGGCCGCTCAGACGGTTCATACTGTGCTCATAAACACATACATGCAAAACACATATTACACACACAGATCCAGCACGGTCACATAAACTTCATTTGAGCCTTTAACAGCTTTCAGTTACAATTCAGGCAATGTTCCAGGACACAGTGACATTTTGCCTTGAACTGCTGACTTACTTTGAATACAGCGTTGTAAATATCAGCGTTGTAAATAAAGCTTTTCAGAACTGCCCAGCTGTTTTACAGTGGAATTTAGCTGAGTATATTTATTTGTTATAATCTCCAATAATCTATTACAGAAATCATCTAAAATGTACGACCACATCTCTAAATCTTGATCTTGTCTATTCAAACTTGTGGTCAGGTCGGTGTCCTCAGTGGTCCAGCTTTATGCTGTTTATTTGCTGCTTGTCCTTGTGGACTGACCATCACACACACCCAAATAAGCAGGAAGCAGCTCAAAGGCCTGGACGGACAGATTAGCACACAGGAAGGATTTGATGATGTAAGAGACACCAGCTGAGTTTATGTACATATATGCCTGTGTGTCTGTGCGCGAGCGTCTGACGGGTCACAGGGACGACTATTTCTATTTCAATTCTATTATGTGTGTTTGACAAATGAGATTAAGCACTGGTAAACACACACACACACACACACACACACACACACATAGTGAAAAATAAACAGACGATGAAAAGTGAATACACAGCCTGAATAGCAGTATGAGGCTTACACTATCCAGATGATGTTTGTCTGTGGATCAATACACACCAAGGCTCCCCTCCTAATCCTCCTGTCACTGACACCCCGCCTGTGTAAGCCTGCACTCATATCGAAACACACACACAGCATCTCCAGCCAACAGGTGAGGAACTGAACCTCCCTCACCAAGTTGTTACTGGTGATATACATCCCTGCACAGGCAAGTGAAGTGAGTTTAAACTAAGGTTTAAATCTAATTAAACCTGCAGTTTAACAAAGCTTCAAATGGCCCATTCAGTTAGTCGCTGTCTCATCAAACAGCCTCATGAAGGTCCAACATAACTTCTGTAACCAGTTTGAGGTGAAGTCTGAGGAGACGATTTGGGTTTCACTGTTGAGAGACTGCAGAGATGGACAAGAGGATCTAGTGATGGGGGCAGAATGTGAAGTATGTGTGTGTGTGTGCGCAGCCCGGTCACCTCAGGTCTCATTTATAAAACAAGGCATAGGAACCATTTAAAAAAAAAACAAAAAACAAAAGTACAAACAAAAGCCAAATATGGCGTACACCTAAAATATTCAACAAATTCTCTTTTCTGTCCTGTTTTTCTTTTTTTTATGCAAAAAGCGTTAGCTAAATGTTAATGTCAGTATATCTAACAGTATAATTGAGTTTTATCAGTTGGAAAACGACCGAAATAAACTAACCCTAACTGTGTAATGGGTAACGTGAGTGATATACAACACATGTAAAGGCAGTTTTCTTCAGCTTATGGCCTTAAACGCATTGTCCCACAGCATGCTGGGAAACTCCACCCATTGAGCCCCAACATGCCACAATATGTTACGTGCACAATGATAGTGTTGTTTATTGGCCTATAAAAACTAATTAGGTGAAATCAGCTCTACAAATTTTAGTCAACTCAAAACTCAAGAATTGTTGATTTAACATAAAAAAAAAGCTCACAGGGGAGTTTTTGTGTCAAGTGAACATTACATTTTTATGTCATACTGACAATCCGACATGTTGGTGTAGACTTTACATAAAAATGTTGTGTCATGGACAGATTGGGTATTTAAACATCCCAGCAGTATAATTTTCAGTACCATGCTGGTCACTCCTCCATAAAGCCCAGCTCTGTGGGATGTACCGCTAGAAGTGGTCCTGTGGACAGACACAGCTCCTTCACAGTTATCTTTGGTCTCTTTGTCATCTCTCTGATTAATAACCTTCTCCCATGGTCCCTGAGTTTTGGTGGACAGCCCTCTCTTGGCAGGTTTGTTGTGCTCCCACAGTTTTTCCCACTTCGTATTAATCAGTTTAACGCTGCTCAGCTGGATGTTTCCCCTGACACTGCTGAGCGCTGTTAAGCAATAACAGCCATTGGCCGTGTGTCATGCTGATGTCAAAGACGGCTTTTTTCGTATGTGTCTGAGGCCGGAAGTCACTGACCAAGTGCTGGACATTCAGAGTGAGACCACGTTGGCGTTGCAGACTCTGGGTCCTTTCAGAACAGGTATAAATATACTGAGATCATGTGACACTTACATGACTTCTGAAGGTAACTGGTAGCTCCAGGTCTTATTTGAGGGCTTTATAGCAAAGAGGGTGAAGACATGTACAAACAGGCTTTTCACTTTTATTTCACTTTGTCAATTTTGACTTTTATGTGTAGGTTCATGACAAAAAAAATTCCAAATAAAAATCCATTTAATTTACAGGTAATGCGACAAAAACAGGAACAACACCAGGCAGGGGAGGAATGCTTTTGCAGGTACTGTAGAGTTTCAATATATCTGCTACACAATAAAATGCAGCGTGTACCTGAGGTTTGCAGAACGCACAATGCCAACACTGGATCCTGATTGGGCTGGTGTGTGTTTATGAAGAAAACAGGAGGATGATCAGACAGTAGACAAGCCTGGCCTCAGGGCAACAGGATATAAACAAGAGGCAACTTACCTCTGTGCTGTACTGTTTCTGTGTGTGTGTGTGTGTGTGTGTGTGTGTGTGTGTGTGTGTGTGTGTGTGTGTGTGTGTGTGTGTGTGTCAGCAAATTCAGAGTGACATACCCGAGGTTGAGGTGTTTCAGCTTCTGGAGACTGCTGATCTGAGTCGGCAGCTCTTCAATCTGGTTGTTGAACATGTTGAGAACCTCCAGGTTCTTCAGCTCAGAGACGTTAGCAGGCACCGCTGGAGACACACACAGACGAGAGAAACATCAAGCATATCACACACACACACATACACAAAAGCATGTCTTCAAGATGTTCGTAGCTTTTACACAGAGTGTGGTTCGCACTCATCAACAGCCCCGATTCCTGACAAGCCAGCTCATCATCATTAGCTGCGGGGCCCTGACGCACCTCCTGTAATGAATACGTCCACGGGCTGATTCTACATGTTGACATTTGAACAGCACATATTACAGTTTCTCTCTCCATCTGCAGTTTTATTCCCCCATGGCGTGCGGCCACAGAAGCGGACACAGATCAATTGGCTGATAACAAAGAGCGGGAAGTTTATCGGATTATCGGGCTGATTAATGGAAGAAGAGAGAGATGGAAGCGGTGAGAGGAAGAGAAGCAGAGTAAACCACCCAGGCCCTGACCTGAATGCTGCCAGGAGAATGAGTGCTGGAGAGGTGAGGACTGGGCATACTGATACTATATCAGCTGGACGTGTGTGTGTGTGTGTGTGTGTTAAATTCACCCCCTATACACTTTCTGGATTTCTATTTTGAAGCCTCAAGTTCGGCACTTCGGTCTAGTGACCACATTTGGAAACAAAGGTGGAGCTGTCTTACACGGCCTCTTCAAGGCAGGGCTTTCACGATGTTATTCTGCGTCGCCGTTCGGTATAAAAGGTACAATCTCAGAATGTGGGGAGAGAGTGGTCTCGCCTTTAAGGCAGCATCAGAGGTAGCAACAGCGCCAGAACGAGTTCAGAATAAAAGGGACTTTCGGCAGGACAGGATCATGGGCAGCACAGGTCTGATGTTTTGACGATGTGTTATGCATGTAATCCATCCCCACGAGATTTAAAAGGTAGCTGTTAGCAGTTAGCAGCTAACTGAAAGAAGAATAGCGGCCTAAAACAGAGTCCTGCACTGCGTCAGGTAACCCACAAAAAGCTGTGTGACGGGTAAAAATATGTTCATATATAAATTCACGGGTAAAAATGAAGTACTCTATGTTAATGCTGTTGTTATTGTTTATAAAGCGCTGCCGACGCACACTAGAGGATGACACTGTCGCATTAAGGTCCTGACACACCAAGCCGACAGGTGGCCGTTGGTCAATGTTGAGCTGTTGGTGAGCATCCGTGGCCCTCATCACTGCGGTGTGTCCCACATCGCTGGCCCCAGTCTGCTTTATCCTGCCGACTGAGCATGTTGAAACATGTTATGTCCCATCATGCAAGTGCACTACGTACACGCTGGTTGGCTGCGGTTGAAGTCTTTGCAGTGTGTCCATGTGCAACTTTTTGGCCAAGAGAAAGGCAACGTGAGGCGACACATCGGGGGCTTTCATTGCTGCTTGTTTTCTGAAGTCAGTTTGGTGTGCCTGAGCCTTTACATGTCACCTGTCAGACCTCTTTTGCTTCCACATTGCTGGCATGCTGTCTAAAATCATGCACTGTTCGGTTCTGTGTAAAAATACGAAGGAGCTGTCAAGAAGGGACTTTGTTGCAGCCCTATAGCGAGATCTCTGTGTAAAAAGCAGGGATGCATGATACTAGATTTTTTGACGAAATCCGATATGCTGATGTATAACAAATCATTGGGATGATAACCGATACTGATATCGATATATCCACTTTTTTGCCACCTAATTTAAATGATCATTAAGTCTCTTCTGTAGTGGAATTAACATTATCATATTATACATGCATACTCTCATGGTGACGGCCCAGCAGCAGATGGAGACATGAAGTACAACAGTTTACAGTGTATGTAATATTTATTAATTGTGCAAAATCAGAACAAGCATGTTGGTCATTCTGACAGTTCATTTTAAAGCCAATATCAGCTGATACCATGGGCTTTCGACAGTGGTGACACTTAGCAGACAACCTGTCTGCCAAAGCCGCCCGCCTTCAATTATGCATGACTTCAAGCCTTTTTAAAAAACGGGTGACTTATTTAAATATTCACCCCTGTACAGTTGTCATGAACTTTGAAATCGGCTACAGAGAGGTAAACTGCTGTTTGTACCTGGCCGTAAACATGTTTATTTCTGCTGTAAAGTTGGACGTTTTAACATGGGGACTGACTCACTCTCGAAGCCAGCCTCAAGTGGCCATTAGCAGAACTGCAGTTTTTGTCACTTAAGCACTGGCTTCATTTTCAGAGTGGAGCAGGGACACAGCAGCCCTGCAGCGTGGGTCACAGTGCGTGTGCTTACAGTACTACAGCCAACAGATAGATGGTCTGTGCTGTGTCTCAGAATCAGTAAAGACTCTGTCTGGTTTTAAAGGTCCCGCTGGTTCACTGAGGATGTCAGAAATCAATTTCATTTAGCTGGCCTCTCCCTCTGTGGGCCACTGACCACAGCTCAATCAATGGAACACCACGGCCCCCTGTCCAGGTGGACAGACCTACAGTATTTATAAGGTCCTCTGTACAATATATGATATTGATTTCCATACAGGCTTCTTGGCCCTGGTGGGTGTTAGTATGACCTGGGGAGCTGCTGGATTATCCGTCTGTACGTTGGCGTGTTTGAGGAATAAAACCTCCACAGCCCTGCGTGAACACAATAACATGACAGGTGACATTTAGTGTTGGTGTGTGATAGGAGACGGTCACCTGCACTGTGATGACGTTACTTTAACTCTCGACTACATTCATACAGCAGCAACATCATCTCCATCCTGTCTGACACAGTGCAGCTGTATTTGTAGGATCACCACAGATCATCAGATAAGACAGAGGAGAGGGAGAGACAGAACACACACACAAGCTGCTGGCAGGCTGGGACAGCGGAGAGTTACCTTGTAAGGCTGGAGTTACTGAGTATACCTTGAGAGTGCCTGCAGGTGGTTACCTACGCCAATTATGTTATCCCCATTTCTGTCTGATCTGGGCTATAAATAACCCAGCAGTGTGAGATGTGTGTAATCTTTCCATCTCCACCAGCAGATTAGAAAACACTGTCACTGAATCTGCGAGCACAGATGGAAACGTGCATCTCAAATCATTCTTTTTATCTGATAGAAATAAAACAGAACTCAAATGTCCACCTCAGGTTCTTCCATGTTTGGATGAATTTGGTCGAACACGGTCCTTTATCTGAGGTTTGTTCCTACCAGTGTGGGTTAAGAAATGTTAAATACTAAGGGTGGGGGAAATAATCCATTCTTAGATGCATCGCGATGTGGACGAGTCGGCATTCATCCACAAACGTCACAAATCGTTTATCTAAATGTTTATTAATAATGTGTGGAACAAAAGAAGTGAAACTCAACCAGGAGAGCAGTCTACAGCGCGAAATGCTAAAGTTAACTTGTAATTCATCTTCACAAACGTCAGCAGTTGCAAGTTGCACATTGTGAATACTTTCTACACCATCACCCAGAAATGAACATTAGCGATGTGGAGCGGCAATCAGCAGTAACATTAACAAATAAGACCGGCTGACCGACACACACTGCAGCGTTTAACAACTTAAACCAACTCTGTGGTGAAGAATATAACTCTCTGCTCAGTCTGTTGCACCTTGGCTTCTGTCCGAAGCTACTATGCAGCAGTGAGGCTGCTCTGCACTGCTGAAGACGTTAAAACCACTCAGCGATGAGCTCTGCCTCCCCGTCATTTTTTTATGCTCATACAGGCAGAAGACTGTAAGCTGCTTTCAAATAAATTCATTACGGCACTTTGTTTTTTTTTTGTTTTGTTTTGTTTTGTTTTTTTTAATACAAATGCAGTGAAACATTATTAGTCAACAGTACGTTAATTACATATTATTTCCAGGGAAATTTTACAGTATGCATTTACAGGACACTGCGGCAGAATAAATATCTCACAATTGGTTGGTGTGTATGGAAGCATTTTGGCTTCTATTAAGTTGAAGGGAAAGGGACCTGGACTAGAGCCACACTGTATGCAAGCAAATTTATCTGTTAATTATAGATCGCTACAAATCAGGGGTCCATCAATCTGGATCGATATATCGATTCAATGATTAACGATCCAATGTGATCGATGCAAAGTGAAAACATCGATCCACATCATCATCTTGAAAGTCTGTGTCACCATCAGACAGCAGCAGGCAGACGGCAAGCAGCCAGGAGAAAGACGAAGACGATAATGTTATTCACTTGGGAATAAATCAACAGTGTGGAAATATTTTAGATTTCTGAGAAAGAACGGGCCTGAGTATCTCACTGCGCTAACTTTGTGCAGCCACATCAGCTGCTCTGTTTCACTGATATTGGGCTGAACAAATTTGTACACAGGCTGAAATTCAACTGAGCTGTTCTGTCGAGACATGCAGTGACTTAAACCAACGCTGAGTAAGTCTAAATAATACATGTCATTTATTAAGATGTGAGTAGAGGGAAAAAGTCTTCTAGCCACGAGGCTAATTTATGCAATGTAACATGCTAATGGGCTAATAATGGGTCCATGAACCTTGACCTTATTGAGCTGAATTTTATTCTTTTGTTAAATGATGTTGTTAATTCATGTTTTATGGCTGTTTAGAGACGTTTGTCTTCAGGACTTTGAGCCAGATAGTTCTGAAGTTTTAGAACAAACGACGACGGTTTGGGTTCAAATGAAAAGATTTCTTTTAAAAAGGTCTCTCTGACAGAAACCCTGAGAGTTACATTTTCCTGTGTGCTGTTTTCTGTGTCTTAGTGGAGTCAGTTTAAAGTTAACTTCACTGCACATGAGCAGTTACAATTACTTATATTGTTTTTATCTTCTGTAACCGACTGTGTTATATGGGAAAATAATATCGTCTCATATCAATCGCAGGCCCCTGAATCACATCGAATAGAAATCGTGTTGTGACAGACTTCGTATCATTGTCTAAAGAATCGATTTAATATTTTATCGTGATTAAAGTGATATCACAGTTTGCCTCAAAGGGCTTTACAGCATACGACATCCCTCTGTCCTTTGGACCCTCACAGCGGATAGGGAAAAACAGAGACAGAGCGAGAAATTGTGAGAAAGTAGTGACAAATAGTCACACAGTGAGAAAAATAAATCATGTATAGAAATGTTGATGCATTGTGACGCATCAATAATCATTTCATTATCGAATCATAATCAAATCCAACTGTGAGGTGCCTGAAAATATTGTTCACTTTGTAATGTCTTGACAAAATGTCTATACCACCAACTGAAAATAAATCAATGTAAAAAGAACGTGAAATTATGTTGGCAAAGAGAGACTGTGAGACTGGAGTGACAGTGGGGACGAAAACAGGAGAACTGGCTTATGACTGTGTCGTAAACCTGCTGCATCAGTTTAGAAAGGATAACCAGTTGTAAAGTTCACCCGTGGTTCATGTTGATGCTTCAATACCAGCTGCACTTTCCCAGAAAATAAGTGAAGCACAAGAGGAATAATTAGTTAAAGAACCTCACTGATGATGATATTACATTAATAGTATGGTTTTATAATAACATGTTATATCATTAGTCTTCACATTCAATATTCAGCTGGCACAGAAATCAGATTAATACACAACCAAAACCTTATTATTTAAATGTTGTTTCATGTCACAGTGAAAACACAGGTTAGTGTGAGTGTGTCTGTGGGTCTGTGGTGACCTCTGCTGGTACAAAACTCTATTACATCACTTCAATCAGCTGCAAACTGTGACTTTAGTTAAACACTGTGACTGTAACAGTCCCACTCTCAGTGGAGCTGGATCAGGTGTGAAACATCTCTTTTGTGTGGGGTTGGAGAACATACGGGGATGCTCTGCACACGTCCCTCAGACCGGAGGCAAAACGTCCAAGGTTGCAGGTACAACACAGGCTCCAACACCACACCCAGTGCCAAACACAGGGGTTACGGTCTCCCCCTATATATGACCACCAGCTATCACCTGACCAAAGCTCCAAGTTTAGGTCACGTGATGACACGTGACACTGATCCATTCACTGAGGAAGACTGAGAGACGTGACTGACAGCTGCAAGAACTCATAAGTGGCGCTTTGACCTCAGATTATTTTGGTCCCGGGACACTGACGTCGACATCACCGTCTGTATTCTGCCTGTTAGTCTGCGGTGCATTTAATTAGTTTAACTACTGAAGCAACTGGACCGAAAACCACAGTTAAGTCATTCCACAACAACAAACCATGGATCACCAGACCCATACACACACGTGGACAATTATAAAGCAGCAGCCATCAATGTAAGAAGATGCAAGGTTGGGTACCCGTGAGTATCAGACGTGCTCCCTGCAAAAAACTGTGTAAAAATATGTACATATATGAATTCAAGGGTAAAAATGAACTCTACGTGGGCGGGCAGCGGGTGAGAACAAAAATATATTTTTTATTTTACAGGTTAAAACAAAGTAAAAAGATGTGCAGTATATGTGTCATATTTTAACATCTACATCACTGTTATCAGGCCTCAGTTCCTTTTATTTTGAAAGTCAGTGACACAGTGTAACCTTTGACCCCGTGGTCACATTGGTCACCGACGTGGAGGACTCCAGCCATGACACTCTGCAGCCCGAGGATGAGGTGGCAGCCTACATGGAGTTCAGATCCTTTGGAGGTTTGATGGTGGTGAAGGAGCATGCTGAAATGTTTCCTAACCTGGCAGTGATTGAATGTTTTCACCATCCAGTCAAAGAGACGTCTCCTCCGCTGGATTTGGAATTCAAGAACGGAGAACCAGCTCACTGTGAGGGACTGGAGCCTGGGGGGGTTTGATCATGGGTGCAGGTCGGGTCGCGGGACTTTTGTTAACAGGTGTGGGCGGGTGTGTCTGGGTTAGACATAATGATGGGTAACAGGTCAGTTCTGGTGCTGAGCTTTATGGGTATGGATGGGTGCGGGTTTTCAAGAATGAACTCGTGCAGGACTCTCGTGTTAGCATGATCTGTATGTTTCCATTCATATACCTACGACATCTACAACCTATCCTGTTCTGCTTTTTGTCTAAAGGCTGATTGAAACAGCGAGGACGAGGAGCTGGGCTCTGGTTTGTTTTGTCCTCGTCCCAGTGATTGGCACATCTGGGTGATACTGTCAAATGTGTGTCAGCATGTTGGATGTGTTTCCACTCACACCTACTACAACTGCAGAGCGACACCTGCACACCGTCCCCTTCTAATGCATAACTCTCTCCAGTGCTGCTGTAACTGACCAGCACACTGGGAACCAGCAGGTGGGTCTACCTGCTCTGGTGAATGAATTTGTGCTTGCACGTCAATCCACTGTTGTGTTAACCTCAGCATTTATCTATAGTGTCTCACATGACAGGCCTACAAACTGATCGCCATCTCACAACTGATCATACTTTGATTCTTTGTTTGCTTGCCCGTCCCTGCGGCAAAACTTTTATTTGTTGTTTTATTTTTTAAAAGGTCTAAGCTATTAAGTTGTTATATATCATCTCCATATTGTGAATATAAGATAGTGATTTTAACCGCAGCATGTTATGGACTGGTCGTTTTGTTGAGAGCAACTCAAAAGTAGTGCAGTAAGCAACACATTAATCCACACAGACAGTGATACTGTGAAGTCAGTAGTATGTAATGGATTACATTTTAAAGTAACTTGCCCAGCGCTGGTCACAGCTGATTGTGACTGAGCTGACGGTGACCATTTTGACTCTTACTGCCTTTTCTAATCATTATTCTACTCATTTAGCAGCACACAGGTCAGCGTTTGGATGCTGACGTAACTATTTATTTACACACACGTTCCCACAGCTCCTGCCCAGCGTGGAACATGACGTCACGCCTCCACGGACTAATGTGCCGGCTGCGTGACAGTGTGAGCTGGTGTCTGTGAGAGAGGACAGAGGCGGAGGCTTACCTGTGAGCTTGTTGTGGCTGAGGACCAGCTGAGTGATGTTCGACAGAGTGACTGAAACGACACGGAACAGCAAGTCAACACAGCACTGCTACTGACTCGGCAGTTTGTTTACGTGTGCATCTCAGCAGTGACTCATATTGAAAGTAGGACTGCAAAGAATTAAAAAGAAACCAGAAGTTATGTGAAGAAATAAGCAAGAAATTGGTGAGAGTACACAAGAAAATAAACTGAAAATCAATTATTAAAACTAGAGAAAGACAGAAAATTCTTTTCAGAAAATATGGAAAAATATCAAGAACACCTGGATAAACAGTTAGGCAAAATGAATGAATTAATATATATTCCATCTAGTGGGCTCAGACGATAAAGAAAACGCTTCATGAAGCTTCATTTGGCCATCACCACTAAATACATATTTCACAGTTTATTTTCTAATGTAGGTTGAGAATAAAGTCAGACGGGGAGAGACAGGGATATCATGTACTGACGCTGAGTGACGGACCTGTCAGTCTACGTGTCATTCCCTTCTTGTGGTTTTATTTCTCATATCAATGGTAACCATGGCAACAGGAATAATCCCTTGTTGCTCTGGTCACGTGTTCAACACACAGTCGCTGAAGACAAAAATGTAGCTCAGACCGGTTGTTAGTCGTCACAAGCCCCTTTTACACTGCCAGATTTTCCGCGAATGTTCGGCTGATTTGCTGGCAAGCTGCGAGCGTTTACACACACAGAGCCGGATTGGCGAGTTGATCCGAGGTGCCCAATTTTCCGCCTCGTAGGGTAGTCATATTGGTGGAACGGTTTTGGTCTAAACAGAGCGAGGCGGCTTTCGCCTCGGGAGGGTCTGTTGATGACTTGTGGGAGGGGCTGTTAATGACGCCGCACGTTCTACCCACTGGCGTGGACTTCAAACCAGGAAACAGCTGATAGCAGGAATGAGTATCTAGCAGCACTAAGGAGACGCAAAGCAGAAGATGAGCAACTGGGGAGATAAAGAACTGCGCGCCCTCCTTGCCCTCGCTAACGAGAAGACCATTAACCGTCAGATGACGGGAACCGTGAAGGACGGGCCGATGTACGAGAGAATCACCGAAGGACTGACCAGCCGTGGCTTTCCTTGGTACGTCACTGTTTACGTCACACGCTGAGCTGCACGTTCTGTTACTAGCTCCGCCCCCCATTGCCCCGAAAAAGGCTCATTCTGTATAAACAAAAGTAGGCAGGCGGCATTTTGCCGCACTCCCCGATTTTGTTTTTATACTGCCAATGTGGAAAGAAGAGGGATTGGGCTTTCCTGCAAATTTGCACAATTCCTGTGTAAAAGAGGCTACAGACACGGACAGTGCAACAGGTACCAGAGCTCCACGGGGACATCTTAGAAAATGCTGAGTTAACATTAAATAAACTGAAGGCAAATTAGAGAGTAGCCACTGGGACTAACCTCAGACAGTCTATGGGGCTAACTAGCTCAATGCTACTTCCTCTGTCTCACAGGAAGTTGTGCCCAGAATCATTTCTACAGTGGCGCCCTCAGGAATAAGGTGGATATATGGGCTACCGTTCTAAACAGTATTATTCTTTTAATATAGTCATTAAGTACATGTGACCATGCTGGATCCACTTATGTGTGTTACAGCAGTAACTGTGTTGGACCCTAATAATTGCTCTTGAGAAATATTTCTGTTTATTGTCCCCTTGTCCCTACCATACATACAGTATGTTGAGTTTGAAAGTAGTCACACAGTGAGAGAAATAAGTCATGTACAGAAACCACAGCTACTGATGCACTGTGACGGATCAATAATCATGTTATTATCCAATCATAATCAATACACTCTCACTCTGAGAGCTGTTACAAACGAGGGTCTGATTCCTTGTGTTTAATAAATAAATAAATATATTTTTCTCCACCGCAGACGAGGCAGGCAGCAGTGACGTCATCACCACTCTTCGTCTGTACGCTATGTTCGGACCTGACGCTGTTTCCGTGTCTGTAACTTAGTTAATCTCAAACTAACACGGAGCCCAGTCTAACATCCCATAATGAGAGGCTGTAGACAGTTTGGTAAGGAGACAGGAGACATGTCCTTACACAGTCCCGGGATGTCCAGCATGTTTGAGATGCCTCTGTCGCACATCTCCACCTCCGGGAGGTTCTTGTCCCGACTCTCCTCCACGATCTTCTTCAACGACTTGGACATGTTGTCTCCTGGAAAAACACTGAGCCAGAGACAATCATCACAATGTGTGAGTTAGTTAGAGCCCTTATAACATAAAGTAAAAGCGACACCCTGCAGCAACACACACAGGTTTAACCACACACACACACACACACACACACACACACACACACACACACACACACACACACTGGGGGAGGTGAGGCTGACATAAAGAGACTTACCGTCACTGCTGGGAGAGAAAAACAAAAGTATTTTAGCTTTGTAGAAAGAGAGAAGGAGACTTCGCTTCGAGCTGACACCCTACCGGAAGTTTATGTTGTCAGCCACTCTTCCATAATAGGATACTTCCGGTTCCTCGATGTGTTCAGCCACACCTCCGTCCACAGCAGTTCCGTCCACAGCAGTTCCGTCCATGGGGACCAGGCTTGGGAACTCTCGTAATAACAACAGACATATACGTGCTTTATTCCAGAAAGATGTTGTTTCTGTTTCACATGTTATTTCTTATCAAAGATGTTGAACAATACATACAGCTTATTGATCGCTCTGACAACAAACAGCTGTCAAGACCTTCAGCATATACTCTGCTCTAGATGTTTTTGTGTAATGTAAGGACATATGGACATGTCCCCTGGCAGCTGTGTTATATGTTCACTGTTTGTATACTGTTTTTGTATACTTTACTATTTTTTCAATAAAATGTTGGGGAAAAAAACTTGGCTTGGGAACCAAAGGGTCGCCGGGTCAAGTCCCCGAAAAAACGAAAAATATGGAGCATGGACTGGTAGCTGGAGAGGTGCCAGTTCACCTCCTGGGCGCTGCCGAGGTGCTCCTGAGCAAGGCAGGTTAGTACACACTCACCTCATACTCAGAGTTGATGGAGCTTATTCTGTTCAGTTGGAGATCTGGATTAGGCTCAGTTTGTTGAGCCTGCTCTCTGAAATAGGGCCCTGGAAACAGTCAAACATGTCCTAACAGACTGCAACAGACGTAATGAAGAAATAAAGAAGGGAGTTAATAACACAGTGTTTCATGAGAGAAACTTCTTAAAGACATCAAAGAAAGTTTGTAAGCTTCTATTTAATTAATTAAGAGTAACTGAATTAATAGAGTTTAGTTTTTTTTTTGTTTCGTCTCCTGCCGATCCACCGCTCCACCTCCTGTCCAATAGGCGGCGGTAATGCGCACGAAACCTTCTTTACCAACCGCCATTAAACTCAAAGAAGAAGAAATGAAAACAGTCACGTGTCGTGATGGCGAGTGTGCGGGTGCTGGAGCTGTACAGTGGGGTAGGAGGGATGCATTATGCGTTAAAGGGTAAGATCTGAGATGGTGTTACTGTTGTAGCTCGTCTGTGTGTCTGTGGGACCAGTTAAACCAGTCAGAGACACCGGTGGGAGACCTGTCCACCACGTTGTCTTATGTTCAAACCATTTCCCTCAGTGGAAACTAAACTTATTTATTTTAATTTGACAGATAACAAACAACAAACTGTGAAGACAATAAAGCCTCCACACACTGTGTGTGATTTATCCTGGCTGAAATATGAGCAGAGGAAATCTCTGCTAGCTGCTAGGCTCATTTATACAATGGAAAATGCCATAGGCTTGTGCTAATAACGTTAGCATGTTGTATTCTTTTGGAAAACGTGTTTAGTATAAGACAGTTGTTTTGTCAGTGAACCTTGTGAGCTGTAATGGAGCTGAATTATGTAACGTTACCTTTGTTAAATGTTGCTGTTGTCCCTGGCTTCATATGAGAGGAGGAAATCTCTGCTAGCTGCTAGGCTAATTTATACAATGTAAAATGCCATAGGCTTGTGCTAAAAACATTAGCATGTTGTATTTGTGGGGAAAATGTGTCCAGATAAAGACAAGTGTTTGTCTGTGAATGCTGCCAGTTATAGTGAAGCTGATTGGTGTACTTGTGTTTGAAACTGTCCCTATTAAGCCATGTTTAATGTGTGTTTAATGTGTGTTTAATGTGTGTTTTGAATCAGCTAATCTTTGCAGCACTTCACAGAAACCTCTGCTGCCAACTAGTGCTATGGAGGTGTAACTGCAGAGTGACACAGCCACACCACAGCACAAGTATAAATGCTCACAACTGCGCAGGGTCTGCTGCACAAGTATAAATCCCTCACTTCAGGGTACTTGCACACTAACAGATTTACCGGACTCCTTCCCGCACTACGTTATTAAAGACTTCCCAGCTGGTACATGACTAACCATCAACGTTGAAATGAGGTTAAAATTACACTCATCTGCCGCTTTATTAGGTACACCTTGCTGGTACCAGGTTGGACCCCCTTTTTAGTTCTTGGTGTCATAGACTCAACAAGGTGCTGGAAACATTCCTCAGAGATTTTGGTCCATATTGACATGATGACATCACACAGTTGATCCATGATGAGAATCTCCCGTTCCACCACATCCCAAAGGTGCTCTGTTGGACCGAGATCTGGTGACTGTGGAGGCCGTCTGAATGTGGCAGCAGAAATCCAGACTCATCAGACCAGGCAACCATTTTCCAATCTTCTATTGTCCAGTTTTGGTGAGCCTGTGTGAATTGTAGCCTCAGTTTCCTGTTGTTAGCTGACAGGAGTGGCACCTGGTGTGGTCTTCTGCTGCTGTAGCCCATCTGCTTCAAGGTTGGACGTGTTGTTGCTTCAGAGATGGTCTTCTGCACACCTTGGTTGGAACCAGTGCTTATTTGACTTCCTGTTGCCTTTCTATCATCTTGAACCAGTCTGGCCATTCTCCTCTGACCTCTGACCTCTGGCATCAACACTGGATATTGTCTCTTTTTGGGACCATCCTCTGTAAACCCTAGAGATGGTTGTGCTGAAAATCCCAGTAAATACTCAGACCAGCCCGTCTGGCACCAACAACCATGCCACGTTCAAAGTCACTTCAATCACCTTTCTTCATCATTCTGATGCTCCGTTTGAACTTCAGCAGCTCGTCTTCATCATGTCTACATGACTAAATGTTAATGAGCTGCTGCCACGTGATTGGCTGATTAGCTGTCTGCATTAAGCAATTGAACAGGTGTACCTAATAAAGTGGCCGGTGAGTGTATGTCAGTTGTTGTTTCAACATTAAATTCTGATGGCTGTAAAAAGATAACAAAACTGTCATAAATCAACATTGAAACAATTTTGAAAAAATGTTTAAAGTTCATGAAACAACAGTGCAAATTCAAAACATAACTCAGCAGTGATTCAACAGTGAACAAACAGAGTGCCAGCGGCGTTAGTCTACTGTGTCATTCTTGTTGTAGCCTGTTGATGCAGTTTGGTTTGATGATGCACTCACAGAACATGCACAGGCTGAATCATCTGGATTTTCTGCAAAGCTGCATTGGAAAGGTTCATGATTTAGTGTCAGTTGCTATATTATAATGTTGTGTTTCTCTGCTCACGCTGACCATGTTATAAAGGAGCAGATCTGCACATATCATGCACACGTCGTCAATATCAGTGCCTCTAAGAACCATTCAAAAAAAATAAATACAAAAAAAAGAAACTAATTAAATCAGAATACTTTGAAATGAGTTACAGGGACGTGGATTTCCATTCATCTCCATGGAAACACTTCATGTCTCAAGTCCATCGTGAGTTTTAACCATGGATGTAGAGCTGGATGCCAGACTCACACATGGGTTCCACTCATTTAAATTGAAAATGCTCACTCGGCGCTGAAGGCCGAACATTTCCAAGCCCTCTGTTTGCTCTCACATTGGATGGTATTCCACTTGTATGGCACCTTTCTAGTCTTCAGACGACTCAAAGCACTTTAACACTACACGTCACATTCACCGATTCACACACACATTCACACACTGGTGACCGAGGATAGCGTGCACACGCATTCTCAGCAATTTGAGGTTCGGTATTTTGTTGGAGGACACTGTGACATGTGGACTGGATGAGCCAGGGATCAAACTGCCGCACCTGCGATGAGTGGATGACCCACTCTACCGCCTTAGCCACAGTGGTGCCTCACATGAATAAAAATCCCTTTTCTAAATTCTGGGATGGTACAAGTGTAAACCCGTCATGGTTTAAAGAGTCACACTAAGAGCATCAGTTCTCAGAGGGATCTGTGGAGCTGAATCTTCAGGCGCACAGTGAAACATTAGCTAAATAATCTTTACAAGTGTTGTATCTGTAGCTTGTAATCTTTTCTTTTCTTCCTGCAGAGAGCGGCATACCGGCCCAGGTGGTGGCAGCCATCGACATAAACACCACAGCAAATCAAATCTACAAGCACAATTTCCCCGACACCGTCCTCTGGAGCAAAACCATTGAGGTGGGTGGTAGTGGAGGGTTCAGGCATGACTGGTGTTGTTCAGAGATGTAACAGGAATGATGAAGATGAAGAGACGGCTGATGGACATAATTAAACTACACACAAAGGAGTATAATGACTCACAGACACACCAGTGATTTGGACTTCATTTTTAACTGCTATGTTTTTACTTTTGATGACAAGTTTTTTTGTTTTTTTCCTTCAGGGCATAACACTTGACGACTTCAATAAATTATCTTTTGACATGATTTTGATGAGCCCTCCTTGCCAGCCGTTCACCAGGTAGGTCTTGTATGTTTTGTGTGCAGTGTGATCCAACTGTAGACTGTGTAAAAAATGGACGTAGCCACTGTGATGTCACCCATTGGTTTGTGGAGTCTCGTTTGGAAGCCTCGAGATTTGCATTTTTGCCATTGTCGTCGTCATTTGTGTGGAGCCGGAAGTGACCATATTTGGTCGAGAGGACAGAGCTGTTGAGGAGTGAGGGGCGGATCAGACTGACGGCTGACCGTCGGCTTGGTGTGTCAGGGCCTAAAGTGCTAGCTAATAATATATAATATGCTCAGCAGGAATGAGCGCTGGCTGTCGAGCAGCTGCAACTGCAACATGCTAAAGGGGCCGACAGGTGGCTGTTGGTGTTGCCCTATTCTGTCCACTGTGTCCCGCAGCGTTGCTCTTTGTCGGCCCCCTTTGGCTTTTTTGGGCAAATTCCACATGTCGAATCGGCGTGGGTGACAGCGGCGACTGTCTGTGAATGAAATCCCTCTGATTGGCAGTTCAGCTCTGCACACAAGAAGAGGAACTGAAGTGAGGAAAGTAAACAGCTAGAGCTCAGTCCAGAGGGAGTGAGACCAAAACAGACTTGTTCCAGAAGGTCAGATTATTTTTCTTTATCCAGTGAGCTCGTTGGCAGAAATGTTTTCTGATGGTTTGTGTCATTGTTCACTGGCGCACGGTAAATATGCTCTGATTGTGTTGCTAATGTGCTAACTGGCTAACTAGCATCAAAACGGTCTTCCTGTTTTCTTTTTTGCATGACGAGTACAGATAACAGATTACCGCCGTGTGCTGGTATGGAGAGTTATTTCCTCTCACGCATGCACAGAATTTATGTAACTGTAGTCTTTGCAGTGTGTTGATGTGCAACTTTTCAGCCAAGACTTGGCAACGTGAGGCGACACAGCGGGGGACCTTCGTTGCTGCTAGCTCTGTAAAGTCGGTGTAAACGGTCAAACACGTCCAGCTGGAGATTAATCCTGGTTCAGTCTGGTGTTTGGCCAGCAGTATTGTATTCCTCTGCTTGACCTCATCTGTCTCACTGTGTCTTTGTTTAAGAACATAACTTTGTCTAAAAATAAATCATGTCAAGGGTTTTATATCAGTCTCTGTGTTTCTCACTGAGATCTTTTGTTTTTGTTTGTGCAGGTTAGGACTTCAGGGTGACATCGCCGATCCCAGGACCAAGAGCTTCCTCTACATCCTTGATCTTCTGCCAAGGTCTTTAATCTCCACATTTTTTTTATCAGTCAGCCTGAATGAAAAGTGACTTTCATAGTGAAGTTGCAGTTTTCTAACCACAGAAGCTGCTTTATATGTCACCAACATGTTAACAAGCTATGGAAAAGCCAAAGATGGTTTTCTTTCATAGAGCGCAGGTTTAATCTGTTCCAGGGCCTCATTTATAGCCAGTGTGAAGTCTTACCTGACAGCTGTGTGCGAAGGAATCCTGTTGTGATAATATTTACGATTATTGGAATCTTAATTTTTTTTATCTGATAGTCGATACATTAATTTAATCTTAAAAAAGTGCTGCTTTGGCTGTGATGCCACCTCGCTCTGACTGTAGTCTCACTCAGTGTCCCGCCCACAGCTTATCTGAGTAGTAGCCTATCAACACTGCAGGCTGCTGTGTCACAGACGCGTCGCACACTGGAGTTTATCCGCTGAGGGGGCGGCGCTGTGTTTTGAATGTAAGGCAACAGATTTAACTTTTTTTATCTGTCAATCCACACATCCCTCTTTTATACACACGCACCACACACATGCATTCAACAAGGGGGACAGGGCAGGCTCAGCCATAGTACAGCGCCCCTGAAGCAGTTTAAAGGGTTGTTGCCTTGCTTAAGGGAACCTCAGCAGTGCTCAGGAGGTGACCTGGCACCTCCTCAGCTGCCAGTCCACCCTCCATATGCGATCATTCACGATAATACTGGTATAATATTTAATACGACATGAAAAACTAATACTGTGATACTCACAGTATTTTTACTTGTTGACCTATTGACGTCATACTGTTACCCACGGCAACAACAAGCATGGCTGAATGTGAAATTATTAGCGACTCCTTGGTGGCTCCAGTAAAAAGAGGAGCAGCTTCAGTAGTGGTGAATAAACTGTGGCGTCCGCTCAGAGGGAACTCATTCAGCGGCTCCTCTGGCAGCAGCGCAGCGTCTCTCCCTCTCCTCTCTGATTCTGTCATAAACCTTTGGTGATGTAAACCTACGTGAATAAACTCCATATATGTGACTGTATCATAACAGCCTGTCACAGGTTACAGCCTGATGATTAGAGATGGTTTATAGATATAGATCCCAGGGGACATTTGTTTACATGGGATTTAGTTGAACTATTAATATTGAGACAGAATCTGAATCTCACTCTGAGTTACTGTTGTTGTTCACAAACTAAAGACATGACACATCATTTTAGTTTTTACTAAAGATTTGAACTACTTGAACCGGCGACCCTCTGGTTCCCAGTCCGTTTATAGATGGTGTGCAGCGGGTGTAGGTGTGAGGTGTAGATTCCACACAGCTTTATAAATGAGGCCTCAGGTGTGTCGTCTTTGTTGTGGGTCAGGGCTGGATATTTTATAAGAAGGGTTTCTTCTCTTGCATGTGACGACGGTGTGGCCAGGCTGTGCAGGCTGCCCCGCTTCATCCTCCTGGAGAATGTGAAAGGCTTTGAGACCTCAGCTGCCAGGTAACCATGGAGACAGCAAGGGTGCATCAAAAGGCCTGCAAGGTCACCATGTCAGTAGGCAGGTGGCTTTGAAACCCTGTAAATGATCTCTTTTGTGTTTCATAAATCATATGAAGGTACTGCAAAGTCCTGTCTTTGCTCCCACTGGTGTTTCAGTTCCATCATTCAGTTCAGCTTTATTTAATTTTATTTATAAAGCCCAATATCACAAATCACAATTTGCCTCAGAGGGCTTTACAGTATACAACATCCCTCTGTCCTTTGGACCCTCTCAGCGGATAAGAAAAAAAAAAACCCAAAAAACCTTGAAGAGGGAAAAAAGGTAGAAACCTCAGGAAGAGCAACTGAGGACGGATCCCTCTTCCAGGACAGACAGACATGCAGTAGATTTTGTGTGCACCACACACCATCCAGGGGTAGCTGCGATACGAGTTAACCTGCGAGATAGTGGAGCACAAAGGCTCTGGAGAAGATGTCGAGTTAGTGACATGCAGTAGAGCCGAGTTAGTTTAGTGATGTGCAGTAATAGGACGTGAATGTTAGTAAATGAAGAAGAACCAACTTTTCAGAAACTAAGGAGAGGGAGAGGAGAGAGGGGGCTCAGTGTCCGTCCGTCCGGTCGTTGAGCACGATATCTCAAATAGACTCAAGAACCATTACGGTCCGCCTGACTAGATTTCCTGCCATTTTGAATTTTTTGAAAAACATGTTTTTGACATTTCCTCATAAACTGGTCCGACTCATGGCACATAAATGGACCTAACTCCACAACCTTTGGGCCAATCATCACAAAACTTGCAGGAAATGTTAAACAATAATGAACCACATGTGTTAATTAATTTTAAAATTGGTCAATGGGGGCGCCACCAGTTCCAAACATGGTTATAATCAATAGACATCACCAAACTGCTTGGACTTTTAAAACGAAGCAATTAAAGCATGTCCACAAAATGTTTCTACAGTCGACCAATAGGAAGCGAAAGTGCTTCCAAAGAAGAGCGTGGCCGAGTAGAGATTTGGACGTTAACGAATGAGCTTCTGTCCGATCTTCATAAAACCTGTTGGTAATCTTTAATGCAGGTGTCATGAACTGTCTTGGTCTTACCCAGCTTCCAAGTTTTAAATGTCCATGCTGGTTTGAACCAGTTGTCGCACACTCTATTATGTGTGTTATTCCTCAACTACGCTTTGAAATATTTCCATTTTCACCCTTGCAAACCAAGGTTATGGTGGTGCACAGGTGTCAGAGTCAATCTGTCCTCATGTTATACTTCTGTTCTCCAGAGAACGTTTGGTGAAAACACTGACGGACTGTGGATACACTTTCCAGGAGATCATGATCTCACCCACCAGTGTAAGAAAGACACACTGTACAGCTCATTTCATGAAATACATCTGCACTAGAAGTTATATTTATATCAGTGTTGTATTCATAAATTCAGGTTGGGATACCAAACTCAAGACTGCGTTATTTCCTGCTTGCCAAGATTTCCACAGAAAACTTCAGCTCAAAGGTGAGGCGTCCTGACAGTAATCCTGGTATCATGAAATGTATCATTAGCTCCTTTTCCACTGCAGGAACTTTTATCATTTACCCTGGATTTTGAAAAACCTTGGTGTGTTTCCACCGAAATTACCCAAGAAAAAACTTTCCCTTGACCCCAAATTTTCCCTGAAAAAAAGTACCTAGTAGGGGGGTGGGAGAATTCTTGAGGGGTGGGGCTGCGTGCTGAAGAACACTGATTGGTGGAACACACACTTGCAGCGTTCCACACTTCCGTGCCAGTGTGGCTGCAAACTTTATTTCATTTCTACAAGCTTCACTTGGTTTGTGTTTTGATCATTTGGAAAAAGGAGCAAAAGAAGAGGAGCTACGAGAAGTGGACGGACGACGAAGTCCAGGCTCTTTTGAGCGTGTTTGCTGAGGAAGAAATTCAGCGGGACTTCGAGTCGACGACTCAAAACAAGCTTCTTCTCAGCGCCACCTATTGGACTGGAGGTGTAGTGCAGTTTCTTTTACCACTCCCCCTGCGTCATCAGCCTGATTAGAACGAATTTTCCAGAACTTTGAGGTGCAGTGGAAATGCAAACCACATAGATTACCGGGAATTCTTTTACCCAGGTAAATAAATTCCTGGAAATGAAAGTTCCTGGAAATGTTGGTGGAAAAGGAGCTATTGAAATCTTTTAGTGCTAGCTGTCAGTGGCAGGCAGATCTGAAACCAGTATTATTTGAACCAGTATGAGGCTTTGAAAATCAAATCAGACTTTGAGTAACGTATCAGTTATGTGTTATGTTGTGATACTCGTCTCATGGTACCAGAGGATTACGGCACCCGGCATAGCAACTCAACACCACTTTATCCTGGTTAAACAATTTTCATAACTTGGATTAACTTTTATGTAAAACCCTTTTGATTCTTTGATGTTGGACCTTTACAGACTAAAGGAATATAATCAAGGAAAGGACACATATTCTTACTTATGACGGTTTCAGAGGAAGAGAGTCAGCACTTGTCTTTTCATCATGCCGGCAAATCTGAATGACTTAATGTCTTGGCTAGTGATGGCCAAATGAAGCCTCATGAAGCATTGTCTTTATTTTCTGAGCCCACTAGATGGCATTTTTTGTTCAACAAAAGGTTGAAAGCACACTTATTGCAATTCTTTGAGCCTCTCTCTTTAAACCATTAGCGCCATCTAGTGGGCTCAGAAAATAAAGAAGATGCTTCATGAGGCTTCATTTGGCCATCACTAGTCTTTGCAACCAGACCAGGCCTCTAATTGAGATAGGCCCTTGTATGTCAAAATGTGTAGCTACACCAGGCTAGTAAAACAGACTGGGCGTTTCATTGGGACTAGGCTTTTAATGGAAGATTTACGGCACGTTAGGACCCTGCAGTACTAGTCATGTGTATATAAGGCTTTTGATGAAGTATGTAATCTTAGATTTTAGATGCCTTTCCACATCCTGCTGAGAGTGATTCCCCTGAGCAGCCCACAGTCTTGAGTCCTCCCCACCCAGGTACCTGCCAGCCAGAAGAGGAACTGCAGGGCGGTCATTTCCTGTATAAACTAGAGACAACGCTGGAGGTCCAGAGGAAGATGAGTCAGAACAACGATCTGTCCGTCAGGCAGATCCAAGACTTCCTGGAACCACAGATGGAGGTAGACATGGAACACTATCTCCTTCCTCCTAAAACACTGCTGCGGTATGCTCTGCTCCTGGACATTGTTCGGCCCACCTGCAGGAGGTCTGTCTGCTTCACCAAAGGGTGGGTACTCTTCATCTAACTGTCACTGGCTCCAGTTGACTCACTGTTATTGCAATTTTGCACAGGAGTAACGTAATGAGTGCAAATTAGAGATCAAAACTCAGCGAGGAGCTGAATTCAGTTAAATTGAACAGACTTCTGGAGGAATAAAGAAAATATATGCCTCCTGGAGGGAAGGGTTCATTTAAGCTTTTCAGCATTGGGCAAAATCACGTCAAATTTAAGTCCTTCTCTTTCACTTTTTCTGTGGCAACTACTGTGAATATATACACGAATCAGCCAAAACACTCAACCACTGACAGATGAAGTGAATAACATTGATCATCTTGTTACACTACAAAGTTCTGCTGGGACACCTTATGTCCTGACATTCATGTGGCTGCCACCTGACACATTCACCCACCCAAACACAGTTGCAGACCAACTATCCACCCTCATGGCAGCTGCACTCCCCCCCAGCAGGACAATGTGCCATGCAACACCGACAAAAACTGTTCAGGAATGACCCAAGGAACGTGACAAAGAGCTCAAGGCATCGACCTGGGCTCCAAATTCCCCAGATCCAAATCTGATGAGCATCTGTGGGACGTGGTGGTACACTACCTCAAAACCCACAGGACTGAAAGGAAACGCCACCAACACTTAAGAGCCGGACACCACAGGGCCCCCCTCAGAGGTCCTGTGTCTAAGCTATGACAGGTCAGAGCCAAGTCCGATTCAAGGAGGCCCCACTGTGGATCAGGGACACCTCTGGGTGGACCAGCATGAATAGTGAATCCCTGAGCAGATTTGGATCTGGGGAACTGATTAATGTTATTCACATCACCTGTCAGTGGTTTTACTTCATTCATTCATTTTCCGTAACTGTTTATCCTTTTCCTGCGTCGTGGGGGATGGGGCCTATCCCAGCTGACACTAGACAAGAGGCGGGGGTCGCCAGACTATCACAGGGCTGACACATAGAGACAGACAACCATTCACACTCACATTCACACCTACGGACAATTTAGAGTCACCAATTAACCTGCATGTCTTTGGACTGTGGGAGGAAGCTGGAGCACCTGGAGGAAACCCACGCTGACACGGGGAGAACATGGAAACTCTGCACAGGGTTCAAACCCCCCACCCTGAGTTTGAACCAGGAACCCTATTGCTGTGAGGCGTTATTGCTAACCACTGCACCACCATGCCAAAGTCAAACTTAAATATATGGAATATGGAATACATGAAAAGTTGAAAATATCGAATGAAACTTAAAGTCAGAATATATTGAATCAAAGTTTGAATATATTGAATTAGACTTGTGTTTTCAATGTGATTAATCCCTCGCTGCACATATTAAATTCTCAAATGTAGATTCTTAAGATTTAAGACATATTAATAGTAAAAATGCATTCATTATTTTATTTACATAGTTAGAAAAACTCAGAGGTTCACAACCAAGTGGCTCAGGAACTTTGCCCTTTTCATAAAATACTTGATGATGTCATTTTTTTGACATTTTTGACACTACAGTGAGCATACACCTATTTTTAGATGGAGTATTAGTGATACCAAGAGTGAGAGTGGGTTGTTTGATACACTTGTTGATAGTGTTTGTCACCCCTGCTGTTCCTTTGTCTGGTTGGGTGATCACTCTTTAAACAGTCACGCAGTAATGCTGTTTTTTGATTGTATTTATGTGTTGTTTCCATAGCTACGGGCGGTATATGGAGGGAACTGGCTCAGTGCTGCAGTGCTGCATGAAAACAGAGGTAAGGTTTGATTTCACGACGGGCATTAACGAGACCAAACAGTCAAGGACAATGATGAAGTGAATGTCTTAATTCTGATCAGACACGTTCCCTTTTATGCCGAATATCCGGCTCAGTCACGGCTCAGCGTGGTTTCCATATCAACTGGTAACATGTCAGTAGTGGAGTGCTCCTCATCAACCACGTTTAGAATATAGCTTGAAGTTTTTCTGACGTTTCGTGTTTCAGAAGTCAAAGCATGTTAAACAGGTCGCCTCCCTGCTTCTCTCTCATTAACCAAAAACTAATGCAGACAATGACATTCATTGTTAATCTACATATTGAGTCAATTGCCAGCAAGTATTGGTATTTATGTACATTCACAAGTGAACTTCGCACATCAGAGATGCAAGCTGCTCTGCGAAGACCCAGCATGATAGAGGAGCAGTAAAAGAGCTGCGTGTGAGATGCTCCAGATACGGTGGACACACCAGAGGTCTCATTTATAAAACAATGCGTAGGATCCATACTAAAAGTGTATGTATGGACAAAATCCAAAAATATTTAACAATTTCTCTTCCACCTTACCATCTGCATCGCCTGTTTCCTGTCTCCAAAATGTTGGTAAGCACGGGTTAAAGTTTCTTCCATCAAGTCTTATAGATCACAACTTTCGCCTGGGAAGTGGCGCACGCCTCTTTCAGGCCTCATTTTGTGCATACGCAGTGTTTATAAATGAGATGCCAGGTCCCCAGGAACACGGCTCAGCCCTGCTTTCAGTTTTTCCCAGTGGCCACTCGCGGTATTGCACCAACAAATCCTTTACAGCTCAAAAAGCATCATTGAGATGTCCTCGACACCTCGAATTTTTGACCCATTGAGGTTTTATGTTTCTTAAAACTTTACTCGAAAAATAAAAAGAAAATACTTAAGCACAGTAGCTGAGTAAACGTACTTAGTTACACTCCACCACCGGCGAGTATCATCAATGTCATTTTTACCTCACTGTTTATTTGAACTGGCATCTGTGTGTTTATTGGGAAAGAGTTTATGTTAGCTCTAGCTGTGTGTTCATCACAAGTTTGGTCTTAAATATCATTTAAAGTGGTTTTGCTCTGTGTGCTGTGCAGATGGAGACTGTGTTTAAAGGTCTGGACCAGTGCTCTGAAGATGAGAAACTACAGCGGCTGTCGAAACTGAAGCTCCGTTATTTTACTCCCAGAGAAGTTGCCAACCTCATGGGCTTCCCTCAAAGCTTCTGTAAGTCCAGAATCTGTCAGCTCTTAAGACTTAATCAAGGTCTGTCTCCTAGAGGCTCTCTTTTCACTAAAGCCCCGTTTCCACCAAGCAGTTCAGTTCAGTTCAGTTCACTTTTTTTCCATTTCCTCTGTGAAAAGTTGTGGATGGTACCAATAGCAGCGTTCCTTAGAGTCCCCATGTTTGGTCCCCCCTCTGTTGGGGTACCTAGCACACAGATCTGGTACTAAAAGGTGGAGCTGTGAGCACTGAAGGGTTACTGCTGGATCCAAAGGGACTGTACTGAAAGGGTTTGGTGGAGACGGGGCTTCAGTGCATCTTTTTTGTTTCTCTCAACTGAGTCGTTCAAATGCTTGCAGCCACTCATGCTGAGGCATCCCTGCTGTCAGACCTTATAAAATCAATGTACAATAAATATGTTTGAACTTGTGTTTGATGAGATGTGATATTGAGCTTTTTGCATATTATTGGATGGAATACATACCCAAGAGTTCATTTCTTTGTAACTGAATGTGTTTGCAGCCTTTCCGGAGCACGTCACCACCAAGCAGCAGTACAAAGTTCTAGGAAACAGCCTGAATGTGGTGGTGGTGGCCAAACTCCTACAGCTGCTCGTCTCCTAGCAACAGGGACGCCCTGAAGGAGGGTACCATCCTGTTTGTCATCGTGGATGACATCACAGAGTGCTCTTGTCCCAGTGCACATGTACATAGTCTGCTCAGTGTTGCGGATGTTAACTCAAATGTTGGCCAAACGCTGGAACACTGTAAGTTACATGTTTCTTACATGTCACTTCAACATGGCTGGACATGTTTGTTTTTTATAATTATAGATTTTTTAATAATTAAAATAAAAACCTAAAAACTAACCTGTGATGCTAATTGTTTTCTTTAGTTTGCAATTCCTGGATTATTCTTATACAGCACTATCTATCACTGTTTATCTATTGAGCACTATCTAAGACTGTGATGTTACTCCTGCTGACATGTTGAGGCGACACCCACACTGGAACAATATTGTAGGTATCGAATTCTTACATTTCCATTCATGTATCCATTTATTAATTCTGCATCTTGCGTTTACATTTTTATACCTCTTCAGTGGTAGTGGCCATGGCAGGAAGCAGTATGTTTTCAGGTTGTTCATCCGTCCCATACCCTTGAACACGATATCTCAAGGACTCCTTAAAGGTATTTATCAAATTTGGCACAAACATTTATTTGGACTCATCTAAGTCATCTGATTGAGACGGTCAAAGGTCAATGTCAGTGTTACCCTGTACCCATCTTTCTCTCGTGAACCTGATATCTTGAGAACACCTTGAGGAAATGTTTTGAGATATGACTCAACGATGAATTAATCAGATTTTAGTGGTTAAAGGTCACTGTGACCTTGTGTCCATCTCATTCTCATGGGGACGATATCTCAAGAACACTGTGAGAAAAATTTTGCACAAACGTTCAATTGGACCTGACAATGAACTGATTAGAATTTGGTGGTCAAAGGTCAAGGTCACTGTGACCTCACAAAACGTGTTTTGGCCAAAACTCAGGACTTCATATGTTAATTATGACAAAATGTTACCAAATGTCTAACAGGATTAAAGGATTAAGTGATGACACCCATCCAAAAGGTCAAAGGTCAACTCCACTGTGACATCATCATGGTCTGTAAAAACAGTTGTATAGATCTTCCATGTGTGAAGCATCCAAGATGGCGCCCACGGTTTAAAGAGAGAGGCTCAAAGAATGGCAATTCAGTGTGCTTTCAACCTTTTGTTGAACAAAAAGCGCCATCTAGTGGGCTCAGAAAATAAAGGCAATGCTTCATGAGGCTTCATTTGGCCATCACTAGTTTGTGGTAAACCTTGCTTAGTGCTGCTGCCTTTCAGAACAGGTGATATATACTGAGATCATGTGACACTCAAGACAGCATTCAGGTGAACTTTATTTCAATAATTATGTGACTTCTGAAGCTGTTTGGTTGCACCAGGTGTTATTTAGGGGCTTAATAGCAAAGGGGGTAAATACATGTGCATGTACCACTTTTCAGTTTTTTATTTATTAGAAATTTTTAAAACAATTTTTTTTCCAATTTCACTCTATCAATTTTTTGTAGGCCCAATCCAAGTAAAAAATCATTAAAATTACAGCTTGTAATGCACACAAAATAGGACAAATGCCAATGGGGTTGTATACATGTGCTTTATTAAAGTGATTGAACAACGATGCAGTTTACACATCAAGTTAAGCCCTGAGGAGATCAAACAACACTTCTGATATGAAAGGCAAAATCAGTGAGCCAAGTCTTAAACAAAGTGAAACATTGTCCACCACCAACATTTAATGCTAATAATAATAATGCATTTTATTTATAGGCACCTTTCAAAGCACTCAAGGACACCTTACACACGGTTTAAAAAAGCAGGTGTGTGTCCATAGATCATAGAGTCAAACAATTCAGTAATATACAATAAAAGATAATAAAATGACTACACAAAAAATTTGGAATTGTAATCATCATCAGTGCAAGTCTCAATGTGAAATCAGACCCAATATGCCAGCTTGAAAAGGTGTGTTTTCAGACAGGATTTAAAAGTGGAAAGGGAGTTATTATTGCGAATGTGGAAATGTGGGAGAGGTCTCCAGGGACAGGGTCGAAACGTCTGAAGGCTCTAGAGCCCATGGTAGCCGAGCAGGCAGATGGAGATGTGAGTTGGAGTGCAGAGGAGGATCTCAGAGTACGGGAGGGTGTGTCGATACGAAGGAGTTCAGACAGGTAGGAAGCAGCTTGGTTATGACAGGCCTTAAAGGTGAGAGGCAGAGTCTTAAAATCGATGTGATATTTAACAGGAAGTCAGCCACGTTGGAGTGATATGATCTATGGAGGGGGTTCTGGTAATGACACAGGCGGCTGAATTCTGGACCAACTGGAGTTTCTGAAGACACTTGAGAGGGAGACCAAAGAGGACAGAATTGCAATGATCAATATAGTATGTAACCTAAGAGTGAATAGCAGCACTCTGAGACAGAGTAACATTACTGATGCGGGCCTTAAAGGACAATGTACTGTCCAGGATAACACCTAGACTCTTAACCTGAGGGGATGGATGGAATTTTGTTTTGTTGTTTTTGTATTTGTCTCACAGAACATATTATTGGTCATCAATTTAATATTAATTCAAATTTATGATTTGAACAGAGTGAGCGCGGCCATAGAGACAAGGTTTAAACCAGTCTAGAGTGGTGCCAGTGATACCAATGGTCTCTAGAAGGATGTCATGTAAAATGGTATCAAAGGCTGCACTGCACGTGATTAGTTAAAAGCCCAGAGTCAGCTGCCATTAAGAGATCATTTACGATTTTTTACCAAGGCTGGCTCAGTACTGACAGTTAAACCACATGATTGGAAGCTGTCTCCTGAAGAGAACACAGAGACACTGAGGAGCCACATGACCAGAATCCAAACCCAGGATAAAGAGGTTCAGTGAATGTGGTGTTGAAGGTGTGGAGGTGGAGCCGTGTGTCAGAGGAGACTCCGTAGAAGGACAGAGTGCCAGCAGGATAGTCCACATACACTGCTACTCTACCAGAGGAGGAGGAGGATGAGGAAGAAGAGGTGAAGGTAGGGAAAGAGAGGACTGTTTCTCTGTTATTGTGAAGGACAGAGTAAGGGCCACCATCAGAGCATTTCAGACTCCAGGACTGATGATCCCCTCCAAACACACAGTCATCCCTGTCTTCTCCCCTTTCAATTCCTCTATATGTCACTGATATGTAAACCCCACTTTCCCACTCGACCTCCCAGTAACAGCGACCAGTCAGATCATTTTTACACAGCAGCTGAACCCAGTGGTCAAATCTCTCTGGATGCTCAGGATATTGCTGCTCCTCTGCCACATATGTCACCTTCTTGTCGTCTTCAGACAGTTTGAGGTTTCTGTGTGCTGTGTTTGTGTCCAGTGTGAGTCCACAGGCATCTGATGGAGAGAAAAATACACAACACAGCAACAGTTTATCACCCGACACATCTGAAGGGTTTATTATTGGTTTGTGCGCTGATGTTGTTTATTTCTGTAAAGTTTAAAGATGGTACATTATCAGTACTGTCGATGAATAAATACCACAATTATCAACTTTGTATTTAAAGAGAACTGACTGTGTGCTGTTTTATTATCATCAGTCAGAATGAATCCACACTTACACTTCTGCAGACCAGGTTTTAACCACTTCTCTCCACCATGCTCCACCCTGGAGGAGGAAACACAGTCAGGATGACTTTCTATCCAACATGAGTCTTAACTGCTGTTCAACATGAAGCAGTGTTCTTCAGTCTGTCAGTGTGACAGAGAAACATGCTGAAACTCATTTGTATCAAATGTCTCAAGGATTCTTTCATTGGCATCTGACAGAAAAAGATGTGAAGATGAGGAGGAAGAAGAAGAAAATGTGATGTAGAAGCAAAAAAAAAGAGCCCGGTTACCACTTATCTGCTCTGTATTTGCCACCCACAACTGCATGTGGCAGTTATTAGAAATCATTGCTATGCTGACAATACGCAATTATATCTATCAATCAAGCCAGAAGAAACACACCAGTTAAATACACTTCAAACATGTCTGAAGGACATAAAAACCTGGGTGAGCTTAAATTTTCCTTAAGTTAAGTCAGACAAAACTGAAGTTATTGTTCTTGGCCCCAAACACGTCAGAAACTCTCTATCCGAAGATGTAGTTTCTCTGCATGGCATTGCCCTGGCCTCAAGTACAACTGCAAGTAACTCCAGAGTAATATTTGATCGAGATTTCCCCTTTAACTCAAATATAAAACAAACTTAAAGGACTGCATCCTTTCACCTGCGTAATATCATAAACATCAGGCATATTCTGTTTGTAAAGGATGCATGCCATGCTGCAAGCAGGGTTAAAATGAGAATGATTCTACACCCAAGTTTTTGATGTTTCTAATCAACGTTTCCATTTGATTCGTCCTCTGGGGATTAGGAGAAGTAAAACATCCTTAATGAAGACGGACCAGAGTGGAAGGACATGAAATTAAAGAAATTAGAAACTCTGCAGTGTGCAAGCTTTCATTGTCTGTCCACACCTTAGAGTGTCCAGTCTCCAGTGTGGATTCTCCAATCCAGCAGAGAGCAGCTTGACTCCTGAGTCTCCTGGATGATTGTAGCTCAGGTCCAGCTCTCTCAGATGGGAGGGGTTGGAGCTCAGAGCTGAGGCCAGAGAAGCACAGCCTTCCTCTGTGATGAGGCAACCTGACAGACTGGAGTTAGGAAAACATTGTAAAAATCAGTGTTTTTAAAAGTCGTGTTGGCAGGAAAATCCCACAATCCCATCATCATTATTATCATTATTATCATTATTAACAAATGCATGACCACAGACCTGAGGATTTCAAGTTTACAGTGTGGAATTTTCAGTCCAGCAGACAACCGCTTCACTCCTGAATCCCGCAGGTCATTGTTACTCAGGTCCAGGTTTCTCAGACAAGAGGACGTGAAGCTGAAAACTGAGAACAGAGCTTCACAGCTTCTATCTGAGAGATTACAACAGGCCATTCTGTGAAAGGATAAGCAAGTGAACACAAACAAAATGTTTAATTTCTTATGTATGAAATTAAGCATATTTAAAATTGTTCATATGTCCACTTACAGAGCTTTGTTGGAGGCTTTGACCACTGGCAGCAGCCTCACAAGAGCCTCCTCTGAAGCAGAATATTTCTTCAGGTCAAACACATCCAGATCTTCTTCTGATGACAGTAAGATGAAGACCAGAGCTGACCACTGAGCAGGAGACAGGTTATCTGTGGAGAGACTACCTGATCTCAGGGACTGTTGGATCTCCTCCACTAGAGAATGGTCATTCAGTTCATTCAGACAGTGGAACAGATTGATGCTTCTCTCAGCAGACAGATTCTCGCCGATCTTTTCCTTGATATAGTTGATGGTTTCCTGATTGGTCTGAGAGCTACTTCCTGTCTGTTTCAGCAGGTCGCATAGGAGATTCTGATTGGTCTTCAGTGAAAGACCCAGGAGGAAGCGCAGGAACAAGTCCAGGTGTCCATTTGAACTCTGTAAGGCCTTGTCCACAGCACTCTGGTGGAGATGTGTTAGTGTAGAGCACGACATTTCTTCTGCCATCAGATTGACTCCAGAGTTGATGAAGGTCAGATGGACATGAAGAGCAGCCAGAAACTCCTGAATAGTCAGATGGATGAAGCAGAACACCTTGTCCTGGTACAGTCCTCTCTCCTCTTTAAAGATCTGTGTGAACACTCCTGAGTGCACTGAGGCTGCTCTGATATCGATGCCACACTCTGTCAGGTCTGATTCATAGAAGATCAGGTTGCCTTTCTGCAGCTGCTCAAAAGCCAGTTTTCCCAGAGACTCAATCATCTTCCTATTCTCTGGACACCAGTGATGATCTGTTTCAGATTTTCCATGATACTTGATGTTCTTCAGTTTGGTCTGAACCACCAGAAAGTAGATGTACATCTCAGTCAGGGTCTTGCGCAGCTCTCCTCCCCCTCTAGTGTTCATCCTATCCTGCAGAACTGTAGCAGTGATCCAGCAGAAGACTGGGATGTGGCACATGATGTGGAGGCTTCGTGATGTCTTGATGTGGGAGATGATTCTGCTGGCCTGCACCTTTGAATCCCCAAATCTGTTCCTGAAGTACTCCTCCTTCTGTGGGTCAGGGAACCCTCTGATCTCTGACACCATGTCAACACACCTAGAAGGGATCTGATTGGCTGCCGCAGGTCGTGTGGTTATCCAGAGGCGAGCAGAGGGAAGCAGTTTACCCTCAATGAGGTTTGTCAGCAGCACATCCACTGAGGTGGACTCTGTAACATCAGTCAGGATCTCATTGTTGTGGAAGTCCAGAGGAAGTCGACACTCATCCAGACCGTCAAAGATGAACACAACCTGGAACTCTTCAAACCTGCAGATTCCTGCTTGTTTGGTTTCAGTAAAGAAGAGATGAACAAGTTCCACCAAGCTGTACTTTTTCTCTTTCAGCACATTCAGCTCTCTGAAAGTGAATGGAAATGTGAACTGTATGTCCTGGTTGGCTTTGTCTTCAGCCCAGTCCAGAGTCAACTTCTGTGTTAAGACTGTTTTCCCAATGCCAGCCACTCCCATGGTCATCACTGTTCTGATTGGTTCCTCTCTTCCAGGTGAGACTTTTAAGATATCTTCACATTTGATTGTTTTTTCTGGTCTGTCTGGTTTCCTGGATGCTGTTTCAATCTGTCTGACCTCATGTTCATCGTTGACCCCTGCAGTCCCTCCCTCTGTGATGAAGAGCTCTGTGTAGATCTGATTCAGAAGGGTTGGGTTTCCTGCTTTAGCGATCCCCTCAAACACACACTGGAACTTCTTTTTGAAATTGGATTTCAGTTTTCGCTGGCACTCAGCAAGAATCTCTGAATGAATGAAACAAATATGAAATTAATGAGAGGTGAATGTCAGTTATTGAGTGTATACATTTCTGTTTTCATGAAATCTTTTCAGCGCAAGTGACAACTGGATCCTGAATAATATTCTAAATATTGTCAAATTACTTTGTATCCCTCAACAACAACAACTGACATGTTGTGTGTCCAAGACGTCTTTCTACAAACTCTGTGGTGCCCAAAGAAACCAGGAGGTGTATGACTTAATTACAGAGGAAGATAATATTGCCAAGCAGTATCTTACAGTAACACCAGTGTGTGCAAACTTCAACCAGAAATTGAAGAAAATTCACTGTTGGATGGGTTTTTTTGGTAACTTCTTGCAACACAAATATGTCTCTGTCTTTGTAGATAAGAGGGAGATATTAGCCACAAAGCTAATGCTTGCCAGTGTTTGTTGAAGTCCTTACAACATACACATTTGACCTTTGTTACATCTATGTTTTTAAGTAATGATTATGACTTACCTGCAGGTTCCAATAAGTTCTCCGCTAGCTCATTCTGACCCATCTTCACTAAGACCTTTTTGGCCACTTTAATAGTGTTTTTACTGTAGGTCTGCACCATCTGATCCACTGTGTCCACCCTGTCTGCGTTCTCTAGTTGACACTTTGGGATCACTGGGAACCCTTCTAGGACCTTCTGCTGCAGGTACCACTTGAATTTTTTAAACTCTGCATCTCCCAATTTCTCCAAAGGTTCCAAGAGGGCTTCTTTAGTTGTCGCCATCTGCCCTCTCTGTCAAGACACAAATGATACACTGTTTTAAGATACTACAGTTTGTAATATTTCATATCATTTAATGAAAGCGCAGAATAATAATCAGTCCGAAACAATGTATGCTGCACATATTCACTGACAATCAGCCAGTGAAAGGAGTTAGAATTAGACATTTTGAAAGTCCTGTTTGATTGTGTGATCTACATATGAGGATTGTGTTTTCTGAGATGTAACAGAGCAATGATACAATAGCTGTGGATTATTTCCAGTCTCCTACATGCATTTTACAGGATATTACAACAAACAGGGCTCCACCAGTGAAACCAGGAGTGTGTCAGTGTTAAAATCTTTCTATTTCCGACTTCCCCACAGTGCAGACGCTTTGGTGCTTGCTCTCACCTTAGCTTGCATCTTTTTGCTGATATTTTCATTTTTCATCTGTCAGAAAGTATGAGCAGTAGCTCCTGGATACTTACAAATCACTGGGATTTTTTTTTTTTTTTTTGTATAAATAGTGGGCTTTTGTCATATTTCAATGTTTTTATGACCTCCTACGTGAGCGTGGCCTAACAGCTGCACTAGCCTCTACTGCAGTGACCAAAGATGTGCTACATAGCTAAAACTAAATAGCAGCAAGATGCCCCCCTTCTCCACGGACAACTACCACAAACCTCTTCAGAGATTTGCAGTGCTGAAATCCAAAATTCACCAGTTAGAAGTGGACGTAGAAGTGAGTGGACTATGTGGAAATAACATGCTAACGCACTGCTAATTACCACCAACAAGACTACCAAGAAACCGGAGAGCTGTGTACCGGGTAATATATGTCTACAAGTGGTACTCCTCCCTAGAACTCTCTTGGTGCAAAGCCTAAGAGTGAATCATGTCCCTGGGAAATGGGAGAACGAGTAACAGACAGAGCCCAGCGCTCTGAGATTTGTGATGCGAACAAAAGGAAGACATAACATGGGGCGGCAGACACCTTGAAGGAGAACTACCTCAACCCCTGCCTAAGGAGAGCTTACATCATATGATACATCAGAGCCAAGAGGAGTTTCCACGCCCCGTCCACCTCCCTCACCTCCCTCGCCAGCGAGGATGCACCTCCTTCACCCCCACAAACACACCATCCTGGTCAACCTCCTCTCCGGTCACCCTTTCTCCCTCCTCACTCACCTTTTGGAGTTTACTGACCAGATAAAGGAGCTGGTCAGTGCTGGAACCTGGAATTTGTCCCTGTTCTACTCCCATTTTCCCTTCCTGAAATCCCCCTCAGCATCCAGCTCCACCAGTTTTAAATCAGTTATCTCAGTGAATACGCTAACCACCTCCCCTCCCTCCTCTACAGCCTTATCCTCTGTCTTCTCAGCCTGACAGGGCTGCCTGTGAACAAAATGCTCTCACTAGTGATGGCCAAATGAAGCCTCATGAAGCATTGTCTTTATTTTCTGAGCCCACTAGATGGCGCTCATGGTTTAAAGAGAGAGATTTTTAATGGCAATTCAGTGTGCTTTCAACCTTTGTTGAGCAAAAAGCGCCATCTAGTGGGCTCAGTAAATAAAGACAGTGCTTCATGAGGCTTCATTTGGCCATCACTAGTAGTAATGACTTTGACTGTGTAGCTATTGTTGGTGATTTTAACTTTCATGTTGATGATCATAAGGACTAAAGATCTGTGTTGTGTTCTTGATAACTATAAACTGACTAAGCATGTGATGGAGCCCACACATAATAAGGGGCACACTCTGGACTTAATTATCTCCAAGGGCCTGAACATTTATAAGGTTGTGGTGACTGATGTTGCTGTCTCAGATCATTCCGGTGTTTTCTTTGAAAGCACTTTCTCTGTGCACACAAAGGTTCAAACAGAGGTATTCAAAAAACACTATCACTGAAAATACCCGTAAAACTTTTTCTTCAGGTTGTAGATACTTTAAATTCTAAAATCACAAATGCTATTGATGCCATTGCACCTGCTAAGGTCAAGGTGGTTGCTGGCAAGAGGAGATCTCCATGGAGAAATGCCATGCTGGTCAGAACAGAAAAACAGAATGTCATAAAGCTGAACGCAGGTGACATAAAACAAATCTCCAGGTTCATTATGACATCTACAAAGGGAGACTTTGCATTTACAATGTAGAACTGAAAAATGCAAGATGATGCTTTTTCTGTTATATCATTGTGTGACGACCCCTCCCTCTTTGGTGGTTGTCCCTGCGGTGTCTTTTTTCCTGCTCCTCTGCAGGAGGCAGGCTGGTGTGCGGAGGTGTGGCTGGAGGATGAGCCACACCTGAATCCAGTTTCCTGATTAAGCCACTGAGTCTATATAGAGGGCTGCATGTGTCAGGTCCAGTCTCTCTCTGCTCCTGGCTAACAGGGTTTTTGGGTTGTTTTGTTATGTTAGTTTGATTTGCTTTCCCTCACACTCACCTACACCACACATTCACACCACCCAGGCACTGCCTACATCACTGAGAAGACTCATTTACACTTTTCACCTTATTTTCAGTGATGATTAAAATTGGTTGAATACATTTATTTTACTTTAACCAGAATTACTTGTGTGGTCTCCCCTGTTTGTCTGAACTTGGAGCCGGTTCATGACAATTGCCAAAAACAATAATAATGCACCTCTCTTGTTTGCTACTGTCAACAGGCCAACAAATCCTCCTGCATCAGTTGCCACCTTCCATCCATCAGGGCATGCAATGAATTTGCCTCCTTCACTGACAAAATTCAGAAAATTAGACATTAGCAGTCAGTGCCTCTTTATCAGGTACAGAATGTGTGTTTTCCCTGTGTCCACCTAAAACCAGTTTAAATACCATCACACAATTTCATCCAGTCAACCAAAAAACAAAAACCCTTAAGGACATGATGCAGCATCTCTGAAACTCTCCTCCTGCTGTCTTGATTTCGTGTCAACAAGGCTTTTTCGAAAATGTTTCACACTGAATGGCCTCAGCACTTCTACATATATTCCACATATCTGGAACAAACTCAGTTTTTTTTAATCAAGAATGAAGATTTTATTCATTCAAGTTTTTATTTATTTCTTACAATGCAGTAGGACTTTGATTGTTCTATTTTATACCGATCTTAGTATATTTTACCTTTCTATTTCTATTCTCTTGTTCTGTCCCTTTATAATGTGCATCTTGTCCACTTTGTTTTGATGCTTTGCAGTGTTGCTGAAATGTGCTGTATAAATAAACTTTGCCTTTCTGTTTTTAACAATTGTGAATGTTAACAGTTAGAAATAAATCTCATTCATGTTGATACAAGTTCTTCAACCAGTTGAGATTCTGTTTATGTTTTACCGGTCCTGGCTAACTTAAGCCCCGTTTCCACCAAACCCTTTCAGTACAGTCCCTTTGGAACCAACAGTAACCCTTCAGACATGGTACCTAGACCCTGGGTCTGTTCAGACAGTCCTCTTAAATGTGGGCGGGGTTGTTGTCACTCACTGCTCCGTCCAGCACTGGCTGTATTTCCTCATCAGCGGTGACACAGATGGAAGTCTGCACCTGGTTTATGGTCCACAGAACGAGGCTGCACGCCCACATTTTCAGAACAAAATCCAACAGGCTGCAGTGAGAGTCTCTCTCCATGGGATATTTCAAAATAGCAGCTTTGTGCATTTAGTCCTTCTCAGGCAAGCTCAGGGGTTTAGTGTTGCTGTAGCCCACAGGAAGTGAGGATTAGAATATATGACCTTCACATAATCCGCTCCAAATCAATCTATATTTTTAAAGTCAGCACTAAAAGTGTCTGTCATATAAAAACTAAAGTGATGCTCAAAGTTGTCACAGGTAAATTTAAGGTGTGCTGATGGATTCACGTCATCAACTCATGCATTGAGTAACATTACAAGTTAACGTTCCACCTTAAAAGTTGCCGGCAGTCGGCCCAGTGAATGAAGTGATTTTTTTCTCTTTCATTTTATAGTTGTAGTGAGCGTCCTCTACTGACCAATCAGACTGCAGTGTTCACAGCTCCACCTTTTAGTACCAGATCTGTGTGCTAGGTACCCCAACAGAGGGGGGACCAAACATCCACAACTTTTCACTGTGGGAACAGAGAAAAAAAAAACATACTGAACTGAAGCGTACTGCTCAGTGGAAACGGGGCTGACCTGCTGTACTATAGTTCTGCTATTACACTTATTCCACTACAGCTGTAACCAACTAACAGAGGCAGGAATAAGTCACACATGTGCAAGGCATAACCAAGTCTCAAGCAAGTCCCAAGTCACTGTGGTGAAAATCAAGCAAGTCGAGTCAAGTCATTGCTCAGGTCAAGCAGGTCAGAGTAACCGAGTATTTTTATAGGCTGGTATTAGTTACTTTTACCAGAGTAAAGGACTGAAATCCTCCCTGTGCTGCTCTGAGCCCTCTGGTCAGGGTGAAGACACAGTAACACTGGGGGAACCATCTCATGGCGCACAGACACACACACTGACAGACAGTGACCTTACGTTGGGACAGCAGGCAGGAACAGTCGTTACACTGTGGCTGTATCAAACCCTCGGACAGATAAGAGCAGAGCCTGAGCACAGAGAGCTAGACTGTCACTGTGGTGACTGTGTGTGTGTGTGTGTGTGTGTGTATCGGCCCGGAGCTGACAGTGTGTCGCTGGGTGTAAAACATCTTCAATACTGAAGGAGTTACTGAAAACTTCACCGACATGTATCACACAGAGGAGGTGGTGGCACGCGCTGCAACAAGTGCGTCATCATATTTTAAAAACGAAAGTAACTTCTAAATATCTATAAAATATTAATATTACACTTAAAAAAGTCAAGTCTTCTGTCTCAAGTCAAAATCAAGTCGAGTCTTTCATCAGTTTAGTCAAGCAAGTCTAAAGTCCTCAGATTTGCGACTCCAGTGGGACTCGAGTCAAGTCCTGTGACTCGAGTCACCTCCGCCAACTAAAAGTGAGACATAAAAAAATCATTTTCCTTTAAGTTAGATAGAGGAGTCCAACACTCACCTGGTGACGTCACGTCAGGTCGTCTTATAAACACTTTCCACCGTCATGTGTCGATGAAACACCGAGAGAGAAGCTGTTCATGTCTTCCTCATCTCTTCTTCTTCTTCTTCCTGTGTCTGATCTGAACATGCTATAACAGCCCCGATACCTTCAGAGGTGGAGTCTGGAAAAATACAGACAGAGTGACAGATGCCAACCAATCAGAAGTGTTTTAATTTCTGTATTCCTCTCCCTCACCTGCCTGAGGGGACCTGGCAGCTGACTCCTCTGAAACACCAAATCATAGACACACAACTTCACAATCCCTCATCAGATGGTATAGTTCCATCATCTGTCCACCAGATGGTGCTGACTAACCATCAAGAGGCTGAAGGTCAGCCGTCAAATAAGCACAAAATAAAATGAAGTAAGTAAGTACACAAGAAATGTCATCTAATATCTAAATATGTTTAACATACCATCATCACACTGAGTGACTTGGATCAGACTGAATGTTCCATCAGACTGTCTGAAATACAAAGTCCAGCCAGTATGAGACACTGGATTCTACTGGTTGGACCCCCTCTTTAATTCTTGGTGTCACAGATTCAACAAGGTGCTGGAAACATTCCTCAGAGATTTTGGTCCATATTGACATGATGACATCACACAGTTGATCCATGATGAGAATCTCCCGTTCCACCACATCCCAAAGGTGCTCTATTGGACTGAGATCTGGTGACTGTGGAGGCCATTGGAGTACAGTGAACTCATCGTCATGTTTGAGATGATCTGAGCTTTGTGACATGGTGCGTTATCCTGCAGGAAGTAGCCATCAGAAGATGGGTACACTGTGGTCATAAAGGGATGGACACAGTCAGCAACAATACAAAGTGTGCCAAGAAAATGTATCATCACATGGAACCTTGAAGCAGATGGGTTACTGACTCTGTCTTCACAAGTAAAGCATGCAGTCCCACAACTTTCCACTGGGTGTCATCAGTAGATAACTAATAACAAACCAGGAGACGACCCACTGTACAGGCTTTGTCTTGTGAATCAGTCACAGCATCGGAGTTGAGTTTCCTGTGTTCCCCCCCCCCCAGACACCCCAGAAGATTTTCAAAATTAAGTCATATGGTTGAACCAGTTCAACTGTTTGTTAGCGCAAATAACTAATCAGCCAATCACGTGGCAGCAGCTCATTAACATTCAGTCATGTAGACATGATGAAGACGAGCTGCTGAAGTTCAAATGGAGCATCAGAATGATGAAGAAAGGTGATTGAAGTGACTTTGAACGTGGCATGGTTGTTGGTGCCAGACGGGCTGGTCTGAGTATTTACTGGGATTTTCAGCACAACCATCTCTAGGGTTTACAGAGGATGGTCCCAAAAAGAGACAATATCCAGTGTTGATGCCAGAGGTCAGAGGTCAGAGGAGAATGGCCAGACTGGTTCAAGATGATAGAAAGGCAACAGGAAGTCAAATAAGCACTGGTTCCAACCAAGGTGTGCAGAAGACCATCTCTGAAGCAACAACACGTCCAACCTTGAAGCAGATGGGCTACAGCAGCAGAAGACCACACCAGGTGCCACTCCTGTCAGCTAACAACAGGAAACTGAGGCTACAATTCACACAGGCTCACCAAAACTGGACAATAGAAGATTGGAAAAACCACATTCAGATGGTAGGCTCAGAATTTGGAAGCATGGATCCATCCTGCCTTGTATCAAGGCTTCAGGCTGCTGCTGCTGGTGTCATGGTGTGGGGGAGATTTTCTTAGTACCAACTGAGCATGGTTTAAACTAGTGATGGCCAAATGAAGCCTCATGAAGCATTCTCTTTATTTTCTGAGCCCACTAGATGGCGCTTTTTGTTCAACAAAATGTTGAAAGCACACTGAATTGCCATTCTTTGAGCCTCTCTCTTTAAACCATGAGCGCCATCTAGTGGGCTCAGGAGAGGAAAGTGTACCCTCATTTTTAAAGACATGATCAGTCTACAAAGAAGGTAACAGTTTTTTTTTGTTTTCACATTGGAGCCACAGAGGACCACAGTTGCACATGTGTAGTGACAGAAGGAGCACCCATCCCCCCTTTACACACAAACACACACACATCAATGTGCACTGAGACGGTATGATCTGCCACTAACCTTTATGGCACCACACTAAATCAATTTAAATGTCATTCATCACATCCGAGAAGGAGAGGGAAACACTTCTCGGCCATACTCCTGAACATCATAACACACATCCACTTGACTGCAGTTCAACAAATGCACACACACATATTCTCTGGCCTATGGTGCCGATTAAAGGATACACTCGTACAAGCTGTGTGACCCAGGGAGGGGTGACATTCCCATGGAGCTCCGGTGGCTTTACAGTGTGTGGTCTGTCAGATCAGATCTGTCTCCTGTTCAGGCTGAGAGCTGCACACAGAGCAGCCGGGCGTAAAAGGCCATCACCACACACCATTAATCAATGAGAATTAATGAATGTCATTTACAGTAGCACACATCTGCAGTGACAGGGGAGGGCATCTACCTTCTTATTCTGCCATGGGAGACGGTGGAGCCCAGTGTGTACTGGGCAGGAGGGCAGGTCCATCACAGAGAGCAGGAAGGCTCAAACTTTGTTACGAGCTCTGACCATTTAGTAGGGGTGGAGGAAAAAATCGATACAGCACAGTATCGGGATATTTTTTTGTGGTAATATCGTATTGTCACATGATGCCAAGTATTGTTTTATATAAACCATTAATATTACAAATACAAATGAAACTTAAAGTGGCCTTCTTGAATCATAAAATAAACTGTTTTTTCAGTCCACTACGTACATTATGCTGCAAATAAAATGACTGTAGACAGATGAACAGACTGGAAACTGTATCTCATGAGATAATAGAGATGTTGACAAGGTGATAAAAGGTAATATAGGCAATATATTTTATTGCAATACTCCACATATGGCACCATGTTTAAAATTGCAAGAACATTGTATCGTGACCTAAGTATCGTGATAATATGGTATCGTGGAGCCTCTGGTGATTCCCACCCCTACCATTTACTCTCTGCTTCCATGTCTCTGGACTTTAACAGGAAACTGGAGGTGCCAGCAGAAGCCCAGTGGATCCAGCCAACAAGAAGCAGGCGTAATCAGAGGTGTACACTCGAGTCACGTGACTTGGACTCAACTCCTACTGGAGACACAAATTTGATAACTTTAGACTCGACTTGACAAACTCAAAAAAGACTTGCGACTCAGCTTAGACTTTAACACCAATGACTTGTGACTTCACCTGGACTTGAGCCTTTTGACTTGAGAACACTTGCTACCTTCCCTCAAACACAACGATGTGAAAGTATGTTATTTAAAACGTGTGCCACAAATCCATTCATTTCCCTACGTTTCCTGAATCAACCCATGTCCATCAAGCATCCAATCGAGTTGCAGGAGAGAACCATGAAGAACTTAAGTTATGTTACAGAGCGCCAGCTGGAAAAACTGATCATTTCATTCAGGTACAAAACTCACAAGGTGGTACACAAAAAACAGATCACAGCATGCAAAATATGTGGGTTGAAAATAACAGAAAAAAAGGCAACAACTTCAAACTGTGTGCGACATTTCAAGCTGTACAAAGAACAGTAGCTTAGGTCGAGGCTAGTAATAACATAGCTTGCGTGCTAATGCTAAGCTAACATTAGCTAAACAGTTAAGTAACTTTAAACAAACTTGTTTTAATGAGTAGGAGTTTGAAAAGCATCCATGATTTTTGTAAATTTAATAGGCTATATGATAGGGCTGGGTATCACCACTGATTTCCCGATTCGATTCAATATCGATTCAATTCGATTGGGGATATTTCAGTTAGAATTCCAATTTTTACTTTTGCTTGCTTTTGCAGTTTTTACGATCACCTCAAAAACATATCAAGGATTAAAGGACTCCTCTCTTAGCAGGACCTGGAAAAACTTGTTCATGCATTTATGTTCAGTAAACTCAACTACAGTTGGATATCAGTGTTAATTTTGACAGGTATTTTAGATTGAGTCTTAGTTTTGAGATGAAAATGTTTATTAGTTTTAGTCATTTTTATCCTTCTTAGTGTCAGTAGATGAAAACTCAAAACATTTCAGTCAACTTTTATTTTTCATTTTTGGTTTTATATCTTTAAACTGATCCAGTGAGGTTAATTCATGTGTCATAAATCAGACTCCAGGTGACAGGTTGTATAAACTAATGTGTGTGTGTGACAGGTTTAAGGGCTGACTTACGAGCACACACTCACTGATCATCATCTGAAAAGCTCAACATCTCTCTATTTATGCTCTCAACAAATAACTCATGTGAGACAACTAGGATTTGTCCCCAGGTTCATTGTAAACTCTGACTGATCCATCTGACTGAATTCTTTCTTCCTCTGCAACATGTTAGTCTGGAGGTTTAAACTCGTGTCCTCTCACAGAGTTGCTGATTCAAACTAAACTGATCTGAGTTCAGCCTGTTTACTTCCAGCACAGCTCCACTCACAGATAACTGAGCCTCCTACCTGCCTGTCAAACAGCAGCCAAAAAATCAAGATGCTGACGTTTATCTCACGTTTATCCAGAGCTGTTGTGATGTCAGGTTTCGACAGAATGCACCACATGTGGACTTGCGTGCCGCTTTTTGATCAGCTGATCAGTTTTAAAAATGGCAGGGAGGAGTGTGAAAAGAAGAGCATCACAGTGAGCCGTCAGATGAGGAGCTGCAGACGACAGGCACGCTTCCAACACATCAAGGTAAACAACTGAGCGTGTTGTGAAAGGTCAAATGTGTTTCATTCATCACGGGTGTGACGTGTTTGGTGTGCTGTGATGTGTGTAAGTGTGGCTCAGTGTGAGGAGAGGGACAGTACTGTCACATCTAATGTATCCCTCCACACTGTGATGACTTCACACAGCAGCAACATGCTGGGCCAGTCCCACTATGACAATACATTTCATGACCAGTTCCAGCTTAGCTGACAACATGCTGGATGATGCAGCTTGAGTCAAACAAAAAGGCTCTCACTGTCCAGTACAGTGACCCTGACGACTAAAAGGAATCCTGACAAAACTATTCCTGACACCTCAGTCTCTCGGCTGCTGTCAATGAGACACTGAGTCAACGACTGTAAACGACTCGAAGCTTGGGGAGATCTGTGGGCATGGACCTCTGTCTCTGTAAGGACTGTGTAGTCTCAGAAGAAAAGACGAGATGTGTGTGCTCTATTGTCCACCATGTCTCTGACGTTTTCTTCCCTGTCCCTCCCCCCTGCTCAGCTGTCTCCTACTTTACCTCAAAGCTTAGTTGTCTCAAAACAAAAGTGCTGTTTGGCCCTACTAGTGATGTCAGAGTGGGGTGTGTCCATTGATTGATGGACATACTGATGCTGAGTCTTTATTCATAGATGGGGTTACGCAGAATAACAGTTGGACCTTATCTTGAATAAAAAGCAATATACATAGCTGGACCGTGATCAGCACTAATCTGATTGGCTGAATGTTGATCATATGATTGCACCCTGATCGGCTGGCACAGCCCCATGGCTAAAGACAGCACTCTCTTCCTGTAGCTTCACGTTAGTTCATTTAAAGCTGAGCAAAACACCCTAAACATATTCTAACTATGTCAAAAACATGTCAAAATGTCCACAAGTTAAACAGAAAGTAAAAGTTAAAATACTACTTTAACGTCGGCATGACACGCAGCCAGTTGTCGTTATAGTTTAACGTTGCCTGGTGGCGTCAGGGGGAAACACGGCGGGACAAGGACGAAAGTTAGGCTGTAACAGTCCGAGTGGGGCGGGCGGGAGGGGTTGGTGGATAGGTCCAGCCAACACTGACTTTCATCTGAGAGAGCAGCGTTTGCTGTTAGACTCTAAAGTCAAACCCTGCTCTTTTTTCCTGGACCTAACAACTTCCTTTTCTTGACTAAATCTAACCACGTGTTTGTTGTTGAAGGAAAAAAAAAAGTCAATTTGCTGTGTTGTACCAACGTAGTGCTTTTATTTTGAAAGAGACTGTATGTAAATGTTAAATTTCCTGTGAAAACAAAAGCGTATCTTGAAAGAAGAGAACTTGACACGGGGTCCCAGAATGTCAACAACCAACACACCCAGGGTACATTGCACGTCGTATGTGGACGTGGAAAGTCCATGACCAAAACGTCAATATATGACGAAGTGGGAGTGAGAGTGTGTCGACGAATGGATTCATCTCTGCAGCTTTAGAGCAGAAAGCTATGAAATTTACTGAATATATTGTTGCTCCTAGGAGGTGGAGTCCTCTCCATGTGCAGCACCACACTCAGGGCGAAATGTCATCTTAACAAATCAGATATCTTTTTACACAAAGACTGCACTAGAAGTCCCTTCAAAAAGCCGCCTTTGCATTTCTTCACAGAACCAATCAACAGCGGCTTCATGTCGCTCCAGTGTGTGATTTCAGACAGCATGCTGGCATCGCAGAAGCAAAAGAGGCGCGATGTGCACGACACGTAACACACCAGCGTCTGCCTCTAATGTGACACACATGTGCATCGGCAGTGCTTTATATAAAATATCAATGGTATAACATGCCAGTAACCATCATTGACCATCTTCTGTTACATGGTGGCTGATCTGGTCCTCTGCTTGGAGGGTAAGGAGCTCCTGGGCCTCATTGTTTTCCCAGTTTGCAGACATTTTCAGCCACTGTTCTTCTTTGAGTTAGCTGCTAACAGCTATTAGCTAACTTTAAATCTCCTGCTGGTGGGTCACACTCCCACCACATCTTCAGTAAGTCAAACCTGTGCCACCTATGGTCCCGTCATGCCAGCTCGCCCTTTTTATACAGAAGTCGTTTCGGCGCTGTGACTACCTCTGATGCCACCTTACAGGTGAGACAAATCTGTCCCTCCATTTTGCGATTGTACCTTTGACACAACACAGCGAGGCGGCATAATGGTGTGAAATTCCCGCCTTGAAGAGGCAGTGTAAAAGAGGCTTATGAGGCAGATTCCTGTGAATTCTCATTTACTGAACACATTAATGCCACCAAATGGATACACTTTGTTGATTTTAATGAGCCCCCTTTCCTTCTGAGACCATGATGCTTTGTGGTTTTAATTTTGTGATTTAAATATTTAAAATATTTCCTGCCTCTCTGATCTGCCTCCCATACCACAGTGCACGTGCTTCTGTAGTCTGAGTCTTTGCTGCACGTCAAACACACCTCTGAAGATAATGGAAACGCATAGAAACGTTAGCTTTTTGAAATGTTGCCAGGATTGGGAAGAGTTTCTCCCACAGTTATGAGCACTGAATGTTGGAACGTCACTGTTGTTCATGGAAGACCAGTGAAGCATGCAGAGCCAAATCTCTGAATATTCAGTATGTTCTCTGAATTCCTCCAAGGCACGCTCTGAAAAATGAGGATGTCAAAGCTGGAACCACATGGTTCCCATTGTGTGTGTGTGTGTGTGTGTGTGTGTGTGTGTGCGTGTGTGTTTGTGTAAGCTCCTACTCATACTAGCATATTTTCCATACTTAGTAGATGACCCATTTTTGACAACATGAATGACTGAACAAATAAGTGAGTGTAGGAATGATTGAATGAATAGATGAATAAACGATGGGCTGGGTAAGTGGATGGATGGATGGAGCTGTGTTTTAAATAATTCCTGTGTGATGTGTGATGCTGAATAAGCATTCAAGATTTATTCATGCATCAACTCAAACTGGATAAAGACACCGTGCATTCATTTGCATTGTTTTTGGGGCAACCTACTTTTAAATTAAACATGACTCGAAAATAATTCCACACTAGCGGCCCGTACAGGCTGCATCACACCCAACAATACAGTGGCTGCAAAAGTTTGGGCACCGCTGCTCAAAATTTCATTTACTGTTAGTAGTTAAGTGAGTAGAAGAGGAACTGATTTCAAAAAGGAATGAAGTTAAAGATGAAACATGCTTTTCAACATTTTAGTGTATTATTTTTGTTTTGTACAATGAAAGGAGCACCATGCAAAAGTCTGGGCACCCCAAGACATTTGAGCTCTCAGACAGCTTTTACCAGGGTCTCAGACCTTAATGAGCTTGTTAGGGCTCTGGCTTGTTCACAGTCATCGTTTGGAAAGGACAGGTGATGCACATTTCAACTGACTCCTGAAACCTTGTCCCAACAATCAGCAGCCATGGGCTCCTCTAAACAGCTGCCTAGCACTCTGAAAACTAAAATAACTGATGAAGACTAGAAGAAGATAGCAAAGTGTTTTCAGGGAGCTGTTTCATGTCCTCGGTTCATCATGTCATTAAGAAATGGCAGTTATCAGGAACTGTGGAGGTCAAGTTGAGGTCTGGAAGACCAAGAAAACTTTCTGAGAGAGCTCCTCGTAGGATTGTTAGAAAGGCAAATCATAACTCCTTGACTGCAAAAGACCTGCAGGAAGATTCCTCAGACTCTGGAGTGGTGGTGCACTGTTCTACTGTGCAGACACACCTGGACAAATATGACCTTCATGGAAGAGTCATCAGGAGAAAACCTTTCCTGTGTCCTCACCACTAAATTCAGCCTCAGATGGTTGCAAAGGAACATCTGAACAAGCCTGATGCTTTTTGTGGACTGATGAAGGTAAAATAGAACTTTTTGGACACAGTGAGCATAGCTATGTTTGGAGAAAAAAGGGACACCTGTCCAACTGTTAAACACGGAACTGAAAGACTCTGAGCTGGATACAGAGAGTGTTTAGAAGCTGTGATACTTGCCAAAGGGGGCGCTACTGCACTGACCATGCAGGGTGCCCAAACTGCTTCAGGCCCTTTTCATTTTTTGTTATTTTGATACTGTAAAAGATTGAAATTAAAAAGTAATCTTGCTAAATATTGAAGAAATGTTTCATCTTTAACCTCATGCCTTTTGAAAATCAGTTCATCCTCTACTCTCTCAACTACTCGCATTAAATGAAATTTTGACCAGGGGTGCCCAAACCTTTGCATGACACTTTAAAGTCCATCTCTATAATCAAGCACAGTCAAGAATGTAGCAGAGACCAGTCTTTTTTTGGCCAAGAGAGAGAAGCAGCTCCTATTTCTCAATTAAAAACCCAGTTTCAGCTTCAGCCTTTTCACAGGTAGTTCAATGTGTGGCTTAAAAGAAAGACAAATGTCTAACACAATACACAGGTATTTATAAGATTAAACACACTCAATGCTCTTGTTCTAAGGTGTAACAACAGTACGCAGAATAAGACATGAGCTCCCCTGAAAATGATTTGTGAAATTTTGGGGGTCTCTAAAACGTTAATATGCTTTTTTTGCCATGCGTTCCTATGCCTCTGTGTCGTCATCATACATGGATCATGCATGAACTCAGGCTATTACTGATGTATGATTCATGCATCATGAGGATGACTCATCACTAATTCACTTTAATAAAGATACAGGCACATGCTACATATCCATGTGGCCAACTGATTATTATTTATCAGATGTGCTGACAGAAAGCAAGCAGACCGACGTGCTTACAGCCATGAATGTGTCTGTGCATCATGAGTCACAGTCAGTCCTCTCTTTGAGGCACCTGCAAGTGCCCCCTTTAACCCCCCACCCCCCAAAAGAGCTCATTCAAAAGCCACAGTACAGCTTGCACACTGATAAAAAAACGTGCAAATTCTGCACCTGTGGATGCACAAATAACATGCAGTCTCACACCAGGTTCACACTGGACATGTTTCTGCAGAGGGCAGCCTGCTTGCTTTCAGAACCCATGTTAACCGATTGGGCTGTTCACACTGGACGCAGTGTGGTGTCAAGGGCTGTGTGACAAGTAACAAATCGTGTGAACCCAACATCACCCTCAACACGTCACATTATGTCCCTGGTTTTCCTGCCTTTGTTGGTTTTGGATTATTTAAAGTCAAGAAATATGACATACTATTATTTTCTGTGGCATTGATTTGCTTTTTCAGAATACGTAATCTTATTGGAGTAACAACAGGTTCAGGTTTGATCCAAAACCTCTTAAACACTATTGCCAGGGAAACTGAAAGTAAAAGTCAACCCCAGGTTCACTCTGGTTTCACCTCACTGTATTTCAGTTGTTTTTTTGTTTTTTTGCCACTGTGTCTCCTGCCTGCTGCGCACAGTCTGGTCACTACCTTCTTATAAAGCATCAAACTCACCTGAGTGCTGTGGGGTATACGCCCAGAAACATGTGAAAAGACTGTATATGTACATAGATTCACTCACTGGCCACTTTATTAGGTACACCTGTTCAACTGCTCGTTAACCCAAATAGCTAATCAGCCAATCACGTGGCAGAAACTCAGTGCATTTAGTCATGTAGACATGATCAAGACGAGCTGCTGAAGTTCAAATGGAGCATCAGAATGATGAAGAAAGGTGATTGAAGTGACTTTGAACGTGGCATGGTTGTTGGTGCCAGACGGGCTGGTCTAAGTATTTACTGGGATTTTAGCACAACCATCTCTAGGGTTTACAGAGGATGGTCCCAAAAAGAGACAATATCCAGTGTTGATGCCAGAGGTCAGAGGTCAGAGGAGAATGGCCAGACTGGTTCAAGATGATAGAAAGGCAACAGGAAGTCAAATAAGCACTGGTTCCAACCAAGGTGTGCAGAAGACCATCTCTGAAGCAACAACACGTCCAACCTTGAAGCAGATGGGCTACAGCAGCAGAAGACCACACCAGGTGCCACTCCTGTCAGCTAACAACAGGAAACTGAGGCTACAATTCACACAGGCTCACCAAAACTGGACAATAGAAGATTGGAAAAACCACATTCAGATGGTAGGCTCAGAATTTGGAAGCATGGATCCATCCTGCCTTGTATCAACGCTTCAGGCTGCTGCTGCTGGTGTCATGGTGTGGGGGAGATTTTCTTAGTACCAACTGAGCATGGTTTAAACACCACAGCCTACCTGAGTATTGTTGCTGACCGTGTCCATCCCTTTATGACCACAGTGTACCCATCTTCTGATGGCTACTTCCTGCAGGATAACGCACCATGTCACAAAGCTCAGATCATCTCAAACATGACGATGAGTTCACTGTACTCCAATGGCCTCCACAGTCACCAGATCTCAGTCCAACAGAGCACCTTTGGGATGTGGTGGAATGGGAGATTCTCATCATGGATCAACTGTGTGATGTCATCATGTCAATATGGACCAAAATCTCTGAGGAATGTTTCCATTGCAAGGTGTACCTAATAAAGTGGCCAATGAGTGTAATTTCTTTTTTTTTCCACAAAAAGAGAATCACATGCCTCAAAATATTGGATCTAGAAGCGACTACTTACTTGCTGGATCTATTAATATTATTAATACTTGGTAAAGCATATATTAAACTTTACATCACGTAACATGATTACATTTTTTAAAATCTGATTTTAATGGTTTAGAAATGAAACATTTTAAATGTGAATGGCAGAATTGTCTTTAACTAAGGTAAATGAAAACCTAATAAATGGCAGATACACATGACATCATTTGGTCGTGCTGACTCTCATTGTGACACTCAAAGCAAACAGAACCACATCATCTGCAAAAAGCAAAGACACAATTCTGAGGTTCCCAAACCGGACCCCTTCCTCCCCCTGGCTGCACCTCAAGATCCTGTCTGTGAATATCTCAAACAGGATCGGTGACACGGGGGAATCCTGATGGAGGCCAACACCCACAGTGTTCTTTGACTTTACGCCAAGTATGATGACGCAGCTCTCATTTTGATCATACAGGAACCCGATGGCTCGTCTCAATGACCTGGTACCCTGTAATCCCACAGTACCCTCCTAAAAGACTCCCCAACTGACATCTATTGTATGTAATATGTTGTCTGCAGATAAGTACCCCATACAACCCCACTCCAGAAAACTGGAACTACCCCTTTAAGTTTGAGTTACATGAGACTCCTCTGTTTCAGCCCTCTGTGCTATTAGAAAGGCAGAGATTGTATTTATTCTGCAACAATTATCCCTGTTTGGTCGGAGAAAGCCAGAATCATCACATCACTGAGTGCTTCCAGCTCAACGCACAGAGGTTTTGGTCTTTCATTTTGGAGACAATATACACTGAGACAGGGACCCTGTTTCTATAGCAACCTTGAGGAAGAAAGAAAGAGATGGCTACAAAGGAGGAGAAGTCGGGCTTATTAGAGAATGAAAAGGGAATGAACGAGAGAGAATATTTGTTTCCAGGCTCTCTATCATCTGTCGACTCACACTTCTGTCTGATTGTGACACTTTTCATCAAACTGTCTCAAGGTCTGCAAAATAAAAGCAGCACCACTAATCTGTTTGAGTGCTTCTGGGGCAAACTAAGACTGATAGAGCTGGACGGAGCTGTGACTGGACGCAGGGTCAGTCAGGGTCTCTCTGCTCTGCTCTCAAAGGCCACTCTGGGTTTTCTATGAACCCACATTGGAGGGACAGTGATATAAATAGCACGCAGACTACCTGCCTCACACACACACACACACACACACACACATACACACACTGTTACAGATTCTCTCGTCTCTGCTCTGTGTCAGTTTTAATCAGGCACATTTGTTGGACCCTGAGGCCTTGTGGGCAACATCAGTAGTTGTTGCATCTCAGTACCCTTTGAGTTTCTCTCAGCATCTCTCCCTAGAATTTCCGTCCACACTCTGTTACCTGTTCCTTTAGTTATCAACCAATCAAGTAGTGTAAGCATAGATGATACAATTTAATTTTTGACGTGGTTGCTGTAAACTAGGGCTGCTACAAAATCCCTTCTTCATGCCGCCTTTGCATTTTTTACATTGAGCCAAACAACAGCCAAATCGAGCACGGTCTTACTCCCAAGTCGTCGAAATCCAGCGCTTGGGCAGCGACTTGTGGTGTCACAAACCAACAAAAAAGGGCATCATTTAACGTCGGCACGATACACGGCCTAACCACGTGTTTTTGTTGCCTGAACCCAGCCATGTGTGTTTGTTGTTGAAGGAAAAAAAACGTCAATTTGTGGTGTTGTACTGACATAGTGCGTCTATTTTAAAAGAGACTGTATGTAAACGTTAAATTTCCTGTGAAAACAGAAGTGTATTTTGAAAGAGGAGAACTTGACACGATGTCCCAACACACCCAGGGTACCTTGCACGTCGTATGTGGACGTGTAAGGTCCATGACCAAAACAAAAATATGTGACACGTGAGAGTGTGTTGCCATAATTTTAAACAGCATGTCGACATCATGGAGGCAAAAGAGGCGTGACATGTGACATATGCATCAGCAGTGCTTCATAAAAAAATAACAATGGTATTAACATGTCAATAACAATTATTTACCGTCCCTGTTATATGGCGTCTGATCTCGTCCTCTGCTCTGAGGGTAAGGAGCTCCTGGACCCCATTGTTTTCCCAGTTTGCAGACATTTTCAGCCACTGTTCTTCTTTGAGTTAGCTGCTAACAGCTACCAGCAGCTTTTTAGATCTCCCACGGTGGGTCGCACACATAACACATCATCAAAACATCACAGCTGTGCCGCCCATGATCCCATCTTGCCGGGTGTTTATACAGATGTCGCTTCAGCAATGTTCCTATCTCTGATCCCGGCCTACAGGCGAGAAAACTCTGTACCCACATTCTACATTGCTCTCTCTCATTTTATAAATTGTTTTGTGTCCTGCAGCAGCTTGCTGCATTAGGCTCTGAGAGTTACATGTAGTTAAACTGGTCTTCAGGTTGTGACATGGTGAAAAACATACGTGGTCTTTAACAGAGAGATCAGCTCCAGAAATTCACATTTAAGGTCATTTTCTATCATGATGCCAGCGTTTGTTACACTGACAGACCTGAGAACAACTGTCACCCACCTCAGTTTGTAAGGCGCCACCTTTGACCGAGTCCATTGAGCACAGACACTTTTCATACGTTGGAGAGAACAAATTGAGGTGTAACCTTTAGCTGCTGACAGCTGGGAGTGGAGCCGCTTGAAGAATGCTGCCTATTATCACATGTATCCTATTACATCAGGTCATCCTGAGTCAGAGGCTGCGTGAGTCATCACTGAGAAGACCAATTAGTGTGAGTCATGGTGTCTGGTCCAGCCATTTAATGTGACTAAAAGGTCACTAAACAAACCAGCGTGACATGTGTTGGTACAAATACATAAATGTGGTATTATTATACATAGTTATGGGATGCTGTTTGTTAAGTGACTCACACTGAAATCAACATTTTGCCACATTTAGCTTCAAACAACATTTTAAAAAGTGGCATGAATTTTTTAAAGTCTTTTTTTTTTTTACATGTACAGCAATATTTGAAATATGTTAAATATAATGTCACAGTTAAATGTAATATTAAATGTAAAACCTAAATGTTAAATTGATTTTTACTTTGATGTTTATCACGCTGATGTATGTTCCAGTGTTCATTTTCGCCGATTAGTTTGGTTTTAATTGTTATTTGATGCTATAAACACAGTCAGACCACCCGGGCTTTTATTTTGGTACTTCCAGTAGCCGGCAGTGCATTTGCATATTAGCTTAGTTTCACCAAGCACATTTAAATTTAACATTTAATATTTAGATTTAACTGTGACATATATTTAACATATTTCAAATATTGCTCTAAATGTGATAAAAAGTAAAATGTTGTTTGAAGCTCAAGGTGGCAAAATGTTGCTGTTAACTTCAGTGTGAGCCACTTTACAAACGGCACCCTGTACATAGTGTTTTGACATAAATTTCTGCAACTAAATTAATTTAACGTACTGTGGCTAAAGCTCTCTGAGCAAACTGTCAACCACTGCATTTTAAACTGTTCCAAAGAGAAGATCTGGAGATATGTGTCAGGGTTTGAATGTGATGTTTTGTTTCCTGTTTTATTTTGAAAGTCTGTTGTTTGTCTCTCCATGTCCTGGCAAGTTTCCCGCCGCTCTGATTGTCTGATTGCTTTCACCTGTCTCATTGGCTCCCCTGTCACAGTGTATATAAGTGTGTGTCTTCCCTTTGTTCTCTGCTAGATCGTCTTGTCCTTTGCGTGAGCTTTCAGGTCTTCTTCTTGGTGTTCAGCAAAAAGGAAATCAAGCCTTATTTAAGGAGAAAAAATTAAGGCGTTTTATGTAACTAGTCCCTGGCTCTTTAGCAGAACAATGCCCTCACTACGTTCACCAGCTAGTTGAATACATTTGGTTTTATCATTTGGTCCTGGGCAAGCTTGTTTTCTTTTAAACCATTCAATTTAAATTAAGATTATTTTTCTGTCCTGCATTTCTTTCATAGTGACAGTATGGAGACAGACAGGACACATGGGGGGACGGAGGAGTGTGTCATGCAGCAAAGGTCCCCTGTTGGAACGCAGCAGCTACATGGTATGTGACTCAACCACCAGGTCACCAGGGCGCCCTAAGCAAGCCTGTTTGCTTGAAAAATGACTGCCTGTGAATTGTTTCTAGGGTGGTACACCTGTTAGACTGAAGCTTAAAGTCTATTTGCAGCTGTTTTATCTAAGAGGTGTCTGCACAGAGCTGCTGAGATAGCGGTTACCTCCATTCCCAGTTCCTTCATCTCTACTACAACCCCTGTCTCATTTAGTCATGTGACTCAAAGTTAATGTGGAACATATTATGCCATACAGATTTAATTAACTTTATTGATGTGTGTGAACAGCCAAGCCAGCCAGACCTGACACTGAGACCAACATGAAATCATCTATGGATAACACAAAGCGTGAAACTGGAAGCTGCACAGTGCATCTGTCCTCTTTTCCCAACTCACAGCAGGAACAGATCTCCACAGACCTAATGTAGGACACAGCGCAATGCACCTTTAAATAATTTGTCAGGCTCTTCATCCTTTTGAAAGAGACAACTTTAGCATTTCCAGTGTGTATTTTTGAATTATTGACTACAGCTATGTGAATTATTCACTGTTAACTTGACATGACTGCGTGCTTTGAGAGCAGTCTGTTCAGCTGCTGGGGACGGTAATGTTTCAGTTTTATTTTTTATTTTTTAATCTTTGTAAACCCAGCAGTGCTTTTGTGTAATCTCTTCACACTAAGGAGGCGATGACTACAGAACGCTGTAGAGCCCCTTTAACAACACATCCTCACTGCAACCTCGTCACACGTCCACGTTTGGTCATGGACTTTCCACGTCCACATACACGTTGTACCCGGAGTGTGAATGTGTTGGTTGTTGACGTTCTAGGACACCGTTTCAGGTTTCTCCTGCTACATGCATTGTCTTCTTTCAAAATACACTTACTACCGTTTTTACAGAAAATTTAACATTTGCATACAGTCTCTTTCAAAATAAAAGCTCTACGTCGGTACAACAACGCAAGTTGACGTTTTTTCCTTCAACAACAAAAACGTGGTTAGGTTTTGGAAAAAATAACAGGGTTTGGCTTTATAAACTTACAGGACACAAACACTGCTCTCTTGAAGGTCGAGGTTTGATGGATCCATTCACTTCAATTTGCTAAAATAAAATCAGACGACACAGAAATCAAAACAGTGCACATGGATTTACATTTTTTTCCCACCATGTGACCCAACAGGAGCTCCATAGAGAAGGTCAGCATGCAGGAAAAAACAAATTATTCAGTTCATCCATGTTTAATAATTCATGTTTTCTTGAAATAGTCTCAGTTCATATTTTTAAGCTGCCCCAAATGTCCTGGGTCCCCGTGAAGCCAGATCTGATCCCTGGTGGCTTTTCTAAAAATGGAAGCACACAGCCTCCTGAGTCAGTCCTGGTCCATCACTCGGCTCTTTGTGGAGCGTGGAAAGGGAGACTGGGGTGTCAGGTTGTGGTGAAACATTAGCTGTGAAAGGCAGGCTGTTGACCCACAGGGCACGGACAAAAGAGGACTGGGCTAATCTCACTACAAAGTAAATCATAGTGTAATCATGGTGTGACAGTTTGATCTGATGTCTAAAAAGTAGCACTACAAAATTAGTGAGATTTGAGAGCTTTGAGCAGGGCCGCTGCTGGACGACATGTTAGTGCCCCAGGAAAGACGTCGACTGGCAGCCCTGACGTGACAATAAGGTGATGATACAGGTCTACCCTGTTATACACATTAACACCTGATAAACCTGTCCTGATTTTCATCTCCATCAGGATATGACAGAGACGATGTTGACATGAGGCTTCTGAAGTCTGAGTCATCATCGAAAACCAGTGCTTGGTCAGTGACCTCTGGCATCAGACACAGACGAAAAAAGCTGTCCTTTCACGTTGGCACGACATGCAGCAGGTCCCCAATATAGTTAACGGCACACGGTGGCGTCGGGGGAAATGTAGTGGGACACCAACGAAAAGTTATGGCAGCGAAAGTCTCAGTAGGGCGGGCAGGAGGTGCTGATGGATGGGTCCACAACCACAGACTTTGAGCCAGGAGGCTGGTGTTCACTTCCTGTAAGATTGTAAAGCCAAGTCTGATCTGCCATTATTTAAACTTCTCCATCATCTCCTAGATTAGATTAGATTAGCTTTATTATCATTATATAGAAATATAACAAGATTACAGGTGCTGCTCCTTTGTTCTTAGTACAATACAATACAAACATGGCGTCAACATATCACATACACAGCAATGAATAAAGCAGTGCTAAAAGAGATTAAGAACTAAATAAGTAAAACCTGCACTGATGTTGATATTGTATACAGTCATATCTTGCTTGAGTTACATTACACTGCCTCCAAGCTCTCTGGTGCTACTGCTCTGTTTCGTGTGTATCCGTGAGCCTGAAGAAAAGGTGCACAAATTCGCACGAAATATGCAGAGTACGGACAGGAGGCTTCATCTGACTCTGTGTCTGACGTTGAGCATAAATGAGCCCTTACAGGTTCAGACTAAAAGGAGCAGTACCACTGAAGATTGTGGGGACAGTGTGGTCTACTACGTCCAACAAGATACGAGTGCAGGACACAAAGAAGACATTTTAAAAATGGCAGAACGCAGCAATCTCTGTCCACATGTTGCCATGTATTTAATGGCCTCACAGACCACCTCTGTCAACAACGCTGCGTCCGTTAAAGGAACATTATTACGACCTCTTTAACATGTTTGTGTTCAGGAAGTTTTGACTCCGCCCTCTAGTGCCATCTATTGGCTGCATCTATGCTAACATAAAGGACACATGGACGTATGAAGGCAGTGCCAGTCACAAATGAATGTCTGTATTTTCATATGTAAAGGAAGTATAAATGAGCCTCCATTCTTTTTTCCCTGAGTCAAAATAATGTCATGTATGTGCTGATGTGTGCGTGCCTAAAGCATTTCTTTGTGTTCGCGTTTGTGTACAGATCTGTTGTGTGTCAATGAGATTGTGTCTGTCTTCGCCTTGAAATGTCATGTGTATTCATATACACTCGCACAGCACTTCCACGGCTCAACACGACGAGCTTTCTTCAGTAAACTCAACTCTGCCATTGTAGTTTGATGACCTACTTTAAAGCAAATGATGATAATTACACACAGCAATGCTAACAAGTTTTGTTACACTTCCACTGAGACAAAGTTAGCGACAGCTCGGTGGGGGCAGAGGAGAAAAAAGACGATTTTCTGGAAAGAGAGGGGAAAAACGAGCCTAAATATGTGTGAAATTAAGCTTTCATCTTTAAGGACACATCTGGGGCAAAAATGGAGTAGACAGCTCTGAAGTTTTGCTCATTAAAGCATTACAGTGCAGTATATGTGCTGTATGATCAGATTAATCAGAGATACATTATTAAATAAATAAATAACGTCAAGCAGCTCAGCCTGGAATGAACTTCACCTGCTCCTCTGAGCGGACGAGAGTTCAGTGTCCCATGACTCCATGATGATCTGATTGAAGCATGAGAGAGCTCCTCATCCTGCACGCTTAGAAGGTGATCTGATCCTACAGTAGATCATTTTAACAGATTTAAAGTTCTAATCCTGAACCCTATGTCTGATACTATTTGTCATCAGTTTCCATGAGGAGGTACAGGGTGAAACTATAAGCCTGTTACTGCTGCTTCAGTTCAGTACACTTTTTCTTTCTGTTTCCACAGTGAACAGTTGTGGATGGTACCAATAGCAGCGTTCCTTAGCGTCCCCATGTTTGGTCCCCCCTCTGCTGGGGTACCTAGCACACAGATCTGGTACTAAAAGGTGGAGCTGTGAACACTGCAGTCTGATTGGTCAGTAGAGGACGGTCACTCTGCTCAGGGCTGAGTTGTGTCTGGTTTTGAGGCTCATGTAACCACTGTTCATACTGTGGAGAGTTTGATTAGTAAACTGGAACTATAAAATGAAAGGATGTTTTGCTGCCTCTCACAGCAGCTGGAGTCGGAGAAAAAATCTCTTCATTCACTGGGCCGACTGCCGGCAACTTTTAAGGTGGAACGTTAACTTGTAATGTTACTCAATGCATGAGTTGATGACGTGAATCCATCAGCACACCTTAAATTTGAGCAACAGTTTTGTGTAAAATGAATTGAAGGCCTGTCCCAAACATCGGCCTGTTGAGTTCAGTGATTAATGGCTATTAATTGAAGTTTTGCGGACTTTCTTACAATTCACTTGCCAGTTTGATGTTTGTATCAGTCTTTAGTTTTGGAGTCTTAATTAAAACGTCCATTTGTAGATTTTGCAGTGCAGGAATCAGCAAAGCCACTTCAGTAAACTGCTGTGGGTTTTCAGGCCAGAGTAAAACAAACTGTGAATCTGAATTGACAACAGCCACATGATGAGAGGACATACACTGAGTGGTTTAAATAGCAAACATTTATTCCAATCATTTGGACAATGCACAATTTGTCATCTACCCTGATCAGCGTGCTCTGAATACTCCGTGTGATTGCCAGGCTCAGCTGTCTTGAAGCAATCGATTCTTTGCTACTTTGATCGTTACACAGAAACGTAACTATCGAGCCTTTGTTTTTCTTTTTGGACTCAACTGGTGGTAAATCCATTTTTACAGTTTATTTTTTTCTTGCTGCATAGAATTCATACAGCTGATCACAGTATCAGAAAACATTAATTATTCATCCAGGGACAACACAAGAGGCTACACATGCAGAGAGCATCCATTCACAGTTCTACTTATTGGATCTACATTTCTACCCACGTGTCACATTACACTCTTTGATTTCACAGGCCTTTGGGAAAGACTCAGACAAATCGTTTAAAACAATGCCATAGAAATACTCACGCCATATCAGTTTTCTTTATCTCCAATCTATATATCAGATATGTTACTCTGGGGGGATTTCAGTTCTTTCTACGTGTCATCCTAAAGGGAGCATGGTCAATGTTAAGGCTTTGATCTAAAGAATGTAACTTGTGTTTTGCACCCTCACATCGTGTTAGATCAACTTTGTAAAGATTGCCATGATCAGGTGATGTCATACAGGCTGGTTTCACATCTACAGTATCATGTACTGTAAGTATAGAGTAAAATGGCAGTCTTCTTTGATATGTCTGCTGTAAATATGCTGGTATGAAATGTTATTATTGAATAATTAAGTGCAGTATTGTTTCAGTGGTAAGCTGTATTGTATAGCACGTCATGAGAAATCTTCTCCACTGCGGTCAGTAACTCCTACATCAGACTCTGAAAATGACCTCTTGTACTTTTTGTATGTTTTCTGTGATTTTGAAGGCAATCATATTTCTCCATTTTATCCTCCATTAGTAGGTTCTGTTAGCATTAGCTAAGCTAATCATTAATTTGTGTTAGTACAGGTGGCAGTGTAAAAAAATCACGAGAGCAATAATTGATAAATCCAGTCAAATCCAGTGTTCAGACCAAAAGCAACAATCTACGTCTCATGCTAACGAGTTTAGGGTGTGTGCCAAAGCCTGTCTGCCTCTGTGCCAAAGAGTTCTATTGTAGCCCGCAAACATAGCAGTGAGCCGCGCTGTTGCACTGGTTGTTCCTTCATTGGCATGAATACACACATTGTAGTTTATCTTGATTCCCAGAAACGCCATCCTGCGGCCCAACATATAACTACTTCATAACTTTATAACATTTGCCGCTAAAAATACACTTTTTACGCCTCTGTGCAGTCGTGGACGGAGGCATTATGTTTTTGGGTTGTCCATCTGTCTGTCCATCCGTCCCATTCTCATGAACGCATTATCTAAAGAAGGCCTCAAGGGAATTCTTCAAATTTACCATTTATTTGGATTTAAGAACGAACTGATTGGATCTTGGTGGTCAAAGTTTGAGTTCACTGTGACCTTGTCTGTCTCATTCTTGTGAACTTGATATCACAAGAACCCCTGAGAGAATTTCTTCAAATTTGGCACAAACATCCATTTGGACTCAAGGATAAATGTATTACATGGTAAAAGATCAAAGACCAAGGTCACTGTAACCTTACCTCTGTCTCATTCTAGTGAATGATATCTCAAGAAGACCATGAGGGAATTCCCTTAAATTTGGCACAAACGTCCACTTGGATTCAAGGATGAACTGATTAAAATTTGGTGCTCCAAGGTCACTGTGACCATGCATCTATCTCATTCTTGTGAATGTAATATCTTAAGAACGCCTTGAGGGAATTCCTTCAAATTTGACACAAACGTCCACTTGCACGAAAAAATAAAGTGATTGGAATTTGGTGGTCAAAGGTCACTGTGACCTCACAAACACATTTTTGGCCATAACTCAAGAATTCATACACTAATTACGACAAAACCTCACAAAAATGTCTAACTGGATAACAAGATGAAGTGGCAACATTTTATATCCAAAAGATCAAAGGTCAACATCACTGTGACATCATAATCTTTACAAATACTTCTCTTGTTATTATTTGATGTCATAACTCAGACCATGTTTACACGAAAACGATTCTCGTTTTTGTTTTGAAAAAAGTTCTGCATTTAGACAACAACGTTTTGATAACTGCCGTGCACATGGATCCGCAAAAATTACCAAAAACGCTGTAGTATACATGCCAGGCCAGTAGTTGGCGGTGTGACTTTGTAATAAAGGACATGCGCTTCCTTCTACAGGGTGGTGACGTATAAACAAACAAAATCGCAACTGCACGAAGGTTTGTCTGGACAGATGACGAGGTGGAGTTGCTACAGTGAATCTACACTTCGCTGGAGAAGCGTTGATAAAGTCAACAGGGTGAGCGGCACACACAGAGCTCAGGAGGCCGCCATTGTTGTTGTGATGGTCGACTTTCTCGCACATGCCTAGTGACTGGAACTTTAATCCACATGTGCGAGTGCAAGTCTCCATTTTTAGAGGAACTGCATATTGCTAGTTTACATGACAATGGAGACGGTGCTGTTTCCAGAAAAATGCACTCTGGAACTCTTTTTCAAGACGTTGCGTTTTCAGGCACCCAAACTAAAGTTTACCGATTTCGGTTGAAATCGTTGTCGTATAAACAGGAGCTCAGGAACAGAGTGTAGACATTTGATACATGTGATACTGACACAGATACTGAACTGGTGACACTAATCTTGGGTGCCCATCTTGAAACTGCTGACTGTATAGATCTTCTGTGCTACAGATTGGTGATGTGTGTAAAGCCTCCATGTTTTAGATGTGTAGCTTCTTTGCAGCAACATCCATCTTGGCTCCATCCATATTTACCGTCACGGCTACGCATGAGTCGACACAGACTGAGCAGGGAGTCATACAGTGTTACGCGACGGACTAACACATTGTTGGTTTTGGTCTCTCAAGGGATTTGTTGCCAATTAGAAAAGTAAAGCCGAAAGAAAAATAAAGTGTTTTCTTTGAAGATAGTAAAGCACCACTGAATTCTCCATTTTATCCCGTAGAATTGCATAGGAAAAGATAATTTGGGAGAGGGTGTTAATCCTAAAGAAATTACAACTTTTACTCACAACTGATTTGAATTTTCTGTCAAAGCTGAGCCACTGAAACACATCGTCTTTTTAAGGCTTGCATTAAACTTTACACTGTATGGTAGCAGGCAGAGGAGATAGTGTTTATTTGATAGGAAAGCCATCTTTATAAAATGCACCTCACTAACTCATGCTAAACTTAAACCTTCACTGAACTGCGTTCCACAAATTCCAACAACCCCCATGTTCTTTTTGCAGTCAAACCTACTGTGCACAGGTATCATAGTGAGTGAGTGGCAACTTGATTTAAGCAAAAAAAAAAAGGAAACCCAGCCTGTAGTAATGACCTGTACCGCAGTGGATACAAGGAATGATTCTGAGGTGAAAATTAAAACCCAATTCAGCAACTTAAGAGCTTGAAACAATCAAAGCTGGGCGGCTTAAATAAGAACAACAACGTCTTTAAAATATTCAATCCAGCTGGACTTGTACTTTGAAAATAAATATTTTCTTTTTAAGAGTTTGATTCAGCTCGAATCAAAACCTCAGCTATTTTTCACACATTTATTAAATTATGTACACATTTCAAATAAAAACGCTCCAGAGTGAAAAACAAAACCAGCCTGTAGTATTGACCTGAAGGGGCAACAGTACTTAGATTAAAAAAAAAAAGATTGTCATATAACTCACCATGAAACACAGAAATAAAGAACATACTGATAAACACATCTGTAAATTCAATTTTTTGGATATTTTTTAAACACATTTATGATAAAAAATATTGTGATATGCACTATAGAAAAGTGACCATGCAAATGTTATTGGGGGTATAGAATAAATCATGTACATTATAATGCAGGCTAGCTATACAAATACTGAAAATTACATCTGGTGATTTATATTCTTTTCAATGAAAACTTTTAGCTTTGGCAAATCTTCTCATATAGTCACTCTGGCTAAATATTTTCATAGCACATTTGGTGCCAATGCTGTGTTTGTATCAAATTCAATTTATATCCAGTGGGTGCTTATTTAACCACTGAGATACTAATGAATGATATGCACGATCATGTAAACCTCTGTAAACTGATTTTATAAGTCCTTAACTGAGAAACAGTCCTCTTTTAGCTTCTTCCCCAACAGTCACTATCCTGTTTGGACTTTGTGTTGATGTAAAAAAACAAGAAAAAGAAGAATTAAAAAAGAAAGCAAGACATAGTCATTTGAGATTACTACCAGAGAACTGGCAATCTCTACTAGCCTATAGCATTTGATACACTGGGATGGATCTGGTAGAAAATCTGCTGGTTGCTTTATGGCACAGAAGGAAATTCTTTCACAGCACAAAATTGGAAGAAGGTGCTGTTCTTCCAGTGCATACTGCAGATGGTGGATTCCATGCTTATCTTGCTCAGCCAAGCCAAAGATCTCAAAACGTTTTCATTTAATGATGACAATTATACTGAGGTATTACAATTTAACAGCTGTATTGTATATCCGTGTCAAAAAATGCTACATGTTGTACCTGTACAACAAATCAGGTTTGATTTTTGACTATGGCGAGCACAGTGCTTTGCAGAGTCTTCTGCTTTAAAAGAACAAAGATCTAAAGTTACTTAATTTTTTTTTTTTATAAGAACAGGATGATTTAAATAAACACTGCAACATTTTGGGAAATATGTTTGCTAACTGACTCAGAGTCAGAAGAGAAGATCAATACCAGTCTGACCTCTGTGCATCCAGTACAGGAGCAGGTCCCTGATATGTTTAGCTAAGCACAAAGACTGGTAGCCTCTACCTAAAGTCATAAAAAAAAGCCTTCCAACAATTTTTGTAACCCAACAAAGCAACATACATGAGTAGGAACAGAAAATGAGATATGGTGGTCCTTGTTTTGCAACCTTTGGAACTATTTTTTTGGACCAACAACTCCTTGGCACAAAGACTGCAGGCAGCTACATCTTTGTGCAAGCTAGGCAAATCACATTCCTGACCAACTGTGTCAGAGATAAAAGTGATACAGAGTTGGAAAGTGGTTTTTCCACCATCGTTAACTGTTGTGTCTAAATGTTCATTTATTGATATCCTGTGTTCCTCAACATAGAAACACGGGAGGCTCCTGTGTACTGTGACAATGCTACAAAGCCTTGTTTCAGTTACGCACACATTGTGGAAAGTTGTAGATAGTACCAATAAAACCATTTCTTACTTTATCCATTTCTTGTCACCCCTCTGTTAAGGTACCTAGCATACTGATCTGGGCTTAAAGGTGGAGCTAGAAACACGGCAGTCCGTTTATTGGTCAATAGTGAAGGGTGACGACCCTTGCTCAGGGCTGAACCACTGTTCATACTGTGTTCTTTAAACCTTAGTAAACTAAGGTGGTCAAATGAAGCCATGAAACCATGACCGCCATCTAGCTGGCTCAGAAAATAAAGAAAATGCTTCATGAGGCTTTGTTTGGCCATCACTAACTAAAACTATAAAATGCACGGATGTGTTGTGGCCCCTAGCAGCACCTAAAGACTGAGAAAAAAAAAACAAGTTAATTCTCTGTGCCCCTCAAAGGCTAGCGCCGGCAGCTACTGGCAACTTTTAAGGTGGAAGGTTTTCTTGCATGCTTACTCAGTGCACGAGTTGACGACGTGAATCAGTCAACACACCTTAAATGTTACTATGACAACTCTAGACATTACATTTGCTCTTATTGTCTCTCTTGAATGACATGCACTTTAGCAACACATTCTCCTCCCAAATCATCACATAATAAGTCAATAAGTCAATGGACTTTCACGTCTTCATATTACAGGCTAGGTGTCATTGTGCATCTGCTGTTGATGCTCCCAGATGCTGTAACCAACGCAAAGAAAAGCACATGGTTAGGTTGAGAAAAAAAACATCATGGTTTGGCTCTGCATTGGAAGTGAACACTGGGCTCCCGGTTGAAATTTTGGGGTTTGTTGGACCCATACTGCTGCAAAAGGTGGCTTTTGGCGTTAAGTGTCTGATGCCAAAATCACTGACAAAGCGGTGGTATTTGATGACTTCAGAATGAGAATGGGCTGGCTTTAGAGATTCTAGATTTTTAAGCATTTAAAAAATGTATATCAATTCAGACTGGATAATGTGAACTGCATTCCAATGCTCACTTCTGCAGCACTAAACGCCTGCTCTTGCCTGACAAGGACTAAATGCACAAACCAGCTAAATTTTAATTTCCCATGGAGAGAGACTCTCACTGCAGCCTGTTCTTTTTTGCTCTGAAAATGTGGGCGTGCAGCCTCGTTCTGTGGACGATAAACAAGGTGAGGGTGTTTCTCTGCATCACTGGTGTAAAGAAAATACAGCAAGAGCTGGACGGAGCAGTGAGTGACAACAACCCCGTCTATTTAAGAGGACTGTCTGATCGAGGGTCTAGGTTACTTTTAGTTCTACAGGTACTATACCAAAAGTTTTTGATGGAAACGTGGCTTAAGAGTATGCTATGGCCATCAGTGTTAATTATTTCTAACTCTGTTTCTCAGAATGTTTTGGTAAGGCAGTTGTTCACCTTTTGCAATTTCACTGGGAGAGATCCACGTCCACACAAGCCTTGGAAGAGCTGAAACTTCCTGTTACCTTTTCCCCAAATGCACTACCCCACTGTGAGTCTGGTAATGTTAGCATTTGGTTGCGGGTTTGACAGCAGCAAGTGTATTTCTTCAAATTTTCATTTGATAGCTGCAATGACTGCTTTTAAGCAGATGAAAACCTGCCTAATTCATTTGGGTAGCTTGAGGTCAAGTATTGCATTGAATTTTGGAGATGGACTGATTATCTTTAAGGTTACGTACGCATGATATTCCACTGTTTTGCTGTTTTTTGTGCTGTAGATATGGGATTGGTAGGAAATCCAAATGGATTTAAAGATAAGGTCAGGGTTTACACTATACAAGGTACAGTAAACACATATTTCAGTGCAAGTCACAGCATATTTGACTTCATAGCTACAGAAGGAATGCTAAGCACACTTATGGTTCAAAACAGTATTCTGTTGAGTATGTGGTATCTGTACAGAAAAGAGACAAAATACAAAACATATCTCTGTCACATATTAATGTCATTGTTGCTCCATCTAAAATAATTCATTCTTTATCTATTCAAATTGTACAGTATGTTGTATAGTAAATAGTATTTTGTGGTGTAGCACCCTTTTCAAACATACACAGTATTTACAGTGCAGGGAAGTAAACACTGGCTCCACAGCTATGGTACAATTATTTTTGCTGTGGTTTGCTACAGTTTGGACGTTACTGTGCTACTTGCTTTTTTCTTTTTTTCTGATGATTTATATCCAAAACATATGGAACTGTTTAAAAAAGGTTCTCCTGTTCCCAAAGCACTGGCACAGCATCGACATTACAATAGGTTTCCTTTGGAGTGACCACAAAAGTACACAGTGATTATTTCTACAACACTTAAAAGGTTGTGATTTAGTGTAAACATGTACAAAAATCTCATGCTGAATAAAACCTTTTCTTTTGAAGTTATTATGATAATATACAATGGCAGGTAATACTGACTTGTCACAGACATGGGGTTCTCTGAAAAATCCAGCTGTCTTGCATTTTTAGCTACATCTTCTCAGAAGTCTCCTGTTGTTTCATACGTTAGTCCTTGAAAACGGGAGTGATCGATGTTCCCTTGTAGAAAATGTTCCGGGCATTATCAGGGCTGTTGGCTCTCTCTGGAATCAGGATGATATTATTGCCTTTTCTCCGCAGCGTGGATTCACGACTGGAGGCGACAGAGGGGGTTTCTGAAGTGCTCTCTCCACCTCCTCCTCCTCCGCCACCACCTCCTCCTCCAGATCCAGAACCACTACCATCCCCTGGAGTGACCCGTATGGTAGAGAGGCCCTGGGGGTGGAGCCTGTGCTCTGACTGGCCGGTGTTCTGGGTGTGAACAGTAACTATGGGTGGGGTGCTAACAGTGGCAGTGGTGGTAACGATGTGATTGACACGCTTCCTGTCAATTGACCCTTCACGTACCGAGTCTGAACTTTCCGAGTCTCTGTTTAGATCATTGAGCTCAAAGGACTGCCTCAAACTCCCACCTCCTCCTCCTCCTCCTGATCCTCCTCCTGCTCCACTAGTCCCTGTGCCTCCACCTGCTCCAGTGCCATGATCCAGGGAGCGCCACCTCCATGATCCGCTTCCATCTGTGGACGGAGCTTGGATCACCGGCTTGTTGTTTTCAGGGTGGGCCTCTACTCTGACAATTGCTCCAGTGCTCCCTGAAATGCTGCCTGTTGTACTACCTAGTGAGCTGGGCCCTGTGGTGCTGGTGGGGTCTTGATCAGTTAGTGCCCTGTAACGAACAGAACCTTGGCAAGTCCCGCTGGTGCCGCAGCCTATGCTGCTCTCATCTAAGCTCTTGGAATGGGTCTGTAGAAGGCCCTGCTGCTTGGACATAGCAATCACTTGCATGATTCGTGGCTGGGTGTTCTGCCCATTATCATTAGTCCTGCAGGCTGTAGTCTTCTCTGCTGCCCTTTGCCAGTTTGCCTGTACTGTGCTGTTTATTGTTGACACCCCCTCACTCCCTACTCCTCCCCCAGTCCTCGGGGAAGTGGTGTTGTAATTCTCATGAGCTTCCTCTGGTATGTGGACAAGCTGTGATGATCCAGGTCTAGACTGCATGGATATCCGGGCCCCTCCGGTGATGCCGCTACAGTTACTGGGCAGGGTGGTACTAGCACCTGTTGCCAGTTTGGACATGTATGCATGACCGTCAAAGCCTCCATTCAGGCCCATAGCAGATGGCTCAGAGCTGGATCGGAGCTCCATGCTGCCATGGTGGTGCGGATGCTGGGAGGACTGGCCAGAGGAGGAATCTACAGAGGAAGAGAAGGAGTCTGGGACCTGCAGGGAGCATTTATGGTTGTTGTTCTTACTTTTCCATTGAGACAGAAGCTGCTTTGAGCGGCTGGAGTCCATGGAGGCATGGTGGAGGGTGGCAGCATGACGCCTGGCTGCTTCCTCATACGCTGCCATGGCCTGGGGGGTGTGGACCCGAGGAAGGGTGTGGCTAAAGGTCACCATGGCATCCTTGCTTTGAGGGCTGCGGGGGGAGATCACTTCTACATCTGCACTGGAACGCTTCAGACTGTCATCAGGCCTCTGCTGTTGAAGGCCTCTGTGGAGGAGGCCCTCAGAGTGGGAGGTGGGTATGCCAGCCTCCCCAGCCATGCTGGCTTTCATTTGCAGGTGGTGGAGTACAGCCTCCTGGCTTATGTGAGGCAGGGAGCAGGGGGGACGGTGTAGCATTGGAGGGGGACTGGCACTGGCCTCCTCACTCGGCTGAAAGTTCCCAACTGCGTACAACCCCTGGCAACAGAGGAAACAGAAAAATAAGGTACAGAAAACAATTTTACTAATTTTACTCGATGCTTTATTGACTCATTTGTTGAAGAGTTTGAAACAGATTTTAAGAAAAGCTTTCAGTTTTGCTGTGGTACTTCCTGAATTATGTGAATGTGATGGGTTTAACAAAACATGAGGATTTAATTGTGTATTAACTGGATTATACCTTTACAAAAAAAAAGACCTCACGTAATTTTTACTGCAACTTTTGTCTATCACTGGAGGGAACTGGCTTCAGATTACATAACTAACTGTCTGAACTCTTAAGGACTTTTTAAATGCAGCTACAGATTTTTAGAAAGCAGTGTGCCTCTATGGGCCTGTCAGTTGGGCAGTCCACCACCTTAGTCCAGATCAAAATATCTCAGCAATTATTTGATGAATTAATTTGAAATTAGGTACTCCAAAGAATGAATCCCAATGACTTTCATCATGAAGGACTGCTGCTCTAAAACTTAGAGAAAGAAACTACCTCCAGACAGGCCTTTTGAACAGGTGACACCATTTGAAATGAGGCTGCTGACTGAACGGGCCCCTACCAGGTAGACAGCGATAGCTCCTCCGAGCAGGAAGCCCAGGTAGACGTCGATAGCGTGGTTCTTGTACTGAATAATCCGGGTCAGACCACAAATGATGGCACAGATGATGAAGGAGAAGACCAGTAGGGGCTTGAGCAGCTTGGATGAGTCTGTCAAAGTGCTGTTGAAGTACATCTGTGGACACATAACACAGTTGTTTTCCACTGTTGTAGCTGTAGGCTATTCCGTCACTGCACCCAGGCAGCATTATTCAGCATTGAGGTGGATACAAGACACAAGAGTTATCATCTCTCCTTAAATGTATGCTCTTTATATATTGTCTGATTATTGCTGATGTTCCACAAATGTAAATCACCATTTCCAATCACAGTAACACTTCAGTTGGGATTGATTAATATGCCCGAGACACCTCAGGAATTTTATTGGGAGTCAGCAATAATCCAAGAACTACCATGTTAATGTTCTTGTATCTTCTTCTAGGTAGTTTTGACCAACAAGTCCCTCAAAAGTATATTTTAAGACAATTACAAGATTTCAGTTTTAGTATTTCAGTCACATTGTCATTACATCTCATCAATGTGGGTAGTATGTGTAAATAAACCACTTCCCTCCATCTTGCCAGCATCCAGATCTCCTTGCTTATCTACCAGTGAAAATCCATCGGATGACGATGATGATCAGAGCAAGCACATGAGAGGCTTATGATGGCCGAGTTACTAGCTTCAGGTATAGACCTCAGTTAACTTTAATAGGAATAAAGATAATTTAAGGGCCTTTGTCCTCATAGTATTAATCGGCCTTATAGAGAAAAAGCGCCGCGCCCAGCATCTTTTTTAAGAGTCACAACAAAGACAGAAAATCTCATATTTGGGAACAGATCGGCCGGCAGACTCTGAATGTTGCTGGTGAGTGTGGTGCTTTTATCACCATCCGCTTTGTAAGCCTGTTGTCAACCCCCTTTGTTATTGAAGCTACCTGGCTAATGTTGGTGTCAAGAGGTTGCTGTCATAGAAACAAAACTCACGTGCTGAATGCCTAATCCAAAAAGTTGTTAAAAGGAAGTGGGTGCCATACTGTTTCCTGTAGGCACTGAACGAATCAAATGTTGAAACTCGGCAGTCCTTGTCATGATCCTGGGTTTTGTTTATATTCTGTTATCCTGTGCACTTTGTTTTAGAGGTTCCTGTCTGTGTCTTCCTTGTTTCATGTTATTCATTCATGTTTAATCTGCTTCCTGTTTTATTTTGTAGATTCTCTCCTCATGTGTCATGTCTAGTTTTACTTCCTGTCTTTTTTGCCGGTGTCCTCCTCCTCCAGCTGTGTCCTGTTCTTGTGATTGGTTCTCTGTGTATATATACCCGTGTGTTTCCCTTTGTTCCTCGTCAGTTTGTCCTGCATTCATTCCTGTGTTCATCCCTGTATTCTTGGTGTCATTCCCTGCACTGTTTCCTGCCTGGTGTCTTGTGTTTGGATCTTTTACCTGAATTCATTGTACTTTTCCTGGTTTTAAGTTTAGTTTTGGTTCTACTTTCATTTGGACTTTCGGTTACCTGTCTGCTCTGGATGTTTTTTATCAGCTGCATTAAAGCTCACTTCTTGTTAAACCTTAAATCTGTCTGCTGCTCTGCACTTGGGGCAGTGCATTCTGGTAGTTGTAGGTTTTCTATCCCTTGAGCAAAAGTGAATGCCACAGCTCTTTCCTTCTGTTTTCTCTGGTCATGTCTTATCAATTTCAAAAGTATTTGCGTCTTTCTGCTGCATTGACAGCCCAGTTTAATGAAATGACCATCCTCCCTGCAGTGAAATGCTTCTTAAAATATAATCTTTTTATATCTATTTAATCTAGTGTATTTATAGATCATATATCTGTGTATGCTTGTACTAGAGGGTGTGTTCAATCAACATTTTACTGTTTAAATGTAGAAAAAAATGTCTTTGGACATACTGTATGATAAATGCTCCTTCAGCCTCTGAGTAGGCAGACCGGTGTACATATTTGACTGACATCTAATCTGACCAAAGTTGACGTTTACAGTTGAGTTTTTAATACTCTGTTCAATGTGCTAAAGGGAAACTGATGCGATCAATCAGATGGGCCACTCTGTCTTTTATCTTCTCCTGAAAAGTTGACATTGTAGAGCTGAGTGGATTTAACAGTGAGGCAAAAATAGCGTAGAGGAATGAGCCATGCAGAAAAGTTAATCTCAGCTAATTCCATCATCCACCACTCAGTGTTTCGCTCCTACTGTATCATCAGGAGCTTCATGGGAGGGTGAGCAGGGTTAAGTGTTTGCGTGGGCTCAAACTATTACTCACCGAAACATAGACAGCGGCAAAGGATGCGAGGGTAGCGTGCTGCGATGGGAAGGATTTTCTGCAAGAAATGAAAGAACAGAAATAGACTCAGCCAACGTTCACATCTGTATGTGTGAGTCAACAGGAGGAGGAGAGAGGGTTTAACCACAGCCAACAAAACACAAGCCTAATGAGATATCTCAAACACCACGCTGCACACACACGTGGATGTTATGGGTTGAAAGACTGAATCAAATTAGATCCATCTTTTCATGTTCTTTACGCTAGAACCCAAAAAGTAATTGTACAACAGCAGTAAGGCAGCTATGAAGCAGGTTTTTACACCGTAGTGATGTCTTCATCTGCTGACACCAGCCAAGTACCAGAGGAACAGGTCTGATGTTCAGTCACATACTGCCGTGTAGCAGCAGGAGTTGACTGTGTGCTACATAATGGAAGTGAACCTGTGGCCCAGTTTCTCCAGCTCCAACCCAATGACCTACTTCTGACAGCTCCTGATACTCCCTCCTCCAACCAGCCTTCATCTTTACTCCTGACTCTGCATGTGTGCCAGTGTGTGTGTTGTGGTGCATTCATGCAGTTGGCTGTATTTCTGAGTGTGTGTGTGTGTGTGTGTGTGTGTGTGTGTGTGTGTGTGTGTGTGTGTGTGTGTGTGTGTTCTACAGTTGTGTGCTCTTCTTAAACCAGCATTTACAACATCTGTGGAATCATAAAAATTTCATTCACACATGAAAACTGATAGCACTGCTTCTGAATGAGCTGACCCAGTTTTAGCCCAGAAATAACCAACACAAACGTTGTATGTTATTATGCACCTATTATTGTAATGTATGTATTATTAGAAATGGGTATAACACTATAGTTAGGGTTTGAAAATACTTAGAAATAACTACATTATATTATTATTATTATTATAAAGAAACATACTGTATTATCTTTATTAATATTAAATGACAAGGTTAGAAATGATCAATATGTAATTCTATTCTCAAATAAGACAGATATTTATCCCCTGGTTAAACTGTAGAAAGAAAACTGTACAACAATTAGCCCAATCACTGTGTTTGGTTATATGCAAATGAATCACATGACACATCCCGTCGGGTCCAGCCAGGGGCGTAAATATAGACAGTGCAGGCAGTGCAGTTTCAGTGGGGCATGTGGGTTGGTGGGCTTGCAAATGATTCACATTGCCACCTTGGAACTACACCTGCGTTCAAAGACAAACTCGTATTAAATTAAAAATGGTGCCATTTGCTACAGGCTATGTGTCCTCAAAAATGCAAACCCATCTCTGTCGGGATTTTCCTTTCTTTGTCTTTTCTTTGTTTTTGGTAAAATAGTGTGTGGCGATCTGTAACAAAAAAAAAATAAAAATAAATATATATATATATATATATATATATAATTAAATGAATACTTATATTTTGTTACATACAGTCATGCATTGATGATTGTTGGGTAATATGTATGATGTTGCCTAATGTCAATCTATCATTTATGTCAACCAGTCTCTGATCACAGATTGGTTACTTTCACCTGCCTGTCCATTGATGCTTTATGTATGCTCTGATGAAGGTCTAATAGAGCGAAAACTCAACAACAAAGTAAAACACTGCATAGATGGTAGCATGCGAAAAAGTTTCTTCTACGGAAATGCACTATTTTGTCTCACTAAAGGGGGTGCCTTACTGTGGTGTTTTTTATCAGTCTCTTGTGCCGCATCTCCACTGCATGGTATGACATGGCTCTTTTCTGATTTTTCCATTAGAAAAAGTTTTGGATACTATAGCCCCGTTTCCACCAAACACTTTCTGCATAGTACCTTTGAAACCAACAGTAACCCTTCAGACATGGTTCCTAAACCCTCGGTCTGTTTAGCGTTTCCACCACCGACAGTCCTCTTAAATGTGGGCGGGGCTGTTGTCACTGACAACTCCGTCCAAAACTTACAATTTCATGGAACAGGGTTGCACGCCGACATTTTCAGAACAAAATACAACAGGCTGCAGTGAGAGTCTCTCTCCATGGGATATTTCAAAATAGCAGCTTTGTGCATTTAGTCCTTCTCAGGCAAGCTCAGCTGGCCGGAGCCCACAGGAACGACGCTCTAAGATGTTTTTTTTTTTTTTCCCCAAGTGAGGATTATAATATATGCAGTTCACATAATCCAGTCGAAATTAAAATATATTTTTTAACACTTTAAGATCCACTCATTACTAAAAGTGTCTGTCAACTAAGAGAATAAAAATAAAATAAAAACTAAAGTGATGCTCAAAGTTGTCACAGTGAAATTTAAGGATGGATTCATGTCATCAACTCATGCATTGAGTAACATTACAAGTTAACGTTCCACCTTAAAAGTTGCCGGCAGTCGGCCCAGTGAATGAAGTGATTTTTCTCTCCGACTCCAGCTGCTGTGAGAGGCAGCAAAACATCCTTTCATTTTATAGTTCCAGTTTACTAATCAAACTCTCCACAGTATGAACAGTGGTTACATGAGCCTCAAAACCAGACACAACTCAGCCCTGAGCAGAGTGAGCGTCCTCTACTGACCAATCAGACTGCAGTGTTCACAGCTCCACCTTTTAGTACCAGATCTGTGTGCTAGGTACCCCAACAGAGGGGGGACCAAACATGGGGTCGTTACGGACTGGTTCCATATTGGTACCATCCACAACTTTTTACAGTGGAAACAGACAAAATGCGTACCAAACTAAACTGATCTGTACCAGACTGCATGGTGGAAACGTTAAGACACGTTAAGACAGTTGTTCAGGGAAAACTGACACTATTGTGACACGGGTCATCCTTGAAATATTCAGGCTACTGTCAATATGGCCGCACTTTCTTTATGCACTTGACCCGGATTTTAATAAAGAGCAGTTCACATAACTATGCTGTAGACAACATACACTACACTGTACAACTGACAAAATGCAGGGGTTCCTCTCATTGGTTGCCAGTGAACAGATTCCATGAGTGTCTGGTTGAAGATGATGTCATGGCAGTTTCACACAATGTCACCATGATGATCAGCTGAGAATCCTGCCCACACTGAGGGAGTACTATCCACAGTGTAAAATGAAACGGAGGAAAGGACCTGGTTCCAAAAGTGAGTTGAGTCGACTTGAACCAAACCAAGCAGTGGAAATGTAGCAACAGTCCCTCTGCTGTTAAAATAGGTTAATAATACCCTTGGTGCACAACCACTGCAGCAAAATAGCTTTTCATGCTGCTCTGCAAACGAGACTGGAGCTAAAGCTGCCACAGAGAGAGTGGAAGATAATGTTTATGCCAGGAGCACTAGGTTATATTTAGACCCCCATAGTCTGCAGCCAAAACCTATGTGTGTCCCAAAACACAGGTCAAAGCTAGCCTCATCACCTCCGCCCACATCCCTATGCTGTCTGCCACACACACACACACACACACACACACACACACACACACACACACACGCACACGATTCCATTAACGTCTCACAAAAACCAATCTCCATTAAGGTGTCTGGTTTAATCAGAGACAGGCGGGTTTAGAACAGAGTGGGCTACAAACAGACAGACTCAGTGATGATGACTTCAGTTAGTGTTGATTCAGAGGACCTTTGCTGGGCATGTTTAGTGTTGCACCTGTTTGTATTCAGCCCTGGCTGTCTCAGAGGTCTCAGAAAGAGCTTATACAAGGGGAGTTATGTCAGTTTGTTTGTCTCTGACAAATTACAGAGCAATTTCAGGTTGGTGATAGCCTCACTCTGAGCCTATCAAACTGATTGACCGTGCCTAGACAGTTAGCTGGAGAGAACAACAGTTTAAGAGAGATGTGGGAGAGATGACAGTATGGAGCATGGAGTAACTGACCCTGCAGGGTACTGACTCTCTGAGACTGTTCTCTCTAGTCTAACCAAAGTAGCACAACACACCTTGACCACGTTTGCATCGACTGTGTGTCAGCTTTCTCTGCTATAAGCATTATTAAAACAAAGAACCATTCCAGGCTTATGTGTGCATGACAATGGCACTCTTCTCTCACAAAGAAAGGATATAGAAATAAAGAGAGAAAGGGGCTGCCATGTGCCATACGAGTTTAATGTATCTATGTCCTAAAGGTGTTTATAAGTATGATATAGAGATGTAGGCTGTTGATTTTATTTAACAGATGTAGGGCTACACTACTCCTACATTTGCTGATAGGAAATTTTAGTATGTGGACAGCTTTGAATTATAATAGAACACATCTGGACTGCAGTGATATTGTTTTGACACTGGCGAGACAAGGACAGACACATACACATGTATGTAGTTGTTTTTCTCACACACCTCCAGTGAATGAAGAATCAAAAAATGCCAACATTGTCAATTAACTGAAGTAAACATGGGGCCACATTTTATACCAACAAAACTGAATAAAAACATCTGTTTACAAACTCCTACACAATTTGCAAAAGTATAACCTTAGTCTTGAGTAATTTTGCTGTGATTTAACATGGCCTCAGTTAACTTTGAATTATCAACAATGTTTGCCTTTTTTCTGATTCTTCGTCCACCAGAGACACGCGAGAAAAGTTTTCTTCACGAATTCCTGGTACCACGACATGAATAACAGATGTGTAAATGCTCATTTTGTGGCTGAAGTATTCTTTAAATGTCATCCCTTAGTTTGAGGTCATGGTTTACATAATTTTAGGGAACAAATAATATTTTCTTTGTTTTCAACAAGCCTCAACACAGAGAAGAAAGCATTATAATGATCTGGTTTTCTCCTAAATCCATGCATAATCACAGAAACATGTCAGTGTTTGTCTTTGTAATCTCATTAACAAGAACATCAAAAGGCTATCCCCCTCTTTCTGTCTTCTTCTCTCTCTGTGACCAAAATAATTCTGCTCTGGAACAGATTCCAGCAACAACAACAAAAAACAACAATCAGCAGAATGCTTCATGCACATCAAGGCAAAGTGTGGTAATTAGGTGAAACCTGCTAACTGCTCCTCATGTGGTGTTATAAGGCATAACAGCTCTGCAAGATGATGGCTGTTGATTTTTGGTCATTTGTTGTTATTTTGCTGTCACCCTCCCAAAAATCATCAGATAATGTGAGTCTTTCTTTTCCTTGTGTTTTGTGTGGATGCAACTTGACTGTCTGTATGTCTCTGCTTTGTCCGCCTTCACAAAGGCCTAAAATGTGGAATTGATGAATATTTGATTATTTTCTGTCCAACGGCACTTTCCTGTGTCGCAGGAGTAAAACTGGATGAATCTGAAGGACTAACTTCAATCTGTAGGTTTGTGATGAATTTTTGTGCACAAGTTACATCATTAATGTCTGAAACATATGTAAGAGCCTAACTGTAGTCGGAGACCACCAAATTTGCCTGCAAATATACTGTACAGCATAATGCAGTTATTTATTGTTGATTCTGTAAATAAGTTGAATCATAAAATAAAGCCATTGTCAGTACAGAGACAATATATTTAATTTTCAAATTGCTAAACTATGTTGTTGTTGTTTTTTCAAAATACACACTTATTCTAAATTTGATGTCTGCAACAAGTCTCAAAAGTGTTGGCACAGGGGCAACAAAAGATTGGGGGAGTTGTGAAAAGCTCAAAAACACCTGTTTGAAACAGTCCACTGTTAAACAAGTTAATTGGCAACAGGTGAGAGTATCATAACTGGATAAGAAAGGGGCATCTTTGAAAGGCTCAGTTGTTCACAAGCAGTGATGGTCACTGTGAACAGCTGTGTGGGCAAACAGTCCAACAGTTTAACAGTATCGTTTCCCATCACACAGTTGTGAAGAATTTCTGGATTTCACCATCTACAGTCCATAATATCATCGAAAGAGTCAGAGAATCTGGAGAACTCTACATGTAGGGGGTGAGGTTGAAAACCAACACTGAATGCCAAAGACCTTTGACCCCTCAGACTGCACTGCATTTAAAAACCGACATGACTGTATAAAGGATATTACTACATGGGCTTAGGAACACTTTGGAAAACCACTGTAAGTAAGCACAGTTCATCATTGCATCTACAAATAAAAGTTCAGACTCTACCATGCAAAGTGAAAGCCAAAAATCAACAACATCCAGAAACAGCGCAGACTTCTCTGAGCCCCATCTCATCTGAGACGGACTGACACTAAGTGGAACAGTGTGCTGTGGTCTGACGAGTCCATCATGGACGTCGTGTCCTTCAGGCCAAAGAGGACCTTCCAGATTGTTACCAGCTCAAAGTTCAAAGCCAGCATCTGTGATGGTTTGGAGGTGTGTTAGTGCCCGTGGCATCATGGGTAGCTTCACATCTGTGAAGGTTCCATGAATGCTTAAAGGTACATGCAGGTTTTGGAGCAACATACTGTATGCTGCCATCCAGACAACGTCTTCTTCAGGAACGTCCCTGCTTATTCCAGCAAGACAATGAGACACATTGTTCACGTGTTCCAACAGTGTGGTGTCGTAGTGACAGAGTGCAGGTACAGACTGACCTGCCTGCATCATGAAGCGCAAAATGCGACAACAGAAACCCCGGACTGTTGAGACACTGACGGCGTACATCAAGCAAAAAAAAAAACTTCAACAGTTGGTGTCCTCAGATCCCAAACACTTTCTGAGTGTTGTTAAAAGAACAGGTGATGTCACACAGTGGGAAACATGCTCCTGTCCCAACGTTTTTGGAGCGTGTTGCAGGCATCAAATTCAGAATTAGCGTATATTTCTAAAACATTAGTTTGAGCATTAAATATCTTGTCTTGTGAACTGTATTCTATTGAATAAAGGGCAAAAAGGATTTGCAAATCATTGCATTCTATTTTAATTTTGTTTTACAGTGTCCTAACTTTTCTGGAGTTGGGGTTGCATGTGTAAATAAGCAATAATGTAAAGTGAGACTGTAGAGAGTATTTCTGTCAGAGAGGGGTCTGTGAGAGCAGCAGATTGGTGAGTATGACATGACTGAATGTAACAAAAATTACTAATACAAACGAATAAAACTGAATCCATTAGAAATAATTAAAAATAGAGGCTCATCTTTTATGTATGCTTGTTTCAAGTAAAGACCTCTGTAATTAAATATTTGAGAATCAGTGATTTTTGTTGCTTGGTCATTCTGCTTGCAGTGCGTCTCAGTGCACTTCACAGTAAAGTGCTTCTGTTGAATACAAACTTTGATCCTCTTGACTTAAACACAACCCGCATGGATCCCTGAAGCTTTCGACAGTCTCTGTCTTGTCTTACCTCCCCTGGATGATGGCTGCAGGGTCCGCCCCTGAGCAGATATCCTCCATGACATAGGGGTTCTGTTCGCAGCTGACGTTGAGCGTGGTGTAGTTGGGTTTACACACAGTGAGGAAGTAGGGTGTTGGGTAGCCCGTCATCAGTTGGAGGATGTCGGTGATGAGGGCGGTGGCACAAAGACCGAAAGCATGAACGCCTGAGGATAAAGGATGTGATGTAAAGGTTGGGAAACAGGCTGAACATACAGACAGAGGTTCAAACACTACACGCTTAAATACATTCTGCATAGTATTATTCAAGTTAGTGTCAGCTCTGGTTGTGTAGGGAAGCTGAAAAACTGTCAACATGTACTTTTCCTGATGTTGCTGAATGAGTCATGAGTATACATCTGAAAAGACAGTCACTGGTCAGTAACCATCCTTTCAGGCCAGGTTATAGAAAGAAAAAAAATCAGTGTACCAACGAAGCGAACAGCTCTGCGTATGAAGGAGTTGAAGTTGCAGCCTGCGGCGTTGATGTTGGCCTCGGCCCCGGCACCACTCTTCCTCCGAGACAGGCAGCAGAACAGGATGGCCTCTCCGATCATTATCTGTTAACACAATACACACCGATCACATGGTGCTGCATGCAGCAGTGGGTGATTTATCCAGGTGATGAGGGCAGACATGTCCGCTCACGTTCCAAAATCCTAATTTTGTCCCCCAACTTTTACACTTTTAGTTTCCTGCTTTTTCACAAGGGGCAGCTTATCTTAGCATGCACTGGGTGAGAGGCAGGCTACACCCTGGACTTTTCCTAGTTTTTTTTTTTTTTGTGATGTATTTGTGACATTCATACTTCTATATGTACTTAAATTATTTTTACATCATGCTTGGACCCCTCTATTCCATTAAGGGGTCCCTGCATCCTGGCACTGCTGTGTCTTATCGTGTGTTGCATGTACTAAATGGAGGGTTGTCATCTGGACGAGCTCAGGCCTTCAGAAAAGCAACTCAGCCTTGTAGAAAATTTTTCCCAGTGGCCACTCATGGTAACAATAAAAACCCCTGCAGCCCAAAAAGCATTTCCCCCACAGGCCACCACTGTAAAAAGGCACCTATAAAACTGTTGACAGGACACCTCCAACTGCAAACAAGGTCAATTATTAGCAGGTGTGGAAACAGATAAGTGCAGTACTGTAAACGTCCGTCATGGAGGAGAAGCTCCTGGACCAACTGGTGGTACTCCCCATCATGGAGGAGAAGCTCCTGGACCAACTGGTGGTACTCCCCATCATGGAGGAGAAGCTCCTGGACCAACTGGTGGTACTCCCCATCATGGAGGAGAAGCTCCTGGACCAACTGGTGGTACTCCCCATCATGGAGGAGAAGCTCCTGGACCAACTGGTGGTACTCCCTGTGATCCAGCCTCTTTTTTAGGGTCTCATGTACCCACACAGATCTCTGTTTATCTGCTGACAGCCTCTCACCCTCAACCAGAGCTACAGACAGTACCCTCTGCTGAAACATGTCAGGAACTACACACTCATTACTGGGAGAATAGTAAAATTTAAAAAAAAAAGGTAGAATTACACGTGAAGGTTGGGGTAAGCAGGTGATGGGGTGGTTGCCTGGCAGTGATAAAAAGGAGCAGCAAGTGTTAATTTTTTTAAAAAAGGCAGTGCAGTGCGACTCCTGTTTTGCAACCTGCAAAACACTTTCTGTGTGATCAGGGCCACACTCGTACACACGTCTGGTCTCCCTATGTTGCAGCCCTTGAGCCAGGTTGTAAACAGTAACATACGAATCTCAGAAGGCTGTAACCCGCTGGCCTGGGATTGGTTGTTTTTAAGTGGGCGGTATCCCACAGCGCGGCCTATCTATGGCCCTCTGAAGCTCTGCTTTAAGCCAAGAGTGTTGGCCAGGACAGCTCCTTCCTGTGTAGTACACTCATACACACAAATACACACTCCTCCAGGTTGACACGTGGTGTTGCAGTGGGGTACCTGGCTATCTGCACAGCAACAATGTCGCATCACAGATCTCTGCGGACAAAGAAGGATGAAAAGAAATGCGTGTATAAATGTTTATAATGTTGAACAGAGGAGAAAGGGAAGAAACCTCTCTCCTCAGTTTAACTGCTCATCTGTGTGAATTCTGTACTGTGTATAAAAAGCGTTTTTTCTGTGATGGTTTAGACCTCTAATATTATAGTCAGTATTACATCGCCTACATACACCGATCAGCCAAAACATTAAAACCAGTGGTGGGTGGAGTGAGTAACATTTATCATGTTGTTACAATGCAGTGTTCTGCTGGGAGACCTTTGGTCATGGCCTCCAAATCTCCCTCACCCCAATCTGACTGAGCATCTTGGGACGTGCTGGTACCCCACCTCACAACTGACAGGTCTCAAATGATCTGAAGCAGCAACCCGGTGCCAGACACCACAGGACACCTTCCAGAGGTCATGTGTCCATTCCTTGACATGTCAGAGACAAGTCTAATCCAGGGAGGACCCACTGTGGATTAGGTGAGGTACCAGCATGTCCCATGGATGTTCGACCAGATTTGGATCAGGGGAATCTGGAGGCCAGGTCGACACCTTGAGCTTTTTGTCATGTTCCTCAGGCCCTTCCTGAGCAGTTCTTGTGGTGTGGCATGGCTCATTTCTGCCATTGGGGAGTGCTGCTGTCATGAGGAGCGAAACTTGATCTGCGAGGTGTTCGGGTGGGCGGAGCGCATCAAGTGGCATCCTGGTGAATTTCTAGACCAGAAGTTCTCCAGGGGAACATTGCATTGTAACAGCATGATCATTGTTATTCACCTCACCCCATAGTGTTCTAATTTTTTTGCTGATCGGTATCAGTTCATCGCTCTGTCTGTAAGTTCACCTATGTTTCCTAACCTCTACATCCTCCATCCTCCATCCTCAGGCATTCATGCTTTAAGTCTTCGTCGTCAACATGGATGGAGAGAGGAAAAAGGATGGCAGCTACAGTGATGGGCAGAGAGGGATTATGGGTACTTAGATGAGGGCCGTCAGGGATCTGCATAATACTGAAACTGACACACTGGACTTATGAGTCTCACTAAACCAGGGTTTATCTGGGAAATGTATTCCATCTTTTTCTCCAGCAGAAAGGAAGCAGCTGTTTTCTCTCCATTTTCTTCTTTTCTGGAATTTAAACTTTTTCGTGTACACACTGATCGTCCATTACATTTGCTAATTTTGACTGTTTTACTGTTTGTGTGTTTTACTGGGTAGAAACAGCTACGCCATGATGACACCTGAACTCTTCACTGGAAGCCAAGAGTCGCTCCACCACTAAACCAAAACTGTAATATTTCAGTATGGACATTCTCCAAGACTCCGCTGTAGGCTGCAGTGGGACTCTTTACTCTCACTCTTTGCTTTTGGAATTAGGGCAAAAAAACGTAATATTTTGTGAACGTAAACTTACTCAGTGGACCTTTCCCAAACCACCACTTACACCCTCTCCCTGCCCACTTTCACTACGTTTCCACGTTCATGCGGAGGGTCCGCCACATTGAGTGGCGTCCCAAACCAACTAGTGAGGAGTGGAAGTGGGTTATAAAACCCTTCGACAGCTTACTGACCATGTGCAACACCCTATTGTGTTCGTCATGGAAGATGCTCCGTACAAATAAAGTTTCGTGTCTACCCTTACAAACGTAACCTGCTCAAACTAAGATAGAAAGTTATATTGACGTACGGATGTTAACGTCTTAAAGGTTGCCCTGTATAAAGGATAAAACATAACCTTCTCTCGTCTCTTGGAAAGTCATTTAACTGTAGTGCTCTATACTTACAACAACTGTTACAGAAACCACGCAGCATATGAACATCAGTGAAAAGCCACAAGATGTCGCCAAAAAAAAAAAAAGAAATGAAATGAAAAGATAGCAACAGATACAGGTCAAATATAAGTAACATAAAATGGGAGATAGTTGTATTTTTCTGCATGGTTAGGTAAAGTTAAAGTTAAGTTTGCCCCAAAGCTTGCCGCTGTGTTTATCCCCTACACCTTGATGAAGGTGCTTCACTCAGCTGTGAGGGTGACTACAAACAGAGTGACACTTGGAGTGGTTAGGGTCTGGTTTTTGAAAGGCCCAATGTCTGAGCAAATCACTGCAAGAATGAAACTGTTTCCCTCATTTTTCCTTTTTATCTGTCGAAGGAAAAATAAGCGAAAGCAAAGGATACCAGAAAAACATCCCTTCACATTCAGCTTTCGGGGTCATCACACTGCACGTTGTTCAGTCTTACAGGACTCAAAGAACTGCAGAATCTCTTCCACTGTAACACAAACTAAACATTAAAAACAAAACTGTGTGTCAGTGGTGAAGAATAGTGTCTGTGCTGTGTTGTTACTCTTCGCTGTCAGACACAGTCATCTGGGAGACAAAGTATTTAAAGCTTAGCCTGTTTTATTGTCAGCACAAAATGTAGTTGAGTTAGTGATTTCCCTACTAAAAGCAGCTTACTGTGAACATGCCCTGCAGTTTGAATACGGAAATAATTCAGTGCTCAGCTTCGGAGGAGCGGCTGTAGTCCAGATGTAGCATGACCGTAGTCTGAAGTGTCTGATCACATGAACACTGTGGTGGTTAATGTGGCTCTGTGTGTTACACTGTTCACTACAACATCAGGGAAGAAAATTAATCTTGTCACATGTTCCCAGTCACAGACATCCAACTGAAGATGGAGACAAGCGTTCAAGGACTGACTATAATATATAATATAATTAAATGATGATGTGCAGCCCAGTCTCACATCAACACGTGTCACAATTACGTTGGTCCACTGTGCAAAATCAGTTTTACAGTAATGGCTTTGTTTGTGAGATGCCTGTGGTTTTATGCCTCAACGTCAGCAATAGCCGAGGCAGTGTCATTATGTTTTACAGCTGTCTGTCCGTCTGTCCCATTCTTGTAAACACGATATCTCAAGAAGGCCTCGAGGGAATTTCTTCAGATTTGGCACAAACTGTCACATTGACTCAGCAATGAACTGATCACATTTTGGTGGTACTGGTGGCACTGGTGTTAATTTTAACAGCTATTTTAGATTTGGTCTTAGTCATTTTTATCATTCATAGATTTTGTTTCAAGATTTTTGTTCATAGATTTTGTTTTTCAAAATGTTTTAGTCCACTTTGAGTCATTATGTTTTCTATGTTTTTTATCTTTAAACTGATCCAGTGAGGTTAATTCATGTGTCATAAATCAGACTCCAGGTGACAGGTTGTATAAACTAATGTGTGTGTGTGACAGGTTTAAGGGCTGATTTACGAGCACACACTCACTGATCATCATTTGAAAAGCTCAACATCTCTCTATTTATGCTCTCAACAAATAACTCATGTGAGACAACTAGGATTTGTCCCCAGGTTCATTGTAAACTCTGACTGATCCATCTGACTGAATTCTTTCTTCCTCTGCAACATGTTAGTCTGGAGGTTTAAACTCGTGTCCTCTCACAGAGTTGCTGATTCAAACTAAACTGATCTGAGTTCAGCCTGTTTACTTCCAGCACAGCTCCACTCACAGATAACTGAGCCTCCTACCTGCCTGTCAAACACCATCAACCCAGAAACCTTCTCCAGTCCGGACTGAGTGGAGTCCTGCGGGGTGAAGCTGTGAAGTCCAGAGCTGATTGTGCTGCCTGGCTGAAGATGTGTGTGAAGCGTCCATGTTTCCACTGACATGGATGAAATTGTAACTGCAACTTGAGTGGTGCACAGAGGCATACAACCACAAGGCAGTAGTTCTAGTTTGGGCCTATTCTTGTCTGTTAGCCTGAGACTGTGTCACATGACTGTAAAGTTATTTCTGTGAAAGGAAGAAAAAAGGATGACATTCATTTTACTGTCAGTGTTTCTCCATTAAAGTGTACAACCTTTCAAACAACAAATGTGCGTTTTATCTTCATAATCCTCATTCAGTGAGAGTGAATGATGTTTAGTACATTAGTTATTATGAAGATTATTTCTTGTCACACCAGAAAATTCTTGGAATACATAATTTACTGTAGTTGCTATGGATGCTGCCACCTGTGAAGCCATGCAGCTGTGCATGTCGTACCAGAGGGTGGCTGCAGCAAAGTGTCTCTTGGAAATCCAAAGAAAAAAAAAAGTGTCATCCCTGGAGTATTCTGAAATCTAAGGTTTTTTTTTTTTTTTTAAAGAACATCATCAAAATAACACAAATAAACATGACTGCTAAGATTACTACACAACATCACAGCATGTGGGCAGAACAGAGTGTGATCAAGCACGGAGTGGAAGGATTGAGGATGGAGCACAGGGCGGATTTTTCAATAAGTTGGAGAGTCATCATATCTCCCGTTTCCTCTCGCTCCAATTTCTTTCTCGTCTTCCACCTGCTCAAAGCGCTTTTACACTACAGAGTCACCTTCACCCATTCACACACTGGTGGCCGAGGCTACCACCAAATGTACTACCTGCTATCCAGTGTTAAACACACTCACACACCGATGGAATAGTCATTGGGAGCAGTTTGGGGCTCAGGATCTTGCACATGGACACTGGGACATGGCGCCTGGGATCTAACCGCCCATCTTCCGAGTAGTTGACGACCCGTTCTGCCTCTAAAGCCACAGCCGGTGCTGCTCACAGCATTGAGTTCACAAAGTTCTTTCTAGAGGAAACTGAACAAACAGTTTTTATTGAAATGGGGGTAAATCTGAGGTGAGTGCGGAGCGATCGGAATGGAACGACTTTGAGTGGGAGAGCGGAGGGAACGGACAGCTCTGTGAGGGAGGAGCATCCCTTGCTCTCCATGACACGAATTATTTAATGACTAAAAAATATCCTCTTCTTGCCTCTTTTGTATTCCTTGAAAGTCTCTCTATAAAATCACCACAGAAAAGAAGCTTTATGTGAATGTTAAAATTAGCTGCAGCTAATTTTCCTGATGCACCTTTTCATGCAATCAAGCATTTGGAATGTGTGTGTGTGTGTGTGTGTGTGTGTGTGTGTGTGTGTGTGTGTGTGTGTGTGTGTGTGTGTGTGTGTGTGTGTGTGTGTTTGCTTCCAGAAGCCTCCAAGGAAGTGATGACATGCCTGACTGGTCACAATAAATGTGCATGCCAGAAAAGTGTGTCTGGCCTGAGGTGGACAGGATCATAGCTGATAATACAGATCAACAGTCAGTGAGCTCTCCCAGCCTGGGGGGGGCCTGTCCTGCTGGCCCACAGCTCCACTCACACCCCACATCTACAATATGAGGACATGAGTTGGTGTGTTGTGTGTGTCAGTATTAGAAGGAATGATGCCACAGGCTTTTGATACAGTGTGTTGGCAGGTTAGCGTTTGGGTTTTGTGTGTACGCATCAGCGTGTGTGACGCCATTGCCTGAGCCACTGTGAAATACTGTACTCCAGGTGGGTCTCCATGAAAGCAGATGTTATAATTACAAAGATTATTTTCCCAAAGAAAGCTGAGCCATTAGGTGTAGAGAATAAGACACAAATAGAAACTGGAGAGGTAACTTAAAAAAAACCACAATAATGTGAGCACTATGGGAGCACGGGGGCCTCCTAATGCGGGGTAAATCTGAACATGGACATTCCAAGTGGTTACACAGGGTCGATTCTTTTGTACAGATGTGGCTGCACAGTAGAACAGTGCACCACCACACCAGAGTCTGATAAATCTTCCTGCAGGTCTTTTGCAGTCAAACAGGGTTCTGATTTTTCCTTTCTAACAATCCTACGAGCAGCTCTCTCAGAAAGTTTTCTTGGTCTTCCAGACCTCAACTTGACCTCCACAGTTCCTGTTAACTGCCATCAGCTCAGCTTCACTACCTTTACCATAAAAGGCCAAATCAACCGTTTGGTAGAGCATGTTTTTAACATTCAGACTTTAATGGAAATAAGATTTAAACAGGATAAACAATATGATGGAGGATATTAAAATCTGTAACAAGCTGAGATGCTGCTCACTCAAACTGATCGGAGTTGCAGCTGTATTCCTCCACAAACTTGTCAAGTTGCAGTTATAGTTTACATCCATGACTGTGAAAACATGGAGGCTTCACACACAGAAGATCTATACAATCAGCACAATTTCAAGGTGACCATCCAAGATTAGTGTCATCAGTTCAGTATGTGACCAGATATTTCCCTTCTGGTCCTGAGATATGACGCTGAGTCATGGCCAGAAAGTGTTTTTGCAAAACATTCTGATGTTTAAGTGAAGCTGACACTTGACCTTTTGGATATAGTATGCCAACACGTCATACATTTATTCTATCAGACATTTGTGTGAAGTTTTGTCAAAATCAGCTTGTGAATTCCTGACCAAAAACAGGTTCTGTCAGGTCACAGTAACCTTGACCTTGACCTTTGACCTTCGACCATCAAATTCTAATCAGTTCAATCTTGATTCAAAGGGGCGTTTGTTCCAAATTTGAAGATATTCCCTCAAGGTGTTCTTGACATATTGCATTCATGAGAATGACACAGCCAAGGCCACAGTGACCTTGACCTTTGACCACCAAATTCTAATAAGGTCATGCTTGAATCCAAGAGGACGTTTGTGCCAAATTTGTGGAAATTCCTTTGAAGCCATCTTGAGCTCTCCCTTTCGTGAAACGACCTTTGACCTTTGACCACCAAATTCTAATCAGGTCATCCTCATCTTAAGGTGAATGTTTGTGCCAAATTTGAAGAAATTCCCTCTAGGTGTTCTTGAGATATCGCAGTCATGAGAATGAGACAGACAAGGTCACAGTGACCATGACCTTTAACCTATGACCACTAAAATTGAATCAGGTCATTGTTACATGGACATTTGTGCCGAATTTGAAGAAATTCCCAAAAGGCTCTCCTAAATTATCACGTTCACGAGAATGAGCTGGACGGACGGACGGATGGACAACCTGACAACATAATGTCTCCGGCCATGGCATAAAAAAACAAAACACACAAGCTTCACATGTACAGGATGATTACCACTTACTTTGTGGTGTTTTACTCAACATGTTATTATTGAAACATCGTATTTCAGATACTGTCAATGTCCATTCTGTCTGTCCTCAGAATCAGAAGCTGCCACTACTTTCACTGCACAGAGCGTTTGTCCCCGTGCTAATGCCACAGTGTATGAAATCCCTCTAATCACAGGTTAGCGGTGTAGTTTTCTGTCTCGCTGTTAAACCTTACCGTGATGGCGGGTCCGGCGAAAGCCAGGCTGAGCAGCATCAGCAGGGGGATGACCTCGTGGTTGGGGTCAATGTAGGGAAGGCTAAGGCTGCGATCATGGCAGTTGAAGCCAGACTTCACCGGCTTGAACACATCCGTCCACTCCAGGAAGTAGAGACTGACCACAGACGATACCAGAATCGGCAGCTGTTGATGGACACGACAGGAGAAGACAGAAAGCAAAAGATGTAATGGAGTTCAAAGTCATAAACAGCAGAGGCAGGAGGAGCTTTAGCAGACTGCCAATGAATAAATACATAGAAGAACAGGCAGTGAATGTCCCCATAACCCTATGGTTCAATGACCATGCTAATTTGATTTGATAATGAGGACGAAGGCATGGAAAATAGTTTTCATGACCTGGGGGGGGGGGGGGGCTGAGGGTGATGGAGGACGGCATGTGGAATTAATTGCTCTTCTGAACATCAAGTGCTTCCACTGAGCTCATCTCAAATCTTCTGTATGAATCCTCCTCATCCCAACAAACGCAATGAGAAACACTTCATGTTTATTATAACCAGCTTGAGATCTTAAAATCATAAAAGACCAATCATAACACAGCAGTTCAATCCCAAGCATGAAATAAAGTCAGAGTAATAAGGCTGGCGTTGATTTCTCAGTTGGGCAAATCAAAGTGCTTCAGCGGTCTGTGGAAGAAAGCCAAGCTCAACTCTGCAGAAGGGCTTCGCTGGTTTTGTGTTTCTTTGCTTTACTGAATGGCTGGCTGCAGCGATTTCACCACTGACCTGTTACACTGTCATGTCACTAGTGCATATCCTGTCCTGTCAAGAGGACAGAGAGAGCAGAGCTGTGGAGCTGAGAGGACAAAGTCCAGACAAACCCAAACTGCAGACCACATGAATAAAGGAGGGAAGCTAGAAACATAAAGAAAGCAGCTTTCATTGAAATGAACAGATGCTAACAAAACAAGATTTTTCTCTCTTGCTGGTTTGAGCCTGTGTAGTCTCCATAGACAGATATCTGCATACATATGTAAAATCTGTCGGCAGCAGGTCAAGATTTTGGTATTGGAAGCATTCTGGTTTCTGTTTATAGTCCGAGGAATATTGACCAATCATGTTTGAGCAGGCTTTGGTTGCATGCAGGCAAACAGTCCATATGGAGAGCAAAGAGGCGGAACACATCGGCTTGAAAGCAATGTCAGAACCCATCGGCTATCGTCTCAAGATGGTTTAGCTTTTTATTAGCTTTTTTCCTAATTCATCAGCCTTCATATGCAGATATGTGTTCATAGAGACCGACCAAAATGTTGTCTGGACCTGCCCAAGTTGCTGTATGAACTGTTAACAAAGACTGGCACATGGAGGAGGAAGTTTTGGCCTGGATGTCCATTGGTGGACGGAGAAAACTCATTTTGACTGTTCGTATCTGTGAACTCATTCTTTCGGTCATCACCCAAAGTTCATGACCATGTGAGGGTTGAGACATAGATGGACCAGTAAATCAAAAGCCTGCCAGCTCAGCGCCCTTTTCACCACCACAGTCTGATGCAGGCGCCCCGATCACCACTGACGCCACTTATCTATCTCACACCCCATTTTACCCTCACTCGTAACAAGACCCTGAGATACTTGACCTCCGTCGCTTGGGGCAGTAACTCCCAACCCAGCTCTGGACTGCCCAAATGTTATCAGACAGAATGGATCAGTTCCCAATAGTAACACGAGTCATTTCGAGGTGGGTTGTGGCACTCAAAAAGATGTATCCACTGAGTTACAGTTGTCTCTTTAAGCATGTAAGTCAATGAGAAAGTCTTTTTGGGCCACATGGCATCACATGATGGTGTAATTATATGTATAATATATTTTTTTGCCGCTACAGAAATTGGCTTCAAAGCCTGGAGCACTTTCTGGGGGCAGCATGGCTGACTCTGGCACATTGTATCCATAGGACTGACGCCTGTCAGAAAACTGTGTCTACTGTGTGTGACAAGCATCTTGAATGAATACGTCACCCGCAAAAATGACCATTTGTAACTCAATTACGCCCCTGTGTTACCTTGAATTTATTAAGAACACTTTGGTTTTCTCTCATGCCTCCATGGTGAACGGAGAATCCAAAGAAGCCAAACATTTCTTATGAATGAAAGTCATCGGCGTCTACATTTAACAACAGGTAAAACTATATCAAACAGTTTAGAAACACTCACACAACTCGTGCAGGCTAATGCAAGTCTAAACGGTAGTGATGGCCAAATGAAGCCTCATGAAGCATTGTCTTTATTTTCTGAGCCCACTAGATGGCGCTTTTTGTTCAACAAAAGGTTGAGAGCACACTGAATTGCCATTCTTTGAGCCTCTCTCTTTAAACCATGAGCGCCATCTAGTGGCCTCAGAAAATAAAGAAAATGCTTCATGAGGCTTCATTTGGCCATCACTACTAAGTGGCTCAGAAGGTAGAGCAGGTCATCCACTCATCGGCATATTGGTGATTCATTCCCCCGCTCCTCCAGTACACATGTCAAAGTATTGTTTAGCAAGATACTGAACACCAAACTGCTTCCGATGGCTGTTCCACTGGTGTGTGAGTGCATGTGAATGGTTACTGAGTAGCAGGTGGCACCGTGTATGGTAGCCTCGGCCACCAGTGGCCAGAGGACTACAAAAGCCCTTTACAAGTGCAGTCCATTTACCACTTATCCAGTCGTGTGCTCAGTACTTCCCAAATACATGTATTTTAAACAAAACATCACAATTTAAAACACCTCCTCCTGTGAATAGCACGCCCTGAGCGGCCAGAGCACGTGCGCGCATCAGAGTTCAGACGCACTACTCGGCTGTGCATGAGACTGTCTGGACTGACGTTTTTTATGTCAGAACGTTTTACTACAAAAGCATGTGTTTGTGAAGTACTGAGCATACAACTGAATAAATGAGACTTGGATCATACTGCATGAGCTGTGAGACATTTTGTAAACAGAAGTTTTGGACAAACGCTGTCCGGGTTTGCTTACCCTTGCCTTTGTCAGATTCTCTGTTAAGAATGGAGGCATGCAGAAAAACCCAATGTATCCTTCACAAATTCAAGGTAACACATTATGTGGTTGTTTTGTGCATAAAGTATTCGTTTAGAAATGTCCAGGTTCTTCTGAGAAAACACTGATGGTTCATATGTTTCAGTGAGCTTATTGATATAAGTCTAAAGCATTAATTTATAAAAAATATTTGTTTTAGAATACCTGTACATTTCCTATACTTTAACATTTGCTGTATAAGTTACTATGTTTAATAATTTACTGATGTGTGTGATACACCTTGTTGCACTCATCACTAGGTGGCAGACTAACCTGTCTGTGACCCAACTGGGACATAGAAATGAGGGCGTTGTTCAGTCTGGCCCATGTTAAAGCATGTTCATGTGTTTGCGCCCGGTGCTGCTTCAGCTTGTATGTTTTTGCTCAGTCCTGCCGGTGAGGTTAACGAACGACACTTTTTCTGCACCATTAATGCTGTTGCTGTCTGGATGGTGTAACACATGCAAGCAGTTCTTCCTTTTTCTTCTTTGAGTTGGAATGAATTTCACTCTGGGCAGTCTCTCCAATCAGCTCTCATCTCTCTGCATTGAAACAATATTTTTGTTTTATAGCCTCTAATAAAAAATCCTACATCATATAATAAGGGGAGGGATGGGCTGAAATGGCACGACTGAGTCAAGTAAATGAGACGTACAAGTCAATAAAAGGCTGATAATAACACTGCATATCTCTTGGGGAAACATGCGAGCACCTAAATTGCTCGGAGATATTTCTCACCGAGACTTAACAAGAAAGTGAAAACTCGAGTATCGACGACTCCATTTCACAACCCAACACTGCAGTTCCTTTGTGTCAGAATTTCTTCCCCAATGTTTTCTAACAACCCCCCAGGCGCTGTGGTGTCCTATTAAAGAGTACCACAGAGGAGTGAGGTGCATGTGTAGGCAGAAAGCTGATGTGTAATTGAAGGCACTAAAGTGTCCACAGAGGACTGCAGCGAGGTGCGTCAGTGGGAGCCGAATGTGGCCTAAAGCATCACAGGCTTTATCATGCAGTTTAATACCCTGATTCACTTCTACGCAGCGGCAGACGCGCTGCTCGCTCAGCTAATGCTAAGTAGAGCAACATAATGGGGGAGGGCCCCAATAGGAGCCCAACACAGGGGGATCTCTTCAAGTCAACTCACTCCTGCTGGGAGCTGAGCCACTAATACACACACACAACCACACAGAGGGCCTCTGTTTGCACACTTCCTTTCTTTCATCGGCCTTATATTTCTGCCAGGGGTTACTCACTGACACACTAGTTTTCTTGTCTTTCTGTTTTGGCTTTCAATCATTCTCTCCTTTCTTTCCTTCCCCCCTCTTTTCCTCACAAAGAGAGAAGTTTCATTTAGTTGAACCAATCTGTTTATTAACATTAGTGGTAACTTCAGGGGACGAAAGACGTTTGGACGGATGGGGGGCATCAAAAAGACTGTGGAGGAGGAGGTGAGAATAAAAACATCCTAATGACCTTTAAGTCTATATTTACAACCTGAGAGTATTCAGAGAGCTCTTAAGCTACAGTGGCATGAAAGTTCCTAAAAAAGAGTCCAATCTTCAGGCTTCAGATTTAGGACATCCTGGAACAAACGCAACCAATTCAGTATATGACCAAATGTCTCCCCTTCTGTTCCTGAGATATGACGTTAAAACATGATGATGTCACAGTCAAGCTGACCTTTGACCTTTGGACCTTCATTATTTTATCCTGTAAGACATATGTGTGAAGTTTTGTCATGATTGGCGCATAAATTCTTGAGTTACGGCCAAAAACATGTGTTGTGAGGTCACACTGACCTTTGACATTCGGCCACAAAATTCTAATCAGTTTATTCTTCAGTCCATGTGGATGTTTGTGCCAAATTTAAAGAAATTCCCTTGAGGCATTCTTGAGATACCGTGTTCACAAGGTTGGGAAGGACAGACGTACTGACAACCTGAAAACATAATGTCTTCTGCCATGGCTATCGCCGGCGTGGAGGCATGACAACATCACTGGCAGTAAAACATGTGACTGTTGCTTAGCTGTTGTTTCAGAACCATGGACAGCACTGTACATGTGAGGGTCCACGTCAGCCTCCAGCAGTTAAGAGGACGCTTACCGTCCTCCTACTGCAGACACTGTTAAAGTGAGAGTAAGAAGATGCTGCTGGGTCTGGAGTGAATGTCAAATGTCCAACGTAAAACTAACTTCACCATGGTGAGGCTGCTGTGGCTGGCTTAACAGGAGTATTATGGAGTGTGGAGCAGATCAGAGCATGTGCAGTCATTCACTATGCCTACAGTCCACACAGTCACAATAAAAGAGTTGCACACAGACACCCACACTGAAAGACATGGGTGGTGACGACATTCACGTCACACAGACCAAAGCAGACCCGCACGGACATGTGGGAACTATGAATTGGCCCTTAAGCAGGATTTATACTTCGGCGTCGAATCAACGCCGTACCTACTGCATAGGCTGTAACCTACACTACAACCTGACGTGCACCTCCCCAGAAATGTAGCTACACACTGCGGCGGTGCAGCCCTCATGTCTGTTTCTGTAAGCTGAAACCATTTCCTTCAGTGGAAACAAAGCTTTGATTTACTTTCACTACACATCATTTTAAGTCCTGTGTGTGATTTATCCTGGCTGAAATATGAGCAGAGGAAATCTCTGCTAGCTGCTAGGCTAATTTATACAATGTAAAATGCCATAGGCTTGTGCTAATAACGTTAGCATGTTGTATTTGTTTGGAAAACGTATTTAGTATAAGACAGTTGTTTTGTCAGTGAACCTTGTGAGCTGTAATGGAGCTGAATTTAGTAACGTTACCTTTGTTAAATGTTGCTGTTGTCCCTGGCTTCATATGAGAGGAGGAGTGGCTAGTGGAGTTTTCTTCTTCTCATATGAACAGAGTTTTGGAGCTCTTGGGCTTTAACCCAGGTTTAAAATGCCATAGGCTTGTGCTAAAAACATTAGCATGTTGTATTTGTGGGGAAAATGTGTCCAGATAAAGACAAGTGTTTGTCTGTGAATCTGATCTGTGGTCGATTTGTGTGCTTGTGTTTGAAATTGTTGCTATTAAACAATGTATAACGTGTGTTTTGGGTGTGTTTTGAACGGCACAAGTATAAATGCTTGTAATATGACATCATAGGCCACGTGCATAGGCTACAGCATAGACTCTGCATAGAGCTAACCCAAGTATAAATCCACCTTAAGCCTGCTTGCTCTTCACTGTTGTAAATAAGATGTATTCCTCTATTTGTTAAATTGTACTGCAAACAAGAATATCCAGGAGACTGACTGTGATTGGGCAATGGGCAGAGTCTCGCACATCAACTTCTCACACTCGCTCTGAGACAGCCCTGCCTCTGGAATTCAGCTAATGGAAATCCATCGTAGCGACGGAGAACTCAAATCTCACAAATTTCAGTGCAAATTAAAAAATAAAAACTGTTGATCCTACGCAGCTTGGTCACGACAGCTTTCACTGACTACATCAAACCAAGGAGAAAAGACTGAACAAGAATGCTGGAAGAACATCCAACGTTGGAAGGATGTGGAGGGCAAAAGAACAATCGTTGAAGAGTAATAATGTGTGGTCACTTTGTGCCACAGGAGAACAGAGGGAAGGGGAGTTTAAGATAAAATGATGCGTCCTGTTTTTACTTGCTTAAAGATGCTAATAAAATGTAGCGTGTTGTGTATGGGATCTTCAGTGGATGACTAAACAGATGAAGCAACATGCACGCAGGAAGCATCCTGCCTGTGTGTTCCATATTAAAACCAGCTCATGCAGCCCCCCCACTGAGCTCCACAATGTCTCCCTCCTTCATCCCCTCTCCTCCTCCTCTCTCAGGTCCGTTTTCTTGGCTCACCATCAGCCTCCCTCACCTTTTGCCGAGCATCTCAGCTTGTGGAAATGAGAAATATAGGTCAGTGGTGTCAGCACTGGCACCTGCTCATCCTCTGCAGATGAAGCTGCTCTAGGAGGAATACTGTACACTCCGTACTTCAAAGGAGATTTCTGCAGGATATTTTATGTCACATCCTGTTATTTCGAAAGTGCGGCGTGATTTGCTGAGGCCAAGAGCAGCTAATCGTATTTGATACGCTTCAGTCCGTACACATGCTTATGATTCCTTTCTATGGTGAGTTAAGTAAGTCATTAAATGTTGAAAGTAGCCAGCGCGCAGAAAGAAGTCATTAAACATCTCATTAAGATTCATGCATGTGCCGTTCAGATCACAGTAAACAACATAAACTATCAGTAAATATTTCCTACATCAATATATCAAGCATAAAATGAACACATTCTGCAGAATGAGATGATTTGCAATTTCCTCTTGACCTATTTTACAACTGTAAACAGTCCGAAGACGAGATATCAACGTAACGATAGTTAATGTTCAAACCTTTTGTAAATATACACTCATACTGAATTTGATGCCTGCAACACCTTCCAAAAGAGTTGATACAGGGGCAAGAAAAGACTGGGGAAGTTGTTGAATGCTCAAGAAACACCTGGAAACATTTCACAGGTAAACAGCTTGATTGGTAAACTGTTTAAGTATCCTCCAAAGGCTCAGTTGTTCACAAGCAAGGACGACGCAGGGTTCACCACTAAATGAAAAACTGTGTGGGCAAATAGTGCAACAGTTTAAATGTTTCTCAAGGCACAACTGCAAAAACAGACATGACAGTATAAAGAATATTACTCAGTGGGCTCAGGAACACTTTGGAAAACCATTGTCAGTAAACACATCGCTGCATCTACAGAAGACAGTTCAGACTCTACCATGCAGACTGAAAGCCAAAAATCAACAACATCCAGAAACAGCGCCGACTTCTCTGAGCCGAGCTCATCTGAGACGGACTGACACAAAGTGCAAAAGTGTGCTGTGGTCTGACCGGTCCATCATGGACGTCTTGTCCTCCAGACTAAAGAGGAAAAGGATCATCCGGATCTTTACAGCCGAAGTTCAAAGCCAGCATCTGTGATGGTGTGGGGGTGTGTTAGCGCCCATGGCATCATGGGTAACTTCACATCTGTGAAGGCTCCATGAATGCTTAAAGGTACATACAGGTTTTGAGGCAACATATGCTGCCATCCAGACAATGTCTTTTTCGGGGACGTCCCGTCTTATTCCAGCGAGACAATGAGACACATTGTGCACGTGTTCCAACAGCGTGGCTTCATAGTGACAGCGTGCAGGTACAGACTGACCTGCCTGTCAGAATGACTGCCCTTTCTAATTGTTTTCAGGCACAACTGTTTTTTCTGCGTGTTTCAGCTTTAAAGGGCTGCATTGCTGATATTAAGCCAGCTTTGTCTAATTTTAGATTTAAAGCCAAAATGACCCCCCCATATTGCACATGTGCCACTACAGCTGATATTATGACTCATACATAAGTTATATCCAATTCTAATGGACACATTGCGATGGAATTAGCGCCCTCAGTTGGATAAACCATCAATTTTAATGCCCCCATGACCGTTTCTCCACCTTCAAGACAAACTTTACATTTCCAGCTCTCTAAGGACTTCTCTTTGTTGCACCCAAAATTTTTGTATTGTCAGGTTTAGTGATCACTGCTTTTCTGGGGGTCACTGTTATCATCTTTCACTTTCGTTTTGGCATTGTTTTATTTCACAGTGCAGTTGAAATGTAGATTTTGTTTTCTACTTTGTGCGCTTACTTCTTTGGGTGTTTACATTGGGATAAGTGTTCAGCCTTCTGCCATACAACACTCCTCTGAGAGTTTTCCTGACAACAATCCCTCCACTGGCTGCCATGTGTTCCTGGCGGGACCTCAGCGACTACAGAAGAAACGGTGCACTTTGAATAATAGATGTGTAAAAATGGAAAGCAGGCTCCAGTGGGCTTTGGCTGGCAGTTATTTTTGTTGGGTGCTGGGCCAACAGAGCAGACATGAAGTTTTTTCAGGTGAGTTGAGGCATCCGACTGGTACCGATTCAAATCTCTCAACAGAAAATGAAATGTGTTATAACTCTGTAAACACATGGAGATGCTTTGGATGAAACACTGGGAAAACAGAAGAAAAGCTGCCTGTACTGTTACTGAAAAAAGACATTTAAAAACTGTAATCTTGTATTTTTTTGCTCAAGTCAACTGACTGTATTAAGAAAAGGATCAGTATCTACAAATCCTGATATCAGCTGATAGAGTCCAGTCTTCTTCGACTGAGTTCTTTCTGCTGTTTAGGTCACAGTTTGGATTCACTCTGACTTTTGGCTTATTGAGTCGTTGTTGGTGCAGAAGTGCTGAGGCCAGGAGGAGTAAAGGAACCTTCCCTGTCAAAGGTCTATTTTAAAAACATCTATTTTGATCTAACATAACATAACAGACATAGTTTCTCATGTAGGACCAAAAGTCATGTGAACAGATAATGTTCCTGTCTTACAAACAAAGAGGTTCAGAGCATTAAGGCTTCCATGCCATTGGTTGGCGTCAGCATACCCACCCCTTTTTGACGTAGCGACTGCGTTGGCCAATATGGGCTCCTGTCAGTGTGTATGTTGTCTTGAACTCCTGGTAACTGAAGAGAGCGAATGTCCTCTGGAAGCTTTTTAAGCCACTATGGCGGTAACATATCACAGCCTGAGTGTTTTCATCCAGTATAAATAATTAAAAAATTCTTAAACACAAACGTGATGTTTTACTTGGTAAAACTGAGCTTTGCATTCATCTTATTCCTAGCCCTCATGACACCTCGCGTGAATTAAGATAAGATAAGTTAGACTTTATTGTCCCAAAGTAAATTTATCTTGGATACATGCGGTACCTGCTGTTACAAGATAAAAAAAAGTTATACATACAGTTCCTACGTCTGAACAGTCCATACACAGTGCTGTCACTATTCACAATCCCACACACTCAGTAGTGATGGCCAAATGAAGCCTCATGAAGCATTTCCTTTATTTTCTGAGCCCACTAGATGTTTTTACTCACTCTTTGAGCACCTTTTTTGTGCATGTCTTAAATAAATAGATTATTTTTGCATTGATCTCAGCAGGTGGATTTGTTTGTGGCTCTCTAGCCCAGTTAAACTGGTGTGCAGTGTCTCCTCTGCCGTCCTCTCATGTTTGCCTACTGTACCAATGCACTCAAGACAAACCTTTTTTGTAGCCCCAAGTAGCACAGCGCAGTTTCACAGCAGCACTAAGACTTTGAATTCTTTCATAAAAGCATGAAAGTTGGTACACTTATACAGTTTGCAGCTCTAAACATTTTAAGAAATTCAGCCATCTCAAAAACGCCTCATGGCAGTGATGGCAGCCATCTTACTTTTCACCATAACTGAATAACATATTTTGCATCATGTCCCCTGAACCAAACACGAAAACACAAAACATGTCATGTGTGCCTCTGTGATTCAGTGGTCAAGGGTCACAATGATACAGTAAACATCATCATTAACTGTTACAGTATCTGTGAACCTTGGTTAGACTGTGTAATATCATGTCTCGTGCATGCATGTTGGGTAGAGTTTGTTCATAAACCCTGACAATTCAGACAATGTTCAATGTCACCTCAGCATCTAGCTTAAGAGAATTTTTCAAACACAAAGATTCACTTGAAGAAATGTGTTTCAGAGACACGTTTGATTGGTTGTAGTTGTTGTTGTTGTTGTTGAACCTTTTCTTCACAGTCTCCTCCACACTGACATACAGCTGTGCACTTTAAGGAGCCTTCTGTGTATCTGTAATACCCCTGAAGAGGCAAATACAAGGTTGCTACTCCATGCCTTGGTTGCTGCCGGACGAAGATTTAAAAAGTTACCCCTGCACGCTCTGGACACAGATGTTCTGGTCCTCACTGCACATGTGTCTGAGCTGCAGTGTTGGGCAGTAGTACAGTAAGAAATTACTTTTCCTGGTAATGAGCAGTGTCACTTATTACTAATAAAATGTCAGTAACAATATTACAGTGACCCCAAAACCAAACAACTTGTTACAATATTAATTTTGTTATCACGTCACTACTGACCTGAAATACATCATCACATCTGCTGATTTATTTTCGTAATCGTCACGCTGTGCAGGCACGTCACAAAGCAGTGAGCTAATTATGAAGATGGAAACACTTATCTCAACAGCTGGAAATATTCCTGTTACTTTGATTTTGTCAGGAGGAAAGATGACAAGAACACTGCTGCAGGTAAAAACAGTCCTCAAACCTAAGCTCTGAAACACCTCGGCTACTATACAGACTGAACTCAGATCAGTTTAGTTTGAATCAGCAGCTCTGTGAGAGGACACAAGTTTAAACCTCCAGACTAACATGTTGCAGAGGAAGAAAGAATTCAGTCAGATGGATCAGTCAGAGTTTACAATGAACCTGGGGACAAAGCCTAGTTGTCTCACATGAGTTATTTGTTGAGAGCATAAATAGAGAGATGATGAGCTTTTCAGATGATGATCAGTGAGTGTGTGCTCGTAAATCAGCCCTTACACCTGTCACACACACACATTAGTTTATACAACCTGTCACCTTGATTCTGATTTATGACACATGAATTAACCTCACTGGATCAGTTTAAAGTTTAAAAACACAGAAAACATGATGACTAAAAGTTGACTGAAATGTTGTGGACTTTTGGCGACTAAAAACTAGACTTAAACTATGAAGGATAAAACTGACTAAAGTGTGACTAAAACTATTAAGTATTTACACCTCAAGACTAAATCTAAAATAGCTGTCACAATGATCACAGGGTAACCATCACCTATTCTGTGTTAGCATGTTAGGTTAAGGAGATGATGCAAACTTTATTTGGTTCTGGCAGAAAGTAAAAAGTAAAAGTAAAAAGTAAAACAAAACGGTGCATTTTTACAATAGCTCCAGTTCTGAAAATGTTCAGGTTCCTGAACTGTACAAGTGTGTCAAGTTAATGCTTTTATCAACTCAAATTTGGCACATGTCACCTGGACTGAAAGGAAAGCGATGTGGATCTGTGCTGAGCTGGACCAAGAAGATAGGACGTGCAAGAAACTATGTAGCACATTACAAAGGTGTGTATAGTGATCTCATGACTATTGTTGCACACTTAAATACTGATTTGGTTGAAATGTCCAGTAAACTACATGTATATTAAACAGAGTAATAACTTTTATGCTGGTGTCGTCCCTTACAAGATGCATTGAAAACATATTTATAAACTGGATTTACAGCCCTGCGGTTTCTCTTACAATTTACATTCTCTGCAAGCTGCTTTGCAACCTGCCTCCACCCCAGCTCCTCCTTTTCATGCTGTGTCTGACTTATCAATGTCATTTCTGTTTGTCACTGATGCTGCTCTGTTCTGTTCCAGGGGGTCTTTGCTGCTGCTCTCCCTGCCTTAGGCTTTCTATGTAGGCCCATGGAAGGGCAGGGAGGTTTGCTCTCTGCCTCAAGGCTTTCCTTGTATGCATGAGGAAGGGCAGAGAGATGTGCTCTCCAGGGCAGAGCCATACCGCCAAATATAATACTGCAAATGGAAATGAAGTTTTCTTTGACTGAAGCTGTCCTGACTGGGAAGCACTGAGCAGAAATCTGGGACTTCAGATGTTGACAAATCATAAACACACAGAGCAAAAGGCTGACATATGTGGCTGTCGTACAGCATTCAGAGAGTGAACATGTTTCCGTCTCAGGCATAAATGTTATATACTGTATCTGCCTTGATTTGTTGCAAATAAGATGCGTCTGTCTGACGTCGTTACTATTAGCTGACTATCTATTTCAGTGAGTGAGTGGTTTTAGCAACAGGATGACTGTTTGACTGACTGCCTCATAAACTAAATGGCCGATTCTTCCTGACAGTGACGAGTGAATCTACTGCGGGCTCACAGAGCAAACAGTGCAGTCGGGATGGAGGAACAGCAGAGTGATAAATCACAGAGCAGAATGTCTTAGTATTCCTTACGCTCTCTTTCTCTGAAAAAGCCTCGGCTCCTCTGGGAGAGTTCAGCTCAGCAGAGATGCTCCATTGCCCTACATCTGCTAACACCCAGTGCCAGCCTCCTCATTCTCTTTGTCTCGCCTTCGTTCCCTCTGTTTCTGTCACACGCAAAGACTCTATCTGTGTCACATATTGTTCTGTGTCACTATCAGCCTCTTCTCCCTCATGCTGTTTGTCTGCCCTGCCCCCGGGGGTCATCTGATAAGCCTGACATGATATTTTTGGATCAAAGGTGCAAATGAAGGCAAAAGATGGACCACATCCGCCGGCTGATTTGATGCTGGAGAACTTTTAATAAATGCAACCAGGTCAGACACACAGGACCAATCACCACACTGAGTTTACTGTATAATGACATTACTGCAAGTTTTCAGTCTTAGGCTGAGAATCTGTTTTGGTTGCTCTTAATGTACCTCTAAATATATTCATTATCTTCAAATCTAAATATTTAGCAAGCTCTTTTTCTTTGTCTCTGGACAGCTGGGGCTATGGACCGACTGGACGCAGAGACACGAGCTAGAAAAATCCAAGTAGAAAATATATTGTCACTAATCAGTGCAGTCTGTGAGGTCTGTGGTGGAACGGACAACAAATGTGAGCTTAAAGCAGCATCAGAGCCAATGGATAAAACCATGGCTGCACGATACTGGAACTTTTGCAGATATCCAATATGCTGACATATGATAACTTATTTGGCCGATAATCGATACTGATATTGATATATTGACTTTTTCCTCACTTAATTTTAGTGATCATTAAGTCTCTGCTGTAGTGGAATTAACATCATATTATACATGCTTACTCTTATTCTGACAGCCCTGCAGCAGATGGAGACATCATTTTAAAGCCAGTATCGGCTGTTAATGGTGATGTGCCAGTTTTATCATGCACGTTAAAATAAAGCATGTGAACGTCCACTTCACTCTACTTTTACTCCACTCAAACCGTTTCAGTTATAGGTCCATACTCTGAAAGCTGTACTGTTTACAGAAACAACAGAACCAATAAATATCACAAGCAAACATTTACAACTAGAAATATAATGTGTCCCACTTCAGGAGAGTGGGATACAACCAAACTGGATGCACACGTGTTGCTCAGACACCACAGCAACGCACAAGGAGTGAACCATTCGCATGTTGTTGCGGCATATTCACGTACTTCAAGCTGTAGATGGTGACTTTAAAAAATATAACTTGTAGTGACACTGTCAGTATATTCACACAGAACTGCACGAGACAGATTCACCGCCCCGTCCAGTGTCTCTGACTAGTCAGGTTTCCATCCGAATGTCTCGAAATTTTTGAGCGAATTTAGTGAAAATGCTCAAAAAGAAAATGCGACTTTATGGCCGTTTCCATTTGTTATTATTTTGCGATTATTGAGAGCAGAGTGCGCCATGAGATGACGTCATCAGAGAGCGTCTCTCTGCCACAAAACAAACAACACACTCGGCTGACAGTCAACAACTGATCATGGACAGATTCCTGATTGACCTGTCGGCGTTTGGAAGAACTCTGGTCACCATTTTGTCAGCATTCACCACGTACCGAGCCATCCTGAAGAAGAGACGACAAGGAAGAATTTTAATGTTAAGAGTACTGTCGGAAATAGCTGGAAGGAGACCACCGCGTCCCACCAACGTATACGTGTGACGTGATATCCGGTCCAGACGTGTGACGTGGTATCCGGTCCAGTCATCGTTTATCCGCAAAACCTGTTTCCATAGCAAAAAGTCGTACTTTCCTTTTATCGATACGCAGACAAATCCACCCCCTCCAAGCGTAAGAACTTTTTTGCGAATTTTCGGCCTTTTTGCAAATTTCTAGCGTTTCCATTAATGTTTATTTTCCCTGTATTTGAAAATTCGAATAACAATAGGTGGATGGAAACCCTAATACAGTCTCCATCCATGTCAGTGAAAACATGGACGCTTCACACACAGCAGATCTATCCAATCAGCACAGCTTCAAGATTAGAGTCACCAATTCAGTATCTGACCAAATGTCTCCCCTTCTGTTCCTGAGATATGACGTTAAAACATGATGATGTCACAGTCAAACTCACCTTTGACCTGTTTGATATAAAACGTTATCATCTTATTATTTTTGCCTTTTAGATATGTGTGTGAAGTTTTCTCAAAGTGAGCACATGAATTCTTGAGTTGGGGCCGACTCTCTCATGTTACACAGGGCTCCAGACTAACTTCCTTCAGTCGCAGCACTGAAGCCTCAGACTGAAAATTTTAGGAGCACAAGCAGAAAATGTATGGGCACACCTTAAATCATCCTGCAACGCAATTATTCACAGTTTGGGCCATTTTAACTGTATCATAAACTACACAGAGTCTACTGTATATTAACACTGTTTTAATTATTGAAGTCACACAGTTGAAGTTAAGCCTGTGTGGCCTGTTATATAGAGATGAACTGATGAATGAATTGTTTAGTCACAAAAAGGCCATACATGGGATTATATATGGATTTCTATCTTGTTATCTGCAGGAACAGATGAGTTCAACTTATATGACATATATATAAATATGACAGCAGTGATAGTTGAACGTTTACACAGCAACAAGTAAAACAGTCTCGAGGGTGTCTATCAGCCGCTTGCAGTCTCTGTCCTCGCAGACTTTACGTGATGACAGTAAACATGTCACACTACATACAACTGAAGTCCACGAGGTCTCAGTCTGCAGGTCCAGAGGGTGAACATTTGGATTCAGCCTCCGACTTAACCTCCGACAGCTTGTTGTCTGCGCCTCCTGCTGCAGCCGCCTGCTCTCGTCTACTCTCCAGGCGAGGCACAGTTCATCTCTAACGAACCTACTGATGAGTGTAGATGACGGGATCCTCTCAATTAACTAATCACTCACTCCCAGACTTCCCTCCTCTCACACACATCAGCCTACACTGGCGGACTCGCTCCCTCAGTTGACAACATGGAAAAAAAAAAAGTCTGCAAATTTGCGTGTTGCACACGAGCGAGTGGTGGGGCGAGCGGGCGGGGTGGTGAATGGGTCCAACAAACACCGACTTTCTGTTAGCGTCCTGTGAGACTCTAAAACCAAACCCTGTTCTTTTTTTCCTAAATCCAACAATGTGTGTTTATTGTTGAAGAGAACAAACATCAATTTGCAGTGTTGTACTGACGTAGTGCTTTTATTTTGAAAGAGACTGTATGCAAACTGTAAATTTCCTGTGAAAACAGAAGTGTATTTTGAAAACAGACAATGCATGTAACAGGCTGAAGATGACACGGCGTCCCAGAACAACCAACACACCCAGGGTACCTTGGACGTCATATGTGGACGTGGACAGTCCATGACCAAACGTGGACATGTGACGAGGTCACAGTGAGGATGTGATGACATAAGCAGGAGGAGAGTTCATTATCGTTCCCTCTAAGCAGCCAGTGACCGTTACAAACAGCTCACACTTCTTCTGAACAAGTTAATTTGTAATTCTTATTTTATTATTAATTACTGATGTATATGATCATAAGAACACATGTACAACATGTTACTGAAAGCAAATTAGCTCATATTTTTATCTTAATTTTTCGTGTCAGCTTAGTTGTTCATTTGTATTTTGGTAATCAACGTGCAGAACTTTGACTGTTGAGCTGCAGCAGACATGTTTTTTTGGGGGGGAGCACGGGAGGCTTGCCTAGGGCATCAAATGTAGTAGGGCCGCCACTGGGGCTTTTGTTTCTATTGGAAGTGATTCCAAAATAACTACAGATGGAGTTCAACAGCATTTTGTCAAAGTCAAATCCACGTATGAAACCTGCGTCCTTTCAGACCCCTCAAACATCATTCAGTTTCACCTTTCGACACATGAGAAGCAGAAACTCTACAGTTTTTAATTAAAGCTCACAACCTGTAGCTGAAAATGAAATGAGCAGCAGAATATATATGACATATGAATATTTTAAATGTATGTGACACATCCAGTGGACGGCTGCAGCTCCTCACTCCAAATTCTGAAGCTCCTGATTCTAAACTATGAAGCTGATCAGATTCAAATTCATTGAGAGATACGAATCAAAGCTGATGTGAGGTGATCAGCTGATCACTCTGTTGGTGCCTCTTGATTGATGTGGTGGTTTTTTCTTGCCTGAATACAGACACCAGCTGCAGAGAGTCAAACTTTTCATTTGGGTCTAAACATAACTAACACTAATGAGCGACTGAAGAGATGCTCCAATCTGCTGATGTCTGACATTTAAACCAGCGACAGCCTCCTGTGTGCTTTCACCACTCTTTGCTAATAAAAAAGGAGTGAGGTGAGATAAAAGGTTTTGCTGCAGATTATATTGTTGACGACAAAACAAATCTAAAGTGGAACTGGCTACTGAAACCCATCCCTCCATATCACTTTTGCATCCTGTCACACAGCGATATCACAAACAAATCTAAATTATCTTTGGTGAAAAGAGGCTAATTTACTGCCCCGAGTTATTTTGAGCTGTCACACATCTGAAGTCCTGATCATGACCACCTGATCCATAAGACATTATTTATTCTCTCTCCGACCTCATCACATACTGATGTTTGGTCATGGACTGTCCACGTCCACATGTGACGTCCAAGGTACCCTGGGTGTGTTGGTTGTTGACGTTCTGGGACGCCGTGTCAACTTCAGCCTGTTACATGCATTGTCTGTTTTCAAAATACACTTCTGTTTTCACAGGAAATGTACAGTTTGTACAGTCTCTTTCAAAATAAAAGCACTACGTCGATACAACACAGAGAAGTGGTGTTTTTTTTCCTTCAATAACAAATGCATGTGGTTGGGTTTGAAAAGAACAGGGTTTGGCTTCCTGGGTGAAAGCCGGTGGTTGTTGGACCCATCCACCACCCCTCCAGCCCGCCCATGTCAGACTTCTGCCACCTTAAGTTTTGTTGTTGTACCGCCGTGTTTCCAACTGACGCTGCTAGACATCGTTAAACAGTAAACGGCGACTGGCTGCTTATCATGCTGACGTGATACTGACTGGTCTCGGAGTGAGACCGGGTTGCAATAGCACCTTTTACAGTGTCTCTTCAAGATGGGAACGCCATTATTCCAGGGTGGACAGAATTGTCTAAACTTTAAGCCAGGTAGTAACAGCGCTGCAATGGTGTCTGTGTAAATAAGACAGCTGGGTCATGGGCGGCAGCTATGATCTTTTGACTTTATGTTATGTGTGCAACCTGCTCCCAGAAGATTTTAAAAGAAGTTTTTAGCAGTTAGCAGCTAACTCAAAGGAGAAGTACAGTGGCTGAAAATGTCCACAAACTGGGAAAACAATGAGGTCCAGGAGTTCCTTACCCCATTGTCGTTGTTTAAAAAGCGCAGCCAACATGTGAGTTACATGTCACACTAGAGGTCGTTGCCGTTGTGTTACATGTCATGCCCGTCACGCCTCTTTTGTTTGTGTAATGCCAGCATGCTGTCTAAAATCACACACTGAAGTGACATGATGCCGCCATTGTTTGGTTCTGTGTAAACATGCAAAGGAGGCATAAAGGAGGGACTTTGTAGCGGCTCCATGGAGCCATCTCGGTGTAAAGAGGGCTAACGGCAGTCACAGCAGTTGTCATTTTATCCTGTGTATTGTGTCATGGTGGAAGACAACAGACTCTGTCTCCAGTTTTCTCTGATCACTCTGCACATCTTGCAGGTCATGAAAAACACAAGCTGTTATTTGTCGAGGTCCAATATGTGGTCTGACATCACTCTGCCAAGTCACAGCAGGACCATGATCACCTGATCTGACAGAGAGGCCGCCCCTAAAGACATAAATGTTGTGTATCAGACAGTCAGTCATAATACAATCAACACAAGAGCTCAGTGAGTAAACAGTCCTTAGGTAACAGCAGCCAGCGTTAACCTTTTCTGCAGAAGCACCCTCCGCTTTGTCCTTTATCTAGGCTAATGGCCGTGTCCCTCCCTACAATTATACATGTGATTTAATCTTTTGTTTTCCCCCAGTTTTAGATAACAGTTGTTCAGCCCTCCTCATGCTTCCATTTGTTCCACTTTGGAGGAAAAGCAGCCCGAGGCTTCACAGTGGAGCCTCGCTGCACTTCACCACTCAGTCCAAACTAAAGTAGAGCAGCCAGCCCATTACAGGGAACACACCGATTAGATCTGCAGCTGCTCCTCAAAGCCACATATGGAATATCAATCTAACAAAACCAGCTCGTAATTGATTACCAGGAGCAGTCAGTCACTTTGCACTTTGATTGCGTACAATTATAACTTGAAAAATCCAGCTGATTGAAGGTGCAGCATGAAATTCTGATTCTCTTTTTCACATCGTTAAATACTGACAACCTTGTGTTGGTACTTTGACCGCACCATCAACCCAAAGCATCAGTTCTTGATGACCTAAAAATGAAACCGCATCAGTATTAACTCTTCTCATTCAACAGCATTGCTTAGTCCACTCCTCAGAGGTGCAGACTTCCATCTGTGTCACCGCTGATGAGGAAATACAGCCAGTGCTGGACGGAGCAGTGAGTGACAACGACCCCGCCCACATTTAAGAGGACTGTCTGAACAGACCCAGGGTCTAGGTACCATGTCTGAAGGGTCACTGTTGGCTCCACAGGCGCTGAAAGTGGGAAACGGCACTCTTGAGTCATTTTAAGGTTTGTCTTCAACATGTTTCTTTTCTTAAACCAAACTTCAGTAACTTTATGTTAATTAAGTTACTGTAAGTTAAGGACATTAAGGATGTTTTTTGCATCAGTCAAACAAAGAGTTGTTATTTCTCCAGGTTCATTTACAACAACCACACTTGTTGTCGGTATGTATGCATGGATCTAGCAGTAGAAGAAGGAAGAAGACATCCCCATTCTTAATCACGACCAGAAGGCTCCACTTGATTGACTGTTCTTCCAACCGTTGGAAACAGCCAGTAATTATGCTGTGACATGCAAAAAACTTTATCTAACATCTGTGATGTATCCAACCTGGCGCTTAATAACATACATTTGCCTGAAAACAAAGCAAACATGAACACCAGATATCAGCCAAGGTCTGCAGCTCGTAGTTAAACCCAAACTCTCATTTCAACGCACAGTATTTTAAACTCTGATTACATTTAGGTGTGGTGTTCAATCTGCTTCTTTCTGACTCCAAAGCGATCACATTAAAAATTCATATGGCAGGTGAAGAGCCGTGAGTCCTGACTGCAGTGGTAAATCTCTCCAGGGAGGTGGACATAATGATTGGCACGCTCTGATCTCCCCTCCACATCTATTGTGGGACATTGCAGTCACGGCTGACAGGAGAGCAGGATGGGATTGAGCTGAACGGGCCACCACCTCAGCTCTCTGCATACCAGCCACTGACACACACACACACACACACACACACACACACACACACACACACACACACACACACACATATACTCTGGGAATGAGCCTGAGTGGGCCTAATTATATGCACAAGTGCTGTAGTTCACTGAGTAGAATTAACTTCCAGCGTTGGCCTAGTTTAAATGTTCGCTGCTGTTTGTAAAAATAGAGAGCTGAAAAATCCTTCAGCGAACAGGAGCTGTAGCTCCTGAAAAGCTCAAGGCTGACATCCCTTGTTCGGGCACATTAATTGTAGTGAGAGTGCATTGAAATGTAAATGAAAGGTTCCAGAAAAACGAAACAAAATCGAGGGAATCCCCTATCCGAATCACCGCTGGAGGAGGAATCCATGGGAATGATGCGGCCATCCCAACAGCGTCCATCACACAGTATTAGATTCAGCTCTATAATATATGATGCCAGTTTGATTGGAGAGCCGAAGGCTAGCGGTGAATTAGAGCATGCATAAAGAGCACAGCAGGGGAACAAGTGACAGTCACCACAAGCTGCATGCAATCTGTACTTAAATGTTTGAAATCAGCAGCCCATTGGAATTCTTTTCTGTCGAACCGTTCAACCTGATATTAAAAATAAACTGCAGGAAATCATCAGCGGACTCTGACTGACTGGCCTCATAATAAAAGGCAGTGTTGCCACCAAGGAGTCCGTCATGGCCGCACTGTCCTGTCAGCACAGACTCATATTTCAAGCTACCTGACAGTGTGAGGTGTTTACATGATGCTTTGTGCTGCACACATGTGTCCATTCTGTCATTCTGCTCATTTACTGTTGGTGTGTAAAATCATGTGTTCATGCAGGAAACACACTGGATTGTAACTATGATGTGAAACTGTATCTCAGATCACAAGAGCTAATGATAATCAAGGATTTGTTGCAAAGTTAATACAAAAATGGCATTAAAAAGTCCCTGTGTTCCTTTGTCTGCATATTATCACTACTCTCACACTTTTATTAGCCTACACTGCAAAATATTTCCGTAACAATATGTAACTGTAATATTTCACAATAAATTACATTATTGTCATGTATTGTGATATTTAACCAAAGTCAGAACTTTATTGTAAAATTAATGCAGGTAAATATCGGAATTTTACTGCTGAATCACAGTAATCAATGGAGTGTAACTTTGAGATCACAGTTACATTCAGTAATTTACAGGAACCTACTGTTATATCACAGCAGTGTAACGGGCTTAAATTGTGAGGTTAAATGTAGTAATTTTACAGGAGCATACTGCTAAATCAGATCTTACTGTGAGATCAAAGTACACAGCTGTCATTTCACAATCATTTACTGTAAAAATAAACCGTAATTTACTGTGAAAGTGATGCACATAGCAGCCAGTATTTTACTGTAAATATACAGTCAAATATTTCACAGCGTACATGTGACTGTTGGTCCAACTGTAAGTGTTTATTTTAAAAGGGAGAATTTTTATACACACTTCTATTAAAAATATTGTAATAAAACATTCGTACAACCAAAGATAACCCTTCTGTTTTCATCCCTTTAACCCTTTGAATCCTGAATAGACGTCAGTTTTCATGTGCTGCATTCCTTTCAAAAGCATTTAAACTTGTGAAACCTGAGCTTATTGGCTTGATTTCTTTTTTAAAAAATATATACAAAAAAAAAAGGCAATGAGCAACTTCGCAAGAAATGCCCTGCCAATTAAAAAAAAAAAATAAAACCTGACTAGAAAAAATAACCTGAAAAAGAGAGAGGGAAAATTGTCAGAAAATTGTATTTTCAAAAAAGTAGGAAAAAATGGCCAGAAAATGTATTTTAAAATATTATTAAAAAATAAATAAATAAAAGATTATGTCACACACAAAAAAATCATAGATATAATTATAATAATTGATTATAATATATAAATTATATATTTTTAATAAGGGTAGGAATCACTGGAGGATCCACGATACGATATTACTACAATACTTAAGTCATGATACAATATAATCTTGAATTTAAACGAGTTAGGATATGCTGAGTATTGTGATAAAATATATTGCGATTCATTACCTTTGTTCAACTGTAAATTATGTCCCCAAAGCAAACTTTGTCAACATCAGTTTTATCTTCACTTCAGCCATTTTATTTTATTTTATTTTTAATTTACTGCAATAAAATGTATCTAGTGGACTAAAAAGCAATCTTTTATATTACTCTGTATTTGTAGCATTAATAATTTATATAATCAAAAAAATCGATACTTAGCACTGTGTGACGGTACGATATTCCACACAAAAATATTGCGATTCTATGCTGTATCTATTTTTCCCCCATTCCTTTTATTTAGCACTTTTTCCTAGGTCATTTCTTATTTTTGTTATTCTTGTAACTTTAACTCATTTATTGCTAATTTTTGGGGTCATTTCTTGTGAAGCTGCTCACTGCCCTCCTCTTGTATTCTTGACAGTAATTAGGCTCAGGCTTTAAAGGGTTAAGGGTCATTCTGACTGACAATAACATGTCACTAATGCCGCCATAGACACTGTCAAAACCTCCTGCTGTTGCAGCCCTACACATGCAAACACAAGTAACATCTAAGACACACACAAAGCAGCAGTGTGTCTGCACAGGTAGCAGATGAATGATGTGATCATGTAGGCTCATAGTCGCCTCACTGCACTGTGTGTGTGTGTGTGTGTGTGTGTGTGTGTGTGTGTGTGTGTGTGTGTGTGTGCACATTTCATGGTGATTAATGCCTTTAAATGTTGACAATATTATCTGACCTACATATCAGAATCAGTCGAGTCATATGGAGCAGGTCGTCATGTGGAGCCCATGTTCACATGGACTGATGCACAGTAACGCTGATGGATGTTAAACATCAGATTTGTCCCCTCCGTATTGTCTGACGGGGACACACAGAGCATGCAGCGTGAACCCACCTCCACGAAATAGAAGCAGGGCAGCAGGCTGACACTGTCTTTGGTCAGGATCCCCTTCTCTCTCGCAGACATGGTCAGGCCGCTAATTTATCCAAACAGATCCAAGATGTGACGAGGGAAGAATGGCTGAGCTCTCCGGGCGTCCTGCCGGGATCAGGAGCGCTCCATGCCGCCGTGTGGAGCAGGATGCTCGGGACAACAGCCGCTCAGTGTCCAGCCCAGACTCCCGACACACAGACCTGCGCGGCCCCCTTTATTCCTCTGCTAGTGACAAGCCCGGGGCTCGGCTGTGTGCATGTCCTCCGATGAGCTGTCAGGTAGAGAACGGAGCCACACCGACGGATGGAGGGAGGGAGGAGGAGAGGGAGCGCAGGCGCACTGGGGAGGAAGGTGCCTGACGGAATATGGATTTGACTGCTGACACTGACAATGGACGGATGAGGCTGATTGTGCCGGGGAATATGTCACTGTGCCACGAATAAATCCATCCTGTCAGCGCATGTTGGCGCACATGCAGCTATCATGACATCCCTCTGACACGCTCCATATTCACGTGCCTCTGTCACGACCAAGCAGCCTGACGTGTGTTCACCGTGGGCCTGCCATCAGTCGGTATTGGTGTGATTGCTGCGCGGCAGTGATTAATACAGGATCATATTTGGCACAGCGGTCCTCCCTCTGCGCTCTCCTCGTGCTCAGCAGTGAGAGCAGCAGCGCCACCAGGCAGCCGCACAGAGGCCAATTTACACATTTGCCCACATAAGAGAAATATTTTCCTTGGACTCAGACACCCAGAGATATTGTCACACTACAGTGTTCAGTGTTTGCAAACTGCCACATTGATCAGTCCAACACGTTTGTATTATTATCCCATCCTGTCTTGTCTGATCCTCTCCACATTGTGCTCCTGTTGTACAAAGTAGGCCACTGTGCTGTGCTGGAGTCACATCCTGAGCAGGGCCGTGCACAGGACATTCTGCAGGGCGGGTGCTGAAGTGAAAGGCATCCCTTCCATGATTTGTTTCTGCGCATGTGCAGAGAGCTGTGAGGTTTCTATCTGCCGGCACCAGAGGGTTTCTTGAGGCCTAAATACATACAGTACATTTGTGCACAGTAATGAGGCGTCTGCACCCAGCAGCTGCTGCACATTCACCTTCTACACTTATTTATAACAGGCAGCAACAAACAGTGCCACAGCGTGCACACTCTCAGGGTCAGCACAGTAAATGACCATTTAAAATCTACAAAGCTTTTCACAAAGTTAAAAAACACTGTCATCTGAACAGGTCAGTGTGGGTTTCCTCCAGGTGCTCCAGCTTCCTCCCACAGTCCAAAGACATGCAGGTTAATTGGTGACTCTAAATTGTCCGTAGGTGTGAATGTGAGTGTGAATGGTTGTCTGTCTCTATGTGTCAGCCCTGTGATAGTCTGGTGACCTGTCCAGGGTGACCCTGCCTCTCACCCAGTGTCAGATGGGTTAGGCTCCAGCCACCATGACCCTCAAGAGGATAAGTGGTTATGGAAAATGAATGAATGAATGTTTTCTGAATAAATAAAATTCAGTCACTAAGTGGCAAAGTGGGTTCTCCTTGAGCGCTGTCTCTCTCCACAGTTGTCAAACCTGGAGCTTGACAGTGATATGCGCCATCAGAACCAGTGTCAGCATGAAACACGGCTGGTTGCCGTTGTAGTTTAACAGCGCCTAGTGGCATCAAGGAGGACATGCAGCAGGACAAGGATGAAAGTTAAGGTGGTAAAAATCCATTTTGGCCCGGCGGTAGTATGGCATATGGGTCCAACTTTAACCCGCAAGAGCAGTGTTTGCCAAACCCTGTTCTTTTCTTCTAAACCCAGCCATGTCCTTTTATTGCCTAAACCTAACTATGTGCATTAGTTGTTGTAGTGATGGCCAAATGAAGCCTCAGGAAGAATTGTCTTTATCTTCTGAGCCCACTAGATGGCGCTCATGGTTTAAAGAGAGAGGCTCAAAGAATGGCAATTCAGTGTGCTTTCAACCTTTTGTTGAACAAAAAGCGCCATCTAGTGGGCTCAGGAAATAAAGACAATGCTTCATGAGGCTTCATTTGGCCATCACTAAGTCATTGAAGGAAAAAACAAACATCAGTTTGCAGTGTTGTACCGCTTTCGTGCTTTTATTTTGAAAGAGACTGTTTATAAACGTTAGGCTGAACTTGACACAGCGTACCAGAATGTCAACAACCAACACACCCAGCGCAGTGGCGTAGCGTAGCGTAGTCGCGGGCCCCGGTGCCCCGCACTGGGAGCACAGCTGATAGCTCCGCCCCTGACCCAGGGTTCCTTGCATGTCGTATGTGGACATGGAAAGTCCATGATCAAAATGTCAATATGTGACGAGGTCAGAGTGAGAACGTGTTGTCTCCTCTTCTCCTCACCTCGTTCTTCTTCTCTGTCTTTTTGAATAGTCACACTATTATTCAAACACTTATCCAAACTGCATGTCATTGTTTAATTTATATTTAATTGTTGTAACTCCACGTTACTATGGTTGTCAAGTCAAACTGGATTTCGGAATATTCAGCACTCAGACCAGAAGAAGATCTATAAGGTCTTATCATGAACTGATTGGACGCTGATCTGATCCCACACAAGTATCTGCTGATACGTCTTAATATAAAACAAACAGCGTCTGTGTCTAAGAGACCATACGCTCAAATACTTATTAGCATGTGTGTGTGTGTGTGTGTGTGTGTGTTGTTGTTGTGGTGAGAGGAGGTGTCATCACAGAGCCTGTGGTGTGTGACAGTGTGAGCTCTAACATCTCAGCTTTGACACACTAGCTGCATGCCAAGGTTTCTTCCCACTGCTCCATCACTGCTGCTCTGGTAAATGGATACCACACGCACAGTCAGTCAGTGTGTGTGTGTGTGTGTGTGTGTGTGTGTGTGTGTGTGTGAATAGGACTCTTGTTACTGCTCCTGGAACAGACACACAGGGGCAATGCTGCCTTCACTGTCCCCTCTAAAATCTGTAAACTCTAAGTCAAACACCCTGTTGCATATCAAGGTTCTTTAGGTCAGACACATGTGTAAAGGAGCGCTTTACTACTACGTCCACTATGACTACTAGTGATAATGCATTTTATTTCTGGGTGCCTTTCAAAGCACACAAGGACACCTTATAAGACAGTTAAAAAAACAAGCATCCTGATAGCAGCTTGGGTAAGTTGTGCAACAAAGAGTCTTCTTATCACTGCAGCGCTTCAAGCCTACGGTATCACCTTGATGCAAAACATGTTGCTGCAGGGTTCCCTGAAATTTACTTGAAATAATATGTTTTCAAGACATTGAAAGTGCTTGAGTTCACAGAAAGTCTTAGCATGTTGAATATAATAGCTATAACTGCACTTTGGGTTTGCACTGATCTGTATATATATATATGTATATACACTGTCCGGGACGAACAAAACAACCTAGATCCAGGAATACATCAGGAAGATGGCCTCTAAAGATGAGCTGCTAGGTGATTACCTCAGGCAGCAGAAGAGGAGGACGAGCCTCTGCGTGGCATGTACCACCGACAGATTGAAGAAGTGACCGACATCAACAAATCCTACCAGTGGCTGTAAAAGGCTGGACTGACAGACAGCACAGAGGCACTAATCATGGCAGCTCAGGAACAGGCACTTAGTACCAGATCGACAGAAGCAGGGGTCTACGGCAGCAGACAGGACCCCAGCTGCAGGCTGTGCAAAGATGCTCCTGAGACAGTTCAGTCAGATGCAGGCAGGAGGAGCGTACATGGAACGCTATGACCAAGTGGCTGGCATAGTGAACAGGACCATCTGCACTGAGTATGGGCTGGAAGTAGTGATGGCCAAATGAAGCATTGTCTTTATTTCCTGAGCCCACTAGATGGCGTTCATGGTTTAAAGAGAGAGGCTCAAAGAATGGCAATTCAGTGTGCTTTCAACTTTTTGTTGAACAAAAAGCGCCATCTAGTGGGCTCAGAAAATAAAGAAAATGCTTCATGAAGCTTCATTTGGCCATCACTAGCTGGAGGTCCAAAGGTCAGAATGAGAGACACCTCCTAAGGTGGTTGAGAATGACCGAGCTAAGATCCTGTACGACAAAAGAAGAAGGCAGTGGTGACAGATGACAGCAGCATCAGGAACAAGGAACACGAGAAGCTGGAAGGATACCGAGGGGAGTAAAGGCAACAGTGGCGCAGGTGGTAATGGGAGCACTGGGAGCTGTGACCTCCAAACTGGGAAAGTGGCTCCAGCAGATTCAAGGTACAACATCTGAGGCTATATATATATAAGAATACAAGACATACACAATAAAACAGCCTAATATAAGAGGAAGTATAGGTATTGCACCAGTGGAATCAGGTAGTTACAATGGGCCCTAGTGCACGGTATTGTGCATGTATCGTGTCATCACATGATCAAACAGAGACTCAGCACTGGACATCAGCATATATGTTACCCAGCAATCATCACTGTGTCTGTGTATGACAAGACATACCAAAGAAAATGAGAAATTATTCATTTAATTTAATCCTTTTACAGTTTATTTATAGTTAAGGTAGAATACCATCTATCTATCTATCTATCTATCTATCTATCTATCTACAGACTCTTGTTCACACCATGTACATACCTGCTGATGTTTTAAGTTTGCTGCATTATATTTTGGGGAGTTCTCTGTTTTACCGTACTTTCCTCATGACTTGAAGGCAGCATTCACCTCAGCACACCACAGACTGACCTGAGCCGCGCATGCGTCCTGACAGCTGAAACTCCCGTGCATGCACCACCGAGGATCCGGTGATTAAAACAACGAAGATGCGGAAAAGTGTGAGGAGATAAGCAGGAGTGTACCGGGGCCGGTGTGACCGGACGCTGTGGCGGCTGCAGGCGGCGGATACTGTCGCATAAAGTGCTGCGTGTTGTCGCTGTCGCTCAGCCGGCTGGGACCCCGGAGAGGCTGCACAAACTCCTGGAGCTGTCCAAGGTAAGTTAGGAGCCTCTCTCCCCGGTGTCCTTCAGCTGGGGAGCCGCTGGGCTGCGCGGCGGACCGGCGGCTCTCAGGAGCAGGAAGTGCAGCAGTGTGTCAGTGTCACACACACACACACACACACACACACACACACACACACACACACACCGTGGAGCTGTGTGAGGCAGCTGCAGGACACACCTGTGATGTGTGTCATTGTGATCGTGCAGCTGCAGCAAGGTGATAAACTCATTTTCTACAACTACAGCTCACTGTCTGTCTCTGTGGCTCTCACATGAACGTCTCTGGTTACCGAGCAGCAGCACGGTCCCTGAACCTCACACCTTCAGGTTGGTCACCCTCCTGCTCAGGGTGTCACCCTGACACCTGTCACAGGTCACAGAGCACGTGCTGAATATGGTTTATATCGTCTTTAAAGGACCCTCCGTTACACACAGGTCAGGTTGATCACCATGGACACACTCTGCCTGTGAGGACAGTTGTAGCCCTGTGATGTCTTCAGTGTCTCAGGGTGTCATGTAGACATGCTCTCAAGTTGCATCATGGGAAGTAGGATCCAGTGTTTCAGGAATCTGACTGATACTAGGGAGGCTGGGATATCTCAGCCTGTCAGCACGCTTTGAATTGGAGTGTCATTATATCACTTATATCAGGGAGGAGTTATGTTTGTCTGTCCATCTGTCTGTCTGTCTGTGTGTACCTGGGTCACTCCATGGATTCTGTGTCTTTTGTGTCCCTAAGAAATAATCAGTCATAAAATTAAACAGCAAACAATCATGTAATTGAATAATGTCCTCCTGAGACCCTGTGTCCTCATATGAGGACATCACATTTTGGGTTTACTCGACCTTATACTTCATAATACTGTAACTCAGACCTGTTGTCCTTGTTTGTGGACACTTTTTTGTCCCATCTAGTGGCAGTAAGACCACAATGCACTTCTCCATGTGAAAACAAGATGGCAGCCATCTCTGTCAAGTCAGTCTGCAGCTGGTCCTGACACAAAAGTGGACAAAACCTGATCAGATTTAATGTTTGCAACTTGTTAACTTATGATTCATAATGTTTGTAGTTTGATATGGCAACACATTTGACCAATTTTAGCGACAGTAACAAGTTACTATGCTGTTAATTAGGAAGTACTCGTTTGAAGACATTGGGACTTTATCATTGTCTCATTTGAGGACACTGGGACTTTATTATCGTTGACAATGTTTAGTTTTTATACTTGTTGGGTCCTACTGATCCCAAATTGCTAGGAGAAATTAAACATGCATACCAAACAAAAGTTCAGGTCTCAGGAGGATATTACATTACTGTGTCATAGTGACATCAAATGGAAGTCAGTTAAATATCATTTAAATTAATCAAAATTACTTTTATGCTGTTGAGGGTGAGGTTTTTAGCCTGTCCTTCGCTACCATTGTTTTTTATTGTTAAACAGTGTTTATTTTTATTTTATTTAATTGTAAAAAAAAAATATTTATCAATTTATCAGTGTCCCCTGAGGTCATGTCAACCCTGTTACCCAAACCAAAAAATCTTTGCAAAATAACGGCACATTCCAGATGTGACATGAGTCCCTTTTACACTGCCAGATTTTCCGCGAATGTTCGGCCGATTTGCCGGCAAGCTGCGTTTAGACACACAGAGCCGGATTGGCGAGTTGATCTGAGGTGCCCAATTTTCCGCCTCGTAGGGTAGTCATATTGGCGGAACGGTTTTGATCTAACAGAGCGAGGCGGCTTTCCGCCTTGGGAGGATCTGTGGATGACTTGTGGGAGGGGCTGTTGATAACGTCGCATGTTCGACCCACTGGCGTGGACTTCAAACCAGGAAACAGCTGATAGCAGGAATGAGTATCTAGCAGCACTAAGGAGACGCAAAGCAGAAGGTGAGCAACTGGGGAGATAAAGAATTGCGTGCCCTCCTTGCCCTCGCTAATGAGGAGGCCATTAACCGTCAGATGACGGGAACGTGAAGGACGGGCCGATGTACGAGAGAATCGCTGAAGGACTGACCGGCCGTGGCTTTCCTTGGTACGTCACTGTTTACGTCACACGCTGAGCTGCACATTCTGTTACTAGCTCCGCCCCCCATTGCCCTGAAAAAGGCTCATTCTGTATAAACAAAAGTAGGCAGGCGGCATTTTGCCGCACTCCCCGATTTTGTTTTTATACTGCCAATGCTGAAAGAAGAGGGATTGGGCTTTCTTGCTAATTAACACAATTCCTGTGTAAAAGAGGCTATCATCTCTGAACTTGGATACTCACAGCTTAATGACAGAAGAGACCTCTGCTGATAATTCAGCTCCCGGTTTAGGACCTCCTGAACAATGAAGGACAACTGAAGGAATTCTAACTGGGAGAAGTCACCTTTAGATGCCACTAAATCCCCCTAAATCTTACTGCTCCTTTAACCAGTGACGCTGCATGCTGATGGATAGCTGTCTTAATGTGCATACTTGATGTAAAGAGGGGCTCAGTGTTCTGGGCCATGCAAGATTTGAGTTTCTTACTGTTTCAACCTTAAACTGAGTCGACTGGTAACAAGTTTAGAGTTGCCTACAGTGGATGGGCCGCGCTGCCTACAATACACACAGCAAAGCTTTGCCCTTGTGCGGCAGCTGTGGGTACTGTGTTAGCCATCATGGTTGAAGGTGGTACTTTTTCTTCACTGACTCAGTCGGCCTCTTCCTGCCTGCACTTTCTTCATCAGTGACGTCAGAGTTAGAATCTCTCGCTGTCTCTCCCTCCCCACCAGCCTCCTCCTCCTCCCTCTCCTCATTCGTACAGGCAGTCAGTAGGTGTGGGGGGGGGCAGGAGGAGAGGAGATGTTGCTCGCTGCACTGTGGGAGTTAAGTTGTAGTTTGTCTCTGTGGTTGCGTTGATGTTCTGCTTTCTGGATCTGAAGCATTCACAAGCTGTCACTGTGCTCAGATGTTTTGTGTTGGATTTTTCTAATGAATCAAATTCAAAGAAGTTGTAAAGTTTCCCTCCATTTACATATGCAATGATGTCACACATATGCAAATGAGGTCATCAGTAGTGATGGCCAAATTATTCTTTATTTTCTGAGCCCACTAGATGGCGCTTTTTGTTCAACAAAAGGTTGAGAGCACACTGAATTGCCATTCTTTGAGCCTCTCTCTTTAAATCATGAGCGCCATCTAGTGGGCTCAGAAAATAAAGACAATGCTTCATGAGGCTTCATTTGGCCATCACTAACCAGAGGTGTCTCGCCAACGTGTCAAGTTTGTAAAAACAAGCACGGCACAGAGCTTTTATTCTGAAGTGCTGTTTCCTGCTGTAGAGTGAGTGACTAATGGACAGCTACTTGACAAAGACAGCTAACTAGCTCGATGGCTCAGCCAAACACAAGTATGATGCTGAATATATTAAACTGTGTGGACCTTTAACTGATGACTAAGGAGACATCTGGACCCCGTGGCTGGACCAGTTGGGAAGCACTGGTGTTAAGAGTAAAGAAACAGAGCTGAGAGAGAAGCTCAAACCTTGCCTCATCTCCACACACCTGACCAGTCACTGAGTGACTGTTTGATCGCCTGTTTCAGAAAGTTGCAGAACTTCTCGTGTGCAGTTGCTGCTGTTGAATGTGTGTGCTGCTGATGGCTTCACACAGCCTTGAGTGTGTTTTAAAAGGCTCGTAGCAGTCGGGTTTGCCTCCAGCAAAGGCCCACATGGGGCATGACAGATGTTAAAAAGATGAGACAGTGTAGACAGAAGAACAGATCCACACTGTGCTCCTGCTATGGTGCTGTGTAATGAAGGCTGGCAGACTGCTGCTCAGCTTGATAAAGGTCGCTGGAGTTCAAGCTGGTTGTTCATGCTGTGCTGGTCTGTATTTGGTTTTAATCTGCAGGTTTGTAAGACCTGCAGATAACAAGCAGTGTTCCAAAGTGATCTCATCCTCATGACAGTATCAAGAAAGAATACACATAACACAGATGACAACTTGACATGACAATATAGTCTCACACACAACACATGTTGATACAACTTTTGGTACCAGAATAATAAAATCAATTTCTATTTCAGTCCACTAGATGGTGCTGATGTTTGTTTCCTGGTGAGGTCAGCAGAGGTCTCAGTCAGCGGCATTTGGCAGGAAGTTCATCAAAACAAAGATGGAGGCACCGGGGAAAGAAATCAGAAATGTGCCATCTGCGTTTAAATCAAACGTCTGGACTTATTTTGGATTTTTTACCACAGCAGGAAAGGAGGACTTGGATATGACACACGTGATTTACAGCAGTGTCATATGAGAATAAAATACTCTGGGAATACTACGAACATGAGGGCTCACCTCACACGCCACCATCCAGAGACAGTGTTAGCCGCTGACGGCCAAGCTAACGCTAAAAATCAACCAACACTGGACACACTGAGCTCGACACAACTACCATCAGAAAATAACACAGTCCATCACCTACTTCCTGTGCAGAGATCTGCGTCCATACAGCGCTGTTGGAAACCAAGGCTTTTGTTACATGCTAAAAACACGTGAACCCAGGTATGTGACTCCGCCCCCTCACAGCTGTACCCAAGCTCTACAGAGAAGTGAAGCATAAAGCTGAGGAACCTTTGAGGACAGCAGGAAGGGCCGAGTTAACCTGTGACGCCTGGACTTCAAGGACAGTGGATTCATATGGGACTATAATGAGGACAGGAGACACTGTCTCACGTCCTCCAAACTAGAGCGGGACATTATCTGACAGAGGACAGGAGACACTGTCTCACGTCCTCCAAACTAGAGCGGGACATTATCTGACAGAGGACAGGAGACACTGTCTCACATCCTCCAAACTAGAGCGGGACATTATCTGACAGAGGACAGGAGACACTGTCTCATGTCCTCCAAACTAGAGCGGGACATTATCTGACAGAGGACAGGAGACACTGTCTCACGTCCTCCAAACTGGAGCAGGACATTATCGGCTCCTGACTTTATTAGGTACACCTTGCTAGTACCAGGTTGGACCCCCTTTTTAATTCTTGGTGTCACAGATTCAACAAGGTGCTGGAAACATTCCTCAGAGATTTTGGTCTATATTGACATGATGACATCACACAGTTGCTGCAGATTTGTCGGCTGCACATCCATGATGAGAATCTCCCGTTCCACCACATCCCAAAGGTGCTCTATTGGACTGAGATCTGGTGACTGTGGAGGCCGTCTGAATGTGGCAGCAGAAATCCAGACTCATCAGACCAGGCAACCATTTTCCAATCTTGTATTGTCCAGTTTTGGTGAGCCTGTGTGAATTGTAGCCTCAGTTTCCTGTTGTTAGCTGACAGGAGTGGCACCTGGTGTGGTCTTCTGCTGCTGTAGCCCATCTGCTTCAAGGTTGGACGTGTTGTTGCTTCAGAGATGGTCTTCTGCACACCTTGGTTGGAACCAGTGCTTATTTGGCTTCCTGTTGCCTTTCTATCATCTTGAACCAGTCTGGCCATTCTCCTCTGACCTCTGACCTCTGGCATCAACACTGGATATTGTCTCTTTTTGGGACCATCCTCTGTAAACCCTAGAGATGGTTGTGCTGAAAATCCCAGTAAATACTCAGACCAGCCCGTCTGGCACCAACAACCATGCCACGTTCAAAGTCACTTCAATCACCTTTCTTCATCATTCTGATGCTCCGTTTGAACTTCAGCAGCTCGTCTTCATCATGTCTACATGACTGAATGTTAATGAGCTGCTGCCATGTGATTGGCTGATTAGTTATTTGCGCTAACAAGCAGTTGAACTGTTTCAACCATATGACTTAATTTTGAAAATCTTCTGGGGTGTCTGGGGGGGGGGGAACACAGGAAACTCAACTCCGATGCTGTGACTGATTCACAAGACAAAGCCTGTACAGTGGGTCGTCTCCTGGTTTGTTATTAGTTATCTACTGATGACACCCAGTGGAAAGTTGTGGGACTGCATGCTTTACTTGTGAAGACAGAGTCAGTCACACAGATCCCTGTCCTTTAATGTTATACATTCCTGTAGTGAGTATGGATACCAACTGGTGTGTCCAAAGACAGCATTTCTGTCTTGTTTTAAAGGACTAATATATTGAAACAACATATGTACATTATAATTAATATTAGCAGCTGGTTTATTGGGTTTTTAGTGGATGAAGACACATCATGATGACCTCGGTTTGAATTCAGCCCAGAGTCTTTTGCTGTTATTCCCTCTTTTTTCCCACAGTCATCCCTGTCTGTCACACTTGTCAACCATATGTCTGTTTTCTTCTTCTGCAGTTCATGCTAATAAGAAGGAGTCGACATGCCTCCAAAACGACTCAGTAGAAAGGAGCGAAGGAAACTGTACACATCACTGGCAGGCGAGGTAAGACATGTTCCATAAAGACTGATAATGATGGATGCCTTCATCCCTGTGTAACAGATGTAAAACTATACAGCACCAATGTTACCAGGAAATATAATCAGGATTATTTCTGTATGTTTGCATTTGCTGATTATTTCCTGTTCATTGAATCAAATGTCAAACATAGAGCTTTTAATAAAAACACAGTACTCTGTCACCATCTAGTGGCAAGAGAAGTGAATCACATACCTCTGCAACGTTGTCCACCAATCAGAATCAAGCTCCATTCAGTTTCTTACTTTATTTAGAGGCTTTTGAAAAGTGTTTTTTAATGTTTATCATACACTGGGTCACAGTGAAACAGAGGCACTGCCATGATGTGATTTAATACGTCACATTAAGGAATTCCTTGAAATGGTTCTACATGGAAATGACTCACATGAAAGTTGAGCAAGGGCACAGTTGTGCATTTGTTCTTCTTCCACTGTCGGAGTAGCACTAGTAGTGTGTATGTTCCCCTCCTTATCTTTACCTGAGGACCATCTGTGGTCAAAATAAAAAACAAATGGTCGTACTTTTGTACGACTGACTTCGGCGTTTAGTTTTTTTATGACTACTTTTACTTCTTCCTAAGTACTTGTCTTGACAGAGTAACAGTACTCTTACCCACCTATGGTTCTGTCTTATCAGCACGGTATGACACCCAGTGTTACAGGACTCAGACTGGGATCATGCCCAAAAAAAAGATCAGGATATCCCACGACATCCATCCCTCTTTTAATGACTACAATCTCTGAGTAACTTCAACAAAGTCTGAAGTTCATTGTTAATCTTGGGAACAGTGCTTTGACAAAATAATGGACCTTGACGTAAGATTATTGAGTCAAACTTAAAGGATCTGTAATTGACTTTCAGAGCATTAATAAGCTGCAAATCACTATTAGTTCAACCTGGTCTCACTCTGGGAATTGTGGCAGGATAACAACGAAAGTTAAGGCAGCGAGAGTACGAGTAGGACAGGTGAGAGGGGTGATGGATGGGTCTAACAACCACTGACTTTCATCCGATGTTCGCTTCCCATCAGATCATAAGGCCAACCACGTGTGTGTAGACAAAACCTAGTTAAAGGAAAAAAAGGTCAATTCACGGTGTTGTACTGACCTAGTGCTTTTATTTTGAAAGAGACTGTATGCAAACTGTACACTTCCTGTGAAACAGAAGTGTAGTTAGAAAACAGACAATGCATGTAACAGGCTGAAGTTGACACGGCGTCCCAGAACATCAACAACCAACACACACAGGTTACCCTGTGTGTCATATCTCAACGTGGAAAGTCCATGAACATCGACATGTGATGACGTCGGAGTGAATGTCTTGATTAGCTATGTACAAATGTAGTGGAGTAATGAGCACTATGTACCTTTCAGCATTCATGGAGCCTTCACAGATGTGAAGTTACCCATGATGCCATTGGCACTAACACACCTCCAAACCATCACAGATGCTGGCTTTGAACTTTGAGCTGGTAACAGTCTGGATGATCCTTTTCATCTTTAGCCCGGAGGACACATGTCCATGATGGACCGGTCAGACCACAGCACACTTTTCCACTTTGTGTCAGTCCGTCTCAGATGAGCTCAGGCTCAGAGAAGTCGGTGCTGTGGATGTTGTTGATACCTGGCTTTCGGTTTGCATGGTAGAGTCTTAACTTGCATTAATGCAGCAATGTTTCCTGACAAAGTTCCAAAGTGTTCCTGAGCCCATGTAGTAATATCCTTTATACAGTCATGTTGGTTTGTAATGCAGTCAGTGTTCATTTTCAGTTTTGTCTCTTACATGCAGAGCTTTCTCCAGATTCTCTGAATCATTGGATGATTTCATGGATCTTAGATGGAGAAATCCACGAATTCTTTGCAATTGTGTTTTGTTTTTAAACTGTTGGACTGTTTGCCTGTGCAGTCTTTCACAAAGTGACTGTCCTTGCTTGTGAACAGCTGAGCCTTTCAAAGATGCCCCTTTAATACCCAGTCATGATACTCTCACCTGTTGCCAACTAACCTGTTTACCTGCAGATTGTTCCAAATGGGAGTTTTTTGAGCATTTCACACTTGTGAAGTGTTTTGTTGCCTCTGTCTCAACTCTTTTGGAACATTTCAAATTCAGTGTAGTAGTGAGTGTATAGTTACAAAAAACTTTTAGGTTTATGAGTTTTTTTTAGGAGGTTAAATATCTTGTTCTTAAACTGTATTCAGTTGAAAACAGGTAAGACAGGATGTGCAAATCATTGCATTCTGTGTTTATCTATGTCTAACACAGCGCCCAACATTGACGTTGTACAAAAAAGCCTGGAAAGCAAAACTTTTCTTCAAATTTACAGCCCAACTAAAGAACCAACATCACACAACTTGTAGATGTCGTAGCTGCTGAATTCAGATTGTAGATTTGGTGGCACCATTTCACTCTGTGCTTCACTTCTTTTAAAAGTAGATTTTTTTAAATGCTGACATTGAGAAAATGATACTGGTGTTTTTGAGGACAGCAAATTTTGAAGGTGAACTGAAAAGTAACTTTGACTGATCCTTTGTGATATCTCTTCAGAAATGTTAGCAGGCTCTTTTTAAGTATAAGCATTGCTCTGGAATATAATGAAAATGAAGAGGGGAATAAAAATCTTCCTTTTTTTTACTTCCCTCCTTTGTCACTTTCTCCTTTTGAACACAGCTCATTATTAATGCATGGTACCCAAGACGTGAACTGCTCAGAAAGCAGCGAGGCAGAACAGTTAGACAGCAGAGAAAGTTACAGACGAGTACACCAAGTTAGACAAACAGCATCGAATGAAAAGTACAGAACCAGTAAGAACTGGCCTGTTTCACATCTGCACCAAGGCCGAGCCAATCAGGCGCCATTATCTCTGTGAAAATGAAGAAGTCAGTGTTGTAGCCTCTCGCCCTGCAAAAGTATATTTACTGCAGCTACTAAATGTTCATAGAGTTAGATCACTGTGGAATTAATTAGAGCCTTTCTTACTTTGACTGAGTGTGATGTTGGCTGAATGCTAATGAGTCTCAGAGCGTGGTGAAAAGGACATGCTTACAAGCAGCATGGGGGGAAAAAATTAAGATGAGTGCAACTTACAGTTATTGTCACTGATGATTTATGTATTAATCTGTCTATTTTTTAAGTAAAAGAATGTTTGGCTGAACGCCATGGGGGAATAATGTAATTGTCTTTTTTTTTTTTTTAAACCAGTCTGGCGATTGTGATTCAGCACACAGCTCCTTATCTTCTGTATTATTCACTACACACCAGCAATGAATCATTCTATAGTATGACAAACACCACAGGGGATACACTCAACATATATATTGAATATGATTCATCGTTCAGAACCAGTGCCGACCCAAACCAACGATGCGTTAGCTTGTCTCTACTGTTTTACCTCCCTGTCTGTGGCTCTCAGCTCCAAACCCTCACACTGTCTCATACCCAAAAATAAAGACTCATAATCATGATATATCTCACACACTGCTCCGCCCATCCAGATCCCTTTCTCCTGAGCAAGTGTGAAGCATGTTTCTCATGTGCAGCGCTCCAGACCACGACTATATGAAGTTGCATTTTGTGACCATGGAGCACTGCTCCGACTTGCAAATATTATCAGTATATGAACTGGAGAGCTGTTTGTCTGTTTCCAGCTTACAGTGACTAAATCATCAAGTTTAATGGTGCCAAACCACATGCCTTTCTACCTGTGGGGCTCCAGACTGAGAATATTTAGTCACATTTTGTGAACATGGAGCACCACTGCGACTTGCAGATATTATTAATATATGAACTGGAGAGCTGTTTAAGAGTTTACAGCTTAAAGTGAATAAATCCTCATGTCTCAAGGCGTAGCAGCATCTGTTTTACTTTGCGCTAACTGTTATCATCCAACTGTTGCCCGGAGGCTTCAGGTTCACAGCAAAAACATCAACACCTCTGGCCCGAGACAAACTGGGTGCTTCAAAGTAAAAGCAGTGGCTCCGCTTTGATTTATTTAATTATAACAATACAGCTATGGTCCGAGCCCCGTCTGGGGTTACATTCAGTAACTACTAGTTTTCTTTTGTGCGTGTTTTTTTTTTTAATCTTATATTATGTTGCTGTGGCGGCAAAGACTTGTCCGTGCGGACCACCTCAGCAGAATCAATTAACAGACACTACAAGCAGCGCTGTCGTCATCTGTCTTAGTGAAATCAAGCCACACTTTGGACCATTCCCTCCTCCCCACAATGATCCCTTGTTGCAAGTTTCCAGCAGCGACGCATAAGTTTGTCGTCATTGTTACAGTGCACAACTGTCAGAATCACACGTAGGCACCAATAAAAGAAACCAATATGATTCCAGTGGATTGGACAACTTGGAGCTAATCCTCAACTGAAACCGAATCTTGATTTCCATCTGTAGGCATGAATAGATTCATTGAATTGTTGCAGTCACTCCAGATGATGACGGTAAAAACAGTTAACAGCTGCTCAGAGGCGTCGTATCAGGCAGATGTGATGGTGTGTTTGATTGTGTATCAACTGTGTGATTACTGTGTAATTAATTGCACTTAGTTGCATCATGGGGGGGGGTGTGGGTACAGAGGTGGGTGTTTGCCATGCATAGAGGCACTAATGAAAGATGCTAACAAGTTGCATTGTGGGAATTGTAGGATCTCATATTTTTGACTCATCCTGTGGACTAAAAGTCAGGATATCTTTGCCTCTGCTGCACAGATATTTGAACCATTCTTTTCTTCTTCTGTCTCTTGTGAGCCAGTTTTTGAAGTACAATAAATAAATCACTGTCAAACCCTTTAATGAAAGTCTGCCATTGGCACAATGTAGGGTAAACAACAGCGATGTGCCATTTTGTGGGTCTCCTGTGACACTGTAGCCTTCTTCTGCCCACAGCTGGGGGCTATATTTGGTGCATTTATTGCTGCGAGTGTCCAGAAAATCACATCAAAGAAGTAGAAGTTGAAAAGAGCCATAGCGATGCATCATAACACATTACAGTACATTTTGTGTATTTGTAATAGAAAACCTCACGCCTTGGTCTCTGTCTTTTCCTCCCTGTCTCATTTCACGCTGCCTCCTCTATCCTCACAGAAACATATGTTTTATAATGGAACTGCTTAGAAAATTGTATCATCAGTGGGAGAGATTAGTGAGCAGTGGCGGTCATCATCATTCAGCTCATGTCATTTGTAAACTGATTTGAAGCTTCTGTTGGGCTTTTATACAACCAGCTGTGAGGGTGAGGGAGAATAACTGTGTTAGCCATCCTGTGTCATGTCTTATCACAGACAGCTCTGGCCTCATCACAGGTCTGGCAGAAAGGCATTTAGAATACAGATTTGGTGTCTGCTTAATCATAAACAGTGTGTGTGTGTGTGTGTGTGTGTGTGTGTGTGTTGTCATGTTTCTTACATTAAAAGAAGGATTCAGTTACAGTGGGAGCTCTTGTTGTTCAGGGATTCACCACTGGAGGGCCCAGCCTGTTCCCTCACTAGAAGGCAGGGATGGGATGAAGGTTATACAATTCACACTCTGCAGTTTGTTGCACATCTTTGCTGGTATTGATCTGAGACTGATGTAAATATAGTAAATGGTAAATGGACTGCAATTGCATACCACCTCTCTAGTCTCCTGACCACTCAGAGTGCTTTTTACACTACCAGTAACATTCACACACTGGTGGCTGAGGCTACCACCTGCTACTCAGTCTGAAACACACTCACACACCGATGGAACAGCCATTAGGAGCAGTTTGGGTTCAGCATCTTGCTCAAGAATACAACATGCAGACTGAAGGAGCCGGGGATAAAACTGCTGATCTTTCAGTTAGTGGACAACTCGCTCTACTTGTAGTGTGGTGACCGAAAGAATGAGGTCGTAGATACAAGCGGCCGAAATGAGTTTCCTCTGGAGAGTAGCTGGGCTCAGCCTTAGAGATAGGGTAAGGAACTCGGAGTAGAGCCGCTGCTCCTTTGTGTCTAAAGGGGTCAGTTAAGGTGGTACGGGCATCTGATCATGATCCTCCTGGGCACCTCCCGGGGACGTTCTCAGTACATCCAACTGGTAGGAGGCCCCGGGGCAGATTCAGAACACACTAGGGGGATTATATATCTCATCTGGTCTGTGAACGCCTCGGGATCCTCCAGGAGGAGTTGGAAAGCGTTGCTGGGGAGAGGGACGTCTGGAGTGCTTGGCTCAGCCTGCCGCCCCCGCGACCTGGCACGGATTAGCGGTTGAAAGGAAGACTGACTGACATATGATGTGTATTGGTTTTGGAACTGTCTCATGATATACAGTCTCTAGATGTGTAAGATTTAACTTTTTGGCATGCTCTGCTGTTAAAAAGTGGAAACAAAAAATAACAATAAATTGTAATACAATTGTTCTTTGCTGCTTTTGACAATTGCCTCTACATTAAGATAACAAGGAGTTTCAGAGAGATGTGTTGACCATATTTGGCATTCTGGGGGCGTGTCTCGTCTGTACGTGAGTATATCTTTGTGAGCTTGTACATGCACCAGCAGATGGATGCAGAACAGTTGAGATTTATCATTGTTTGTTGCATGAATTTGTGTGTGCACCATATTTGATAGATACAAATGCTGTTTGTAAGAACACTCCCGACGCACACATTTAGAACTTTGTGCGCTTGCTTTGATACACGAGGCCCCTGGTGTTCATTCTCTTCACCCAGTCAGCAGCAGCAACACACGTCATAAAACACTTTAGTACTTAAGTCTTTTTTTTAGCATCGTGTGTCTTTATCAGTGAGTCAACTCTGGAGAGATGACAGGAAATGAGGGGAGAGAGCTGGGGGATGTCATGCAGCGAACGTCTCCAGCAGGTCTCCGACCCGGGACAATCTGCACCCCTGTTCATATATATTTGAACATGAAGCATTTTATAGAGGAATCAGTTTGCAGATGTGTATGGGAGAAATGAACTGTAGCTGTGACCGAGCAGGAGGTGTTGGCCTCATGAATCTCTGCTGCTCTGATACCTCAGGACAAATTCATCATCCCGTCTTTGTCTCTGTCTGTCTGTGTGTGTCTGTCTCTCTGTGTTTGTCTGTTTCTATAGTTACACTTTACAGACAGAGATGCAGAGCTAGAGAACATTTATTTTGGTGGCTGTTCAACCACTCAGTTCTCTGCAGTGCTGGACTGGGACAAAAAATTGGCCCTGGCAGTTTTGGCCAAGACTGGCTCCCAACAATCAGCTGATCAACACCCACCAGTACACCATCCTTGGAGTTTTCTTAAACATGTGTACTGTAGTAGTCCCCCAAAACTACAAAACCAAGTTTTAAGTGCAGTGGACAAGAGAGGTGGCTGTGGAGCACACCAATGACTATATATAAAGATGGATGACATGACAGCTCCTAAAAGGTGAAGCCAAAACATCTCCTTGTTTGTGTAGGTGCTGCAGTATAGGCCCTAATTAAACCCCACCCCCTCTGTGTTAGTGGATGGAGCATGTGTCAAACTAAAAACTCAAAGTACATGTCAAATTTTTCCCAAAGATGGTTTCTGTCATTTTAGGTAGCTCTTATCACTCTGATGTTTCTTCATCTGTTTTTCTGATTCGTTTGGTTTCATTTATTTATTTGACGCCATTAAAGGGGGTGTGACATCGCGATCGACAGCTTTGTGGGTCAATTCCAGCTGCTCGCGTGCGCGCCGCTATAGATACACTTCCAGTGGACATTGACGCCCGGCACAGGACGGAGGAGTCCGTGCCACGGCCGGACCATGCACGCGACGGATGCAGTGTACACCCGGGGTTATGGCATTCCCTTTGGTCCCTCCCCCATATAGGAATAGATGAAGTGGTGCAGTTTGCATTAACATGACATGTTTCAGTAATCTCATGGTAAGTAGTATTTCTTAAGTTTCACCACGCTGTTCTCATCTGCTCATGGTGTTTGCTGACATGGCTACAACATGGTTAGACTGACTAAAACATTGCCTAAACTTCCCATACCAAAGTATGGCTAGGTCGGAAACGTTTGTTTTTCCTTTCAGGCGTGCAGGGTTACGTGCTTGCTAGCTACCATTTCAAGATTGTTCGCCTACGGAAAGCAAGGAAACCTAATGATGTTGTGTGTCTCTCCATATCTCAATGTACGTTCATGTCTTACCCAATGTACAGTTTCTCTATTAACACTATGTAAGAGTATGTACACCTCTTTGTACATCCAACCATCCAACACAGCCTCATTTGGCCATACATGAAAAATCTACTTAAGCTTCCACTTTTCTGTTGAAATACATACTTCCTACGGGCACTGCACTAGTTAATATAATGAGAAGATATGGACCTAGGTCATCCAATGCTCAGCCAATGCTAATATTAGCTGGTTAACACTAGTAATAGTTATGATTATGTCATCGTATTATCAGCGTCACTCATTGCATTAATCATAATTCATCACTGTCATCATAGCAGAGCACACACACACTACCTCTCTAAGAGTCCCTGTTTCCTGCATGCTATCCCTGCCTTAATACACGCCGGCTCCTCCGCCAGGCAGTGGCCTCGGCCAGCCTCCTCTCCTCCCTCCACCTGTTTCTGCATAACGGATGGCAGTGCTGTTGTGGTAGATGTTGAGGCTAGTGCTGCCTGCAGCAAACATCTCTGTGAGTTTTGTGCATTTGGCAGCATCTGCATCGAGATTCTTAATATTTTTGGCCTGCAACTTCTCCACACCAACCTTCTTTTGTCTTTCCTTATCCATCTTGACAGTTGACAAAGACGCCCTCCTCCATCAACAGATGTTTGGCTCTGAGCCACGGCATCTGACAGCAGGAACAGAGAGGACGGGATGGATGTGATTGGGCCAGCCTGGTGTCATCATATGAAGTGAACCAAGGGGCCTCTGTCCCGCTTCATAGGACTATCGTTTTTGTTTTCATATATATTGAAATTATATTGGCCCCAAGGTGTGTGTCACCAGTATGTCAGGTTACCAGTCACTGGGTCGAAGTGACAAAGTGCTTCGTATTTATTTCTATACAGATCACGTACATATGAACCATTTTCCCTCAGTGTGTGTCAGTGTTTTCTGTTTCGTACTGTGAGCAGCTCTTGTTCAGATGAAACACAATATGTGTCCTAAAATACAAACTGAGGTAAGCACATGTGAGACTGGGCTATACAGCAGTAATAGGCTGCACACCCCCTCTCCTGTGATACCCCCCGCTCCTCCTCCTCCTCCTCCTCCTCCTCCTCCTCGTCTCCTGTGGAGCATGTTGGATCTGGTGAATGTGTAAAGATTGACTTGCTATTAACACATGGCTTTGTTTTTGCCGGAGAGGGGTTAGGAATCAATTAGTTTGGATTAGAAAGCTAATGCTTTGATTACATAATAGAGGACAGAGCGTGTGCCACCACCTCCCTTCCAGGAACAGAACCGCAGACAAACAGATGTGATGTGTTACTGCTGATAAGGCTGTTCGTCCCATGGTGTCGTCATGGAAGTACAGTGCTCACCCTACAGCCCCCGTCCCCCAGGTTAGCACTGTCAGCACTGTCAGCACCGTTGCCATTCTTAGTGCTGTTCACGCTCTTAGCTCCGGCTCACCCACCTCCATGTTGAGCACCGTGTGTAGACAACCAACCTGAATCATGCAGTGTGTCTCAAATCACATATTTCCATTAGTACACTTCAATGCAGTGCACTATGTACACTATGTACTTCTTGCTTGTCTCAAATTGCGTACTGCCATACTGCATACTTTGCACTCAGCAGAAGTCACAACAGCTTTTTTTTAACAGCCTCCTCTTCTTCTTTGTCTTCTTTTTAAATCGCAAATTGCAAACAGACAGCTGAGCTTTATCGCCAACATTTTACCGCTGTCTCCGCCCACACATAAACCAAACTTGCGTCACAGTGTCAGTGCTGATTAGAATATGCTGCTGTAGCCAGGCGCAAGTTAGCTAGCGCTAATGCTAACGATAGCGAATGACCATGGTATAAGGAGGATATGCCTTTCAAGGTGGTGGTTCCCAACTCGTGGGTTGTGGTCCAAAAGTGGGTCACAGGTCCATTCTGAATGGCCTTGATGGGACTCGTGAACTTGTCCAGTTTGTAAAAAACATGTTGTTGCTTGTTTTAAAGTGCAGTGAATTTGCAGTACAGAGCTTTTATTTTGAAGTGCCATTTCCTGCTGTAGAGTGAGTGACTGACAGAGCAACAGCAAACTAGCTCAACAACATGACCAAACACAAGAATGACACTTAGTATTTAAACTGTGTGGATCTTGAACTGATGACTAAGCAGAAATCTGGACCAGTTAGGAACCTCTGTTTTAAGGTGTCTGTTATCGGTAGTAGCTTAGTCCACAGGGACTTCAGTTGGGAACGCTGGTTCAAGTCCCTGTGCAGACCAAAATAGGGAGTGTGGACTGATGCCAGTTTGCCTCCTAGGAACTGCCCTTAAGTAGGGCACTGAATCCCCAACTGCTCGGGGTGCCTGTCCATGAGCAGCGCCCTCACTCTGACATCTCTCCATTTAATGCATGTATAAGTCCTGTCTGTGCATGTGTGTATATTTCGGGCCTGTGTGTATGACAACAGGGTGAAAACATGACTTTCCCTTCGGGGATTAATAAAGTATATCAAAAAGAAAAAAATCATCAGTTTTTAATGGCCTTCGCAGAGGCAATAGACCTCCGTTGCACGTCGGCCAGTTCACATCTCCACATCGGCCATTAACAACTGATAAAGGACACCTCATCGGGCATTGTCTCTTACTTATCTGATAATATTTAAAACATGCAACACAGAAGCACATGATTGAAGGCCTGTTAAAGAACAAAATGTGGGATATTCATGTAAACACTTTCCCCGTCATTAACAAGATTTTCTGTCATTTATGACCGAACGCTTCCCCATTGACGAGGTAATGGATATATATTATAAGATGGGGGGCGCTGTTACACATCTTGTGAAATGGAACACCACTGCCGTGTCAAAAAACAAACAAAGAAGATCAGCTGGAAACCCTAAGAAATGTAGCAGCTTGTACACTGAATGAAAATGCCGACGGAAGAGTTTACGGTTGCGCAAGCCGTGGTGATGTTGATGGACTCAGACTCTGACACTTCCTGTTCTGATCAACATTCTGAATCTGATTTGGATGAAGAAGCAAACGAATTTGGTTGGACGAAACGGGATCATCATGACAGTGACGGTGACACACGGATATGACGACCACAGAGGAGATGGAGACAACAGAACACTGAATTGTCACTGGACGTGACAACGTGTTGCTCTATACCTCAAAGAGAATATTATTTCCGTTATTAATATTATTGTTATTTTCATTACTACAATTCAAACTGACATAAGGCAATGAGAAAAAAAATTTAAATGTGAAAAAGATTTTATACTTTATTATGACTCTTTGACAAAAATGCATTTTTCTCAGCTTTTTGTTTGAAATGTTTTTTTTTTAATGGAAATGCAAAATTCAAGTGTTGATAAAGAAGAAATGGAATAAGATAGAATAAAATGTTTTTTTTGTGTTTAATAACAGAAGGTTTCTTCTTTAGTTTTGTGAATATACTGTCTACATATTTATAGAAGAAATTATTCTGTGGGTCTTTAAAGATTTGTGAATGTAATCGAAAATGTTGGCGGTGGCTGGCAACTTAAAAATAACACCCTGGCGGGGAAAGCGTTAATAGAAATGGACAGCCTGGACATTCAGAACAGGTAGAAACACTTTTTCATACACAGCCTAGTGTGTTTAAAACAGACTGAGGCATCCTCTCTTCACCCACTACATAAAGGGCATGTTTGCTCTTGAACTGACAGCATTGAGTGTCAGCATTACACGTGCATTGTTTGCTGTCCACTTGTCCCAGCCGTCCTCTACTAAAACACTCACTAAAGTTGAATTTACCATATGGGTTGCATCCCTGCAGAGAGTATGTGAAGGCCTCTGCCTTGGGCCTGATGACCTGTCGAGGGTCTCCTCTAATGTTTGCTGGGATATCCAGAAACCCACACTCCTGTACAGAATATCACTTTGGAAAATGTATGAGTAACTGTGATTGAAGTGCAGTGACAGATTTCAAATAAATTCTTCAGAGAAATCACACGTCTGGTAGTCGTGGTTCAGATTTGTATGGTCACCAATCTGACCCTCCATGGCTACAACGAACAACAGTCAGTATGTTTACATGCACGCAGTAGTGGAGCTAAGCTCATAGCTCGGCTAATCGGTCAAGTCGGACTCCTCCTCTTGTTTGAGTATACATGCAGAAGAGAAAATCGAATTTCTGACCAAGTGCATCTGACTCCGCCTCGACAGGTGGCGCTGTGTCCTTTTTAATATAGTGCGTATTGAACTAGTTCCTGTTGACCTGAAGAGGAATAATAAATTACATTAAATAAATAAATTTTTCGCGTTTTCCTACCATCCATAAACTTCAACATGTTTAGCTCCTTTAGCTGTCGGAGCATGAATGTAGTTTCCTCGTCCGTCCAGAAGTGCGTCTTCTGCTTCTCGGTCGCCATAGTGTTTGTTTGTTTGTTTTTCCGGGAGTGAACTGCTGCTACGTCATCTCCTTCTTCTTCTGGGTGAAAGGCCGTGAAAGAAAAAGTGGTGCATAGGCAGAACGCCGAGTCTGACTCCAGTCGGACTAAGTGGATACATGCAGCAATAGTTTGATTTACAATCTAATTATCTAGGTGTGTTAGTGGAGCTACGGATAGTCCAATTTCAGTCGGACTAAGCTGTTTACATGCATTTAAAAGGACTAAGCCAATAATTCAGTTTTCTCAAGCTGCATGTAAACGTACTGAGTGTCAGCTGGTTTTGGTAACCTCTTGGTAATGCTTGGTAGCATCTCCCAGAGATCAATTATATATCATGTAATTATGTGTAGAACTTCCCATTTTGCCAATTTTAGTGAAAGAAACAAAGAAATACACCAAATCTGTGGAAACATGATGAGTGCAGATAACATTTCCAGCAGTGCCCAGCCTGTGTTGGAGGGCCTGTCTGAGCACATCAGCTGTCATTTTAGCAATTGATATTGATCGACTAATCTGCCAGACATCTAAAGAACTGTGATCCCAATCTCAACACCCTGAGCTGCAGTCACGATCAAAACATGACCTGAGCCACGGACATGCCATATTCTGTCTTGTGTTTGCTTTTCAAAGTTACTAATGGGAGCCTTTCTACATAATTTGTAGAGAAAGGGTTTGATACTTTTTCTCTAGGCTGTATTTTTAATCATCAGACCAGAAAGCGCAAGGTCACGTATGAGAGGTCAGAAAGGACTCGGCACTTGGGCAGTTGCTTTCGGCATCAGATACCAACGAAAAAAGTTGTCCTTTCACGTTGGCATGATACACAGCGGGTAGCTGTTGTTATGGAACTGCGCCTGGTGGCGTCAGGGGGAAACGCAGCGGGACAACAATGTAAGTTGACATTCATGCAGTCAAGCCTAAGCATTTGTCACATTGTGTTGTGTGATCAATTTGCACATCTTAGAGTGTCCTGTAAGTGTTACCAATGCACACCTGGGGATGCTGTGTAATCAGCATCTTGATACGCCACACCTGTCAGGTGGGTGAATTATCTTAAAAAGGAAAACTGCTCACTAAAATTGATTTTTAATTTGTGACCAAAATTTGAGAGAAATATATCTAATGAGAGCACGAGAAAGTCTTAGATCTTGAACTTGAACTGGTGAAAAATGGGAAGCCAAACAGAAGTTTTTTTTTTTACAATAAATAATTTAATGGTACATTTTTTTTTAATAATAAGGCTTATTTATGATTGCTTGCCTTTTGTGGTATTTGTATTTTCTTTTACTTTTTATATTTTAGAATGATATGCTGCAGAGTTAAGTTGGTCAACAAAAACTACGTCTGCACAATGTAAAAGATGAACATTTGTGCATTTTTGGACGGACCAAATGTACAGAGCTGTAAAGTTGTCCACCATGGTACCAGTTAGCTGCTAGCTAACCGTAGCTAACTTGGCGATTGTTTGGTCTGGGACGTAATAGGTCAACAGGAAAAAGGTCCAATACTAACAAGCTGAAAGGGGGCATATCTCCATCCATTCTAGTGGAATCGGACATATTTGCCTGTATACTGGGACAAGAACTGTAGTCCAATTAAACGGCCTGTTCAACTGAACTGTGCATGTAAACGTACTGAGTCTTGCAGTGGATCTAGCTTCTGAATGATCAGCTGCTCTGCAGTGGAAAGAACAGGTGGCTGTGCTAATGCTAATGCTAATGCTAATGCTAACACTAGATGAGCTTATGTGATCCAGTGACGACTGGATTCACTGAGGAGAGTCAGTGTGTTGTATCACTGCAGAGCAGCATCACATGGACACTGCATGTGTGAACCTACTGTGAACAAGAACAGCACCATGGTAACCATGGTAACTGCACAACAAAGATGGCGACAGCTGTTTCCTTATATTCTTGAATGCACAACAAAGATTAGTCTAAAATTTCACTGAGGAAAACTGGACCAATACATCTTCAGTTCTGTAGACTGACACTAACACACACCAGGCAAATTGCTTTTATTTTAAACTTGACAATAAACCTGATCCTGATTCTGACTGGAAGCATTACCCTCAAACATGTGTATTTGCAGTGCAACATCAAATACACTATTCATGATAACACTAGCACCTGGCCTTGTGCTACCTTTCTGCATATATCTCTGATCTGGTTGCATCTCTCCTCCCGCTGTGTGCCATGTCCTCTGTGCTGGGCATGAAAGTATCAAACCAACAGGAAGAAGCAGTTCAAGGTCAGAAAAATAATCACAGTTCTGCCTGTGGCCACAGAATTGAAATAAAGGCCTGTTTATTCCATCACAGGCTGAGCAAAGTCCATGAACACATCTCCTATAAACCCTGAAATCTAAACAGTGATGTTAAAAATGAGGTTTTCAGCCCTCTAACATTGTGACTGAAAGACTGGCATGTTGTGGAAGTTGTCAGATAGAGTCATCTCCTCAGGTCTGGTCCACAGAGATGTCAGACACAAGCCACTGAAACAGCCTGTACTTTTTACTCAGTGCAGAAGGAGAAAGCTGTGCATTTGAGACAGTGTTAGGAGGTAAACAGCTTCCTTAGACCAGGAGGCATGAAGGCTTTATTGGTATGTATCATTAATTGAAACACTAACAACCCTGGAGAGAGTCTTGATCTACTTTGTAATTATCAGCTCACCAGTTGCCAGAAAAGAGGCTCCTCCACAGGGAGACAGAGACAGACAGACAGACAGACACAAAGCCAAGAGACATAGAGACACAAAGAGAGAAACTGGTAGGCACATACAGAGAGAGGGGGAGGCAGTCAGACAGACAGACAGATAGACAGATAGACAGACAGAGAGAAGCCCTTTTTACACAGAGATCACATGGTAGAGATGCAGTGAAGTCCCTTCGTTTCGCCACCTTCGCTTTTTTTATACAGAACCAAACAGCGTCATGTCATTCCAGTGTGTGATTGTAGACAGCATGCCAGCATTGTGGAAGCTAAAGAGGCGTGAAGGGCGTGACATGTAACACAACAGTGTCAGCCTCTAGTTGGTCATTAAACACACATGTCAATGCTTTACAAACAGTAATGATGGCAAAACCTTTGGTGGTCCCCTGAGCTTTCATCTAGTGCCACAGAGACATTATACCTGGTAAACAACACCGTGTTAGCATTGCTATTGCACACATGTTAGCATGGTGATGTTAGTTCAAAGGAATACCAAACCCCCATATAGATACTAGCATGGCTAGACTCCTCAGCTGTGTTTCCACCAAAAACTTTTGGCACAGTACCTTTAGAACCGTCCATAACCCAGACGAACATGTACCATTTCCATGGCAGACAGTACTCCTACATGTAGGCATGGTGGTTACTGCTGCGTCCATGCAGAGGAACGTCAGAATTTCTTTTATTGCCGCACACCAACATTTACAGGACAAAATAGAACAGGCTGGAGTCAGAGTCTCTCTAAATGGGATACAATAAAATAGCAGGTTAGTGTTTTGAGTCCTTGTCAAGCAAGAGCAGGCGTGTAGTGCTGCTGGAGCCCACAGAAACGATACTTCACCATGTAAGCAGAATATTCGCACTCCACATAATCTGCTTGAAATTCCTATACATTGTTCATACGCTTGAAGATCCAATCATTAATTAATCCTCCTGCTGGTGGCCATGGGAGATCAGCCGCTGCTCCTTCGCGTCGAATAAGGCCAGTTTAGGTGGTCTGGGCATCTGATCACAATCCTCCGCGTGCCTCTCATTATAAGTGTTCTGGGAACATCCAGCTGGTAGGAGGCCCCCGAGGCAGACCCAGAACACGCTGTAGGGATTATATATCTCATCTGGCCTGGGATCACCTTGGGGTCCTCCAGGAAGAGCTGGAGAGTGTTGCTGGGGAGAGGGATGTCAGGGGTGCCCAGGATAAGCGGATGAAAATGGATGGATGAGAAACTTGCCACGGTTTGAACAGTGGTTACATAACCTCCAAAACCAGCTGCAACTCAGCCCTGAGAGTGACGGCTCTCAACCGACCAGTCAGTGGACTGTAGTGTTTCCAGCTCCGCCTTTTAGTATCGGATCAGTGTGTTTGCTACCCTGACAGAGGGGTGACGAAAAAAAGGGGATGATACAGAACAGTTCTGTTGGTACTTTCCACAATATTTCACCATGAAAACTCAAGTACAGCTGTTCTAATGTGTACTGAACTGAAGCGGACTGCTTTGTGGAAACGAGGCTCTTGTCATTTAATTTGAAGGACACCTTGATTTTTCTTTCAAAGTTTGCATTGTTAATTATGGATTTCTTCTAAAATTAAGTTTGTGATTGTCACAACAGATTATCTTACACTGAAACTGCAAACCACCCTGGACCTATACAGTATCTTCTCCCTGTCCCTTGATGTGACCTGGGTACTCCAGTGAGAGCACAGAGCTGCACTGGCTGCCCCTCTGCAGAGCTGCCCCTGCCTTCAATCTCCACTTCCTCCCATGCCTGCCACAATTATTTTCATTCAAGAACATGGGCCTGCAGGACCCGCCTTCACATCAGCGGGTCGGGAGAAAGACACTGCATGAATATCTTATGAAGTGTGACATGCCAGATAAGCCTGGGCTGCTTGAAGCATGCTACTTTGAAGTTTTCTCCTCTGCCGCTTTGCCTTTTATTAAGAGCTGTTTATTCACACGCGATGATGAAATCAAATCTTTTGCGCTACCCTCGACTCGCCTGCAGAAATCAGAAAGCCATATATTTCGACCCAAATGTTTATAATCAACTGGTATTTCATTCTGGTCACGTTCGTCTCGTAGCTGTTGCTCGATTCTGTGTAAGAAATCTCTCAGTGTTAATTTGTGCGGGCTGAGAGAGAGATTGATGCATTTCAAAGTGAAGTATGCGCCTTTTAGCTAAGGTGTTTTTTGCTTGCCTAGTTCTGTGATGTATTGACTGTATCTGGGTCGCACTGCTGCCTTTGGCATAATGGTGTAATAAAACACAATGTAAGCATTTCTCATATCTCAACTACAACACGCCTATTTATAGATTCTCAGTCAGTCAGAGTGATGTCGTCTTGGCAGCGTACCAGTTCATTATAAGTGGTTGTCTCTTGAATATGTCACAAAAGAGTGATTGGAGGCAGATTTCACTCCAGAGTCAACAAAGAAATGTCTCTTGTGTACATCAGAGTCTAATGACCCCTTCAAGGAGTCAAATAACATGTTGAAACTATGGCCAACTTGTTTTCTCCTGATATAATTGATCAGTTAATCATTTATGTATCACATGGTATTATCATCCTTTAACCTTCAATCCTGTGATTTGGTCCTTCTTTGCGTCTTGTTGCTGCTGCTTTATAATCGTCCATGTTTCCAGATGGTTCTGGTAATCGATGGTTTCTGGTTGTGGAATGATTTAGGGGCCGCACATCCCGACATCATCAAGATGGCCATATTGGTCCTCCTCCTGAAAACGGGCGGTGCCGCTCTGCAACCACCTCTGAACGTTGTAAAGCAGTGATCCACAGCAGGAACACGACAACACCTCACACTCCACTGTCACACCAGTCCTTATTCACCGTGAAGCACACACCTCCTCGTCTTCTCTCACCAGAGTCCTCTGCTTCGTCACACTGGCATATATAACAATTAGCCCACTGGTTGAATGGTGGTGTCCATGGTTTAAGTTTTTGGTGGATCAAAGTATATTACAGTTCGGAGATCCTGTTGGAAACTGATGCAGCACTGATGTTTATTGGTTTATTGTGTAGTGTTGTTTCTGTTTTGCTGATTGTGTTCTTGTGAATATTTCTTGCTCTCATGTCTGTCTTAGAAAAGAGATCTTAATCTAAAGAGATTGCCTGATTAAATAAAGATTACATAAATAGACATGTATAAATTTATCTGGGAACGTAAAGAGTGACAGAGGAAGTCTAGGTGAACTGTAAAATTCTGAGCCAAACTGTGCATCCGGCCTGTTCTTATTCTGAAGTCGTCAAATGCTGCTGCTTTATGAGTCATATTGGCATCAGACACCTGATGTCCAAAACCACCTTTCCCTGTAGTACAGTATGATCCGTTACCAGGTGGCGTCAGTTTGTAACACAGCCTGATGGCACCTGTTCTGATGGTGTGATATGCCGCTGGACAGCGTCAGGTTGAAACGCTGACGGCAATGATGTAATATAAAGAGCTGGAAAGTCCCTATACAGCGAGCAGGAGGGGGGGCGGATGGGTCAAACGAAGCCCACTTCCACTTGGGAGCTTGGTGTTCACTTCCTGTGTCAATTTAGAGCCTAACAATGATGCTTATTTCCAAACCTAACCATGTGCTTTTGCTGACATCCTGGCGTTGGTTGCGGCTCTCTGGAACGTCAGGAGGATGCCTCGCATGTAACACGTAGACGTGAAAGGCCACTGACAAAGCGGTGATATGCGATGACTTGTGATGAGGACATGTTTGGATGTTACAGTTTACAGAGCCACTTTCTGATTGTCTGACTTGCTTGTTTCTTTCCCTGTTAGATTATGTTGGTGTGATGTTGCTGTGACAACAACATTATTATAACTGATAAAAAAACTACCAAACAAGACCAAATCTGTATCAACTGAAAGTGCCCCTTAATCATCTCTACCTCATTTTCGCCCCTCTCAGCGTCTCCTGCGTCCTTGTCAGTTTCAGTGTTACATTTTTATTCTGAACTTGTTAAAATCTCATCAGCATGCAGGGATAAGTGGCACGATGTTAACACACTAACGGGCTGATATCACCTCTTGCCCTGGTGTTACTGGGAAATAACACTGTTGACACACTTTACCTGGTTACCATGGCAACGTGTCTTATGGTCGATGCTTAAAAATGGCACATTTATCACACCCACGTGATGCAGTGATAACAGAAGTTTATTCAAGATAGAAAAGTCATTTAAAGGCTTTGTTCTGCATCAAGTAAAAGTCCCTCGGTTGTTAACAGGCGTAGACAGAGTTTGGATTTTGTTGTATTTGTGATAAAAATTTTGCTTTGGTCTCACTTTAACTTTTATCGTCTAAAAGGTGTTTGATTGTGCTTAATGTTCTCTACAAGTGTGTGTGTGTTAGGCTCTGAGTCTTTTCATGCTTTAATGCTGCTGCTGTGCGGTGGGACACCTGCATTCAGCAGACAACAAAGCTCATTAGACACTCCTCGGGAGGAGAGCGAACACTCTCCTGCTCCTTGTGACAGGAAGACGACAAAGAAAATATGCCTGTTGTACTTTGCTCTGATGTCATATTTACTGTGGCAGCTTTTTGTATCGTCTCAGAGAGTTCTTCTGTGTGAGGACAGGATCTAAAGCAGATTATTCATTCGTTTATTCATTGTCTGTAACCACTTATCCTGCTGAGGGTGGCGGGGGACCGGAGCCTATCCAAGCTGGGCGGCTGCGGCTCAGGAGGTAGAGCAGGTCATCTACGAATTGGAAGGTCGGGGGTTAGATCTCCAGCTCCTCTAGTTCGTATGTTGAAGTATCCTTTGGCAGGATACTGTCACAGACAACCATTCAAGCTCACATTCACACCTACAGGCAATTTAAAGTCACTAATTACTGAAGGTGGGAATCAGCAGAGGGGCCACGGCACGATATTATGATGTGATGAGTATTGTGATAAAATATATTTCAATATATTTCAATTTATGACCTTTATTTCCAACTGCAAATTATTTCCCAAAGGAAAACTTTGTCAACATCAATTTTACCTCCTCAGATAAAGTTTTCAGTCTGTTCATCGACTTCAACGGACTGAACTGTGGACAGATTTAATGTCCTCTGAGGGGACAGATTAAGACCTGAGACAAACATTTCACACGCAGGTATCCTGCTGACTGAATGACATCACCCATGTTAGAAGTGTCCTCTGTTACAGGACGTCTGCATTGTCAGTGGGACTTTGGTGTCCTGAGACAGTGTCTCCTGTCCTCTGTCAGATAATGTCCCGCTCTAGTTTGGAGGATGTGAGACAGTGTCTCCTGTCCTCTGTCAGATAATGTCCTGCTCTAGTTTGGAGGACGTGAGACAGCGGTCTCCTGTCCTCTGTCAGATAATGTCCCGCTCTAGTTTGGAGGACGTGAGACAGCGGTCTCCTGTCCTCTGTCAGATAATGTCCCGCTCTAGTTTGGAGGACGTGAGACAGCGGTCTCCTGTCCTCTGTCAGATAATGTCCCGCTCTAGTTTGGAGGGCGTGAGACAGTGTCTCCTGTCCTCTGTCAGACGATGTCCCGCTCTAGTTTGGAAGGCGTGAGACAGTGTCTCCTGTCCTCTGTCAGACAATGTCCTGCTCTAGTTTGGAGGACGTGAGACAGTGTCTCCTGTCCTCTGTCAGATAATGTCCTGCTCTAGTTTGGAGGACGTGAGACAGGGTCTCCTGTCCTCTGTCAGATAATGTCCTGCTCTAGTTTGGAAGGCGTGAGACAGTGTCTCCTGTCCTCTGTCAGATAATGTCCCGCTCTAGTTTGGAGGACGTGAGACAGCGGTCTCCTGTCCTCTGTCAGATAATGTCCCGCTCTAGTTTGGAGGACGTGAGACAGTGTCTCCTGTCCTCATTATAGTCCTATATGAATCCACTGACCTTGAAGTCCAGGCGTCACAGGTTAACTCCGCCCTTCCTGCTGTCCTCAAAGGTTCCTCAGCTTTATGCTTCACTTCTCTGTAGAGCTTGGGTACAGCTGTGAGGGGGCGGAGTCACATACCTGGGTTCATGTGTTTTTAGCATGTAACAAAAGCCTTGGTTTCCAGCGCTGTATGGACGCAGATCTCTGCACAGGAAGTAGGTGATGGACTGTGTTATTTTCTGATGGTAGTTGTGTCGAGCTCAGTGTGTCCAGTGTTGGCTGATTTTTAGCAGGTTAGCGTTAGCTTGGGGGTCGGCGGCTAACACTGTCTCTGGATGGTGGAGTGTGAATATTTTATTCTCATATGACGCTGCTGTAAATCACGTGTGACACGCTGACACGGGGAGAACATGCAACCTCCACACAGAAGGGTCCCAGCTGGCCAGATTCACAGATTATATAAAATGATTAAGATTTTTATTTTTTATATTTTAAGAGTTTAGAACAATAAAGATGCTTTTAGACGAAAGCAGCTGCCTTGTCGCACCACACTGCACAGCACAGGCTGCTGCTGGTCACTGCCCACCTGTATAACACCATCTAGCAGCTGTACAGAGCAGATTATGGAGGTCTGATAATATAAGTTCTGCTAAACAGTGTGTTAAACATTGTTCATTGTCTCAGAGCAGATAATCAGACTGTGTAGCTTCTCTTTATGGATGTGTGTGTTCTCTCCTGATGAGGAGCTGCATCATTCAGGGAACTCAGATAGCAGTAAACTCAGCTCCTGCATTGTTTCCCTTGCTTTAATTTCTGCTGTTGCCATGGTCACACAGCAAGTTGAAAAAGTTGAACCATATCTGTGTCTGATTTGAGCCTCTAAACCAATACAATGTGTGCAAGTGGAATTTTGTGTGTGGCCAAAAGCAGTGAGTAAAGGAATGTTCTCAGACGCCAAAACTGAGAGTTGTAGAGTGTCCTCTCTGTTGCTTTGCTGCTGGAGTCATGACATCCATGGCCGGAGGCATTATGTTTTCAGGATGGTCGTCTGTGCATCCTTGCGCACAGTCGTCCCATTCCCAAGGAACAAGACATCTGTAGAACGCCTTGAGGGAGTTTTCTTTCAGATTTGGCACTGATGTTCACTCAGACTCAAAGATGAACTGATTAGAAGCTGGTGGTCAAAGGTCAAAAGTCAGACATTAAATACTGGTTACTGTAATCAGTACTGTTGCTCTCTCCTTGGTTGTTGTTAATTCAACATTCAGTCATACAGTGTTGGAGTCTGCTGGGATCAGAGGTAGAGATTAAAACATCAGGCTGTCACAGACTGGAAGTGTATTTGCTCCAAATGCTTGTCGTTTGTTCAGTAGGAATCTTAAAGGCACTCGGCCACTGTGAACATCTATGTTGAATATAAACTCTGTGTGTGTGTGTGTGTGTGTGTGTGTGTGTGTGTGTGTGTGCGTGTGCGTGCGTGCGTGTGTGTGTAGCCTAATCGGTGCCTCAGCAGTAGAGCGGTGACTGTGGGACTCCTCATAGGCTGAGCAGGACGGTGACAGATGGACCTATAGGTCTACAGAGGACTCCACTGTGTTCACACACTCACCACTGCTTACATGAACTGCTCTCTGATTGGCTGGATTTGGAGCCTCATTTCTGCATGATTGGTCCTGCGTGTGTGTGTGTGTGTGTGTGTGTGTGTGCGTGTGTGTGTGTGTGTGTGTGTAACAAAAAGCACACACATTGCATATGTGCAGAAATTAGTGCATCTGTGTGTGCAAAGATGATGTGTGGCACTGATGCTATCCACCTTTCATATATGTGTGTATATATATATATGTGTGTGTGTGTGTGTGTGTGTGTGTACAAATGTGTGATATAAAATTTGAAGGTTGTCACACTATATACATTTGCTTATCAATATCAAAAAAATCATGCAACTGACCTGCTGACAGGACTGGGAGACTTTTAACATGTACTTCAAATAACAAAATGGTTTCAAAATTTAATTATAGTAATAAAACATTTGTTGAACCAAAAATAACCCTTCCATTCTCACTGTGACTAATAATAAGATAAATTCTGTAAAACAGTGACACTGTGAAAGCGCAGCATTTTCTGAGACAGTTATTGTACTGTGAAAATCTCATACCACTGCAGCTCTCATATATATTTATGTATATGTAGACACTGATCAGCCAATACATTAAAACCACTGGCTGGTGAGGTGAATAACACTGCAATGCTCTTCTGAGGAACCTTGGCTCCTGCCTTTCATGGAGATGCCACTTGACACGCACCACCCACCCAAACACCATTACAGACCAATGCACCCCCTCATGGCAACGACACTCCCTGATGGCAGTGCACCCCCCTCAGGCAGGACAATGCACCATGCCACACCACAAAAACTGCTCAGGAATGGCTCAGCAGACGTGACTAAGAGCTCAAGGTGTCAACCTGACCTCCAAATTCCCTAGATCCCAATCTGATAAATCCATTGGGCATGCCAGGACCTTACCTCACAACGTACAGGACTCAAATGATCCGTCGACAACGCCTTGGTGCCGGACAACACTGGACACCCCCAGAGGTCCTGTCTCCATGCCTCAACAGGTCAGAGGCCCCACCACAGAGCGGACTTGGCTCTGACCTGTCAAAGCCCTGGACAAAGGACCTCTGAGGTTCTAGTTCGTCCCACAGATGCTTGATCAGATCGGGATCTGGGGAATTTGACGGCTAGATCAATACCTTGAGCACTTTGTCATGTTCCTTGGACCATTTCTGAGCAGTTTTTGTGGTGTGGCATGGTGCACTGCCTTGCTGGGGGGCTACTGTTATCAGGGGTACTGTTGCAATGAGCGGGGTACTTGGTCTATAACATCATTTAGATGGGTGGAGTGTGTAAAGGGGCATAGAATGCAAGGACAAAGGTTTCCCTGCAGAACATTGTATTGTAATGAAATGATCGATGTTATTCACCTCAGCTGTCAGTGGTTTTAATGTTTTGGCTGATAGGTGTAGATATATATATATCTATGCTCTGTGGTTTTGATGAATGTACAAATATAAAATCCAACTTGTTACTTGCTTTAACATTTCTACCATCTTTTTATGAATATTTAATGAACGTAGTTGGAAGGAACTGAGATGTAACATGTTCACTGCCAAAGACTGATTCTCTGTGTTTGTGCTTATGACAATAAATAACCTGAAACATGGAACTAGTAACATATAGAAATCATTACCTTGCTTCCACCCTATTCAGTTGCACTCTCACAAAAAAGCTGATGTGAATATATTACATCTTTTCTTTCACATTTTATTACCACTGAAATGTGAAAACATAAATGTTGCTTGTGCTCTCCTGTAAGATCAGTGTTTCCACACACCCAGGAAAACCTTTTTCCCTAAATGGAACTTTGCAGTCATATAAAAGACAAATTTGCGCCACATGTAGGAACAATGGAGGAACAATGAGCTGTCCTGGCACCGTGTTAAATGTGCAGCAGATTACCATCAGGCTGATGTATGGAGTGCCACCAGTGTCACGGGCTGCAAATGTCTTTTTGGCCAGCGTCCATTAAACGGCTGCAGATGAAAGTTTAAGGTCTGTTCAGTGACAGCAACACTGAAATTCATTACACTGTCAAATTTTCACATACACGACAATATTTTGGTTGTTCCTAAATAGTAGAAATCTTGAGACAGTATTAATTGATTTAAAAAAAAAAAACATTTTTCCTGGCTCTTTGTCTGCTGACAGACGTGTTATTCTTCACACATTCTGCACTCCACACATCTCCCCCATGATGAATGTGTTTCCAGGCGTGTGGCTTTATTTACTCTGATGGTGTGGCAACAGTTCAACAGATTTATTACCTTTCAGTAAAACAAGAAAGAAATAATTTGAAACCTGATTCCAGTTTGATAGTTTTTCTATTTGTGGAATTTTGTGGCCATGTTAGCAGTGTGGCTGTATATATTACACAGAGATCGCACTGTAGAGCTGCTATGAAGTCCTTTCTGTACACCGCCTTTGCATTTTTACACAGAGCCAAATAACAGCGGCATTATTTGGCTCCTGTGTGTGATTTTAGACAGCATGCTGGTATCATGAGAAAGAGGCGTGACATGTAACACTACAGTGTCAGCCTCTAGTGGGACATATTGTTGGCAAGGCTTAATGAACAATAACAATAGCATAACATGTCAGTAACGATTATTTACCATCCCTGTTATGTGGCGGCTGATCTCACTTCTGCTCCGAGAGTTAGGAGCTCCTGGACTTAACTGTTTTCCCAATTTGCAGACATTTGAGTTAGCTGCTAACTGCTACTGCTAACTGCTAACGTCACACCCATGCTGTCTCTTTTACATAAATTTTGTTTCGATGCTGTTACTACTTCCAGTGCTGACTTTAAGGCGAGACAACTTTGTCACCCCATTGCACGATTGCATCTTTTATACTGAACAGCGAGGCCACATAACGGCTTTAAATTCCACCTTGAGGAGGCAGTGTAAAAAGGACTTATGCTAATGTTGTTCAGTTGGGTCACTACTTTGGTCCAGACTAAAATATCTCAACAACCATCGGATGGATTGGCTTTAAATTTATGTTCCCCTCAGGATGGATTGTAATGGCTTTGGTGATCCTCTGACTTCATATTAGTTTTGCAGGTGTTATGAACACAGTTATGCACTTATGTATTGGAAAAATTCACATTCTGACCTGATATAAACTTCTAATCTTTGCATAGTGGCAGGGATGCACAATATTCGATTTTTTTTTTTGCCAATATGCTGATATGTAACAACTCATTTGACAGATAACTGGTACTGATATTGATACATCCTGTTTTTCCCCCACTTAATGTAAGTGATCATCAAGTCTCTTCTGTGGTGGAATTAACATCATATCATGCAGGCATACTCTTATCGTGATGGCCCACCGATGACGTGCTGATATTTTCGCGCATTCCTTCATAGCAGTATTGGATGGAAACGCACATTAACAGTTTCTTCTCCCAGTTTTCTGTAAATTTGGTTAAAATTTGTGCTCCACAAACCTGGCTACTGTGAGCATGTTAGCATGTTTATGTTAATGCTTAGCTCAAGGAAACAGTTGCGCCTAGAAGCACAGCTGCAAGCATGACTATAGTCTCTTGTATCTTGTCTTGTTTTACAATAACGATCTCAGCAAAAACCACAACTATGCAATGATTATAAAGAAACTGAGTAGTGTCAGTTCAGGCAGGACATGAGGTCAAAGCTCAGCTCACATCCCAGCTCATTTCTGTTTGTCATTGATGCTGCTCTGTTCTGTTGCTGGGGGGCCTTTGCTGCTGCTAGGTGCATGGAAGGGCAGTGAGGTTTGCTCTCTCTGCCTCAGGCTTTTCTCATATGCGTGTGGAAGGGCAGAGTGGGGTGCTCTCTCTGCCTCAGGCTTTCTGCGTAGACCCGAGGAAAGACAGAGAGGCCCCAGAACAGAGCCATACTGTCAAATTGGTACTGCTAATGGAAATATATTTTCTCTGACTAACGTGGTCCTGACCGAAACACTGTTTTGTTGATAATCTGTTTGCCGCTCAGTACCCTGGTGTATACTCATGAGGAAGAAACACATCATTTCTACAGATTTAAAAACATCATGGAAATGTTTCCTTTTGATGTATTATTGTAATCATGAACACCAGGCTTTATGGTGCATAATACAGCTGTCAGTCTGATAAGACTGGATTCATAATGTGTGCGTTCTGTAATTAACCCCTTTTTGATGTTTCTATTATGTAGGAAGGATGCATCATTAGACGTGTTTGAGCGTGAAGCCAGCAGCATATAGATTTGGCCTAGTTAGTGATAAAATGAGGAGTGATGACGGAGTGACACAGTAATGGCAGCCATTACTCAGAGCTGTCAGCGTGTACCCACCTGACTCCACACACCCTCTGCATCTCCATCTCCGTCTGTCTCTCCGTCTCCATCCGTTTCTCTGTCTCCTCTGACAGCCTTCACTTACGGGTTTCAGCGTGTCAGTGAAGCGCATAAATGCATCTCCGGTGTTGGAGAAAAAGGGAGAAAGAGAGAGAGAGTGTGGAGTATGAAATAAGATGAGGCGTCAGTGATCCATGTGGGGAAACGGGGTCGCTGCAGCAATAGGAGGAAAAATAGATAAAGAAAAAGAAAATATAAATAAGTACAGAGCCAGCGGTGGGTACTGAACATTACACAACCGTTTCAGCATGTCAGGAAGTGGGAATGTATGAAGAGTTATGACAGAGTTATGAAGGAGTGCAAACAGCAAGAGAACACAGCGAGACAAAAAAGTACCTTTTTAAAGTGTGGCAAAAAATGAAGATAAAAATGGAGCGTATGTGATATTGACTGAGAGAAGAACTACAGGGTTACAAAGTCATTCTAGCAGCTCTCAAAACCTGTTTCAGTATTAATATGAGCTTTAAAGGTGAACTTCAGTATTTTTTAACCTCATTCCTAGTTTTTCATGTTTTTGTGTCTAATTAACTCATGGGAATGATAGTTTTTGAAGTAGGTCCTGGGCTGAGCGAGAGAGCGCTGCGGCCAGCAGCAGTGAAACAGGCTGCAACGTAATAACTCTGGGCGATCATGCACCATCATTTCCATCCACTGAAAGTGCTTATTTTTGCCACTGACAGGCTCAGATTGTTATTCCATGATGGGAAGGATCCCTACAGAGATAGACCTTTGTGTTAAAAAGCAAGATCATTTTTGTTTAATCAGAAACAGCCCAAAATCGCCATCACCAAACCCACCAGACTCCATTTGGTTAGATGCCTAGGTCTGCCGTTAACACAAGCTGAAGAGACTTTCACTTTTTGTTCTACAACATAAAATAGGTCAGAAAATTCCCCGCTGTAAATTTAGAAGCTTTTATGTGTCCTAAAAACATGCAGCTAATAAGTGGTTAAATGGAACTAGACTACAGAACATCACGCTGAACACACTTTACAGCCTCATTGTGGTAGTGATGTTAAGTCATGTGACCGTGGTGTAGTTTTTTTGTAGCCTGACGTTAGCTTGTCACTTCTGGTGATTAGGCTTCAAAATCATAAAGTGGTGTTCATCTGTGAAGATTATCTTGCTGGACTTGCTCTAACTTCTGTGTTTTCATTTGCCCACCACCACGGACACAAGCAGTATAGAGGTGGATTGAGGGCGCCCTATGTAAACTGCTCTGGCCTGCCTACTGTTGCTGCTTCCTCCTCTGTTTGTCATTGATGCTGCTCTGTTCCCGGGGGGGTTTGCTGCTGCTCTCCCTGCCTCAGGCTTTCCTCATATGTGTTTGGAACAGCAAAGAAGTGTGCTCTCTCTGCCTTAAGGCTTTCCACGCAGGCACATGGAAGGGCAGAGAGGCCGCCAGAACAGAGCCATACTGCCAAATATAATACTGTAAATGGAAATGAAGTTTTCTTTGACTAAAGTGGTCCTGACTGAAAGAAGAGCTCTTTTGTTGCCAGCCAGCCGCCATATTGTTTCCTTGGATAAAATACCCAAGCTTGCATTATGTCACCCACCAGTGGGAATATTTATTGGTCAGATGCAGCTCAGTGCATTCTGGTTTTGGAGGAGCGCACTACCCATAGAGTCCAGCAGAGGGCTCCTGCCTGTGCTAATAGAACTAGGGTTGCAATATTATAACCTTACCTTTGAGCAAAAGCAAATGCCACAGCCTTTTTTATCTGTTTTCTCTGATCATGTAGCACCAACTTGAAAAGTATTTGTGTCTTTCTGCTGCAGAGACAGTCGTGTTTGATGAAAAGTGCATCTCTGCAGCAGTGAAAGAATTCTTTAAACTCACATTAAGTGTCTGTACACTTCACACCGCTGCCTACAGCAATAACCTGCAACCTGTTACAGATGAACACTACAGAGGACCTTGCTTCACCTCGGTCTGTTGACTTCAATCCAAATCAATGGATGAGACATCATGCAGCTTCTGCTCATTCACTTTTATGTATCGACTCATTTCTCTGATGAAATATGGGCTGCGTTCAGAGCGGAGAGCTTCAGCCTCTGCGAACGGTCCAGACACACATGACGTCTATAGCTCTGTGCCCCCCTCTGTCCACCTCCGTCTCCTTTTCATTCTTTTCTCCTTTCATTCTCTCCTCTTGCTTTTCACCTGTCTGCTGCTGAACTGGTTAAACACGGCAACACATGTCTCGCCTCTGTGTCCAGTTAACACACACGCACACACACACACATATAAAGATGGAAGGAGCTGTCAGTCCTTCTATTTGCTTACAAGTCCCTCTAATCTTTCTCACTCACACACACACACACACACACACACACACACACACAGACATAGAAAGGGGGGTTAGCCAAGCGTCCTCATCTCTTTCATGCTTACACACCCTCACACACCCGCTGGCGCTCTCTCTGCTCTCCTCTCTCTTCCCTCCCTCTCACACACACACTCACACACACACAGAGTCTGTAGTCGCAGCAGCAGCAGCAGCGAGCAGAGGAAGCCAGGGCAAGCGAGCCTCCACCACGATCAGAGAGCGGCTCATCGCGTGCAGCCGAGCCGTCATGAGCCGGTCAGCGGGAGTCGGTGCCGCCGGGGAGGAGGAGGAGGCCGGGTAGGAGGAAGAGGGGGAGAGAGACAGAGAGAGAAAAGGCTTTGTTCTAATTAAATGTCTCTCGCTCTCTGTCTGCATCATGCTGTACTTCCAGCTGGTGATCATGGCCGGGACCGTCATGCTGGCCTACTACTTCGAGTACACCGACACCTTCAGCGTGCACGTGCAGGGCTTTTTCTGCTACGACACCACGTACACTAAGCCCTACCTGGGACCGGAGGACAGCAGCGCCGTCCCGCCCGTCCTGCTCTACGCCCTGGTGGCCGGGCTGCCCACGCTGCTGGTGAGTGAACACTTCGTCTGCAAACTTCACCCATCAGACCTGCAGGTTCACCGATCAGCAAACACACCGTACATCACTTAAGGTTCATTTCATTCCTGTCAGATATTCAAACAGAAGCTGAATTCATTCTGGTTTTGCTTCATCTCTTGGCTGTTACCACACCATGGTTACTGTAGCACTGAAACACGAGTTGATTAATCAATAAGTCAACCGACAAATTGCCAACAATTTGAATAATTGTTTCATTATTTAGGTCATTTGTCAGGCAAACACACCCGACAGTCTGTGGCTGTGCTGCTTTTCTCTGTTTGATCTCAGAGATACTGAAAATCTGTGGTTTTCTGGCTGTTGGTTTGATAGAATAATACATTTATAGTCGCTCACATCGGCTTCATTTTCACATTTCTGACATTGTATAGAACAATTACTAAGTTAATAACAAAAAAAAATCAGAAATATCTGTCAGTCACTGCCCCAGATTATTGCAGTGAAACACACAAGAAATCAAATTAGGACTTAAGAAATGTGTTTTTCTTCAGGGCACAGCCCACATGTAGATCGCTGCTGACTTTGATCTCGTCACATTTTGCACAGATCAAACATCATATATATCATATACATCAACTGTGTAACCTGCCTGTTTCATCTGATGAGCTGTCACCAGACTAAACAGTTTCCTGAGTGACTCTGATGTCAGTGTTTGTTCTCTGTAATTAAGATAGCATCTTCTTATAGATGACTGCTGACATTAAAAGTGACAAATTTAAAATGGCACACACAGGCAGCCATCACTCAGTGCACAAGATTAAAAGTGAGAGCTACCTGCTTATCTGTATTGATTTGGAGTCTTCTAAATGCACCAACGAGGGTGACTGATGGTCAGTCTGATGAATTATTAGCTGTCACCTCGGGGGCTGGGGGGGGGTATTGTATATGCGACAGATTCTGACATGATGATTCAGCCATCATGATGATGACTTGTGACTTTGGCCTGATCTGTGCTCCATGATAGAAAGTTGAAAATTACAAGATCAAAATTCAAATGGCATTTAGAGACAGAGTTGCCGTTGCTCAGTGACAAAGATCAGATGTGACACCAACCTGTTCATTTGTAGTCGGTTTCTGTGTGTGTCGTGGAGCCATGAAAGATAACTAGTGATCAGTGTGAGGAACAGTTAGTTCCTGTCTGTGAGGGATATTGATCCGAAGTGATTACTCTAACTTTTAAAGTTGCAATAGTTTATTTTTTGGCCACTTGGGGGCAACACAACAATTTGTAAACACAACATCAACGTGCTATCACCTTAAGTTGAAATGTTTTAGCTAACACTTGTTATTGATACGCCCAGCAGACACAGAGCAACGTTAGCATTCATTAGGAGAAGCGTTTCTGTTTTTGGTCTCCACCATCTCCTGAGAAAAATATCTGTCACAGTAGCTGCTAAATGCTCCACTGTGTTCACCAGCTGGTCTCTGACTGTGTCTGCTGTTTGCTGCTGAGCAGGTAGTACGGTGGCTTTATCAGAGCTTCATCCCTGAAACAGACATCCGCTGCTGCTGGAAAGCACGCTAACTTTATGTTGTTGTTTTTTTTTCTTGCTGCTCAGTTCCCTGGTTTTTACTCATGAATGTATAGCAGCAGGTCTTTGCTGCTGCTCTCAGGCTTTCCATGTAGGTGCATGGAAGGGCAGGAAGATTTGCGCTCTCTGCCTAAGGTTTTCCTCGTATGCACATGGAAGGGCAGAGAGGTGTATTCTCTCCTCCTTAGGCTTTCTGCGTAGGCTTAGGAAAGGCAGAGAGGCCCCAGAACAGAGCCATTTCACCGAACATAATACTGCAAATGGAAATAAAGTTTTCTTTGACTAAAGTGGTCCTGACTAAAATAAATGAATATGTGGAGAAACCGTGAGTCATTTGAGCCATTGTTTAAGTTCAAGTGTCCTGCTGAATCCAGACAGACTCCTGCAGAGAGTTCAGTCCAGTCAGCTACAGTGTTGAATACATAACTGCTATTACTGCTGCTGTTCACTGACAACTGTTGACACTAAGTACAATAGGGTGTGTAATTTGGTTTTTACTCTTGATTATAAAATAAATCTGGTGAAGAGAGGTTGCTCTAAAATTTGGAGGTTTGGCAGAGGGAGACAGAGAATACGGACTGAAGTGTAGACGTTATACAAGAACTCTCTTTGATCGTGAATCCCAGTGTTACTGTTCAATACTCTGGTGAACTGTAGGAAGAACACTGCAGACTGCAGTCTCTACTAACAGTGACTCATATGAGCAGGTCCAGCACAGGTCTAAAGCACATCAGCAGGTCTGTGTTATATACATCTGGTGTATGAAATGTCTCTATCGTCACTGTGCTGCATTTTTATAGGATAAACTGGTCTCAGGTGACATCTCTCACCTTCCTCTCCATGCACTTCCTGTACTCTAAGAACTGAAATCACATTCAGTAACTACTATTTTTATTTTGTGATTTTTTTCATTTTTTTAGCTGCAGCAGCAAAGATTCTGCCGTGATGGCCCACCACACGAGGACGTTGCCAGCAGAAACACTGAGTATCTTGTTAAAATGTTGTGCTAATGGGCTCACAGACTCTGTGGACGTCTCCAAGCCCGCTGCCATTATGGCTCATGTTTGTGCAGCAGTGCAAAGTGCTAAATTGCTGGGTGAAGTGGAATACGAATTGGAGGATGTTGTTATTAATAATCGCTCTGAAACAACTGTGCCAATCACAGCGAAGCGCAACAATAAGAGCTCGACAAATGGAAAGACACTTGTTCTGGAAATCATATTGTTGTTTGGGTGGTGCAGAGCAGCGCGGCGTGAACACACAGCACCACTAATCTGCAGCCAGAGGCACAAGGTGTGGGTTTTTATTTCATTTGTACAATGATGAGAGAAATTAATAATGAGAAATGTGGATGAAGCATTTTACAGCATATTACATCAATTCAATAGTAAGCCAGTTTTAATATTACTGCATCTCACGTCCTGGGTGCCTATAGGTGCAAGAGTAGTGACAGGCAAGGTTTCATTTTAACCTTGTGGGGGGCAGATAAAGTCAGGGTCTGGAAATACTGAGCGTCCAACACTCATTTCCTGCATTCTGGTTGTGTTTTTGCAGCAGTTTATGGTGGAAATATCTGTATTTATGTAAAGAAAAACACAACATTCAGGCGACAGGTGAAAATTGAAAATATAATGGAATATAAGGCAGTGAGACTCTCAGGGATTCTGTATTGCTTTCAAATATTTGCTCAACTTTTCTCATTTGATATCTCTGCTGAGTCAACACACATGTAGACATGATTTACTCTTCAGTCCTCTGTTGTGTCTTTTGTTCAGGGAAATTGACTTCTTAGATCTGCATTTGCCGCCTGTTCACATCAGTAATACATAACATCATTTGAAATCATTCATAGGCTGAACTTCTGGGTTTTAACAGCTCATATGTGTTTCAGTCAGATTTCTCCACATGTTTAAAACTTTCTGCACATTCAAGACACACCCAAAATATGAGGATTAAGTTTTAGTGTTTTGATCAAAGAAAGTCATAATATTACGAGAATGTAGTTGTAATTTATTGATAATACAGTCCTAACTTAATGAGAATAAAGTCATGATATTTCCTTGGTGGCCTGTAGTCTGCTGTGCATTATGTTATTCAGGTGGTTTGACAGACACAGAGCTGTTCTCTCTGGATGCAGCGAAGTTCAGCGAAGCGGCTGTGCGCTGCTCTACATCACAGGTGGAAAACCCAATTTAACACTTGTGATCAGGCATCAGTCTCCTCATGTTGTGGCTTATTGTCCAAACAGATGTTAACTTATGATAAAGTGCAGCTCACAGCCACTTCAGTAGGAACTGTGTGGAGACAGTCCCCAAACAGAGCGGGACAGAGACACAGAGCTACAGGTCAGAGGACAGACACCACACTGCGGTCCAGACTTTTTACAAGTCAAAATAACTGGAGGCTAATAAATACACTGACAAGACACCAACAGACAGCAATCCTTGTGTCATGTCCTGCCTCCTGCACCACCTGCCTCAACCAAACAGAGTATTTCCAGTAGGAGAGAACATGTTTGACACAAACCAAAACTAAAACAAGGAACAAAGGACAATGCATACGTATGTAACTTAAAACAGACGACTGAGACATTTACTACCAAAACATATAGCGTTAGTTCAGGCAGGACATGATGTCAAAGCTCAGCTCACATCCCAGCTACATCAGCTGATCTCAGCTGATTGATGAAGGGAGTCAGCTGATAGATCACATGATTCCTTTCTATGCAATCAGTTGGCAAATCTCATTCAGGGCGCCCTATTTAAACTGCTCTTGCCTGCCTACTGTTGCTGCTTCCTCTGTAAGTTGCTTTGCAATCCACCTCTTTGCTGCTGCTTTATCTGCCTTAGGCTTTTCATGGAGGCACATGGAAGGGCAGGGAGGTTTGCCTCTCTAGCTTAGGCTTTCTGCGTAGGCTCGAGGAAAGGCACAGGGGCCCCAGAACAGAGCCATACTGATAAAAATAATGCTGTGAAGTTTTCTTTGACAAAAATGATTCTGATTGAATTCTATTTATATATGAGGGCTGTTAGTGGCTGCATGCAAAAAAGTGTATAGTTTGTGCCCTAAACGGTATGGGACTAACATACAGTAGACATGTCCGGACAGGGGAGACATGTGGGTACCCACAGAAACCATTTTTATTCAGATATCTTGAGGTGAGATGCTGTGTTTCCCTTGCCAAAATTTAGCCTAAATTCAGAGCGTTATTTAACCCCCTTCCTGAGAAGCTAGCAAACATGGTTGGTCTTCCAGTTTTATATGATACTAGTATCGTCACTGTAGATTTAAAACTCAGCCAGATATAGCCTCTGAAGGACAGGCGGGGGACAGGTGGCGGCAAAAGTAGCAGCACAAGATTAACATGATTTAAAAAAAATAGAAGTGGTATGTTCGGGTGTTGATCACAAAAAGTAAGAGTTAAATAAGAGTAGAAAAGGCTGTGTTGTAATTGGGACCAAGAGAGCTAAAGCATGGTTGTGTGTATGTGCAAGTGTGTACATGGAATGGAGCTAAGACACGGGTTTGTCTTTAAGTGTCATAAATGTAGTCAAGAAATCTTTTCCATTTCAAAAAATACCATTCAATCCTGCCCAGCGCAGAGAAGGATTCCCATCATATACTGCCACCCTGGTAAGCAAATTATGCCAGTCTGTGACTGATGGTGTATGAGCTGACTTCCGTTATTGGACGAGCAGTCTTATACCCAACATGACCGTGGTCTGGACACATTCAGTATAGATACAAGGAAGTGTGTATTTAAGGGTGAAAATGTCCCCCAGCAGAAATAAACGAATGCAGCAGGGGCTTCTTGATAAACAGTTCTCTGGGAACAATCACAAACAAACATGAATCCAAAAGTCCTGTACTTTGGGGCAGTCCCATAGGACATGAGTTAACATACCCTCCTCAGGGCATTTTTAAGCTTAGCTCTATACAATCTAGAGGGCGTCCAATACATTCTGTAAATAATCTGAATAACCTGGATTAACCCAGTGGGAATATCATGTGACATGCACTTCTTATCACGTAGGATGTTCACCCCCTTTTTTCTGCCTCCGCGCCAGCGATAGCCGTGACCAGAGGCATTATGTTTTCAGGTTGTCCGTACGCTCGTCCATCCCATTCAAGAACACCTCAAGGGAATTTTTTAAAAAATTTGGCACAAATGTCCACTTAGATTCAACGATGAACTGATTAGATTTTGGTGGTCAAAGGTCACTGTGACCTTGTGTTTGTCTCATTCTTGTGTACACAGTATCTCAAGAACACCTTCAGGCGAATCTCTTAAATTTGGTCCAAACATCCACTTGGACTCAGCAACGAACTGGTTAGAATTTTGTGATTGAAGCTTAAAGGTCAAGGTCACTGTGACCTCACAAAATGTGTTTTTGGGCAAAAGTTAAGAATTTACACTCTAATTATGACAAAACTCTAACAGGATAAGATTAAAAAGTGATGACATTATATATCCAAAAGGTCAAAGGTCAACTTCACTGTGACATCACTACGTTCTGCTTAAACACTTTTCTGGCCATTATTCATTGTCATATCTCAGGAACAGAAGGAGAGACATTTGGTCAGATACTGAATTGGTGACTCTAATCTTGAAGCTGTGCTGATTGTATAGATCTGCTGTGTGTGAAGCGTCCATGTTTTCACTGTCATGGATGTAAATTACAAGTGCAACTTGACTGATGCACGGAGGCGTACAACCGTAAGGCAGTAATTCTCGTTCTGTAAATGTAATTATGACTTCTATTGTTGTCAGGGAACTGATAGTGCTGTAATTCTGTGATAGCATCAGTGGTATGGTCATACTTCATGACTTCTACCATAGGTTGAGATAATACAAGAGGGCTCTCTGCATTTTGTGTTCTGCATGTGTGACAGGGCAATTCCAGATGTCCAAACCTGGAAGTGTAATTTTTAATTCATATACTACACATGAAGCGGACACATAAAACTATTTTTGATCCAAAGTTGTGTGATCAAAAAGCATTTACACAAAGACGCACATTGGCTCCCGCAGGTCTGATACTGAAGGTGCAGCTGCCTCTGTCTGCCGTCATAAATGATGATATTTTGCAAAATGTGACACAGTTCCAGTTTAAAGTGGAAAGGAGGCCACGGCACACAGGGTTAATGAGCACATAAACAACAGAACACCGAGTACCAACCGGCCACTGTGATGTGTGTAGAGGTGTGTGTGTGTGTGGTTGTTCTGTAGCAGCCTGGTCTCGTGTGCAGGTGATTTAATGAAGGTAAACACAGTGGACGGCTGTGTGTAATGGCACTGCGCTGTGACGCGGCACTTTATCAACATATGTGTCCTGCTGCCTTCAGATGACTGCAGGGATTTAATGAAGAGACGGAGGAGCTGCTCGTTCAGTGTGAAGCAGCTGTGAACAACAGACGCTGGAACAGTCACTCATAGCAATTAATACATAAATGCAGATTGTTTTACAGACACTCCTGCTTTAACTATTTCAGCTTTGTTTGCTGCTGTAGATGCACCTACTAGCTGGAAAGTCTTTAATTAAAATAGTTGGTTTACATCTGAAGCATTATTCTGTTATTGCTGTGTGTTCGTCCCAGTTGTTCAGTTTGCTCTGTTAAATCAAACACCAAAATGGCAGCAAATTGATGCCAGAAGCAGATGTGGTTTTGAGATGTCTATTTTCAGTGCAGCATCAACAAAGACACATGCTTCACCAAAATACCAACAACTTGCTTTGTGCTGCCTCATTTGAATGAACCCCCTCCCTGTGCACACTGTGCTCTGCACCAAAATACCACATCGATGTGCACAGCAGATTTCATGGTCAGGAAAACCAAACCAAACTGTCAGAGCGCTGCTCGCATTGGTCGTTGCACAGTTTCCTCTCACTGACAGTGCAAGCTAGAGTTGGGCTGGTGTGAAAGTGTTTTGATGTTAAGCCAAACATCGGCCCGAATGGGCATATCGCATCTTTCCAGGTGTCCCACGTGACTCCGCAGCCTTTGCTGAGTGCAACATGATGACTGAACGAGTGTCTGACCATCACCTCACATTACATAACATCAGAGCTGTCAACACTGAATCTATTAAATTCTCTCTGTTACTTCATGTAAAAAAATCAGTAATTATGAGCTATGCGGCTGCGATTAGACTGGAGAGACTTAAAAGATGGGTCAGTCTACTTACTATCTTCCCACAATTGTAACGGTCTTTTCAAAACAGAAAACACACGTTTTATATGGAGATACTTACTGAAAATGAAAAGTAGCAAGTAGCCTAGCTTGTTATTAGCAATGGTCGTTTACCAGAAACTTTCAGCCCCCTGACGATCTCTGTCTAGTTACCTGACACCTTATTTTGGTTTTTGTAGTATATAAGAAAATATCGTATAGATCAGTGGTTCCCAAAAGTGGGTCGCAGGCCCATTCTAAATGGACCAAAAGTGACTCTGGAACATGTCAGGTTTGTAAAAACTCAGTTTATTTTGAAGTACAGTGAATTTCTGGTGCAAACCTTTGACCAAGGATGACGACAACGAGAAATCTGGATCCCGTGGCTGGACCAGTTGAGAACCACTGGTATAGATAATTCCTGATTTTAGCTTCATGAATCAGCTGTTGATTGCTGTCCATTAAGGCGTTTTCAAAGCGAGTGTCAGAAATAAATAGAAACACGGCGTCCAAAGAAAGTTCAGCTCACAGCGGCAGCACTGTGCCTCCTGCAGCCAGTTAGCACACCTCTTTTTTCTTGGCTTCAAATCCTAAATGATGTCATAGTGGTGAAGTTTTCTCTTGTCACTCCAAAAAACACATGAACTTTCCCGTAAACAAACACGATGTGTACCTCTCTTCCTCCTCCCACCTGTGCTGAATTTGATCTCCTTCATGTTGCTGATGCTGGCCTCAGCTTGGCAGTAAATTACACACATCCTGTCAGACACTAGTGGCTCCGTCAGTCCGTTTATAAACATAATATTATGTTAATTAGGTTGTCATACTGCTTATAACTAATGCAATATGAGTTGGATTGGGACCGTAGGCTGCTGATGTAGGCTCCTCTTTAATTTGCCAGAACTTGTCATAATGACAGTTCAATCAGGAGAGACAGAAGAATGAAGTGAAGATAATATTTAATACAGAATATGAGTGTACAGATTAACAGATGATTTGTGCTGATTAAGATTTAACAGAAGTCTTTGGCGCTTAGACACCAGAGGGAGATTTTTGTGATCGAGTGACATCTGAGCAGCAGCAAGATAAACCCCCCCATGGAGTCCCGACACTAATGGAGGCGGTGGTGGCTGCTGACTTTGAGGTTGATGACTGATGAGGCGGATGAATGAAGACTGGGTGGTGATGGGGAGGTGGAGGGTGCGTGTGGCTGCAGCATGAAAGGACTGTGGGCACATATTTGAAACGAGGAGCAGTAAGATGATAGGCTGACAGACAAGGTGTGTTGCTGTGATATTGGCTGATTGTGAATCAGCTACTCAAATGACGGCCTTGAACACTAACAGCTAGAGATAGTGAGTTAGCTTGTGTGCAAGAAGTAAATGGAGGGATGAGGAAGAAAGTTACAGCCTAAGCATGAAAAGTCTCCATATTCTGTCTCAGCTGGTTTGCATACAGTCAAACAGGTTTAAGCTTGTACACCAGGCAGGACTTGCAAGACTAGAAATTGACCCATCTCTAGGGCAAGCAACTTATTACAACTCTCATTTATGTTTATTGAGGGCAGCACCCTCATAATGTTTTATAAATATCAAAGAAGCCCAATATGGTGGGCAGGACCACAGGACTCTCATGAAGAGACCAGTGTTTGTGTCCCGAAGTCATTGTTGACTTCTTTAATAACATCGTAGCCTAATATGCTAGTATGTGTAGCATAGCTAGTGACGTATGTGATGTGTCCTGTGTGACGTATGTCACATGGCATATGTCATGTTACATTAGTGACAAAAGTATTTATTTACTACCAAGCGGTATGTTTTTCTTAAACCTAACCACATATCTGTTGCTGAAACTAACCAGGTAGTTGTGTTGTCTAAACCTAACCAGGTGTGTTCAGGGCAGAACTGCAACTGTTTCATGATATCAAGGATGTGTATTAAAAGTGCGACAGTTAGACTGGTGATATATGTCTGTTTGGGACTGGTCACAGAAGTCATTTTGGAAGTCAGTGTAAATTGACCTATTCTGTTGTTTAGGTATGAGTGTTGCACTGCCAGAAAGATAAGGCCCATGGAGTTGCATTATGGGAAGTGTAGGATGCATTGTTCTTGAAGCTTGTTACATACTAGGAACTAAGAATCAGGTTATCGCTCACTCTGTCTCTTGTAAGTCCCCCATCAGTATGGAAGTACAGTACTAGATTACTGCCCCTTTAAGAGTAAGGCTGACATTTTTTCCCCTTCTTATTGTCACCAAATGCCACGAAAAAAACTAATTAATGTGTTTGTCTCTCGGTACTTTTCAAGACTTCTGTACCCTCACTGTGGCCCTCAGCTCCAAGCCCATTGGTACTTACTGGAAATCTCTGTAATGTTTCTGAAATGTTGCTCAAACAGGAGGAAATAGTCAGGGATTATTGTCATTGGTGGGTTGATTTACAGTTGGTGCTCCAGAGCATATTTGTGGCAGCAGGACGGTGTATGTGGGACTGAGTCAAAATAAACTACAGTGTGTGTTTTCATGGTAATGAAGGGCCATGTCAGCCAGTGCAACAGAGTGGCTCATAGATGTGTTTTAATAGTTTCTGAACAACAATGGAGATCTGTGGCACAGAGGAAGAAGATGTACCAGGGTTTATACACACAGTAGTTAGTAGATACGTTCAGTGTTGGGTTGATAGAAAACCATCAGAGTCATCCTTTAAAGTAAAGCTTCTTCAAAATCTGTACGGAAGTTACCAATGAAAAAAAATGCTGTGTAAAAAATTCAGACTGTAAAAACATTGCACACAGACTGTTAAATGAATAACAAACATGCTTTATTTGCACATTTGAAATCATTTATTAGGTCATAAATAGTTAAAATCGGTGTTGACCAGCTTGTGTCTGTGTTCATTTTGAACATGTTTTGAACTGTTTTGCATGTAAAAAAAAAAATAGTGATATCTGATAAATAAATAAAGTGGAGTAAAAAGTACAATATTTCCCTCTGAGCAGTGGCAGCCAGCCAATAAAGAGCAAAACTGCATCGCCCCACCAGCCATAAAGCTTTATCCAGAGTCAGCATGCTTTATAAATTATTATTGCATATTTGAAATGAGCAAATGAATTAGTGTTTACGTTTTAGGCATTTTAACATGATGATGAAAGATACGAGAGTTATACAGCATGAAATTAACCATTAAAATGAGTCTGTTTTGTATTCTCCAGCTGGCTCCGCCTCAGCCACAATACACACACATTCAACACTAGCTTCCTCCTGATCCCCGCCTCTACGGCAAGTCAGTGGATGGAAAAAGGTGACAAGACAACGCTGTAATAATAAAACAGTGGGAGTATGAAGCTCTGGGTCATATGACCAAGTGTTCTGGCCTGCCTGTGCTCCCCTTTTTCTGGTCATAAGTGATTGGTTATGTTTGTAGTGGTCATTGAGAATGTTCTAGTGATCTTATAAGTGGTTCTAGTGGTCCTTTTGAGGGTTTAAGGGTTCTTCAAGTGGTTTTAGTGGTCCTTTAGAAGGTTTAAGGGTTTCTTTTGGAGTGTCTAGTGGTTGTAGAGACCCTTTAGGTGGTCCATGTTGTCAGTGAGTACATTCTTGCAGCTTTGTAGGGGTTTTAGTGGTCATTGAAGGTTCTAGAGGTCCTTTACCAAGTTGGTGATTATTGGGGGGTTCCAAAGGCCCCTGGTAGAAGGCTTACATGTGGTTCTCGCAGTGGGTTGTAAGGTTCAAGTGCACCTTTAGAAAATTTAAGGATTGTGCAGGTAGTTCCAGTGGACAGTGAGGAGGTTCTACTACTCATTGCAAGTTTGTATTGGTAATTAAGGAGGTTATAGTTGTCATTGAGAATGTTCTAGGGATCTTTTATGTGTTTGAAATGGTCCTGCAGACGGTTTAGGGGTTTTCGAAGTGGTTGTAGTGGTCCCTTAGAAGGATTAAGGGTCTTTCAAGTGTTTCTAGTGGTCCTTCGGAGGGTTTAAAGGTACTTTAAGTGGTACCGTTGGTCCTTTAGAAGGTGTAGTATAACGTTTCTGTCACGATGTAAGTACAGTTAAATCATTCCACAACCAGAAACCATCGATTTCCACAACCATCTGGAAACATGGGTGGTCGTGGAGCAGCAACTGACAATGTAAGAAAAAAGGACTAAATTACAGTGCACAAGTTAACGGAGCTAATGGAACCACAATAACCAGCCACCACTGCCTCTGAGATGTAGTAAATTAGAAGTATAAAGGGGAATAGGTGTCATAAATTTGTACCTAAGAACAGTACTTGAGTAAATGTGACTTCCTAATGTTGACAAAGTGACTGGCTGAATTCCTGGCCAGCTCTGCACAAACTTGATCTACCTACTCAGCACAGTTTTCACACTGCAGCAGCTGACACACATAATAATCAGGCCATTGACATACACTCATTCTAACTACAGTTTACACACACACTGCTTGTCAGCTCTTTACATCTGCTTATCCAAAAACTGAATTCAGCCACCCAGTGAAGTTATCCTCCATATGCATTTGCAGATTTTGTTTCATTCCAACTTTCCTCTCAACATGGATCTCATCGTTTCCCCCGGTGTCATTAAAGCCTTTTTATAACACTTGACGCATCCTTGTTCCTGTACGTTCCCCTCGGCTCGGAGAAGCCCTGAGCTGTGTGAGTATTTGCTTTTAGAATCCACATGTAAATGAGCGATACTCATGATTGACAGCTTGAAAGTCATAGAATATTCTGTGTAACCGGTTTCATTCCCAGCTGAGGTCGGGCTGTTTCAGAGGCAGATGTGAACAGACACACACAGTAGATTGGGTAGGAAACTCAGTTGACTTTTTTTTTAAATCACTTGTCAGTTGTGGCAGCTCAGACTGGTTGAATCAATGTCTGTGGTTTGAGTCCAGGCCAGTCGGTTTACATGGAGGTGTAACACAGGATGATTTTCCAGAAGAAAAAAGAACATTCAGTGTAACTCTGCTCTGTGATGTTACAGCCCTGCTTTAGATCGATATTGTTCTGATGACTCAACCAGACGTATTTACATATAAATCATGTCCAGAGTGTCGAGGGTGTTTTCGTGCTGTAGACACACTCTGCCCTCTTCCTCTTGGTCTTTTGTGCACTTTGATGTAAAAACGTTAATCAGGCTTTAGATGCCATGATTGGGTTGTATCCACTGTTTGTGAATCAATAAGTTTATGGGCTCTTTTTTCCTCAAGTAGGATGCAGATGCTAATGTAAGCAAAATCTCCAGGTACAAACACAAATTGAAGTGAGCAGCAGACTTTTGGATTGTTCAGTGACCACAACAGCAAAGTTCAACTAGGTGATGCTGGGCAAACCATGGAAGTAGTTACACAATGACAAGCTCGTGTCATAGAAACACTGAAGTGTGAGTGTAATTGTATATCTAACCAGATGAGTCCTCACTCTACAAATATTAAAACATATTGTTATACGTAAGCACTGTAGCCGTTGTTAGCACTGCACTGCTAGCTGCTACCATTTCAGCTCAGCCACCTCCATGTCTGCTTGCGATGTCTGAGGTAAGAGCCATGTGCAATCCTGGCCCAGACTATGACTGTCAAAGTGAAAAAGAACTCATGTATCCCCCCATCGTCAGATCTGCTCCAAAATTTAATGGGTTCTCCCCCCGGCCACGCTACACCCTCCAAAAACAGTCATGAAGATCAAGCCAGTAGTTTCTCCATAATCCTGCTGACAAACAGACAAACAATTTCACAAACCGAGCTGAATACACGACCCCCTTGGCGGAGGTAATAAATAGTGCTCACCTCCAGTGTGCTTCATTCTTGCACACTGAAAGATGCATTATTCCCGTGGTGTTCAAAATAACTGCTTCAGCAGCTTCCAGGACAAATTGAGTAACAACGCAGAGATAAAATCACAATTAGCTGTAATGACAGAGTGCAAACGGTTCTGGAATAAATATGGGATTATTAGAGGTTGCTTACTATACATGAGGCAGATTAATATGACAATATAAACAAGTGTATACAGCAATGCTCTATCTTAAACATGTTGAGTACAAACAGATAGATGCATTAATTCCTAATGACCCACATCATCCAGCATGTGAGTGGTGTAGAAGACATCAGGGTGTCCACATAGTTTATTAGCTCAACTCTGTGAAGACAAATAAAGCAAAGCTTGAAGTGTGTTGCAGCACACTGGCTCCCACTGTTCCCAGTAAAATATTTTCTTTCCAAGAATAAAAGTGCCATCCATATGGATGTGCATCTGCACGGCAGAGAGTTTGGCAGAGCGCCTCAGCCTGCAGCAGCCATCCACTGAGAGGAAAATCCATCTGAACGCTCTGTGACATGGTTTAACAACGCAAGTAATGACAGTATGCAATGAATTCCTCGCCCTAGTTGTTTTTTTTCCTGTTTCAATGATGTTTAGTAGGGTTGGACCGGTGTTGAGATTTTAAAACCGGTTTGATATTAAGCCAAACACTGGACCTGATCGGCATTTTAAAAATTTTAGCACTAGGGTCTTTTCAAACATTAGACACCCTCACCCAGGCGACACAGCCGGGGGTGATCAGTCCCCGGCTTGAATCCCAGCAGCAGTTGACCGTGGGGCCTCCCTCTTCAGCCAGAGCCACCTAGTGGCTCTCTGAGGCGTTGATGATAGATTTGACGGCCCTCTTCTTAGCCAGCCCCACTATCTGCAGAGTGACCGGCTTGAAAGCCCGGACATCCCACCTCAGTAGGCTCACAGCCGGTGTTCCAGCCCTGCCTCCCGCACTGCTCTGTCGGCTCCTGGTACTTGGCATGTTTTTGCTCATGGGCTTTGTCCATGCGCTCCTCCCAGGGTACAGTTAGCTCTACCATGATCACTTGTTTAATGGAATTAGAAAAGATGATCGTGTCTGGACAGAGTTGTTGGGGCTTCTTGCCAAAATCAACTCTTAGTTGCCAGTCGGCCGCTGAGGCGATGTTGCTGATCTTGGTTGTGAGGTTTTTTTCTCTCCAGTCTTAACAAAGGTGATGATCTTCTTTGGGTGGTGATGCTTTCTGGTGGTTATGGCTGAGGCTACTGTCTGCCCGGTATTAAATACAAGGAAGTAGTTAACCTCGCTGTTGACTGGAAAAGTCTGTATAAATCTGCCCCAAAGGATAATTCCAGTTAATTACCCATCAAGCTAACGGCTGAGATCTCAAAACATGACAAAAGACAAGCAGTCAGTGCAAACATGTCCATAAAGAAAATGCTTCAGCACTCTAAGCCATTAGTAATGAACCTCAGATTTTGGGTTTAGTCCTTCAGAATAAAAGAGGCCGACATGAAACAACCAGACAGAAGAAATCTTAAGTCGAAGAGGCAGAGATACAAAAAGAAGAACTGAAGGCAGCTGTGTGACAGCTTATGTTGTGACTAAGTGTTTAAGGTCATCGGCGAACAGGAAGGAAATCACCAGCTACAGTAAAACGAGACAGGCAGGGTGAGAGGGACTATAAAGCAGAGTAATTCAAAACTGACTCACACTGCATTGACGGCACTGAGCATCTAATACAATGCAACAAATCTCTGAGTGTTCTAAAGTGGCAGTGTAATAGCTGTCAGCTAATAGATTGACTGTATGCTCCACATGCTCATAAAGAAACAGACTTAATTGAATTGGGACAGTGGCCTCCATAATAAGTTTGCTGAATTGATTTGAAAGTGTTTACAAAAGAGTACTTCCTTGATAAACAGGCAGTTCTCACAGCAGATAATATTCCCTGTCCTGAGAAAAGCACCGTGAGGCCTGATTATGATATCAGTCACTTGATTACAGGGAAGGTCTGAAATATCTGGTTGCATCTGCTTCCTGTGGATTCAGGAACACACAGTTGGCTTTGTGAAGGATAAAACAGACTGCAAAATAAAGTAGATCATGAGTTCAGCACTTGTATCTGCTACACAGGCACCACAGTTTCCACAACTGTGTTAAATGTCAAATCACTGGTCATGTGGTTGTCTGTACTGTGGTGACTAAATATAATATGAAAGTGAAAAACATTTCTTAACTAAATGACAAAAGGAATTTGTGACAGCTTTAATCTGTCTTATATCGACAGGACGACATCATTTCTCTGAGCTTTCCAAAACCTTTGCAAATCTCTGTTGGAAACACAGCCCTCGTTTATGATGGGACTTGGCTCTAGTTAAGGTAAGGTCTAGGGCAGTGGTTTGGTCCAGCCACAGGGTCCAGATTTCTCCTTAGTCATTAGTTCAAGGTCCAAACAGTTTAATATATTCAGCATCATATTTGTGTTTGGCCATGTTGTCAAGCTAGTTTGCTGTCTCTCTTGAGTAGCTGTCTGTTAGTCACTCACTCTACAGCAGGAAACAGCACTTCAAAATAAAAGTTTTGTGCAGGAAATTCACTTTACCTAGAAATAAAGTGTGTTTTTTTAAAAACCTGATATGTTTGTGAAACATGTGCAGACCCTTCACAATGAACCTACAACCTACTTTTGGACTGCCACCCACCAGTTGGGACCCACTGGTCTGGGGAAAAGTCCTGGTTTGGGTTAAAAAAATGTACTTAGTGACGGTCAGGGTAGCTTCGCTGTCATGATAGTTAAAGTTATGGAACGGTCGTGGTCAGAGTTAAAAGAAACCAGTGTTGATTGTCAGTGGAAATTGAAAACAAACAGTGGTCTTTGTTAAAGCCAGATGTCTTGTTCTTGAGGCCTGGGGGCAGTGTCATAACCAGTGCCTGGTTAATAAAGTTTTGAGTTCATTTGCTCTGCAAGTCTGTGTGAGGAAACCCACTGAGACACAGGGAGAACATGTTGGAAAGAACCCAGCCAACTAGTGGGATCAAATCCATGGTGTTCTAGCTGTGAGACCGATTTCTTCTGTGATAGTTGGTGATTGTGGTCAAAGTGCTGAAAGAGGACACAGAGTACAGGGGCAGGGCTGTGTTTCAATTGAAATCATTTAAAATAAGTGGCGGCACAATACCTGAGCTTCCATACATACAAAGTAATGCATATTTACGCCTCAATGCATTGCGTCCTCCTCATTTTTGTGCATGCAATATTTCAAGAAGGCCTTTTGAGAATTTCCTCAAATTTGGTACAAATGTCCACTTGTACTTATCGATGAAGTGATTCGATTTTGGTGGTCAAAGGTCAAGGTCATTGTGACCTTGCATCTGACTCATTCTCCTGAACACAATATCTCAAGAACGCCTTCATGGAGTTTCCTCAAATTTGGCACAAATGTCCACTTGGACCCATGAATGTTGGCGATGTTATAAATGGAGCCAGTTCCCTGAGAAGCCTGTGTCTCATTAAGTTAACGTCTTTCACACAAAACATTGAACTATTTCACACATGGCTGAGACTATCATAGAAACATAAACTCAAGTTGATCTAATATAGCACATTTGAAAAAGGATCACGGTAACTTCAATTATATTAGGCATTCCTGCTATGATCTCCCATCAGCCCAGAGGTGTAGCTTGTGGTCAAGTGCCCTTTATTAATGTATGACCTCACATATGCAAATTCCCCCACCTCTGATCACTGCTGTAATTAGCAGTCCAGTCCACACAGTGGCTGTAGGGGGTTCTGAAATATTGCTCCATGGTGCTGTGTGTAAAAAGGCAATGAAAGGGAAGAGTGGGAGGGAGGGAGAGAGTTAGAGGCTTAGCTGAGAGCCAAGAGAGACACACGCCACTCTAACCTCTGCATTATAATCACACAGTAAAGGATTATCATCCTCATTTGTAATAGTCCAGTGAACCTCTCTAATAATTCCAGCCATGGATCTGAATATGGCAGAGGAGATAGTGAAACACACTCTGCCTTGCATGACAGATTGAGTTGCTTTTGATCAGGAGAAGTTTTGTTGTAGTTGCAGCAGGTTCTGAATGCAGGAACAAGGCATGCAACTAAATTAGACTCATTTTTGAAAACGTCACTTTCAATTGGAGCCATAAAAAAAATGTATTGTGGAGGTAGTATCGGGCTTTCCAAAATAATAGCAGTCTAAAAAACACATATAAAGTGCAGGATTGTTAATACACTAACACAACTTAAAGGTTTTCCTCATCTGATACTTCATGAAAAATAAGTATTGTATTTGCCTTTGACCTTTACTTTCTTATCTTTCACTACAATAGCGTCTTTTTTTTGCCTCCACACTGGTAACGACTGTGGCTAGAGGCTTCAGAAGTTTGGGTTGTATGTTCATATGTCCTGTCCTTAATGCAATATCTCAGGAAGCCCTGAAAGAACTTCTTACAATGTGGCACAAGCATCCACTTGAGAGGGTGAACTGATTAGAATTTGGTGGTCAAAAGTCAAAGGCCACTGTGACCTCTCAAAACACATTTTATACCTCCACACCGGTGATAGCTGTGGCCTGAGGCCACGGCTATCACCGGTGCAGAGGTTGTCCACCCTATCCTTGTGAATGCAATATCTCAAGAATGCCTCAGGGGAATGTCTACAACTTTGGCACAAATGTCCACTTAGACTTAAAGATGAAATGATTAGATTTTGGTAGTCAAAGGTCAAGGCCACTGTGACCTTGCCTGTCTCATTTTTGTGAAGGCGATATCTCAGAAACATAGTGAGGGAATTTCTTTAAATTTGGCACAAATTTGAACTGATTGGATTTTAGGGGTCAAAGTTCAAGGTCATTGTGACCTTGCATATCTCTCATTCTCGTGAGCATGATATCTCAAGAACATCTTTAAGGAATTTCTTTGAATTTGACACAAATGTCCACTTAGACTGACGAATAAACCGATTCTGTGGTCAAAAGTCAAATGTCAAGGTCAGTGTGGCCTCACAAAATATGTTTTGATGTCTAACAGGATAAAATGATGAAGCGATGACATTTTATATCCAAATGGTCAAAGGTCAACTTCACTGTGACATCATAATGTTCTACACAACAACACGTTTTGGTCATTATTCAGCATCATATCTCAGGAACAGAAGGGGGGACGTTTGGTCAGATACTGAATGATACTGTGATGTCAGGGGGACAATGGGTGTGAAGCATCCATGTTCTCACAGACATGGATGTAAACTGTAAGAGAAATGTGACTGGTGTGTGGAGGCATACAGCTGGGGGGCAGAAATTCTGGTTGTCTTTTATGGCCCAAGCAAAAAAGGAAGACGTAGCGGCTTCTTCTGTACCCAACTGTATTGTCTCACATTAATCTCAAACTCCTGAGTTGAATCAAATCAAAATTGTTTCATGGTAAAATTTGTGATATCAGCAAATATTGTGTTTTTATCCTAAGAATCAATACAATATCGTAAAGTGACGAAACTAGTGATTTACACGCCTAGCAGTGTGTGGGACAGCCCACAATTAGGTGACAACATGTCTCTGAACTAGAGCAGCCATCTTGACGGAACCAGTGCAGACTCCATGCTGACTTGAGGAGGTCAGTGTCAGTGAGACAGGCAAATTGTGGCAAACGTCTTTTAATCTGCAGTTGCCCCTAAATTGCAGTTAATCCAGCATAACGTATGTTCAGTCAGCACCACATTAGTCAAAGAAAAAAGTATTTCTATGCACATTTTGATATGTGGAGGTATGGCTGTGGGACCTCTCTGCCCTTCCATGCACATATGAGGAATGCCTGAGGCAGAGAGAGCACACCTCCCTACATGCGCCTAGAGAGCATCACCAAAGACCCCCAGGTACAAAACAGGGCAGCATCAATAACAAACAGAAATGACACTGATAAGTCAGACACAGCATTAAAAGGAGGAGCTGGGGTGGAGGCAGGTTGCAAAGCGGCTTGCAGAGGAAGCAGCAACAGTAGGCAGGTCAGAGCAGTTTAAGTAGGGTGCCCTGAATGAGGTTTCCAGCTGGTTGCATAGAAAGGAATCATGTGATCTATCAGCTGACTCTCCCTTCATCAATCAGCTGATCAGGCTGCTGGAGATCAGCTGATGTGGCTGGGATGTGAGCTGAGCTTGACACGGTGGCCTGCCTGAACTAAAACTATGCTCAGTTTCTGATTTGACTGATGATTACTCTGAAAGGACCCAAATTCCCAGGAGTTCATTGATGAAACCTTAGCTGTCACTGTGCATGTCCACCTTGGCTTCAGTTTGGCCAAAGGTGGGGTTTTGGAGGTTGCATCTAGTGGCCATTCGAGGAACTGCAACTTAAGACACTTACACCGGCTTCATCCCTCAGCTGTGGTGACAACTGTTTGATTTGGGGTGCTGCTCATAGCTTTTTCCAAAATGACTACCATGTATCACTGTGGACTACAGAGGCTGGAGGCTCATTCATGCCTCAGTGGCTGAAAATGAAATACTCTTCTCCCCTCTGTCCCCGGAGTCTCTTTGTATCAGCATGCTCAGGGGCCTCCTCTGTTGTTCAGACGTCAGCTGCTGTCTTACTTCCCTGTTGAAACCTGTTGCCACTGCAGGTCCAATTAACTTGTAAATGGAGACATATTGAGACATTGAGCTTTATTGTGAAATCCATGTCTGGAGGCAGGCGCACTGACCAGCAAAATATTTGTTCAATGTCAGTGTCTTTTCCTGTTGGCTACACTCTGCCTTGCAGTCCTGATGAAGATAGATTGGTGTCCTGACACAGATTGGTGTGAAATGAAATTAGTAAGAGTCTAAGGAAGAGGAATGGAGGAAGAGAATAAGAGGAGTGAACAAGTTCAGCCCTGACCAGAGGCACAGTTGAGTAAATAAGCAGCACGGGTCACCCTGGCTCTGTCATCTTGACTTAGCCACAGGGGAACAGCTCTACAGTGAGGGAGCTGGAGAGGGAGACAGGGCAGGGAGCTAGTTAAGGGACTAAACAAGCAGCACATTGTCACTGTGGCCCTGTCAGCTTGTGTTATAGGAGTATATAGGACAAATGGCCCGTAGCTGTCACAGTGCTGCTCAGGCTTTTTGGAAATGAGACAGCCCTTCAGCCATTTTTTGCCATTCCCAGTGATATCACAGGCAATGAGCTGTGGTTTTTAAAGTGCATGACCAACACTGGTATGTAAGACCGATCAGTATAATAATAGCACTTTGAAGAAACAGTATAATTGTGACTTTTTGATTATAAGAGTGCAATTTCATGTTTTGTGAGACGATGTAACAGCAACCGCTCTGACCACAAGTGGCATTTAAAGCATAATGGCACATTAAAGTCCTCCTGATTTCCCAAGATTTTTACAGAGTCACTGGCTTTAAGGACTTCATTATATTTTGTTATGCCTCCGCGCCGGCGGTAGCCATGGCCAGAGGCATAATGTTTTCGGGTTATCCATCAGTACATCCGTCTGTCCCTCCATCTGTCCGCCATTCCATTCACATATATCTCAATATATCTCAAGACGATTTGGCACAAATGTCCACTTTGACTGAAGACTGTGCTGATGAGAATTTGGTGGTCAAAGGTCACTGTTACCTTGTTTGTCTCATTCTTGTGAAGGTGATATCTCAAGAGCACCTTGAGGGAATATCTTAAAATTTGGCACAAAAGTCCACTAGTACTCACTGATGAATTGATTAGAATTTGGTGGTCAAGGTTAAGGTCATTGTGACCATCCCTCTCATTCTTGTGAACATGATATCTCAAAAAGGCCCTTGGAGAGCTTCCTCAAATTTGGCAAAAACGTCCACTTCACCTAAATGAATGATTAGAATTTGGTGGTCAGAAGTCAAGGTCACTGTGACCTTGACTGTCTCAATCAATCATTTCAATTTTATTTTTAAAGCCCAATATCACAAATCACAATTTGCCTCAGAGGGCTTTACAGCATATGACACCCCTCTGTCCTTTGGACCCTCACAGTGGTCTCGTTCTTGTGAATGTGATACCTCAAGAACACTGTGAGGGAATGTCTTAGTTTGTGGCACAAACGTCCACTTGGACTCAATGTTGAAGTAGTTAGAATCTTGTGGTCAAGGTCATTGTGACCTTGCATTTTCCACATTTTTGTGAGCATGATATCTTAAGTAGGCCTTTTGAGAGTTTCCTCAAATTTGGCACAAATGTCTACTTGGACTGAAGAATGAACTGATTAGAATTTGGTGGTCAAGGTCAAAGGTCAAGGGCACTGTGACTTAACAAAACATGTTTTTGGCCATAACTCAAGACTTCATATGCTGATTATGATAAAAATTTCAGACAAATGTCTGATAGGATAAAATAATGAAGTCACGACATTTTATATCCAAAAAGTCAGAGGTCAGCTTCACTGTGACATCATCATGTTCTGCATAAAACACTTTTCTGGTCATTATTCAGCGTCATATCTCAGGAACAGAAGGGGAGACATTTGGTCGATACTGAATTGGTGACTCTAATCTTGAAACTGTGCTGATTGTATAGATCTTCTGTGTGTGAAGCGTCCATGTTTTCACTGACATGGATGTAAAGTGTGACTGCAACTTGACTGGTCGTGGTAATAATGGTTACTTTTGTGATTAATGTCTGTCTGTGACGGTGTGGCAGCAGTACAAGTAGCACAGTCATAAGGTGCTTCCAAATCTCACTTGTGTGGTGCATTCAAATGAACTCTGGTGCATTTTTAGTTCAGTCTATTTGTGGTTTGTTTGTGATGTGAAAGCAAAGTCGACCAACCGTAAAGCAGTGGGATGTTTCATTTCAGCATGAACTCAAAAGATAAAGTATTAACTCCATCTGATGAGCATAAACTGTTACCACAATCTGCCAAGTGCTCTGTGTAAACGATGTATGTATTCATGCAGGATCATTTGGCAGCCATGACAGCACGTGCACATCAGTCTGGATTTTTCTGATATATTTGAGAGAGAAAAGCAGTAAAAACAGAGATGTGTTGAGCTTCTGTCCTCCTCCATGTGTTTTACCAATTCCTCATTAAAAATGAGTGAAACCATAGCAACCACACAGTAAGTTTCCCCCTTATGTAACAGTGGTAGATGCTTCTTTTGTCCCTTTTCTACCCGTTTGTCACTGTCTGTATACAAGGTCCAATCCAGTATTGGCAAACAATAATCATAGTCAGTTGTATCTTCCTGAGCTTTATGTGGTGCCAGAGAGAAGATATAAACACATCAGGTTCAGTAAAGTGCAGCATGACCAGCCTTGGAAATAAGATTTTCTCACACAGGTCCATGTAGCACTGGTGATGTCAAATATATGATTTACCTGACATTTTAACACCTCCTGTTCTCACCAGTTTTTTATGTGTTTTCCTCTGACAAACAATGAACCCAAATTTGTACATATCCCACATATTTTGAAAGGCTGCAATCATGTAAACAATGCCCTGATGGCAGTAAACAAGGAAGCAGTCCCAAGCACTCATAAGGAGGCAGGTTGGGGTGGTGGATGATGGACTTTCCACTGGAGTCGCATGTTTGGATCTGTGTAAACTAAGTCATTTTAAGGTACATCCCCACCATGTGTGTTTTCCTTAACCTAACTTCCGTTTACCTCAATCACATAACTGTAAGGTAAGGAGGTAACGTCATTCATGGGGCACAGATTTGTAGGATATCATATGAACTCATTTATGAGAATACATGGCCTCTTGGTTTGCTTGTAATAAGCTGAACCCCGACACAAAATAGACCAGACGTTCTTTCCCCAGGATGAATGAACGGAACTACAGATATGAAAGCACTAATGAAGTCAACTGTGAACAGTGAACTGATTCATAACAATAATTACATTTATTTTAATCTGATTTAGAAAAAAAGTATCCTGTGAAACACCTGAGGACACTGTCCTTCCCTCATCTCATTTCCTTCCAAGTTGACGCTGCTGTACGGCAATAGCGTTCTTGTGCACCATGTGCCAGTCCGACAAAGACTTGACCGGTCTGTAGTGTAAGGCCAGTCTTCATTTTGCACTGACATTGGTCCAATAAAAGACGGACAGTTTTTTCCAAGCCTAAAAAGTTGACTTGGGACCTACTGCAGACCACATGTCCAGGGAATCCAGGTCTGCAAACCAACTGGAAGACTGTTGGTCTTCATACATGAGATGAGTCACCTCCATTAGCTGTCTTGTTTTTTTTCTAAGTGTGTACTTAGTGAGAGCAGTCACATTGCAGCTATTCAGCTATTTACACCCATCCCTGTGACACGTAACCATGGATCCCACTGTGTGCTGTGATTGAATAGTACTCATCATGTGAATATTGAGGTGAAAGTGGTAAATTTACAAGAAAAAACTCACAAATGTACTGCCAGGTGAGTTAGAATCGAGATGACACAGTCCATGGAGGGAGTAAGACGTAGTTGATGAATGGGTTAAAAAACAGGACTTTCACACAGGAGACTGGGGTTGAGTCCCATATGAGTCAATCAATCATTATTCATTTGTCACATGGAAATAATACAAGGTACAGCTCAGTGAAATGGGATCCCATCAGCTCCACTAACTTGTCCAGTGGGATTTAGTCCTTTTTTGTATCTTCTTACATCGTTGGCTGATGCTTTATACTTGTCAGTGATTCCAGATGGTTCTGTAAATCCATGGTTTCTGATTGTGGAATGATTTAACTGTCCACACATCCCGACCTCAACAAGACGATCCACAGGGTCACTCGGTGAAATGTTAGAGCAGTGATCCACAGCAGGAACGGGACAGTATTACTGCATTTCACTGTAATGTCACAGTTAAACTCCACATATTACTGTAATTTAGCAGTACTTCTGTAAAGTTACTTTGTTTACCTGCATGAATTTCACAATAAAATTCTGAATTTGGTTAAATATCAGCTGTGAGGTGATAATAATCTAACTTATTGTGATATATTACAGTTACGTATTGTAACTTACTGGAAATAATTTGCAGTGTAGCTACCACTGTTGAGGTTTGATGAAATTTAGAGGATGTGGCACAAGGATGTAGACGTATGATGCACATTTTATCTGATAAATAATAATAAATGGAAATTAAAATGTTAAAAAATAACATTCATTTCTAAATAATATTTTGTCAAAGCCACAGGGAGCCACTGTAAGGGAGCTGAAGAGCTGCAGGCTGCCTACGTCCAGTCTAATGGATGAATTTAACTGTCTATCTGAAATCTGATCACTCAATCACTTGGATCCTAGCCGCCGTCAAAGTCTGCCTATGTGAAGGTGGCCCCAGGTGCCAAATATTGTGTGAGCATTGCAGCCGTTTGCTAATGTCCTGTTGTATTGAAAGACTGAACCTTTACATCAGAGGAGAGCCATGTTTGAATGCTGATAAGCAATCACTTTACCAGATAGAAACCAGAGTCCATGTCTGCACACACACACACACACACACACACACACACACACACACACACACACACACACACACACAGACAGTGCAGAGAGATGATAGACTGCTGAGCAAAGCAGCTTCTAGCAGACCAGCGCTGTTGCTTGGTGATGGGTGTTACAGCACCTTGTCATGGCAACATCACTTCATCACACTGATGAGACACTGAGGAGACTGAAGATCTGCAGCCGTGTTAATACATGACATCCACATGCATCTCATGTCCAGATTGTGTTTGTTTACAGCTCAGCTGAATCACAGCTTCAGCTGCCAGTAACAAGCTCTCTGGCGTCTGCATTAAAGTGTTATTGCTCTCCCTCCTGCATAATGCACATCACTTTCACTCCAAATATTAACCACCGTCAGAAAGATGCCAAGTGTTGGGGGAATCCCGATACGTTGCGCAATTACTTTAAGACACAAGTGGATGTAGTCAGCAGCTGAGGAGCAGGTGGTGTAAGACAGCTACTGTCAATACTGACAGGTTTGTCAGGCTGAACTGACAACAGACACTTGAGTGTGTATCACTCCTTTCACACAAAGAACTCGTCTTCAACCTGTGTTGTCTAATACAATCTGACCTGCACGGCGCCTTTTTACCATCAGACCTGACGACCCAGCCAATCCATTTACACAGGGTGCAGGTGTGGGTCACGCAGTGGATCAAGTCGCTGCCTAGTTAGCCAGTTAATCAACTGACCCATGCTGACCCATTGTCACTAAGCTACTTACGTTACACTGTCTGTTCAACCTTGGTATTTCAAAACTTGTAATCTGGATGGGAATGATCCAGATAATGAAATCTCAAAATTACCTCACCGACTTTATTTAAGTATTTTGAAACATTGGCTAGTCTGATCAAAGTGATCCCAATATGACGGATGTGACCAGAAGCAATTGGTAGCACAGTTTTTGCATCCAAATGCACTTTTGTCTACTATGTAGCATTTGTAAGACAAATGGCAACCAACATGTCATGCTAGTCAGGTTAGGTTAGGTCTTGTGCTCCATTCTTCTAAGTAGCAAGCAGGCTAGAGAGCTAGTTGACTTTGTTGATGTATGTGACAGTTTATTACTATTATTAAACTTTTAAAAGGGAATGAAATTGAGCATGATGTCAAGCTCAGCTCACACCCCAGCTACATCAGCTGATCTACAGCAGCCCAGCCAACTGATGGATCAGCTGATTGATCATTCCATGTTGTGTCTGATTTATCAATGTCATTTCTGTTTGTCATTGATGCTGCTCTGTTCTGTTCCCATGGGGTCTTTGCTGCTGCTCTCTCTGCCTTAAGCTTTCTATGTATGCACATGGAAGGGCAGAAAGGTATGCTGTCTTCATTTCAGGCATTTTGATTAGGCCCGACGAAAGGCAGAGAGGCCCCAGACCAGAGCCATACTGTCGAATATAATACTGTAAATGGAAATAAAGTTTCTTTGACAAAAGTGTTTCAGACTGAATTGGAATTAAGTCATACACTGACTTGAAATAAACACTAACCTGACTTAGCTGTACTGAAGCTAACATAAGGTTCAGCCCTACGAGTTACAGCTGTCTTCAGTTTAATTCAATTCAATAGAGCTTTATTTATCCCCCCAAAAAATTTGTGTGCCACAGAATGCTTCAATTACGGTAACATCAAAGACAGTAACAACAACAAACATTTGCAAACTAGTAACAACCAGTACAACCAGTGCGTTTTCCAGTTCAGGTTCACACGCCGCGCCCAGTTTTTAAAATGATAGTGAATTAAATATCAGTCACAATATTCAAAATATACAAGATGTTAAGTGTTTAAGGAACAGAAGCAAAACCAGTGCCTAGTAGAGTAACAATAGAAGGAAGGTAACTACAAAAGTTATTAAACATTAATTTAAAAAAAATGCAGATGGGGCCTGATCATCAATGTGATATTGTATATGATATATCAATGAGAAGTAGTATTGCACATGATTTTGATTTTGAGAAAATGATATTGAATTACATTGACAAGTGATCACAATATTGAAAAGTAACACTGCACGTGGTGCTGATAGAATATTAAAAGAAGATACTGAGAAGTAGTCATGTACATCATGTAAAAGCTGTAGATGAATATTGTTGTCAGCTTCACCTTCACCATGAAAGTACTATTGATCAATAATTGATGGATTATTGATAAGGTGATTTATATGTTAAAAACGTCGCATTTAAGCTTGTGATAGTATACGTTACTTTCTGTGTTGTCTGTTGTAGGTCAGAGCCCTTTCACACCTACCTCGTTTGGTCCGGACCTGTGCACTTTCAGTTTGATCCAAACCAAAATTACAGCTATAAAACCCTCTGGACCACAGTCTGGACCAAACAGCCAAACCAAGGTCTGATAAAAAGAGTCAGCTTCAGTCCAGATCAAGCTGCACCCTGATTTGGTTTATTTCTGGTGTGAAAACATTTTTTGGATAGTCTGGACTTTCAGACCAATTACAGGAAGCTTTGGCAGGCTATCATCAAGTGATTAGAGTAGTGTGGCACCTCAGTGTGTAATTTGTGTGTGTGTGTGTGTGTGTGTATGGCTTAGTCACAGAGAGTGACAGTGGCTGTGCTTAGAGCAGAAAGGTCTAGGCATCAGAGCAGAGGAGAAATTAGCAGTAAAGCTGTCAGGTGGTAGTAAATGCACAGTGCAGGTTACACTTCGTCCATGAACAACACAACGTAAAGATTAGAGCTGAGGTAGCACTTGGGAGAGGAGAGGATGACTGTATTAAGACTCTGTTGGAAAAAATTCAGACACTTTACATAATTTTCCGAGACGATGAGAGAGGATGAGAGAGGATGGTAGAGCCCATCTACAAACCAGTCAGTACATTTACATGCCATGAGAGAAAATTGATTTGTTGTGTCAGTCCGACTAAAACCGGACTTTTGAAATACATGAAAGCATGTTAGTTTGACTGAAATCGCACTAAACGGAATTTCTCAAAGTCGGACTAACACACCCAGATCATGTGACTCCTGCATGTATACAGTCAGTCAGAAAATGGATAGCTTGATGAATAATAGCTCCCAAATCGGCCAATAGGTTGAAGCTAGCATGGTTTCATCTATCAGATTAAATCATCCTATCACAAGATCAATTATCAAATAAGCTAAAACTTTTTTTTTTTTACTTACAGAAGGAGGAGCCCAGTCACAAGGCAAAGCTTTTGATGTACTAATCGATCCACGTTCTGATCCTCACCTATGGTCATGAGCTTTAGTTACCGAAAGAATGAGATCACAGATAAAAAAGGGTGAAATGAGTTTCCCCTGAAGAGTGGCCGGTCTCAGCCTCACAGATAAGGTAAGGAGCTCAGAGAGGGTCAGAGTAGAGCCACTGCTACTCCGCACAGAGAGGAGCTATTTGAGGTGGTACAGTCATCTGATCAGGATGCATCCATTTTGAGGTATTTGAGGTAAAGTTACACTGGCAACAGACCTCAGGGTAGACCCAGAGCATGGGGATGAGATTACATGTCTTATCTGGCGTGGGAATGTCTGAGGATTTCCCAGTTGGAACAAGAAGACGTTTCTGGTCAGAGACATATTGACAACCCTGCTTAGCCTGTTGCCACTGTGACCCGGTCCAGGATAAGTGACAGAGAGTGGATGAATGGAGCAGAAAGGCGTAAAGAGAATGTGTCAATATCAGAGTGTAGGTTGATACAATACAACATGACCACTTAGACAAGAATGCAACCTCAGTGGAATAATCTTTTTATGTTCTCTAGCCTACCTGTTGTCCTCCTTTCTTCTCCGTCTTCCTTTCTCCTGTAGAAAGTCTCTCGCCTGGTATAATGGGATTAGTGTCAGCTGTGGAGAAAGCTCTTTCAAAGAAAGAAGAGAGGAAAGCCCTGTTTGACTTATCACAAAAGTGACATTCAATATTTTCCTTGTCCTTTTCAATGTCCTCTACCGCCAATCTAAAAATGGAAAAGTAAAAACAGGAATGGACCTTCACTTACAACAAATACGTTACCTGCTCAAACTTCCTTTGTCATTAATAAACTGCAGTAACACTCAAAATGTCCATATGGAGGATATCGTCACCAACATGGCAACATGTTGTCTGAATCCCTGCCTCAGCATCATGGATTCTGTGGAAAAGAGACACTGTGCATTTGTAGGCTGTTATTGATGGAGTGGTATTGTTGGGTAATTACTTTCCCCCCAAACAAACAAGGTGTCTAAAATTGCTTCTGTACTGAACACTTAATATTGTGAGTGTACAAGTGCACTGTTTTGTGACGTAGCGGAACTTCTTAACATTTGACATGGTGGCAGGGGACAACAAGGAGCCTGTTAGTTCTACATGTTTTTCTGCACTAAGCACCAACACTGTTGTTAAATAGAACAAGTCAGTCATGTTCGTTGGGTCTGTAATGATTTGGTACCGCGAACAATAATGCCAGTGCTAAAGTTAGCTTGCTAGCTAACATTACGATTCGCTTGCTAGCTAACTTGCTCCTATCTATGGCGGCACTTTTCAGTCAGCATTGTGGCGTAAGTTTGGTTAACGAGTGGGCGGAGATAGCGGTCAAATGTTGGTGATAATGCGCCACCATCGATTTGCGATACGCTGTTTTACAGGACAACCAAGAAGAAGAAGAAGAGGTGATTAAAAAAAAAAGCTGTTGTCACTTCCAATAAGTGCATACTACCCTGTTGAAATTAGTGCAAAGTACGTAGTGTACATAGTGTACTACGTTGAAGTGTACCAACAGAAGTATGTGATTTGAAATGTATCATCGCCTACATTGTGCCACATGTACTGCTGTGCCAGAGAGGTTTCAACTTTTTTGTCACAGTCTTGGGGAGCAGAAAGAAGACTGAGACCAGAGAATCAAAAAGGCAGCTAGATGAATGTGAAGATTTATTTCACGCAGCTTACAGTCCAACATCAGGCAGACGAAGGCAGGCAGGCACTGAAAAGCAGGTAACAAAGTAAAAATGAACCGACAAAGAACAAAGGAACTGGGCAGGTATAACTAGGAGACACTAATTGGGTAAGAACAGGTGAGTCGATGGAGGATTAGTGAGGGACAGCTGAAAGTAATCGGGGCGGGACAGACAATCAAAAGTGGCAGGAAAGCACAAAGGCAGGAAGTGAAACGAGGAGATTTGAGTAACAAAATAAAACAAGAAACACTAATCATGACTGAGCGAAATAACTAAACAAGGGAAAAATTTGACCTCAAGAAGAGATCAGGGTAGATCATGACATTTTTAGACAACTGACATCTGGGGAAATGCCCAAAGATGGAAGGCAGGATTTCAATTGAATCCAAACCTTTTGGATTTGAGTGATTTGGATCATAATTGTGTTGAGTCTCTGACCAACTGGACCTAGTGGAAGATCAGCTGCTAAGAAGTTAGCATTATGAAGTAGCAGTGGATGGAGAAAGGGGGAAAACTATTCTAAAAACAATATTTCCAAATGAATTACAAATAGTGGAGAAGTACCGATTGCACAGACAGATGTTTTAAATGAGACGGAAAATCATTTTGCTAGGATATTTTCATGTCAGTCACCACATACTCTTAAAACTCTGCAGAAACATTTAGAAGAAAGTCACCTATTATGCAAAAACACTTGTGTGGGGGTTTGATAAAAGAGGAGGAACTTTTTTCTGCTTTAATGTCTCCAAAACCAAGAGGCACCCACTTAGGTTTGAAAAGAAGCCTCATACAGTAAGCACCCACTAATAAAAGGAAAAGTTGCAAATTATTTTTATTTGAGAATTTACCACGTTTAGACAGATACGTATTCGTACACTCTGATGATATAAAGTTTCTTTGTTTTGTAGGTTTATTTACCGTAGTAAATAAGGGCTTATACAAGCAGCTCTTCTGTGGCGAGAATGAAGAGGCGTGCAAGGCTGGACCATCTACGAAGAGTGTCTGTGACCTAGATTCTCAGGGCTGTGGGCTCCATAAAGGCCCGGGGCCTTTTACTAAGCCCTTCCTTGGAAGGCAGAGGAGACTGTGCCTCTGTGGCCTCAATAGAAAGCAGCACCAATCAAGAGGAAATGCAGTTTCGAGCTGCTACTGGTTCTGGTGTGAAATGTATAGTGAATACTGCAGAGCCCAGACACACGTCGGCACTTCTGGATGCACCGCTCCACATCCATTCACGACATTGTCCTATTTCTAGCCTCACCACCACACAAAAAATGCTTTTTTTTTCCCTTTTTTACCCAATTGCTTCCGGCTTGTACGGCTCCTTGTACTTCTCTCCTCACCTCTGCTGGGTCGCTGGCCCTCGTGTGTGTCAAAGAATGGATAAGTAAAGACTTGTTAAGGCAAAGGAATATCCCTAGTTATACCACCCACAGTCTTCTCATCATAAAGAAATACCAAAAAAAGATATTCCCCGGTGAGCCACAGTCTGGAGATTAGCCCCTTAAGTGAGAAGTCAAGTTTAGCCCTTTAAAAACGGGCCTGCAGTGGAAGGCAGTTGGAATTTGTTGTTTGCGTGGTTCTCTTTAAATTGATCTAAAATAAGAACCATAACAGACAGAGCATTTATTCTCTTAGCAGCAGAAAGGATCTTCCTGATCATCTCGTCACAACCTTACGTTACCTCACCTGCCGTGCAAGCGTGACATTTCTCTGTGATTCTGCCACTATTTCTCTGTAATGTCAGCAGGAGATCATTGTTTGCATAATCCTGTGTATATATTGGTTTAAAATAAAAACAGTAATAGATTAAGCATTCAATCTTTTTGCAGCAGAAAGCTAAGGCTTCTGTCTTCCCCAACCCCATGTCATTACCTTATGCTGCCTTGCCGTAAGATGTGGTGCAAGTGTAGTATTTCGCTGTAACTTTGGCAGAATTTCTCCTGGGAATTTCCCCATAATTGCCAAGAGATCATTGTTTGCAAACTCCTGTATATGTTGATCAAAATAAAAGCCATAATAGCTAGAACATTTGTTATTTTTGCAGTGGAAAGCTGAGACTTCTTTCTTCACGTCATCCTCTTGTTTGCTCGTAACAACATCATAACGCTACGTTACGTGTGGTGCAAAACCGCACAAAGGCACCAAAAGGAATGAATCATGAATCCATCCCAACGCATTTGGACTCATTGGTTCATAAAATTGAGCATATCTCAAAAACTAAATAATGTCCATAGTTCAAATCACTAATGAAGAGAAATATTCTCTTTATGTTTCTACATTTAGAAATATTTTGGATCAATATGATTTGTGTTTTTATTTTGTAAAATCTGATGTAAAACATGTCAGGTTATCATGGTTTAGTGACTTAAATTTAGCTTAACTTAGCTTTTAGATTAGGCTGTACAGATTTTAGGAATATATGGCATTTGAAGATACCCCCCCCCCAAAAATGACATTGCAATAAGCAAAAATACCAGTGTGGGCACCGATGGACCATTTCTATTGCAGAAATGAAAGGGTTAATACTAGGTGTCCACACATGACTTTAACTACTGGCAGTGGTGGAGAAAATACTTATACTTTGGTAAAAATTAAGCATTGTGTTAGTTCAGGCAGGACACGATGTCAAGCTCAGCTCACATCCCAGCTACATCAGCTGATCTCCAGCAGCCCAATCAACTGATGGATCAGCTGATTGATGAAGGGAGTCAGCTGATAGATCACATGATTCCTTTCTATGCAACCAGTTGGTGAATCTCATTCAGGGCGCCTTATTTAAACTGCTCTGGCCTGCCTACTGTTGCTGCTTCCTCTGCAAGCTGCTTTCCAACCTGCCTCCACCCCAGCTCCTCCTTTTTGTGCTGTGTCTGACTTATCAATGTCATTTCTGTTTGTCATTGATGCTGCTCTGTTCTGTTCCTGGGGGTCTTTGCTGCTGCTCTCCCTGCCTCAGGCTTTTTCTGTAGGCGCATGGAAGGGCAGGGAGGTGAACTTTCTCTGCCTAGGCTTTCTGCACAGGCCCGTGGAAGGGCAGAGAGGCCCTAGAACAGAGCCATACCGCCAAATATAATACTGCAAATGGAAATAACGTTTTCTTTGACAAAAGTGGTCCTGACTGAAGTAGTAATACATGCTGCAGAGCAGCGCTTTCAGTGGTAGGGGCGCCACTTGATGCAAGTAACAAGATGCGCCATCGCGCCGTGACGGCAGTATTTTCAGCTCAAGAAAGTTCTACTGGGGAGCTTCTGATGGCCCTTTTTCAGTTAGCAGTGTCTGTCCTGGTTTAAAGATCCAAAAACGATAGTAGATAAACATAGCTGTATATCAAAATTATTCTGCCATAGAAGCTCAAGGATGAATCTCCGTACTCTCTGTTATATGACTATAACATAAAATAAAAAATGAATTGTGTGAGTGAACTAAAACTACTTGAATAAGGTTAGAAAATGAACACCATCATTAACTGCTGGCAGCAGAAAGGGTGTGAATTGAGACCAGCCAGTTTGAAAGGTTTGACTATTAACTGGGCCGAGCTCCCCAGGGGACCTGAAGACTCCAGTTTCACCATGTGGCAATTACTATAATTTAATAAATGCCAAAGTAGTTGTTAATATTGTATGCACCACAAAAGCACAATATAAATGGCAGTGATGGTGGCTTTAAGGCAACATGTGCATTATTAACATCGAGTTAGCCTAAAATATTTATGCTTTAAGGGCTTTATTGTTTCAGTGCACACTGTGCTTGTGTAGTGTATTTTACTCAATATGATTGTGCTTAATCAAGTCACCACAAGCGAATGATTACTGACAACTACATACACAGTAGACAACGAGTGGGGGAAAGGGTGAGTTCAGTTGAGAGTCTATGACTTGATTTACTGTGAGGCATCCTTGTGGGTTAATTTGACCTTGGAGCCCAGGATCTCAGTAGGCAATTTCAGTGTCATGTGTTGGTATAAATACTGTTGTAGGGACTTTTGGGGGATCTCCCTAAATTGACTCATTAACTTGACGTGAAATCGTTTCAAAAAAAGAAACTGTGTATTTGCAAGTTCAATCCAGCTTCATTGGTCTCCTCTCCTCCTCTACCTCGTCTGCCCCCTTCACCAGTCGACCTGAATAAATCACCGTGGCAGCGCCTGGATGTTTTGCAGCTCTGTGGGTTTCAGCTCCGAGCCTCAGTACCCTTCGTGACCACACACACCCAGGGGCGCATGTGCACAGTCACACGCACGCTTGGACGCACTGTGCTGTATTCAGTGACAGGACTTTATGTGCCTGGGTGTTCAGCCAGGTGGAAAAATTCAGACCGGGCAAGGTCAGGAGGTTGTTGGTACAAATCCCGGCTGGGAGAACCTGTGAATTAAAGATTAATCCCTCAGTGCACTGAGTGTGAAATCGGTCAAACGCTGGAAGAACAACTCTGGGCTCAAGACACGGGCGGCATGGGGCACATCCTGGAGACGAGCAGTCGCAATAGTGTTTATCATGTCCCATTGTGGGCCTCTGGTCATGGCAGCTTATTGAGAACACATTAAGCTTTAGCCAGCAGTGCCAATCCAGCCCTGCTGTCTGGCCATCGCTGCTTCACCGCTGTTACAAAGGCCTCTGCACTTACAGAGAGCTGTTAGGAAATGGCCTGCTGACACGACTGCACAGGGGTTATCATCTCCCTCCATGTGCTGCAAATACTTACTGCCATAGCCCTTTATTTTCAAGGCTTGGTAAACCCATCATACTCACCATTTGATGTTTGCACTGCTCCACCAAAGTTTACACACCCGTGCAAACACAGTGATCCAGGCAGCTCAACCACTGACAACTCAAAATCAGTTTTTATGACACCTCACACACCTGTGTTTTTCAGACACAGATACTTGTACAGCTACAGTACAGGGGTTCTGTTGTTTCACTGTTCTAAAATGACCTTTGTGCAATAGATTTCGGCCCTAAACAGGTTCTTCCAGTTTTAACTGGATGTCAAATTCTATATTCACTCTTTCCTCCAGAAATCAATCTCACTGTTTCACTAAAGAAGTATGACCTCGGTCAACATTTTTTTATGCCTTTGTGCCGGCGATAGCCATGGCTGCAGGAATTATGTTTTCGGGTTGTCTGTCCGTCCAGTGCTTCTGAACACAATATCTCAAGAACGCCTCAAGAGAGTTTCTTCACATTTGAAGAAATTGTTCACTTGGACTCAAAGATGAACTGGTGAGGTTTTGGTGGTCATAGGTCAAAGGTCAAGGTCATTGTGACCTTGTCTGTCTCATTCTTGTGAACACAATATATCATAATATTCATTCTTACATTCATTTTCCATAACCGTTTATCCTCTTGGGATTTGTGGGGTTCTGGAGCCTATCCCAGCAGACATTGGGCGAGAGGCAGGGTTCACCCTGGACAGGTCACCAGACTATCACAGGGCTGACACATAGAGACAGACAACCATTCACACTCACATTCACACCTACGGACAATTTAGAGTCACCAGTTAACCTGCATGTCTTTAATTTCAGATACACACTGATGGGTGAAAATTGGGTTACGTTTCTTTAGTTTTTCAAATTTAAAATACAATGTAAACCTTTCTGAACATGGTGATCAAATGCTTATTATATTAGAGATGTTTTGCTGAGCGGGATTGAAGTCTGGAATATTATGGTTCAGGTTTAATTTGCTTTGTAAGAGAGAAAATAGCATTTATTTAGTTGATATTAGCTCAGTCTCAGGACTCATCCTCTGTCCGTCTGGCGATGATGAGCCTCTGTTTCGGGGCTTGGGGTGTCGCAGGCTAATATCCAGGCCAAGACTTCCTCTTCCCTGCGCCACTCATTTCAGCTACTCTCTACAAACAGGTATCTGCATATGAATGCAGAGAATTTTTTTAAAAGCTTATAAAAAAACTAAATTGTCATCAGATGATAACCATGAGGTCCAACATTACATTTCGGCTAATGCATTCTGTCTCTTTTGCTCACTGCGTGAACTGTTTACCTGCCACTCAAACGTAATTGGTCACTACTACTTGGGCTATAATGGACTGACAAGATACTTGTCTTTTAACTAAGAGACATCTTAGTTCCCCACCAAACAAAGTATTAATAAAAATTTGTTTATGGATTTTAAGGAATCGGCTTTTATAAGATGATTCAGAACAGAATTCAGATTTAATTTAATTCAGTAAACCTTTATTTATCCTGAAGGAAATACTTGTGCCAGAGAATGCTTCAATCACAGTAACACAAAGTACAGTAACAACAATTAACATTCACAAACCAGTAACAACAACTCGGTGTCACTCTGAAGGTGTAGACAACTTGTGCGTCCAACAACCACCAACTTTCACACAGGAGGCCGGTGTTCACTTCCTGTGTGATTTTAAATCCTAAACCCAAATAACCCATGCAAACTACATTTCCTGTGAAAACAGACAATGCATGAAACAGGCCTAAGTTGACATGGCATTCCAACAGCCAACACACCCAGGGTACCTTGCACGTCATATCTTGACGTGGAAAGTCCATGACCAAACATCTACATGTGACGAGGTCGTAGTGAGAATGTGTTGGTAACAACCAGAACAACCGGTGGGTTCTTCGTGTCAGGGTCACACACTGAGCCCAGTTTTTAAAAAATAGAGGATAGAATATGAGTCAAAATATACAAAATATACAAGATATAAAGTGTTTAAGGAGCAAAAGGCAAAAACCAGTGCCTAATAAAGAGACAATAGAAGGAAGATAGGTACAAGAGTTATTAGAAATGAACTAAAATGATGGAAACATGCAGATTGTGCCTGATAATCAACATTATACTGTAGATGATATATAACAATGAGAGGTAGTATTGCACATGATTTTGAGAAAATCATTTGATGAGATGCAGTCTAACCTCATCCCTACTTTTAGATGCAGTATATTTTCCTTTTGTGCTGGGATTAAATTATCTTTGAGGTGGACATACAGAGGCAATAATAAATGTCAAAGCACTCTGAACATGTACATTTTGTCCAGACGAAGTTCACCTTGCAAAGGTTACGTATCTATGGCCTCTTCCCTCCCTCCTGTCTATGAAGAACAAGAGTCAGATAGATGTATGCAAGGTTTATTGTCATCACGTTGAAAGATTTCTAGTTCAGTTTTTTTGTATTACCTCCTGTTGTTTTTTCAGAGCTTTCTGTGTGTGAAGTTGCGGCCTATTTTGTAGCTTAAAGGCTCGGGTGAAAGTGGCTGGTCGCCATAGCTGAGATCTTTAAAGGTCTGCAGTGAAACCTGAAACCCACCAGACCGAGAGGAAACATGCTTATTTGAAAGGTCATGCCAGGAGAGATCAGGCTGACAAAACCACCTTTACTTGAATCTGACTTTGAAACAGGTGAACATTTGTTACACAAAAAGATACGGAAACAAATGTGGCTTTAGCGCGACATGTGTCAGTAACATCAATGTGTGGAGGAACACAATGACATTTTTCTTTTCTGACATTAACAGGTGTCATCTCTTGTTCAACAGACAATCGACTGCTTTCAGCTCTTACTCTTCAACTTCAACTTCTTTCATTCCATAGTATTCTATAAACGTAGGGGTACTTTCACATCTAACCTGTTTGGTTAGATTAAAATGAACTCAGGTCCTTTTGCGCAGTTAGTACGGTTCGTTTGAGCTGGTGTGAAAGCTGTCAATGGGGCGACTGTGGCTCAGGAGGTACAGAGAGTCGTTCGCTCATCAAAGGATCGGACTGTCTGATTTAAAGATCAGAAAGCTCTGTAAAAAGATGCAGAATTAAGATCCATGTTTCCACCACAAAGATCAAGATTCTCTGGGAATTATATTTGCATTCACCACAAGGTGTGTTGCGCCCTGTTCCCCTGCCACATGACCTCAGACACACCTGGCAAAGACCTGCACTCTGCTGGGTGCGCTTTCTAGTTCCCATTGCATCCTTGTTATGTTGCCTTTTATTCTCTTCCTCTTATGTAACCTTGTTCCAATTTATCCTCGGCACATCAAAGTGTTACATAAATGAAGATGTTATTATTAAGTTATGTTATTTCATCACTGTTGGAGCAACAGAAGCTCAGCAGTGGATGCAGGCTCCTCGGGCTGCAGCACGGCTGTCCGCAGAATCAACTCCAACCTGTTTTATTGTTATTTGTTCATTCAGCGCTACGTTGCTCTTTTGCCCCGCTGCCTCTGTCCTGTCCCGTCCAGGCACAATGGTTAAAATGAGACAAAAAGACAAACGGCCCTCCACTCCCAGTGTTCCCATCAGTTTAGAGATTTTCTTTTTGAGATAAGGTTGTCTGTCGGCCTGCTGTGTTGAGTGCAAATAGAATTCAAGTTCTCTTGTTTTTCGGTATTCCAAGGAGTTCTTCCTCTTCTTTTCCAAATACTGTGCTGCTCTCTCAGCATGTGTTTAAGTCCTTGTTTTTTCTATGACTAATGCATTATTCAGTTGGATGTAGTCCGTATCAGGGCTCCATGTGGTTCAGGGTTTTCTAGATTGAGTTAGTTTTATTTTATCTTGGGATATTCAGACAATCTGATATTGTTTTGGGGGAAGTCACTGAAAGTCAGGCCATTTTATCAGATGGTTCACTTTGCAGGAATACAGGAGAAAGTGTTTTGCAAATTGTTTTGTACATTGTGTTAGAATTTACCTTTATGAAGAAAAAAAAAAAACAAGATTTACAAAGTAGAGCGTTTTTGTCTCAGCCAACCTGAGCCTGAACTGTTGCAGCAGTTTTGGGCCCAGTAGAAACACAAATTTATTTATTAGAATTTATATAAAAATCTATTTTTAAATATTAAAACAGGCTCATGGAAACATGAATTTTTGCTGAAAAAATGTTTACATATATTTTTGAATATTAAAATAGGTACGATAGGAAAGTGAATTTCCACTGTAACAATATATATATGCAAATTGGTTTATATAAAAAATACAAATTAACAATATAGATATTTATATCAAATTAATTATTTAAATATGTAAACAGTTGGGTCTGATAAAAACTAGAATTTTTGCAGTAAGAAATTTTTTTATTCATATATATTTATATATATATTTAATATTTAAACAGGACCAGTGGAAATGCAAATTTCTGCTGTAAAAAATATTTGTTATATTTTTAATGTATTGTATAAAAACTACAAATTAAAAAATATATTTGTATTGATATTTAGTATTTTGTGTATTTTTTAAATATTAAAACCGTTAGTACAAACTAAGGGCTGATGTGTTTCCTCGTACCACTTCTCCTTCTTCTCTCTTCTGTTATTTCAACAGTCGTTCTTTGGCATCTGTGTCTGGCCCACGACAGGTTTGGCAGAGCGGGCTGTGCCCCTCCGTTGGTCTCTGTCTTTGAGTGTGCACAACTGTCCATGGCACTTCTGCGTGCAGATGCTGATCACAGCTCTCTGCTGCATGTGACTCTTCCACTGATGGGGAGGCAGAAGCAAATACTACCAACCACATCACCTTGCAGCCTCTTGTCTTTTCCTCCAGTCCAACATAACTCTTGCCAATTACACATAAGAGCTGGCAGTTTTTTGCATCGTCTGGACAGTACACTGGAGTTTGTGTACAGTATGTGAACAAATGAACCCCCAATTCTAATGTTTTGTCACTTTAAATCTAATTTTAAATCTCAACATTCTTATTACACTGGCATGAGTCCGACCTGGTTCAAGCCCCTGAGAAATTACAGTCCTGCCCGGCCTGAACCTGGTGGGTTGGGTTGGTCCCAGTTGGGTTTGGGCAGATAATCAAAAGTCTATTCTGAAGTAAAATCGAAAGTGCATTGCCAGATACAGGCAGGTTTCAGACCTCTGTGATTTTAGTGATTCAAACAGCTTCTGTGCTCTTTTCACCCTTGATTGGATAAACAACCAAACCAATCAGAGCTGTGTAGGCAGAATTAAAATCCTCATGTTGCCGATGTTTGAAGTCCAACAGATATCACAATCAGTGGTCTCTTTTTGCACTGACTCATTATGTCAAAGTGATTTTTATGTTTACTGTTAATTTTGTTTTATTAGTGAAGGGCAGAGCCAACGTCTGGAGGACCAGAGGGGCTGACATACTTATTATCATGTTAACAGAAAAAAAATAGTTTAAAATGGCATTAAACTAAACCACATTAATCAATGGCAGTTAATTTAATAATAATATTTAAATAATAGCTTCAAGCAGTAATTAGCAGGGCAAAGCACAAACATTGAAACCATTTTGCTGAACATGCAGATATCCCTGCAAGCTACAGGCTGCACTGTAACTCGTTTACACATCTCAAAAGCCACAATAACTTGACAACAAGATCATTTCTGACTTGAAAATGATTAAAGCTGTCCGTATAGACTGCAATACAACTGATTCCGTGATCCACACAGCAGATCAGCTGGCTAGATTTTGTGCAGTTAGCAGCAGGCTGCTGTAAAATAACCAAAAAAGTCTGTGCTCATGTGCATGTAAAACTTGTTATTAATTATTTTACTGTTCCTACAGCAAACTAGGGGTTAGGGGTTAGGCACACGTTAAAAACAGTTCACATACGAGGCGGGAATATCAAACTGTTATGTTGCCTCATTGTGCCGTATGTAACACACTTTGGGGGGACAGAGTCGTCTCACCTTTAAGCCGCTACGGGAGCTAGTAACAGTACCAAAATAGTGTCTGTGCAAACAGGACAGGTGGCAGAACAGGTGGCGAGGCAGGACCATGGGCAATATGGGAGATTTAAGAAGTAGCTGCTAGCAGTTAGCGGCTAACTCAAATAAAAGTTATTTATTGATTATTTAAGTATTTAACCTTACTGCCTCAGCTGGGGAATTTAACCTTAACTTTGACCTGGGGATGTAAATGGGTTACATACCAGTAAAACTTCAATTAATAGTCCGGGCTATTATTTGCTTAAATCACTGAAATCAACAGGCTTATATTTGGGACAGGCCTTTAATTTCTTTCACACAAAACTGTGGCTCAGCAAAGATCAGGAAATACAGTCAAATTGTTTATTTAAAGCAGTATGAATGTTTCTTGTTTAAAAATCGGGCTTTGAATTACATATGAATTACAAATAATCAGTTCATGTAACTCCAACAGACAGCTCATCAGAGAGAGAGTGAGAGTTATGACACTCAAGGATTACGTTACGCAGCATACTGACACAACACCACTTTATCCTGTTAAAACAATACTCACATCTTTGATTATTTTTTTTATGAAAAAGACTTCTGATCCCTTTGAGGATCAAAATCTGAGGACACTTATGGACTAAAGGATTATGAATAACTTATAGGGTGATTGAGGAATGGACACATAATTTTAGATAGCCAAAAACTTGGTTTTATACATCCAAAGAGCTTCCATTGAAAAAATGAACTGCCAGGCAACCAGACCAGGCCTCTAATTGAGACAGGTGTTTATTAAGTGTGTAGTCACACCAGGCTAGTCAAAGGGACTAGGCTTTAAGTTTTACAGTATGTGTAACTCTGCATGTCTCAGACACTGAGACGAGTCCTCAGAGGAAATCTCTCCACATGATTCTCAAACTGTCAGTGCGTCCCAACAGGGAGGGGTCGATGTTTAAAGGGGATGAAAGTAGTGGATGTGATTATGGCTAACAGCTAACAGTATAGTCATTTATTCTGTCTCATCCCGCCTTGTGTCCAGGTGTGACACAGGTGCACATGGCAAGTCCCAACGCATTGAGCTGTCTGTGAGACAATATGATTATTTTTTATGTATATTTTGAATACTATTACTGTTGTTTTAATTATCACCGGTATTACTATGATCACCTTTATGATCACAATTTACCCAGTCCAAAGAAGTCACTGCATCTGACGGAGGTATATAACTGGGGATTGATGTATGATATCCTGTGAATTAGATCCCCACAGATGACATCATGTTCTTCACATACAGGTACATAATTAATGTAAAGTTATGGAGGTTAGGTTCAGGAACAGAAACACGGTAAGGACGTATCTTAGAATGACTCAGAGTCACATGGTTCTGAACATGTGTCACCAAGGGGGAAAGTTCTGGGGGAGAGTCTGCATATTTGTGACCTGCCTCCTTACAAGACTATTTTGGACCACTTCCTTGTTTACCCCCAGTCAGTACTTTAGTCACATGATCACAGCCTTCCAAAATACCTTGGATATGTACAAATTTGGGTGTTACCTTTTATAGGAAAACATACAAACAGTTACTGAGAACAGCCTGACTGCACAGATGTGTTTAGAAGACCCCAATCTTTTTTAAACTGTATTTTAACAGTTCATTTTACAAAATGCATCACTTTTAAAATTTGAAATGTACTTTTTGACTTGAAAGACTACAGTTGTTTCCTTTTGTGACTTCAAAGCTACGTTGCTGTGTATCACCAGGACCCACTCAGTCATGTAACATGCACAAAGATGTGATCAGGGGAGTTGCTGGATGTTAATATTCCAGGTAGTCCCTTTGACGAGGCAAGGATACGTGAGGGTCGGTGGCTGGTCTGGGGAGACTGCAGTTAGGACTGAGGCTCTGGTTATACTGAGAAATGTTGATTTGACGGCCACTGGTGTGGCAGTAAATGTACTGGTGCTATCATTATGTCTGAGGTCACTGGGGGCTGCAGTGTGATGAGGGACAGTAGCTGGTGTAATGTGGCTGGCAAGCTGTGGAGCTGTTGGCAGCAATGTGCAGCAGCTGTCACAAATTGATACTGCACTGATTTTGGTAAAACAGATACATACAAATACAGACCAGATGAAGCTGTAAGAGCTCTGATTCTTCAGGACTGAAGTGTTCAATTTTAGATGTTTATTTTGCAGAATGTTGGTAACATGAACTGTTAGAGACGGCTGCAACATGCAGGAGGAACCATCAATGATTCAATGAGCCATTCGCAGTGTCACTGTACCAGCCCGTGTGCACTTAGACTTAATCTTTGAGACAAGCTTATGCTACTGGCAGGATCAGCCAGGTAGCCCTCTCGCTCATGCTGGTGTTGAGTATGTCGGGGCCTCGCCGTGGGGGAGGTGGGGTGAGGTGACTGTCCATCAGTCCTTGTGGGCCTCGACACAGCAGGGTTTGAGAAACATTGAGTTTGCCAGAGCTCCGCTGCCTGTGCGGGGTAGTTTTGCCCCGGTGAACCACGGGAACCACGACCCAGCAGCATACTCTGTCGTGGGACACTTGGGACAGACGGGGCTCCTCGGTCACGCTACTGAGTGGTAGGCCCAGGAGGAACGAGGGGGGAAGGAGCCCTTCGATCTCTCTGTGCAGGCCCTCCCGGCCTTAGAGGCAAACGCACAGGTGGGAGGAAACAGCAGCCCAAAGCAGGCCAGCGGAGGTCCTCTGACGGCAGGTCCCAACTGACAATGGGTCAGTGGGAGCGACAAAAGCTGTGACAACCACGGCTGCCGGACCAGCAAATCCTGCCAGCCCAGTCCAGACGGGGCCTTCTGCATCTGGTGAACAAGTTTTGAGTCCCTGGTGGACTTCTCTGGAGGCGGGTTTTTTAAAAACTTGGTTGCCAAAATTGTGGGTAGCTTGGAAAACTGCCCTGAACCACTGTGTGGCAGAGAGGGCGGGAAAATCCAGAAACCGCTGGCCTCACGTTGCCTTTCCTGTTCTCCTGTCTTAAAACTCCTGCGAAGCCTCCAGGGGTGGAGGCCGCCCTCCAGGCCCCATCCAAGGCCCCTTTGTGAGCTCAGTTTTTACTGAGTGATGAGAGTTTGAGAGTGGACTGAGTTCAACACATGAGACTGTCCTCACGAGAAAAAGGACAGCATCAGTCATTCCTGTTTACCTGATAAGGTGCTCTATTGGCTGTGTGAATTAAGACTGACGTGACCTATCAGTCATGTAAGTGAAAGTAATGTGACATTCCTGTAGTTGGGTCACGGATAGATGGATAGACAAGACAGGAAACCACTGTTGCTGTTCACCCTGAAAACTTTCCCTAACCTTAACAAAGTAATTTTTGTGTCTAAGCGTAGTAAAATCTTAACAGATGCATCTAGAGATTTTTTAATATTTTACTTCTTGCCAATAAACCACATGTGGAGACCCAATCAATCAATCAGTCAATCAATCAATCAATCAGTCGTCATTTTATTTGTCACATGTAATCATGTAAAGTACTATACTAAAATACTAGTTCCTTCATATTGAGCAATAGAAAGAGTTTATATAGAACAGGAATAGAAATAAAAGTATGTGGGGTGGGGGGCAGCATTAGGCAGTATCTTTATTCACAGGAAAACCAGGAAGTCGGAAACCCAGAATCAAAAACCCAGGATCATGGCTGCGAATCAAACCCTGATCTTCTTCCTCTGTGCCATAGAGCTCTGTTGTTATCCAAAAACTATTAAAAACACATCCGAGAGAAACACTGTTGAACTGCATGTATTTTTTTCTGACCCAATCCCACGTACGCCGTCAGCCTGCCAGAAGAAGCACCACATGAGGATTATATGGATGCTCAAAAATAGTCCCAAGCAAATTCCTACTGATTCAGTAACATTTGCTAAAAGCCACAGCTGTTTTATGAAATTACTGAGCTACCACATATTTGTGAGGTGTTTTCAAAGATTTACGTCTTGAAGAGAAACTAATGGGCTTGGACACAGATAGGACAGTGCAGTCAGAGAGTACTGAGAGACAGTCTAATACAGTGTTGCTTTGGGTCTGAACGTGTTGACAGTAGTAAAAGATTAGAAGAACAGATTTATCCTTTAAGCATAGCAGATGTAGATCTGGAAACAGTCATACTTTTTATTTTTTAATTGTGACTTATACAGTTTTTGGCACTGACAAACTGTCAATCAGACAATTTTTATTTTTTATTTTTTATTTTTTTGTCAAGCCATTGAGAAACAGTGTTGTTGTAGTTCACATGTGTTGGACCAGGTGGGGTACCATGGGGCTTCTTAAGATGAGGATGTGTCTTGTCACTGTTTCTGTTACTATAATATAATCCATATGCTGCGATCTGTTTCTTCCACATTCATTCAGAAACAGATTTTTGTGGTTACAGGGACATGAAATCTTCCCAGCTCCAGGTCCTGTTTATACGATAACAATTTCAACTGAAAACAGTAAACTTTAGTTGCGTTTTGGCCGATCGTCTCACGACAGTGGCGTTTTGGGTTTTGAAACTGGTTCCTGAGTGCAATTTTTTGGAAACAGCACCGTCTCTATTGTCATATAAATTCGCAATATGCAGTTCCTCTAAAAATGGAGACTTTTCGCACATGTGGATTACTGTTCCAGTCACTAGACATGTGCGAGAAAATCGACCATCACAACAATGGTGGCCTCCTGAGCTCTGTGTGTGCTGCTCACCCTGTTGAATTTATCAACGCTTCTCCAGCAAAGTGTGGATTTACTGTAGCAACTTCACCTCGTCGTCCGTCCAGACAAACGTTCGTGCGGTTGCCATTTTGTTTGTTTACACATCACCGCTCTGTAGAAGGAAGTACATGTGTGCAGGCGCGTGTTGTTTTATTACACGGTGCACAGTGATTGTTATCAAAACGTTGTTGTCTGAGCGCAGAACTTTTTTCAAAATGAAAATGTGAAACAATTCAGTTTTTAGCAGGTCATTTTCATGTAAACATGGCCTAAACTAATAGTAACAAAAACTAGAATTATTGCTTTGCGGATGTATATCTCCATGAACCAGTCAAGTTACACTTCCAGTTTACATCCATGTCTGTGAAAACATGTATGCTTCACACACATCATCCCTATGACAGCACAGAAGATCAATACAATCAGCAATGGCCAGAAAAGTGTTTTATGTAGAACATGATGATGTCACAGTGAAGCTGACCTTTGACCTTTTGGACATAAAATGTCATCACTTCATTATTTTATCCTATAAGACATTTGTGTGAAGTTTTGTCATAAGTAGCGTATGAATTCCTGAGTCATGACCAAAAAATGTTTTGTGAGGTCACAGTGACCTTGACCTTTGACTACTAAATTCTAAATTAGTTCATTGTTGAGTCCAAATGAACGTAAATGTGAAGAAATTACCTCAAGGTCTTCTTGAGATATCACTTTCACAAGAATGAAGTAAATGCAAGGTCACAGTGACGTTGACCTTTGACCTTTGACCTTTTACCACCAAATTCTAGTCAATTATCATTTATCACGTTCAGTTTAAGTGAACGTTTGCGTCAAATTTGATATAAATTCCCTCAAGGTATTCTTGGGACATTGTGTTCACGAGAATGAAATGGATGCAAAGTCACAGTGACCTTTGGCCACTGAAATGTAGTCAGTTCATCGTTAAGTCCAAATGAACGTTTGTGCCAAAGTGGAAAAATTCCCTCAAGGTGTTCTAGAGCTATTGCATTTAGAAGAAATGCACACGTATATACAGATGGACGGACAACCTGAAAACATGGCGCAGAGGCACAACAATAAATCATACAGTAAAATACATATAAAAGTCGCCACTTGCAACAAGTGCTGAGTTTATCTACTCTTAATCAGTCTACGTCAGTGATTGAAGGATGGATGGAACCAGATCCCATATTTCATGAAAAAATATGTCAGCCTGCGCACACACACACCTCTGCTCCTTCACTCACAGCACTGTGAGCTTACCTCCTCTCTCCCATATGTTCCTGTGTATTCCACAGCTGTGTCTGTACAGATGGAGCCCACTGAGAAAACAGTCACACAAGCTCTGGGCTGTGTGACAGAGTGTGAGAAAATGGCACTGCCAATGACTACGACTCAGATATACTGTTACTCAGCTCATCTGAATTCTCTGTCTCTCTGTGTCTCTCGCCTTTCGTTTCTAGATCACAATAACAGAGACTGTGCTGTTCCTGGTCCAGTACACGTCCAAAGAGTTCGACCGGTCAGAGAAGACCGTGGCCACCGGGGACTGCTGTTACCTCAACCCGCTGGTGCGCAGGACCTTCCGCTTCCTCGGTAAGTTTGGAGCTTATCTGTAGTTATTAATTACTGCAAACCTGAACCTGCATTTTCAATGCTCTGTGTTCTTAGATGCACCGTGCAGTTTTACAGAAGCATTTGTGTGAATGGTTATAGCCACAGGTACAACCACCAATTCACCTTTTAAAAAACCGAATGGGATATCAGGCAGGTTTCCTCCCACAGTCCAGAGAGCTTCTCTAAATTTGCTGCAAGTGTGAAGGGTCGTCTGTTTGTCTGTGTCTGTATAGACTCGGCATTTCTGCAGCAAAAAACTGCTCCAACTCCGTTATTTTGTCTTAACTCCATGTCTGAAGTGGGAATGTTTCCCATTGTGTGGATTGACATCCGCTGCTCGTGATCATCATGTGGCAAACTGTAACATCATAGCAGCCAGATACAGAACATTACACCAATGCCAATCAAACCAACACAGATTAAACTAGAGACCATCTTGCACTGGGATCAATCCAGCAGCAATCCAGTCTCACTCTGAAGTCTTAAAAAAAACGCCACTTGGTCAGTGACTTCCAGCTTCAGACACCAACAAAAATGGGGATTGGTGGATGGGTCCAACAGCCAGCGACTTCCAACCAGGAGGCCGGTGTTCTGTGGACGATAAACCAGGTGCAACAATAACCCCGCCCACATTTAAGAGGACTGTCTGAACAGACCGAGGGTCTAGGTACCATGTCTGAAGGGTTACTGCTGGTTCCAAGGGACTGTACTGAAAGGGTTTGGTGGAGACAGGGCTTTTGAGCCTTGTAATCACACTGAGTGCAGCTCTACTGCTGCTGCTCTGTGCTAAACATACTCCTGTCTGCTGGCCTGCAGAGGGCTGTGCTCCTGCATAAAGTTCACGTACGCTATCTGTAGCACAACAGGATTTAGACAGCATGCTCCTGGGCGCAGTGTCAGGCATGTTATGTGCGCTCTGGGGGTGAGATTCTCCACCAGGGCCCAGAAGGCACCACCCTCCCTGCAGCACATCCTCTCCACAGCTGAGGCCATGTGGCCGGCATTTCCCACACAAGCACCCCTCAAACAAAATGTTTATCAGGAAACTGCAAACCTGAACACAAAGGGCCTTACGCAAGAACCACTCACACAAACATATTTCTTCTTAAGTGGCATATAAGAGGGATAAAAGTGTCACATTCATCAGTTTCCTCGTGTGTGGAATTTTCTCGTAGCACTGAAGCAAAATGACTGTCACTTTCTCATGACTGCCTCCCGTTTTAGCCACGGACCGCTTTATTCCCTCTTCATCTCTGTCACAGTTCAGCCCTGTAATGTCACAGCGCTGACAGCTGTAGTCATATTTCCACATTTTTTCATGTCCCCTAATGTCACTACTGACACTGCTAAATTTGATGTTTTCATCTACGGGTTTTTAAAAGCTGAGCTTCAAGCTCTGCAGTGTTTATTTCTTCTTCTTTACTCTTCGGTGACATTTTGTGAATAAAACCTGCCAATAAATGAAGTACAACAGGTCACCTTGGAGGGAAATGTAGTACTTTCTATTGATAATGATAATTGTTATTATAATATTAACTTTAGTCGTATAGGACCTTTCAAAAGTTACACAGTGTTGTACAATAAAACTACATTTCAAACACAAGGAGAATGAAACAAACAAAATGTCATAAAATGTCACCAAAGTAAAAGATAAAATAAAATGAAGATAATAAATGAACAGTAACATCAATAAGAGAGCATTAAAACAGACAGACAGCTCAGATACACACAGGATGTGCTTTTCGATAGAAGCATGTATTTAGGTGAGACTTAAACAAAGCCAGTGACTCAGACAGCCTTATATCCTCAGGTCATTCCAGAGCCTTGAGGCCCTGATTGCAAAAGCTCTGTCTCCTTAATATCAGGCTCAGACTACACAATATCAGCCCGACTATAGCCTGACTCACTATCATACTGTGTCGGTTTGGATCATGAATGACGATGAGTGTTGTGCGCGATAATCCATCGTTTTATCTCGTGTAGTGTGTCATAGTAGACACCAACCGATGCAACATCTAGAATGCCTCATGATATCCCAACAGAAAGTCTAGCATGTTTGATTTTCTTTTTGTTGTTCACGACTTCTCCAGTCACAGCCGTCACTTTGACCAATAGGAACACAGAGCAATCTGCTGCCATGGAAACTGTAGGACAACAACAGCCCAGCCTTTTAGATATTTCCTGTAGGGACGTTAGCACACAGAGTAAACAGGAAACAGCAGAGGCACTTTATCAACCCGCTGAGTACTGCCATTAGCATCAAGCTAGCAAAGAATGTTCTTTCTTCATAATGGAGGATATAAAGGAATAAAATTCACAGGTAGTTTCTGGGCCTTTACTCAGCACAGCGGCAGACGGGAGCAGCTTCATTTGAAACAGACCTTTATTTCTCATTCCCTCTGTATTTTTATATTTTTACTTTTAATCCACTCCCGTTTGTCCTGTTAGATTTAATGCATCACATGGTCATTTCAGACTCAACACCTCCTGTATCTATTTAATATTAAAAGCCCCATAGCATTTCATTTGAGAGAATCCCTTCATTTTCAATACAGGCTTTTATTGTGAAACATTTGCAGGAATTTTTTGTGGAGGATTCAGTGATTGCATAGTTTTCATGCACTGCTTCAAATGTAGCTCCGCCCATCTGGTGGCGCTTTTTACGTTACTACAGTAACAGTTCAGCTGAGACATGAACAGACACAGTGACTGAAATAATAGTAATAATAATAAAAATAGGACAAAAATAATATAATGACATCACACACATTGTGTAAGATAAACAGAGATGACCAGCGTGTAGTCTGTAATGTCTGACAGACAAGTCGCAGCAAGATTTTATGACTCCAAAATCACCTCATCTGACAGTGACTGTTGGAACAAACAAAAATGTTGTATAGTGTAAACCTGGCATTGGTCCCCAGCTTAGAGTCTGGAACAAACAAAAGACCTCTACCCGAGGATTTGAAACTACGCAGATGTTCATAAGGGACTAAAAGGGCTGAAATGTAATCTGGAGCCATGAAGAGCCCTAAAAGTCATCAATAAGATTTAAAGTCAATCCTAAACCAATGAAAAGAGGCTAAAACCTGATGTGATGTGGTCGTGCTTCTTGGTTCTGGTTAAAAGTCGAGCGTGGGAGTTCTGAACAATCTGAAGTAATTGCAAGGTTTTTGGATTAAGACAGGAATAAAAGCTGTTGCATTTTCAATGTGTGAAGAGATAAAAGCATGAACAACAGTTTCTGTATCCCTAGGAGTTAAAATAGATCTTATTTTATGTTTCTGAGGTGATAAAAACGTGGTTGGACAAGCTTAGTGACATGTTGTTCAAAACATAAATCACAGTGGAACATGACACCAGCATTTCTTGCAACAGGCTTTATGTGTCGCGACTTAGATGGCACAGTTTGTTTTGTGTAATGCTGGGGCCCAATTACAAGGGTTTCTCTTTTATTAGAATTGAGCTGAATAAATCTAACAACAATCAATTTTTTATGTCATATAGTCAGTCCTGTAGAGAACTCAGCATGCTGAGGTCAGTGGGTTTAACAGGGAAGTACAGCTGAGTGTCATCTGCATAACAATAGAAAGAGACATCACCCAAGGGAAGCATGTATAATGAGAGCAAAACTGGACCAGGGATTGACCCTTGAGCCTCACCGCACTTGATTTGGAAAATGGGTGACATGATGTCGTTAACGTAGACACAAAACTTCCTGTTTGATAAGTATAAGCCAAACCAGTTTAGAGCCGTACCATATACGCCCACTCAGTGTCTCAGTCGATCTAAAAGAAAGTCATGATCAATAATGCCAATTATAATTCTCATGGATGCACCCTTGAACAGGCGGTATTCATAAAGCTGAAACAAGTAAATTATGACAAGTCAAAGACAAGTTGTGCAGCTAAGAGGCTTTGCTGAATAAAACTTCACACAAGCAAACCCAATAAAAAAAGAGAGGTTTAAGATAAGAGTATGAAAATGTTCTTGCGTGAGGCGCAGTGATATGCCAGTTTCAATACCTGAATGTCCTTTGATGTCTTTTACTTTAACTCTTATTTTCTGCGTCATTCATGGTAATAATGACAAACACATGTGCATGAGTGCATCGTATCTGCCTTGGCACTCATGCATCCAGTTTCACACACGCAGACCTGTTGCATGCAAAGTCTGCTTGAAGATGCATGCACGTAAATGTCACAAGATAAACCATGACTCCTTCTGAATTAAATTCTCACATGCACATGCACATACATCTTTTTGGAATCCTACAGCAGAGGTACATACAGACTTGCGAACATGCATGATAGCGTACAGGCAAAAAATCCCCGCTTTCCGATGAAACACACACACACACAGGCTCAGTCTGTCAAACACACACATTGCAGCACAGCGTTGGCCTCCCCTTGTCCTCTCTCTTGCTTAAGTGAGAGCAGCAGATAAGGCTGCAGAAGAGGATTATTACCTAGATCCCTGAGGGGGAATCCACTTGGTTGCTTGGCTTTACCCTCGCATTTACACACCCAGCACGCCATTCACGCTGCTCGTTCATGTTAACAGGCCTCGTATTCCGGGCTAAAGCTCCTTTCATCCCTAAGAGACTCATTGGAATTGGTTATCATATATTATACATTGGTACAGTGTTGTATCTGAATAAGGCTTATGTCTTAGTGTTAATTGATGTCAGTTTTAAAAGTGCTGTGTGGAGGCTTTCCCTTAAAGTTGTCTTTTTTCCTGCAAAGCAGAGGAAGGAAGATAAACTGCTTCGGCTTCTCTTGTATCTTCACATTTCGTCAGAGCACCGCACCGCAGCAATATCCCTCCGTCTCTACTAGAGGAAACATTCCTTAAAGAGATATATGCTAATCTAGTCTTGCTTTGGGCGGCACAGTGGTGCAGTGGTTAGCACTGTCGACTCACAGTGAGAGGGTTCTGGCTTTAACCCGCTCGCCAGCTTGGACCATTCTGTGTGGAGTTTGCATGTTCGTCCCAGTCAGCAGGTTTTCTTTCGGGTTCTCCGGCTTCCTTCCGCAGTCCAAAGATATGCAAGGTAAATGCTGACTCTGTCTCTATGGATCAGCCCCGTGATAGTCTAGCTACCTTCCCAGGGTTTTGTTGCCGAAACCCAACCAACCCTACTGGGACTTCCACTTCGTTAACTTTCATTATTGTCCTGCAGCGTTTCCCCCTGAAGCCACACACAATAATGGTGACCAGTCGCATTTAATTTGGACATGAAAGGACCGATTTTTTCATCGGTGTCTGACGCCAGAAGTCACTGCCCAAGCGCTGGTTTTCGATGAGTTCAGAATGAGACCTGGTTGGGCTGAAAAATGAAGCCAATGCTGAAGTGCCAAAAACCGCAGTTCCTTGAATGGCCACTTGAAGCTGACTCCAAGAGCAAGTGAATCCCCATTGACCCCCGTGTTAGAATGCCTAACTTTACATTAAGAGTGTGCTCGAAAATGATCCTTTAACCTTTTCAAAAACTCTGCTGGAGAAATGCAAGTGTGTGCAAGTGTGTAGAAATGATTTAGTTGTCGAAAAAATCTGTCTAACTGAAAGTTTTATACAACCTGTCACATTAACTCTAATGACTCTGACTAAAAGTAGTGACTCAGATGTTTTGTCGACTAAAACCAGACTACAACTATAAAGGATAAAACTAATTAGCTAAATCTTAAATAGCTGCCAAAATGACCACTGATCACCATGAAACTCTCCCATTTGATTACTTACATAAAGACAATCATTTTTGTAGTACAAGTTTTCTCAAATTTTATGTTTAAATATGAAAAAAAAATATTAAGTGGAGATACAGTTTTTGCATACACCTCCAAAACAGAAATCTGAACTGAAGTTTAGACACTTAAATGTGTATTTTTGACATTTACTTCCACTAGTCTGAAAGAAAACATGTTATAGAAACAAAATCTTAAATTTGACCAGTGCATGAAAAAACCATTCTCCCCTGTAGTGTCCACCCTTTAAAGTATTTTAGAGGAAGATAGTGGTGACATACTGCACCTTCCCATCTGTGGCACTTATTTCAACATAGTGAGGCTGCACTGCGCGTAGCGTTTGAGAGATGGAGGCACTTTTATTTTAATGTTCTGGGGAAGGGTGCAGAAAAGTGCCCCTGTCCTTTAATTTAATGCCTGCGGCGCACTGAAGCAAACAGCTTAAGAGGTGCAGCATTTGCTTCTCTTTACCAACATCAGGTAATGGGTCTGTGGTGAGCTGTCAGTGCCGCTTTACAACCGCATTAGCGACAGCAGTTATGCCAAATTACAAAGTACAATTTAACATATACAATCTGGGAATCCCATTACATATGGTGTGTCTGCCTGTGTGTTTTACGGTGCATTTTATACGTGGCTATTGATAACCACTTCTGGCAGGCTTGTTGGCACACTGAGAAAGCACAAATGAATGAATTCATCTGGAACTCGACTGTGCTGTGTCGAACGATTCAGTCCTCCTGTGCTCCAGAGCTCCCTTGTTGGGCTGAATGCTGCTGCTTACCAGCCTGTCTCTAAGCCTTGGAACCAAAGGCCTCCTGAGTTGATTTAACGCATATGTGGAGGGATTTGTGTGTGAGAGATCAGAGGGCATCAGATTTTAGATCTGGAGGATGATACAGTAGCTGGAGGAATTAATTGGGAAGCTTTTGTTTGTTTGGGGTTTTTTTAAGGACTAATGTCTTAAAGCTGACAGAATGTAATGTGCCATAAGGATTTTACAACTACAGTGGCTGCAAAAGTTTGGGCACCCCCGGTCAAAATTTTGTTACTGTGAGTAGTTGATTAAGTAGAAGATGAGCTGATCTCCAAAGGGCATGAAGTTAAAGATGACACATTTCTTTAATATTTTAAGGAAGATTACTTTTAAATTGAATCTTTTACAGTTTCAAAATAACAAAAAGGGAAATAGCCCAAGCAAAAGTTTGGGCACCCTGCATGGTCAGTACTTAGGACCAGTAGGACTCCCTGTGGCAAGTGTCACAGCTTCATTCTTCCTGCAAAGGCTTCTAGCTCTGTGAGATTCTTGGGCCGTCTTCATGCTCTGCTCTTTGAGGTCTATCCACAGATGTTTAATGATGTTTAGGTCGGGGGACTGTGAGGGGCGTGGCCAAACCTTCAGCCTGCTCCTCTTGAGGTCGTCCATTGTGGATTGGGAGGTGTGTTTAGGATCATTGTCCTGTTGTAGAAGCCATCCTCTCTTCATCTTCAGCTTCTTTACAGATGCTGTGATGTCTGGAATTTAACTGAATCCATTCTTCCCTCTACCTGTGAAATGTTCCCCGTGCCACTGGCTGCAACACAAGCCCAAAGCATCATCCATCCACCCCCGTGTTTAACAGTTGGACAGGTGTCCCTTTGCTCATTGTGTCCAAAAAGTTCTGTATTATCTTCATCACTCCACAGGACTTGTTTCCAAAAAGCATCAGGCTTGTTCAGATGTTCCTTTGCAAACATCTGAGGCTGAATGTTGTGGTGAGGACACAGGACAGGTTTTCTCCTGATGACTCTTCCATGAAGGTCATTTTAATAATCCTACTTCTCAGGAAGTTTTCTTGTTTCTTGGTCTTCCAGACCTCAACTTGACCTCCACAGTTCCTGTTAACTGCCATTTCTTAATGACATGATGAACCTGAGGACATGGAACAGCTCCCTGAAAACACTTTGCTATCTTCTTCTAGTCTTCATCAGTTATTTTAGTTTTCAGAGTGCTAGGCAGCTGTTTAGAGGAGCCCATGGCTGCTGATTGTTGGGACAAGGTTTCAGGAGTCAGAGTATTTATAAAGCTTTGAAATCTGCATCACCTGTCCTTTCCTAACGATGACTGTGAACAAGCCAGAGCCCTAACAAGCTCATTAAGGTCTGAGACCCTGGTACAAGTTGTCTGAGAGCTCAGATGTCTCCGAATGCCCAAACTTTTGCATGGTGCTCCTTTCCTTTTTTTTATTTACTCTAAAATTGTACGAAACAAAAATAAAACACTGATTTTGCTTACAATGTTGAAAAGCATGTTTCATCTTAACTTCATGCCTTTTTGAAGATCAGTTCATCCTCTACTCACTGAACTATTCACATTAAACAAAATTTTGATCAGGTGTGCCCAAACTTTTGCAGCCACTGTATATAGTGCAATAAGAGTCAGTCATTTTTCTTGCAGTAAAATGTATCTAGTTGACTAATAAAACAACTGATTTATTATTCTAGTCTCCTACCGAAAGTTTAATTTGCATTCGCAACATTAATAATTCATAATAAATGATATCCATTTGACCAGTTAGTCTCAATCAGTCACAAGTCCTTGACTCATAAACAGTGACCAAAATACTTCATACACACACACCACGTCATCAACTTCTTTATCAGTGAAAGGTTTATTGAACTACACACAAAGCTACTAACTGATGAACTTATGGCTGATGATGACAATAAACATATGGCCAGGGGAAAGGTTGTGCTGGAGTGCAGCGGAGTATGTGATCAGTACAGACTCTCCTGTGGGCCACTCCCTGGAGCTCTCAGGTTATCTCGATTGCGATCAGTTAAGAGGCATCTTTCCCTCTCTTTCTCTCCTCTCAGCAGGCAGCAGGCTGAAGAGGTCTTCTCTCACCACCACTCTGCTGGGTGTGATGGGAACATGGTGGCTGTGTTTATCAGAAGTTTGCTGAATTCAGAGCTTCTTACAGTGCTAAGTGTTTGAACACAAACTTTGCACAGACGGGAGAAGGTTTCTTTCTTTCGAGTTTGGCTGGGTGGCGGTCTTCAGCACCTCTGTGGTGCTCAGGATCCAGCAGATGAGCATGACACGAAGCAAGAGACAAGAGATCTTTGGGGCTCTGCTGTTTTTAAAGTTTCTGTCAATGGAACAGTGTCTGATGCCTATAGTGCAAAACATAACATCTCCCACAGCTGAATCTCTCCGGTCTGATTCTTCTTTTTGTTACATTTCGGAGAATATTCCTCATCCCCAGCCCCCTCTCTTGTGGTGTTCCCCAGGGGTTAATTCTGGGTCCTCTTCTGTTTTCTATTTATATTCTTCGTCTGGATCATATAATTCCCAGATATAACATCACTTTCCAGAGTTATGTGGATGACATGCAACTTTATATTCCACTGACTGGTAGTGACCCTGGCTCTGTTTCAACGTACAAATAACTAAGGTCGTGCAATCGTGGTTTCTTCATGTTAAAAAACTGCAAATTTTTTTTATCTCAGGCGACCTTAAAAAAAGTCATCCATGCTTCTGTCTGTCATCTTGTCTCATCTGTATTCACGGCTCAGCCAAAAGGCCATTTCTTGTCTCCAGCTCAATCAAAACTGGGCTGCCAGGTTTTTAACTAATTCCAAGTGACAAGACCATACAGCTCCCACACCTGTAACACCACACCAGCTAACTGTTTGATATAGAATTAATTTTAAAGTTTTACTGATTACTCTTAAAGCCCTACATGGCCTTGCTCCTACATACATTTTAGATATATTTGCACCCTATGAGCCAAGCTGCTGCCTGGGCTCCTCAGGTAGGACCCTCCTAACTGTTCCCACAGCCCACCTCGTTACTAAAGGAAACCGGGCGTTTTCCGTCAGAGCACCACAGCTGTGGAACTCCTTACCTGAGGAACTCAGGTTAGCAAATTCAGTGTTTTCATTTAAAACACTCCTCAGACCATATTTTTACAGGAAGGCTTTCTACCGTAAATCTGTTGTGTGTCTAGCTTCTGTCCTCCTTTTCTAAATTTTATTATTCATTTACTTTTATTACACAATCTGTTTTATCTGGTCTTACCGTATGTTCAGTGTTTTTTTTTATGTATGTTTTTATCTTGATTCTTGATGGTGTACACTATTTTATCTGTCCCATAAAGCACTTTGTAACTGTGTTTTGAAAAGTGCCATACAAATAAAGTTTATTACTCATTATGTTTGAAAGCCTGGCCTTCACAGCTGCTCAGGGGTATCTGCACCAGTGTTGCTGTGAGGTGTAACATTGTATTTCCTGAGTGAAATGTCTCATCAACGACAGGATGGCCTCGGCTGCACGTTACGCTTAGTGATAATTAGCAAATGTTAGTATGCAAATACCCTTTACTAAAGCACTAGCTTCCCTGTTTTAAAAACAAAGAGTAGCACACAGCCCCTTCTCCACGCTTTGAGATGCATCTGGGACTCTCTTCCATTCAGTGGATAAGACAGTCCCAAATGGGAATTGGACCAAAGTCTTTTTCAGCTTGGATTCCTCCGACTTCCAAAACACATTTGACACAATATCTAATAGCCAGAGGGTGTTTCCAGAACAAAGGAACACAATGATGAAGAATGAATAAAGAGCTCTTCTCACCACGGATGCATTTAGTGAGAAAGTCACAGTGAAGATGACACATCACATCCAAGCAGATGGGGAGGCAGATGGGGAAAATGAACAGCTGTGTTTCGTATGTCACATCAGCGCCCATCTCAGACTGAGAGGAGGCTTCTCTGTCTTTGCTTTCATGAGAGGTTCATTCATTTTACTCATAAGACCCATCCTAACCCTGACCTGTGGATGTGGTACTTAGCCATAGATCACCTGATGACTTTCATACTGACCTTGCAAAATGTGTCTTTGGCCATATATCAAGTATTCGTACACTAATCTCTGGTGTCCACCCTGACGCTGTGCTGACTGTAAAGATCCACCGTGGCCTGTGGCTTTATAATTTTGGGTTGGACGTATTTACGTCTGTTTTCGTAAACACAACATCTCAGGAATGGCTTGAGGGAATTTCTTACCATATGGCACAAACGTCCACTTGGACTGAAGGATGAATTGATGAATACTGGTGTTATTATATCACTGTGACCTTGTCTGTCTCATTTTTGTAAATGTGATATCTGAAGGACACAGTGAGGGAATTTGTTCACATTTGGTACAAATGTTATATCTCAAGAACACCCCAAGAGAATTACTTTAAATTTGACACAAACGTCCACTTCGACTGGAGAATAAACTGATTAGATTTTTGTGGTTGAAGGTCAAGGTCACTGTGACCTCACAAAATTTTTGGCCATAACTCAAGACTTCATATGTCAATTATAACAAAACTTCACATGAATGTCTAACAGGATAAAATAACGAAGTGTGACATTTTATATCCAAAAGGTCAAAGGTCAGCTTGACTGTGACATCATCATATTTTAACGTCATATCTCAGGAACAGAAGGGGAGACACTTGGTCAGATACTGAATTGGTGACTCTAATCTTGAAACTGTGCTGATTGTATAGATCTTCTGTGTGTGAAGCGTCCATGTTGGAGACTGTCAGAGACAGTGGACTGGTGTGTGGAGGCTTACAACAGTGGGGCGGTAATTCTAGTTTATAAGGAGTCACAAGCCAAAGACATTTGGAACCACTGATTTAATCTAAAACAATGCATTGAGTTTTATAAGCTTATCCTGTTTTATTATTTTTATTTATACATTTAATTTTAAAAATCTTTATCTGGGGAGTAACTGGCCGCTTCAGCTGTCAGATATAAAATGTGTCCTGATGAAATGTTATTGAAGGTTTTAGTATAAAGCAGCATCAGCATCAGTGAGAAGCTGTTACTCTTTCACCCAGAATGCTCTGCTGTGTCCTACAGCTGTCATGCAGTAGCTGAATTGTTTCAGCCTAGCTGCTCACAGATCCTCTCTTTGCTGTTTTTCTTGCCTCTCTTTGCTAATGTCAGAGTGTGCCAGCGTTCGCATGTGACACGTTCCATGTGCGTGCTCGGGCTGCGCGTATGTATTTCTGTGTGTGTGCCCAAGTGTGTGTATTCATGCGCATCGTGTCTGCATGTTTGCACATGCTTGTTGCCAGCATTTACATCTGCTGGAGAGCAGGGCAGCATCATGTGAGCCCGGCCATCTCGCAGCTCCGCAGCCCTTCCCTCTCACTCAGGCCTGCCGTTGCTTTGCATAATGACTCACAGGGCCGTGCTGTTTGGGAAAGATTAAATTTAGAACACAGCCGAGGGTCGTGGCGCTCTCTCACACTCAACTTCAGCAGTGTTTTTACCGTCATGGGTTTTAAGGCTTTGCTTGTTGAACTTTAGATTTAGGAAGTTCATGCATGGCCCCCTGTTTCAGTGACATTATGTAAGAGTCCACAAAACATTAATGTTTAAAACAATGTGAGGCTAACCCTGCAGGAACACAAAGAAATGTTATTTTACACGGCTGTAGAGTGCACCAGTACTATTGATAAAGACCTTTTCTTTTCAACACCAGTCCCTCTTTATACATCTTCACGAACATGAATCCAGGGATTTAAGAAACCCAACATTTAGACACCACTGTGGATAGGACGTATGTCAAGTAATACTCAGACTGCGATATATATTTATGCCTCCATGCCTATGACAGCAGTGGCCAGAGGCATTATGTTTTCAGGTTGTCCGTGTGTCCCATTCTTGTGACCTTAATATCTCCAGAGCACCTTGAGGCAGTATTTTCAAATTTTGGCACAAACGTCGACTTGAACTCTGCAATGAACTGATGAGAATTTGGTGATCAAAGGTCAAAGCAGTGTGTCACTGTGACCACATCATTTCATCCATGTGAAAACTATAATCTATTTTTTTTTTTTTTTTTTTTCTAATTTGGCACAAATGTTGACTTGGACTTGACCAATGAACTGATTAGAGTTTGGTGGATGAAGGTCAGTGTAAACCTCACAAAAGATGTTTTTGGCCGTAGCTCAAGACTTTATACACTTATAACAAAATAATATGATTAAAAAAGTGAAGATGACATTTTATATCCAAAAGGTCAAAGGTCAACTTCACTGTGACATCATAATGTTTTCTGGCTGTTATTTAACGTCATATCTCAGGAACAGAAGGAGAGACATTTGGTTAGATGCTGAATTGGTGACACAAATCTTGAAACTTGGCTGATTGTATAGATCTTCTGTGAGTGAAGCGTCCATGTTTTAGAATTCTCAGCTTATTTGCAGCAACATCCAAATAAACTGTAACTGCATCTTCAGTGGTTGTCAGAGACATATAACCACAAGGCGTAATACTAGCTCTTGTTGTGGTGGTTTGGGTTGCGGTCATTCAGTCATAAACTCTGTCTGCTTTATGTAGGTGTCAGGGAAACAGCTTCAATATCTCAGCTTTGGGTTGTCAGCACCACAGTGAAGTAACTTCAACAGAAAAAAAAAAAAAACACAGCAATTTTGTAAGTGGATTTAAAATTGCAGCAAGGCTCCTAAAAGTTTGGAGGCTTGTCATGGACTGTTGGGTGTTACGAGGAGGCCAAATCCTGCCACAGCCACCTCAGTTCTTGATTATTTTTATATATTCACTAGAAGCCCATCATATAAATACAAACAACAGTCTGTGAGTCACAGCAGGTAATTTCACCAAGAGCTGTCCGCCATCATCAACAATCAACACTACCACAGAGCTGCCCTGCCTCGCTTTCCCTCCACCTCTCAGCATTAACATTTTATAATCTATGTCACACTCCTCTGTCAGTAAGAGCAGCGTCTCCAGAGACTGCAGTGTTGCTGAAAGTGTTTGTGGCTGCTGAATGCAGCTCAGCTCTGCTCTGACAGTCTGTTCCTCTGGTTGGATTTGACCTCCCTCTCAAGGTTGCTCTGCACCCTGAATACTCTTTGAACATGTTCTAAACATTATCTCTCAAAATGGTAATACCCAGCCTGCTCAGTTTTTTCTTCACCTTCCATGCAGCATGCTCATCCCTGCTGCTGCTGATGTGTTTTTGCACTTAGCAAGTCTGAGCTTGTGATTGCTTCAGTTTATTCCAAACAAACTGGACACATTCATCGCTCTCTGCACATTAAAGGGCAGCTTCGGTATATTACAACCTGGACCCTATTTTCCCATGTTTTCGTGTTTAAGTGACTAATGGGAACAACAAATTTGGAAACTGGTCCAGTACTGAGCAAGAGTGCTGCAGACAGCAGCGACAGAACAGGCTGCAGTGTAGGCTAATTGTGCACCATCAACTTACATCCACTAAAAGTGCTCGTGTTGGACACTAACAGGTTCAAAATATTGTATAAATTGTCAGACAACTGGAAAGGATCATTACAAAAATGGACCTTTTTATTAAAGAGTAAGATTTTGTTCAACAGGAAATAGCCCCAAAATTGCTATTGTCAAACCCACCAGACTCCATGTAAATAAACGGTAATTTTGTCATTGTAAAACACGCTGTATTTAAAGTCAGCAGAAGCTAAATAAAACTCACAACGCCATCTTGGTGTGTCCTTTCCAAAGTTTCAAAAATCGCCAACTCTGGTTTGGTTGAAATGAACCCTTAATTCACGTTGTTAGATGTGAAAATATGTGTGAGAAAATAAGAGCTGTGAACACACAGCAAAGGCCAGTCGTCACAGAGGGCAAATACAAACAGTGGACAACAACTCAGCTGGGAAAAGAAACGATCTTATCGAAGTAACACCAGCTATTGTCCGACCAATGAGAATTTGGTCGGAAGAGTACATGACCAAACCATCCTCCGACTGACCAGAAGTTTACAGCCCTGGTTCTTCCAGCATTGCGTTGTGTTGTTAATGTGCTAACTAGCTAACTAGAGTCAAAGCGGTCTTCAGGTTTCCCTTCTTGAATGACGATCACAGACCACTGCCGTCTATGGAGAGTTTTTTCCTCTCATACATGCTCAGAACACGCGTGCTGGTTGGCTGTCGGCTGTCATCTTTGCGGTGTGTTAATGTGCAACTTTTTTGGCTTAAAGACGGCGATGTCGGGTGACACAGCAGGGGGCCTCTGTTCCCAGTTGTTCTCTGAAGACAGTTTGGTGTGTCTGGGCCTCCAGTTTTTTCTGTCTAACGTTTAAAAGCAGTAGAGCACCACTTTAAAATAGCAGCCGGTTTTAAAGAAACACTAATGTAATATTAATTACTAATATGATGATTGTTTCACGTTTTTTCTGGGGACTGAGACATGTTTTCTTACTGATGCTCAGCGTGTTCCTCTCGGCACTTTCCTTATTGTTACTCGTGCAAAAGAATTCAGGGCTAATTCATTTTTATCAATACTGGAAGGCTAATTGCTGTAATGATGCCACTTGGCGAAGCTTATCAGCAGACTGAACTGTGTTGTAAATTATAATACTAGGCCTTATCAAGGGGCACCAAAATGTTGGGAATCCACACTTATAGGCTTAGTATGGCGATACCATTAATGTAGGGAATCTACATTAATAGGCTCAAATTGGCTATCAGAAATAATTAATAATTATTAGTAATAATTATTAATTATGTTAAATAGTATGACCTAATTAACATTAAATCACCTCGTGGGGCACCATTCCCGAAAAGGGAAAAATGATAGCCAGTTAATGATATCAGTCTCATAAAGTTCACTCAACTATTAATTTGGGAATTTGATTAATAATTAAATTAATAACCATTAACCAAATTAATAATAAAGCCTGAAGGATTTCGGAATTCTTGACGCAGCAGAGGTTGACTATTCATTCACTATTGTACAACATTAAACAGACAGCAGGTACGATTCCAAAATTATATTTATTCATAAAGTAAAGCAAAGCAAAACCAAAACACACAAATCCTAACTAACTATATACAAGCCTGTGTGTGTGTGTATGTGTGTAGGTGTGTGTCTGTGCGTGTGTGCAAGAGAGAGAGAAAGACAAAGGCGGGTGTGGTGATCGAAGGGCCATTTGGCCTACAAAACAAAATGGCTGACAACAGGAAACTACAAGATGGCCAGATCAAAGCTGGCTTCAGATCGGGGGAGGTGTTTGTCTGACTGTGTGGTCAGGACAAAGACAAAGGAAAAGAAGCGGGACTTGAGCGGCCTGTTTGGGTGTAGCTCTGTTGAAAGCCTATTAGTGAGTGAGTCTATGTGAATGTGATTTGTGTTGCAAAGGGTCTGGATTAGTGCAGAAGATGTTTAGTTACATGCAAGACGTCTGTGAACAGCATTAGCAAACTAAACATGACTTTGCTTGGTAAGACCAACTAATCAATAACCTAATTGCAGACAATCACAACAATAACTCAATAAGCAGCATTAAATCACAAACAACAAGTTAAACAGTCTTGCTTAGCCTGTGCAGCTGTGATAAAGCTATGCCCAGTTGTTACGTTACCAAATCCTGAATGGATTGAGGGAAGAGTTGGTTTGATGCGTGTTGTCCTTGTTAGCCAACGAAGAAGGCTGGAAAGAGCTGTGGCTCTAGAAGCAGTCTTTGTTGTGTCCTTGTTCCAAAGGTGCAGATCCGAGGAAGCCGGTCGCTCGGGGTCCGTGCAGAGTTAGACGCTGGGGTGCTAACTCAACTTGATTCTCCTTATTGCTGGGAAGTTAGTTGCAAGCCTTGTGTTTGCCCTTCTAACTTCTGTGGTTTCAGTTATGCACCTTCCTTGAGTGAGGGCATGAGAGTCTTAGGAGAAAAGGAACAAAACTCTGTAGAGCAGTTGTTCCCCGCCTTGATGGTTCAGGACAAAGAACACCTCTGGGCTGGTCCAGGGCCCAGAAGGGAAGAGGTGTGGGCGGCTTGCCACCCAAGAGCTAAGAGAGAGACTGTAGTGAATGGAAATCAACTCCTACAGTGTGTCTGATGACATCACAGAGTCACATGGCACTGTAACAGTATTGACCAATCACTTTTGAGACTTGTCTCTCACAGAGGTGTGAAGTTGACCATCCTGCTGAGATGGGTGTCAGGTAACTTCTTTGTTTGAGAACAAAGAACATGAGGTCTTCCACCTCAGGGGGAAAAGCCTTCACATGTCCAGTTTAGTTTTTAACAAATGACAAATCATCTGTGGTCCAGTGAATCCCAACAACTGTAACAGGGAATATGGCTGTTCTCACCACGGTGCAGCTGTAAAAACACATAGAGTGGCACTCCACAAAAGAGAGCTGTAAATAATAAGCGCCCGAATCCTTGGAGAGATTTCAGATTGTGTGTGTGATTTCATTCGCATTTGAGCAGAACATATTTAAAAAGATTAAATACTGATTACAATGTGTGAACAATCTGATAATACCTGCAGCTGCTCAGACGCTGTGGATTAGAAAACAGAGTTATTTATTTACATTTTATGAACCTTATCAGCAGTGATGGATTTACACTATGGCTTCCAGAGGGAGCCCTATTTTTCAGAGATGGGCGGGTCTGGTGGTACTGTGCACATGCACGCCCATACGTTTCGTTTCAATCAGATAATAATTAGCCTGGGACAACAAAAAAAAACAAAGAAAAAATATTCACGGTTGCAGTGTTTTTAACTTAATTGCTCTCTGCTAAGAAACAATAAAAATGTTAACGCAGAATGAACACGTAGGGTCACTTTGTTTAGCAGACCAGACCTGGGCTGCATTTTAATGATCATGCCCACAGCGCCACATGTTGGTCTGATGGACAAGAGGATAGCAAGATAAGCTCTAAACACCCAGTGCTCGCTGTACAGTAAAACATTCTGGAGGGAACATAGCAATGCAAATCCACCATCATACAGTTGGCTATGTCTAAACCCTTCCTGCTTCAGCTTCCACACCATGGTCAGGAAGCACAGGAGAGACTTTAGATGCAGTTCAGTTAGGAATACTTTTGTCAACAAAAACTTTGTTTCCATTTGCAGCATTATATTTGGTGGCATGGCTCTGTTCTGGGGCCCCTGCCTTTCCTCAGGCCTACGCAGAAAGGCAGGACACGATGTTCCAGTTCCCAAGTCTGAGCCACTGACACATTTTCAGAACTTATCAGTTATTTTGTTTGGTTTATTGACTTCCATAACCTTTGAGCTGAGGTTGTACAGATTTTAGGGATGTGGAGCATCTGAAAATACTCCAAGAAATGACATCACATTAAGCAAAAATACCAACGTAGGCACAGGCGGACCATTTCCATTTTAGAGTTCCAAGTGTTAGGAGATTTCGAAGTAGCTGACAGCAGTTAGCAGCTAACTGAAGGTAAAACAGCAGCTGAAAATGTCTGCTAATTGGGAAAACAATGAGGTCCAGGAGCTACTTACCCTCCGAACAGAGGATGAGGTCAGCCACCATTCAGAAATGTGGAAGTTGTATTTGTAGTTCAAGCCAGCGGATTTTGAGCAGGGAGATCCGAGCACTGGTCAGACAGAGGAAGGTTTACCCCACGCTGTTACGATTCAAAGCCGGTTGAAAATCAGCAAAGTGTCTCTTTTATACTAAGTGATTGTACCTGAATGCTTAAAGGGAAAAACCTCCAAATTCAATCTTTGTCATATTCATATATTTCACTGAATTGAATACACTCTCTATTTATTTCATTGTGTCTAGGTCTGAGACATGGAGCTTAGTCACATCGTCATATTCACCACTCAGCCTAGCGCTCTGATGTCTCTACCTACGACTGTGTGCGTGTCAAAGTGATTGTGAGCACGCAGGGAGTCTGGGAGACTGTGATAACTTTGAGACTGACTGGGTTGTGCATTACACTGCAGCATTGTGGAGATGCTGGCACCGGATCAAAGAAGAGGTGCATTGCTTCAGCCCTGCTCACCCTCCAACACACACACACACATATACACAAAGACTGGAGGATCAAATACACCCAACAAGCTTGCATACTTAGACAACAGCACACACACACATGCGTGGCTACAAAGTAGCTCTGCAGCAGATCATGGCATTGTTTGAAGCAGGGAAACTGAATTAGATTTATGCTCTAATAAGCAATTTTGGTCGTCCCTCTCTGTGTTCCCAAAGCCCGACACGATGAGGGAGAGGGGGGTTAGCTAGCGAGTGTAAGTTGTCTGTAAAACACAGAGTGCCCACATTTCCACGTTCGTGTCGGAGAAAGTGGGACAGCGTTGGAACCATGCACTGTGCGGCGAGCGCTCGGCAAATGAGTCACACAACGCTTGACAAAACCTATTTGATGCTTGTTAAGAAATGGACCTGTCAGCATGTGGAGCCTCACACCGCTCCTCTGTGTGGCTGATGGGGAGCGAGAAAGGAAAGGCAATGACTTCAACGGCGACATTTAAAACAAGAACTTGTGCGAGGAGGGCAAAAGACGTGCCTTGCTCAACAGCCGTGACGCCTCGCTGCCCGTTTTCATGAATGTCTTCCAGCTAAATGCGCTTCAAAGCCCAGCTTAAATTAGTTTGCAGCAGCACAAACACTTGACAGTGATTGGAAAAGCTGCTATTGTTGCCCCAGCAAATAATGCAACCTGGAAGCGTATGTGTGTGTGTTTGGTGTGGTGAACACCCCTCTCAGTGTGTGTGTGTGAGAGAGAGTTGTCTGACTAAGCGCCTGTTTGGTAATTTAGTGTGACAGAGGGCCGGGCTCTCGTAGGAGGGAAGCAATTATTTCTGTTAAAGCCCTTCAATCACAGAGACGTAAAGCCTGGCTGGTTTGGTTAAGAGCAGTATATGGCACCTGGGCGGCTGTTGCACAGTGTGTGTGTGTGTGTGTGTGTGTGTGTGTGTGTTTGGTATGGGTGAGGAGCAGGAGATTGAGGTGTCCCTGTAGACAGCAGACCTGTTTTATGCAGCGTCACAGTGTGAGGAGCAGCAGGTCTCTGCTGTGGGACGAACGGGCTTCCTCCGGTGTTAAAGGGAATCATCCACACTGAAAAGACGAGTCGGTTGAATGATTTATGTCCCGTCCTTGATGTTTTACAAAGCACTCTGCCAGTGTCTCAACACCATGTGCCTTTTTTGGAGATTGGAGAGGAGAGACCACGGACAGAACAGAGACCGGCTCATAGGTTTCTGTTACAGAATGGACCATTTCATGTGCTGTCCATCATTTTAATCTGTTCTCATCCCCAGTTCATCAAATATGAACACTTTGACTTCTCCTAAGAAAACACATTCTCACTCCGACGTTTGGTCATGGACTTTCTATGTTGACATATGACGTGCAAGGTACCTTGGGTGCTTCGGTTCTTGACGTTCTGGGACACCATTTCAACTTCAGCCTGTTACATGCATTGTCTGTTTTCAAAATACACTTCCATTTTTACAGGAAATGTACAGTTTGTATTTAAAATAAACGACAACACTGCATATGAATGTTATTTCCTTCAACAACTCTAGCACGTGGTTACATTTTGCCAAGACACACATGGTTGGGTTTAGGAAAAAAAAACAGGGTTTGGCTTTACAATCTTATGGGAAGCAAATACTGGCTTCTTGGGTGAAAGTCGATGGTTATTGGACACATCTATTACCCCTTCCACTCACCCCATTTTGACTTTTATTGTTCCCCTGTGTTTCCCCCTGACGCTGCCAGCATATCATGCTGACATGAAAGGACGACTTTTTTCATCAGTGTCTGACACCGGAAGTCACTGACTAATCGCCGGTTTTGGACGAATTTATAGTGAGACCAGGTTGCCCAAGACGTGATATGGATGCATAAGGCACCACTAAAGTGTGTTTGTGTGGCACACAGCTCAAACACACTTAAGTGACACGTGGTTAATGTTTTAAAACAGTGGCGGATAGGTTTAGGCAACAAAACTGCTGACACTAATTTGGGGTGTCCACTTTGAAAATGTGCTGATTGTAAAGATCTTCTTGGCTGCTGAGTTGAAGCAACACATTGTCACTCAGACCTCGTCACATATTGACGATTGGTCATGGACTTTCAACATCGAGATATGATGTGCAAGGTACCCTGGGTGTGTTGGTTGTTGATGTCCTGGGATGCCAGGTCAACTCCTGCCTGTTACATGCATTGTCTGTTTTCAAACTACACTTGATACATTCTGGTCTTGGTCTTGACTTTGTCTGGATACATTTTGGTCTTGGTCTTTAGTTGGTCTTGATATATTCTGATCTTGGTCTTGATCTAGTGTCAATACCTTCTGGTCTTGGTCTTGACTCTGTCTCAATAAATTCTGGTCTCGGCCTTGACTTTATCTCGATATATTCTGGTTTTGGTCTTGACTTGGTCTTGATACATACCAATTTTCATCTTGATGTGGTCTTGATACATTCTGGTCTTGGTCTTGATTTGGTCTTGTTACATTCTGATTTTCATCTTATTGTGGTCTTGATACATTCTGGTTTTGGTCCTGACTTGGTCCCCACACATTCTGATCTTAGTCTTGACTTGGTCTTGATACATTCTGGTCTCGGTTTCAACTTGGTCTCAACACATTTCGATCTTGGTCTTGATGTGGTCTCGGTTTAGGTGGTCTTATTGCTGCTCCTTAATGAACGTTCAGTTTTGTTTGACCCGTTCACCTCCCCTCCGGCCCACCCCACCCTGTGCGGACTTTCTAGCTCTTTATGCTGCATCAGTTTCTCTCAGACTCAAGTTTTGCTGCAGATCAGTTTCCACTGGAGTTAGCTGAAAGCCTGGTGAGTCTCACAAACACTCTAAAGGATGTCTTCGGCATTGACATCACGTGGCAAGGGGCGTGACAACGCTTTGGTATTTGATGACCTGGTAATGAGCGCAAAGCTGGTCGTTTTGTGGGAAAAGAAATCATGTCTGCTTCCCTATAAGCATTATAACTTTGTAAAATTTGATTAAAAAAATAAATAAAATGACACAGGAACACACAGGCAGTAATGGCTGATAACGCCACAGTGATGTGACCGTTTGCACTGAGAGAAGTGATCCTGATGTGGGTGTGTTGTGAATATTCCACCCACTCCTCTTGGTTATATGTAGAGGCTCTGTAGTGTACAGACATACAGTCTCTATGAAGGTATGTCACACAGTGAGTATATTTTGCATCAGCCTTCAATGTTCCTAACAAACATGACGGCAGGTGTGGCGCCGACATCAGAGGCAGCAGCAAGGAGGGAGATGATGGCTGCCTCTCTCATGGACGCACACAGCTATTTGACACCACTGTCTGAGTTGATTATGACTCACCGTGTGACCATGGCAACCAAAGAAAGCATGCCAGGAAAACAATTTATGAGCTGATTTTACTGGTGTATGAATTCACTCAGTGAAACATGTTTTCATCTGCAGTAAACAAAAAGATCAATTCATAAAACAGCCTTGGAGCAACATTATCCTTAAAAGTGTGATTATCCGGTCGGAGCCAGTATTTTATTTTAATATTATTTAGATAACTATTCCTTCTGCGGTACATGCAGATTTCTAGGAAGGAGGCAGAAACCAGGTAGCAGTAACCTGAATGGTGTGCTGCAAATGGACTGCACTTAAATGGCAAATGGACTGCACTTATAATGATATGGCATCATTCAACCACTCAAAGCGCTTTTTACACTACGAGTCACAGTGTTTCATGAGTTTCAACACACTCACACATCGATGGGGCAGTCATCGGGAGCAATTTTGGGTGTAGTATCTTGTTTAAGGATACTACGACATGCAGGCTGGAGGAGCCGGGGATCCAACCGCTGATCTACTGATTGGTGGATGACCTGCTCTACCTCCTGAGCCACAGCTGCCCCAAGGTGCAGGTTGGATGTTGCCGGTAATCACGGCAGTGAAGTTGCACCATGCTGTCATTCATTGAAAATAGAGAACATTATCTTTTTTGACTTAGTTTTAGTCTTGTGATGAAAAGTCAATTTTACTCCCTTTTCAGTTATTTGATTCCCGTACCGTAGACCTACACCAGGAACTGTTGGCCTACTGTTCCATCCTTATCACAGTGTATTCCATCCTGCTCATTACAGTAAAATCTCTCCATGTCTCAACCCAAACACAAATTAGAACTTTATCAAGTCATCCAGGTGAGCCATATTCCTCAATTTAGCCATTGTCCAACTTTTTTGTTTTTTCATTTAAACACACATTATAACAATACGTTTTGTTAGCACGCCATAATGTGAAATCTTTCACAAGATAAATTATACATTATTATAACAAATAACAAGTTTAATAATACGTTTTTTTTTCCCCAAAAGAAGCAAGTAGTTATAACTAGTGATGTGTTTCTATGACATAATAACATGAAAATGTCTTGTAAATGTGTGAAAACATTTTGTAACAACAATAAATTTTTCCCGTTATCACTGGACTTACTTTTTATGCCTCCGCGCTGGAGATAGCCATGGCTAGAGGCGTTTTGGTTTTAGGTCGTCCATCCATACATGCATCTGTGAACACGATATCTCAAGAACGCCCCGTGGTATTTCTTCAACTTTGGCAAAAATGTCCACTTGGACTCAACAATGAACTGATTAGATTTTGGTGGTGAAAGGTCAAAGTTGCTGTGACCTTGCATCCTTCACTTTCTCGTAAACAAAATACCTCAAGTACAGCTTGCAGTAATAACTTCAGATTTCACACAAACATTCACTTGGAATCAGTAATTAACTGATTAAATTATGGTGGTTACAGGCCAAGCTCATTGTGACCTTGTCTGTCTCATTTTTGTGAATGCGATACCTCAAGAATACCTTGAGGGAATTTCTTCAAATTTGGCACAAACATTCACTCGGACTCGAGAATGAACTGATTAGACTTTGGTGGTCAAAGGTCACTGTGACCTTGCATCTGTCTCATTCTCGTAAACATGATATCTCAAGAACCTTGAGGGAATTTCTTTAAATATGACACAGACGTCCACTTCGAGTGAAGAATAAACTGATTAGAATTTGGTGGTTGAAGGTCAAAGGACGAGGTCAGTGTGACCTCACTAAATTTGTTTTTGGCCATAACTCAAGAATACATACACTAATCTTGGGTGTCCACCTTGAAACTGTGCTGATTGTATAGATCTTGTGTGAGTGAAGTATCCATATTTTCACAGACATGGATGTGAACTGTAAGAGACACTTGACTGGTGCGTGGAGGCGTACAACCATGGGGCAGTAAATCTATTTTTCTTTTTTTTTTTGTTGTGGTAGTGATACACTTCTGTATTTTGAAGCCCCTCGTCATCCATTTTCTGCTGTAAAATGCTGCAAGATGTTTCCTTCCTCCAAAACAAATTTTGTGAGTCCGGAGACGCATAATTGTCTAGTCAGGGATCATAATGCAACGTCCTCCTGTTAAGCGGATGTTGTTCATGATAACAGTAGCTAAGATGACTGGTGGAGGGACAAGCCACACAGTTTAGTATTTTGAGTCAGCTCCACCTTTTCAGTCTTGATATCACAAACGTTGCTGCTGATGGTAGCTCTGTCTGTCCCATGTGTCCCTCTTAACATCTTCTTCTTTCTTCCCAGGAGTTTACACCTTTGGCCTCTTCACCGTCGACATCTTTGTGAATGCAGGCCAGGTAGTGACAGGGAACCTGGCACCCTACTTCCTGACGGTCTGTAAGCCCAACTACACGGCACTGGGCTGCCAGCAGGCCCTGCGCTACATCAGCCACCAGGAGGCCTGCACAGGAAACCAGGACGACATCCTGCGTGCCCGCAAGACCTTCCCATCTAAGGAGGCCGCACTCAGTGTCTACGCCGCACTCTACCTGGCTGTGAGTCACTCTGCTCCTGCATTTACTGCTTTCACTGTTTGTCAGATTCGAAATACATTTATTCATGGTAAACTACTGCAATCTGGGAGCATGGTGACATCAAGAAACTCGAGCAGTTATATGATCAAACCCACTTTCTGTCTCATCTTTCATCTGTACTTACTGTAGCTGTGCTCACAGTTTTCCTGTGAGAGAGTCCTAGTAATGAACGTTTGCTCACTCTCACTTTAAAAATCCAAATAAAGCAGTTTAGATTTGGATAAACTTGTTCCTTTCTGATCATCTGATTGCTTGTAAGCAGTCGGCCAATTACTTTGGTAAGTGCCATGTAAACATGACTGATATAGGTTGTGGTTCAGTCTATTAAACTGAGACCTAAGAGCCAGGCTAGCTCCTGTACCCGCCTCCAGTCTTTATGCAAAGCGAAACTAATGGCCTCCTGGGGCTAGCTCCATATTTAGATATGAGAGTGATATCAGTCTGAACATCTCACTCTCAGAAAAAGAGAATAAGCATATTTCAGAAAATGACGAACTATCTCTTTGGGGTGAAGCTAACAGGAAATGTATAAAAAAGATTAGAAGAATGAGAAAAGGAGCAAAATCACAGTACTGCAGGAGTGTGTAAGGTGTGTATAGGTGCTGAATGCCCTCCAGATAATGGCCTGAGGGATGAGTAAAATGATCTCATGTTGAAGTAATTCTATTTTCTACTCATTGCATGGCTGCCAAGACAGATTATACAGGAAGTCAGACCAAGTTAGCACTGTGCAATCCCAGTTCTCTCTCCCAAATGCTTTTTTCCATAAGTTTGAGAGTGCAAGTGATATACTTATGCTAATCATATTCAGCCCAAAGTGCTTATGCACACAGAATACTGCAACATCAGTTTAAAAGCAGCTGGTTCAGCTGTTGACCCACCAGCTACAGATACAGTTATTCAGTCAGAGGGAGAGGGTAGAATCCCAGGACATCTATGTTACTGTTTATTTTTCACTTTATTTTCAGTGAGAGGTGCTATCAAAATGTGCTCAAATCCAAGTGGGAGTTGATGGAGTCAGTGCGTGACTGGCTGTATGTGTTTAATAGGTAGAGAGCAAACCTCAACATTCATCTACCGTAGAAAGTTCTGTAAGTGATTTCAAACTTTGTTGGAGCTGTCATCACCAAAATGAGTTTGATATTTGAGGTCAGCAGCCATGGTCGGAGGCATTATGTTTTCAGGTTGTCCGTCTGTAGAGCAAGGTCTCACTCAGAAGTTGTCGAAATGCGATGCTTGGGCAGCGACTTGCAACGTCAGAAAACCACAAAAAAAGGCGTCCTTTAACGTCAGCGTGATACACGGCCGGTTGCCTTTATCGTTTAAGAGCGCCCGGCAGCATCAGGGGGAAATGCAGTGGGACAAGGGCGAAAGTTAAGGCAGCGAAAGTCTGATTGGGGCCGGCGGAAGGGGTGGTGGATGGGTCCAACAAACACCGACTTTCATCCGAGAGAGCAGCGTTCGTGTCCTGTGAGATTCTAAAGCCAAACCCTGTATTTTTTTTTCTGAACCTAACCACTTCCTCTTGTTGCCTTAACCTAACAGTGTTTTTGTTGCATAAACCCAACCATGGGTGTTTGTTGTTGAAGGAAAAAACCATTGATTGTACCGATGTAGTACATTTATTTTGAAAAAATCTATGTAAACGTTAAATTTACTGTGAAAACGAAGTGTATCTTGAAAGAACTTGACACGGTGTCCCAGAACGTCAACAACCAACGCACCCAGGACACCTTGCACATCATATGTGGACGTGGAAGGTCCATGACCAAGCATGTTAATATGTGACGGGGTCGGAGTGAGAAAGAGTTGGCCTGTACGTCCATATGTCCTTCCCATTATAGTGAACACGATATCTCAAGAACGACTTCGGAGAATTTCTTCTAATTTGGTACAAACATTAGCTTGGACTCAAAGAATGAACTGATTAGAAATTGTCAATCAAAGGTCAAAGTTGCTGTGACCTTAAAAAACATGTTCTTGGCCATAACTCGAGAACTCATCTGAGAATTTTAATAATGAAAAAAAGATTCACAAAAAATTCATAGAGATAGACATTTTTTTTTAAAGAGTAAGATCTTTTTCGTTTAACCAGAAACAGCCATGAAATTATTACCGCCAAACCCACCAGACTCCATTGACATAAGCAGTAATTTTATCATCGTAATCCACACTTCATTAAAAGTCCACAACTACAAAATAAAACTCACAAAAGCCATCTTGGTTTGTCTTTCCACTGTTCCAACAATCACCAGCTCTGGTTTGGTTGAAATAAAACCTTAATTCACCCAGTTAGATGATAAAACATGCTGCCTCTATACATGCTAAAATTACTGTTTATTTCAATGGAGTCTGGTGGGTTTGGCGGTAGCAATTTCGGGGCTGTTTTGGGTCACATAAAAAGGATCTTACTCCTTACCACAAAGGTCTCTCTCCATAGGGATCCTTTCCATAATGTTGTTAGACACTTACAACAATGATCTGAGCTTGTCCGTGGCAAAAACAAACCCTTTCGTGGACATACCTTGCCACATGTGATTACAGTGCAGCCTGTTTTGCTGCTGCAGACTGCTGCCCTCTCGCTCAATACTGGACCAGTTTCAACAGATATTGTTCCCATTAATCACTTTGACTCAAACATCTGGAAAAAGGGTCCAGGTTGAAAAATAAAAAAGTTACCCTTTAGACATGCCAAGTCTAAGAATTCAATCCTATACAACTGGCTGTGTAGTTTGTAATACAGAGTAGGCACCAGTGTTATCAGCCACAGTGGTCTAAAGTGAAGAAACCTTTCAGCTGAACAGCTAAATGCCTTCAAGTAAGACTTCAGTGCAGTGATTTGGATTAAGCCTTCACAGACATTCACCAACACTGCTGCTCTGAGGTCAGTGAGATTGAGCTGGATGCTTTAACTGAAGCCTCCTCTGCCTTGAACCACCTCGTGTCAAAGCGTTTGTTATATAATATCTGAGCTGCTCTGTGCTGTTCCACTGCAGGCCTTAGTGTGTGTGACCTTGCATCTAATCTCTCTGATGTCTAATAAGATGATCGCATTTTACTCCCCGTTTAATTTCTCGCTTGATTGTCTTATGTAAGGCCCAGTTATAGATCACAGATAGTGTCAGAGCGACAGGGACACTTCCCAGAATTCATCAGAGGGGGTGACTGTCTCCCCTCACAGATATCAGATTTGAGTATGGCTGGGAGAATCTGCTGAATAACATTTTAAGCAGTGTGTTCTTTTATTCTGTACAATGCAGTAAGGACGTCCTCACCAGAATAAAAGCAAGAAGAAATCATCCTTTGTAGCATTTCATCCGACTGCTCATCACCCTTTGGTCAACATGCCTGAATGTTTGAATCCACAGAGAGCAGTGCAGCAGCACATTTCTGCCCTACGTGATTCACTGTGGATTTATCCTTTGAGCACAACACACAAACATTTCCAGAAAGGCTCTGATTCTAGCTGTGGTCTGATTGCTTTGATTTTCTGTGTCAGAGAGCCAGCGTCTGCCCGAGTGCCCATGAGCGACGGATGCGCGGCTTTGGACCATCAGTGACTCCCCGCACGATGGGGAGAGCAGATTGCCTCTGTTATCTAGGTCATTTAGCAAAGGCCATTGTTTGTGAACAGCTCAGCGTTCAGGGCGTACATGCAGTCTGCACACAGACACTTACACACGTAACACACAACCCTGCAACTCTGAGGAGATGATGCTCACTCCTCTTCAAACTCTCATTGTCTCAGTCATTACAGCAGTGCCAGGGTCAAACACAGCCATCCGGCCTCCGCTGAACCCGAGGACTCATCCAAATGAGGCTGTAATTACCCCATTCAGATGATAATGTAACAGTAATGTAAAGACTCTGGATTATGTTTTTGCCTGAACCTACACTGTGAGGTTGTGTCATTTTCTAAACTGTAGGGTGCAGAATCAAACACCATGACTGTTAATCTCAGGGATACCAGGTTGTGATGTGTTTCCTGCCTGTGTTTTTTTAAGACCCCCTTGCCAAAAAGCCCAGCCTGCTTTAATTGGTCAGTATTTTGAGTCTCCCACATCGCCGCTGAGAATCACTGTAACAAAGATCGGCTGCACTGCAACAATGAATCCCATCCCATGACCGCTTCTTAACCAAAAACAACCGCTCATGTTTCAGCAGGAATCTGATCGGATTGGGAAGAAATTAACTCCAACAGAAAGATTACAGACTTCCCTGACATCTGGCTCTGGTAAATACTGCTGTGTATATCTCTCTGTCACATAAAGTTAGCTTAGTATCAAACTGCGCACACTGTAAACACACACTGTTCTACGTTTGTCTTTGCAGATACATTTGTAAGAAACGATCAATGCCTGTATATAAAGATGGACGCTACGTCTCCGCTTCCTCCCGCAGTACAGAATTGAAGCCAAAATATCCTGGATACAGCCGCTGCCATCTTGTGCTGGTTACGTCATATGGAGCCATAGTCTGTGCAGTAATGATCACAGAGTGGAGCAGTGGTAACAGAGTTCACCCGTACACTAGTCCGACCCAGTTACGAGCAGCGGCGTTGATTGCGAGCATATTGACGCGCATAGCTCATGACATCAAACTGTCTTTTTATAGCATATATAAAAATATATACCTAACCCTAATAACTAATTAAAACCAAACTCAGATAAACATCAACATGATCAGACCTACCAAAAGCATCTTTGGAAAAACTGTATTTGACTTGAAATTAAATGATTTCAGTTTGGCTCATGTGGCTTCAGGTTTATGACCTATACTCCAACCAGCCAGCAGGGAACGATAAGATGTTTTGGCTTCACTTTGTTGGAATTAAATTCTAAAGAACAGACATAAGAAGTCAGACAGGAGTCAGGTTAATCTCCAGGGCTGGTACCTGCGGTTATTCCACAGGCTAGTTAATAACATGTGGGGCAGGAAATCCAAAGTGTGGGATCATTTTGAGAAGGTGAAGGACCAACCCAAGGTGATATGTAAACTCATCTTCATTGGTCCACTACAAACATGACGTATCATGTGAAACATGGAAGTAGCTACATGCCCATTAGCCCACAGCGTCATTAACAGGCAGCTCGCTCAGTGTGTGACGTGCACTTGGAGATAAAATATAGGCCTATATTAATGAAGGTTCATTAGTACGGTTTGTATTTCTCTGTAATGTAGCACAGTGTTAACAATGTTACTGAGACTATTCTTTCTCACACCTTCAACTCAAACCACCAAAATATATCATTTCATCATTACATTCATATCACAAACATGAGGGACACTAGTCCACTGATGGACCCTGATGAGGACTGTTGGTCCACTGATGGACCCTGATGAGGACTGTTGGTCCACTAGGAAAATTCTTCTTCATCACTCCTTCAAACATGTTGACAGCTCCCAAAATACGGCCTCGCCACCACGAAACAGTTGTATGTTTTGTGGATGGTCGTGGTTGCAGCATGCAGGGGGAGTGTGCATGTCAATGCCTATTGTCGGGTATTGATTATACAACGTGGCATTTATAGACTGACAGGCAGAGTCTGTGTTGACTGTGTGACGGCACTGTGTTTGTCTGGAGGAGTTCTATCCAGCTGTGAGAGTCTCAGCTTGCTTTTTAATTCCCAGCTGTGGTTTGTTTGTTGCTGTGGTATTTTTACTCTGTAAAGAAAAGATGTCACAGTACAGTATAGCAACGCCCACACTGTTGATTTCTTTTTGAGTTTAAATTTGTGAAGGCAGTGTTGTTTGATCTGTCTGTGCAGCCATGTTGAATATCACCACTGATGTCTTCTTCTGCTGCGTCAAAAAAAAAAGCCTGAAACACTGCATGTCAGAGGAAAGGATGGACAGTCATGCACGCACGAGACAGCATGTGTACCTACTTTTAAAGGGTTGAATCCATAAGTGAACTGGATGTCATGTTACAAGAGGGTGCCCCATTCATTCCAGTGTAAGTTGCTTATATATCCTGGCACTTCAAATGTATGCAAAGCACCAACATCTGCAGTTACAGAGAAACAACACATTCACCAGCACATTGTCACTGCGATCTCGTCACATATCAACATCTGGTCATGGACTTCCTACGTTGACATATGACGTCCAAGGTACCCTGGGTGTGTTGGTTGTTGATGTTCTGGGACACCGTGTCAACTTCAGTCTGTTACATGCATTGTCTGTCTTCAAAATACAGTTCTGTTTTCACAGGAAATGTACAGTTTGCATACAGTCTCTTTCAAAATAAAGGCACTACATCGGTACAACACTGCACATTGACGTTTTTTTCCTTCAACAACAAACACGTGGTTGGGTTTGGGCAACAAAAGCACATGGTTTTAGAAACAAGAACAGGGTTTGGCTTTACATTCATACAGGAAGTGAACACTGGCCCCTCAGATGAGTCAGTGGTTGTTGGACCCATCTCATATCCCCCCTTGCCCACCCTACTCGAACCTCTGCGGCTTTATTTTTTGTTGTTGTCGCGCCACCTATCCACCTGATGCCACCAGCGACCGTTGCGAAGTCACTGACCAAGCACCTGTTTTCGACGACTTCAGAGTGGAACCAGGTTGATTTTGCTAGGTGTTTATATGTCTGTCTGTCTCTCTGTCTGTCTGTGGACAGATTGTGTCAACCTGATAGTGCCACAACCATGACAGATGAAGTCACAAAACTCTTACAGGTGTTCAATTCACATTGAAATAAAGGTTGAGTTCAAAGATCGCTGCGGTCTGAGCGAGAGGGCTGGAAGTAGGAGGGTAGTGTGAAAGTAAGGTGAACATGCAGATGCAAAATCAACTGCTAAACATGTGTTGAAGGACATCATTCCCAGGTGGGGCATTCCAGAAGAATTGTCATCCTATCACGGCTGTCACTTTGTTGACAGTACAGTCTCATTTTTGGGAGAAAACAACAGGTTTTGGCTCGAGACAACATTGTGCCTATCATCCACACAGTGTGGGTTACTGTGGAAAGAGCTAATGGGGTGTTGAAAAATGAGCTCACAGAATTATAGAAAAGAAATTGAGAACTGGCCATTGCCCCAGCCCTCCAGCCCACAACCACTACTTTACGTCCCTGGCCCACATTCATTCTGAATAGCTGATTGCTGTACCGCAGCAGGAGTGCAACACAAGACAGTCTCTAGCACTTACAATGTCAACAGTGTTTTGTATCTGTCTCTCAGTTCTCTCAGACTTTCCTGCTCCATCTGTAGCTTTCAGCTCCAAGTCCTGCTGAGGACATCAACTGTAAATAGTACCATAAAACAGGCTCAGTAATTTCCTGAATCAGCTGGATACTGTAGTTTTTGCAAACATTACTCAGACAGATGGAAATATTGCATTTGTTGGGGACTGTTTCCAGCAGCAGAGTAATCCTCATTTGGTGCTTGAATGCCTACAGAGTTCACCAGGAATGACATTTCTCTGTAGGCTGATGAGGAAGTTAGATTTTTCCATTGGTTTTTGAATTATTGCAGAAGATAAGCTCTGTGGCAAACACACATTTATGATACTTACACATTTTGTTCAGCAAGATAATCTCTATAAATGAGCGCCACTTTCATGATTACTGAAGTGTGAATGCAGTCCCCAACAGTAAAATGCTAATGCTAACGGCTATAAATGAACTAGGGATGCATGATAATACTGGCATGTCATCAGTATTGGCTGACATTGGCTTTAAAATTAACTATCAGAATCAGACAATATGCTTTTTTCTTAATTTGCACAATGAATGAATATTACATACACTGAAAAGTATTGTATTTCATAATATGATGTTAATTCCACTATAGAAAAGACTTGATGATCACTGAAATTAGGTGGGGAAAAAAGTGTATATATATATATATATATGTATTGGTATTGGTTATCAGCCAAATTAGTTGTTACATATCAGATATCGGCAAAAAATTCAACATTGTGTATCCCTAAAACAAACTACACCACGGTCACATGAGGTAACGTCACCACTATAACAAGACTGTCAAACTGTGTTCGGCCACCCTACTCAGACTTCAGCTGCGTAAACTCAAGTTGTTGTCCGGCCGCGTTTCCGCCTGACACCACCAGGTGCTGTTACAGAATAACAGGGACCAGCCATGTATAATGCCGGCGTGAAAGAAAAGCTTTTTCATCAGTATCTGATGCAGGAAGTCACGGACCAAGCGCCGGTATCCAGCGACTTCAGAGTGAGACTGAGTTGCATTCTAAGGGTCTCTATGTTCCATCATGTGCGAAGTTACAAAATGTCTCACCCTTTGTGGCGCCTCAGCCAGTCATGCCACACACACATGCCCACTCCTTCACAATCCACTTTCATTTTACAAGCCCCGCCCCTCCACAGCTTTTAAAAACCGGCCACAACAAAATGCCGCTGGCCAGTAGGAAGTAGGCAAATCTGCCTAAGAGTTGTGACTGTGAGAGAGTTTTTTCCCCACCAGCGTAAAACATGATCTCAACAGTACACTGTAGCATCACTACATAGCAGCCCTGCCATACATTAAGTAACTAATATTCTCTCCCAATTAATATTTCTGCACAAACCTTTACAGCTCTTTTTATTCTGAAACAGATATATTATACATATATTGTTTTAAAGATTTTATTTATAAAGTTTTTTACATTTTAAAACACAAAAACACAAATGTAAAAGATACAGGACAGAAAGCAAAACAAAAACTAAGACAACGAAACAAACAAATTAATAAAGATAAATAAATAATAATAATAACAATAATAAGATATAAGGTGGTCTGTTTAGGGTCAGTTGGATTTAAATATTTAGTGCAGTATTGAGCTACAATAAAAATGCGATCCGTCACATCAGGGTTGGACCACTCTGACTGGACCTGATACCACTTGAAACAAAGGGTTAATATCTGGCTAACCTCTGAGAGGAATGTGTCATAAAACTAACTGACAAGAGCCCAGAGTGAAATACATCTTTGAAAGTCCTCTTTAAATCAGTGTGATATATGAACACAGCGACTGCGCTGGCTCCATATCACTTTTTGTCTCCGTCTGAGCAGGTCCCCTTCAGTATTACCACAGGACACCATTTGAACTTGGCAAGACGGAGAGATTGATGTCTGAAACAGTGTCGAGCTGCTCAGCTTCGTCTCCCCAGGTTGAATTTTTCATGTCGCACTCTCCATTTAGCTGACAAGCCTCTGATATAGTGAGCATGCCAACAGCTGCTAATGTCTGACATTAACTGGGAAATAGGTTAGAGCACGCACCCAGCTATGAAACGCTCGCAAAGGCTGTTAAGACAAATCAAGTTGACCTGAAGAGTCTCAGGTCAAATCAGGTCCAACATTACTGTATATGTGCTGTGAGGTTTTAGAGAGGTCAACCAGCAGGTTTTTCTGTGCATTTATGTGTAAAATTAATAGTGTGTGACAGCTTATACAAGCAGCAAAGGCTCACAGGGAGAAATCCCCTTGACCTGGTGAAGGACGCACATATATACACACACACATATGCACACACACATGCCACAGTATGACCAGTCCGGCCTGATAATAGTTGTCAGTGTAACATGAATCATGCCTGCAGAGCAGGGACATGCACGGGTATGTTTAGGGACAGCAGCTCTCTTCAACACTGGGTGCAGGTCAAGGGTGAAGGTTTTGTTTCAACATTGGGGGGGATACATATGAAACAGGAAGTTTGGGGATCCTCTGCTGCAAAATTTTGAGCATCAAACTCTCAATTTTCTGCATCCTTGAGAATTTTTATGCACCAGTTTATGCCTTTCTTTGCATCAGTCTATGTTGTAAATGTCTTTAAAGTGTCATCAAAATAAAAGTCCTCTGCTAATGTCATGTTTTTATGTGGGCAAACAAAAGCACATGTTCTAAATATCGAAGAAGTCGTGTCCCCTGCATACCCCCCTAAAATCTAAACCCATGGCGCAGGCCACAGATCAACCTGGTCTCACCTGGAAGTCATCGAAAATCGGCGCTCAGTCAGCGACTTCTGGCATCAGATACCGACAAAAAAAGCCACGTTAGCATGATATACAGCAGGTCACCATTATAGTTTAATGACAGGGGCAAACACGGCAGGACAAAAACGAAAGTGAAGGTGGCAAAAGCCCTTGTAGGGCAGGTGGGGAGGGTATTGGATGGGTTCAACAACCACCTACTTTCCCCCAGGAGGCTGGTGTTCACTTCCTGTATGATTGTAACCTGTAACCCTGTTCGTTTTTTCTAAACCCAACCATGTGCATGTGTTGTCGACGGAAGAAAACGTCGATTTGCTGTGTTGTACCAACGTAGTGCTTTTATTTTGAAAGACACTGTATGCAAACTGTACATTTCCTGTCAAAACTGAAGTGTATTTTGAAAACAGACAATGCATGTAACAGGCTGAAGTTGACACGGTATCAGGGGACTGCTTAAGGAAATGTGGAGCATTTCTCCAGAAACGGGGTCCTTTGAACAGGATGTGCTGATTACTGAAGACTCAGTAATGTAAACAGAGGCCTTTCATTAACCCGTTAATGGAGAGGAACCGTAAAGAACCTCTGAGAATGCTCCCTCAAACAGCTCCGCCATGCAGCCATTTTACCCTGCAAGCGGAAACACATGATATATTTAAGCCCTGAATAATCAAAGAGATGAAGAATAAATGAATTGCAGAGAGAGAAATGGAAACATTTGATCTGGCCTTGGAAGAGATTGCGCACTCTAATGAAAAATACAATTAAGCCCTCAGAGGCTGTCTGCTGCCTCAACACAACAGATTAGTGATTCGAGCCAAACATAGACGTGTTTCCTCTGGTCTATATTTGTCTGTTTCTGTCTCTCTGCTCCTCCCTACTCCATCTTCCCCAAGATTGATATCATGGCACAAAAACGAGGCCACATTGGATATTAACATGCATGTATCGCATTGTTGTTTGAGAAAACACACTGTGTACCGAGTGTGCTTTGAATCTGGTGAGAAATCAGCCGGCTCGTTCTGACTCAGAGGTCTACATCTGTTTGAAAAAATATATGTATTCCTATAAAAAGAAATGACTTTCACTGTAAAGGACCGTATTTATTCTGTGGTGCATCTGTTCCACCTGCAGAGCTACAGGCTGTTTTGTGGCATTTCAGCAGGAAGTACAGTAACAGACGCTCCTCTCCTCCATCCTGCACGAATGCCACATGGTTGGTCAAAGGTCTCAAAAGGTCATAACATGAGTGAGTTTACCAGTCCCCACTTTCATTGTATGATCTTATTATTAGTATTAACACATTCTGATGCTGAGCATAGCAGGAAAAAACATTTCAAATATAATTTAACCTTTAAAAGGTTTTGGACCCTGATGTCAGTGCCGTTGGTAGGCGTGTCTACATGCCTAAATGCATTGAGTTGCTGCCACGTCACTGGCTGATTAGCTAGTTGTGTTAACAAGCAGTTGAACAGGTGTACCTAATAAAGTGGCCAGTGAGAATATATTAATATTTGATATTCATTTCATACATGTAAAAAAGACATGACCATACAAACGAATAATACTTAACTAATATTTACAAATAATGAAAAGCAAAATGTAACATGAAATTGTCAGTGTGTAGTTACTTTGATTTACACATCCAAAAAGGAGGAGCAGTATAAACTTTTTAAATCTCACCCCTTCTCCATAAGTCACTGAGTGAAATTAAACAGACAGCTTCCTTATATAGATTAACCTATACCTTAGACAGTAGCGTAAGAGACTTGACATTGACATTGACAACTTGCACATTACCCAACAATCATCACTGCATGTCTTTATATAACAAAAAATACCAAAGAAAATTAGAAGTTATTAATTTCATTTCACAAATTGAAAAGTTCATCATAGTTTATTTGGAATGAGCATATCATTTTGTTATGGATACTGTTAGCAAAAAAAGAAAAAATCAAAAGATGGGTTTGCCTTTTTCAAGGGCCTTTATAGCAAATGGCACTGTTTCCAATGTAATAAGAGTTTGTCTTTGAACACAAGCATATTTCCACTTTCACTCATGAGGGCCCACTCTCCACCCAGCACGTTGTTTGAGGACCCACCCCCACCTCATGGGCAGCCATACTGCCTGCACTGTCTATAGTTATGCCCCTGACTTTTCTAAATATTGTGCACAGTGTTAGTTCAGGCAGGACACGATGTCAAGCTCAGCTCACATCCCAGCTACATCAGCTGATCTCCAGCAGCCCAATCAACTGATGGATCAGCTGATTGATGAAGGGAGTCAGCTGATAGATCACATGATTCCTCTCAGCTGATCAGCTAGTCTCATTCAGGGTGCCCTATTCAAACTGCTCTGGCCTGCCTACTGTTGCTGCTTCCTCTGCAAGCTGCTTTGCAACCTGCCTCCACCCCAGCTCCTCCTTTTCATGCTGTGTCTGACTTATCAATGTCATCTCTGTTTGTCATGTTCTGTCCCCGGGGTTCTTTGCTGTTGCTCTCCCTGCCTCAGGCTTTCTATGGAGGTGCATGGAAGGGCAGGGAGGTGTGCTCTCTGTGCCTCAGGTTTTCATCACATTCACGTGGAAGGGCAGGGAGGTCCCAGAAGAGAGCCATACCGCCAAATATCAAATATCAAATTGCAATGGAAATAAAGTTTTCTTTAAAGTGGTCCTGACTGAAATACAAATTTTATTACACAAATTTATTCACACGAAAAATAACCCACATAAATATAAAATATTAATTACTAAACATCAATCTCACAAAATACCAAGCTGTCTTAGTATATAATATTAATTACCAAATATCCATGACTTACAAATGTATGATATATATACTGAATATTACCAATTATCATTGCCTCACAAAAAATAAATATTAATATTACAGACACATCTTAATCAACTTAATCCGCTATTTTTTTTTATATTTGAATAAATTCATATATAAAATATACATTCATTCATTTTCTATAACAGCTTATCCTGTTGGGGGTCGCGAGGCCTGGAGCCTATCCCAGCTGTCACTGGGCGGGGGGCGGGGTACACTGTGGACACGTTGCCAGACTATCACAGGGCTGGCCAAAATATACAAAATATGAATATACATAATTCTTCAGTTTATACATGTGTGTACACCCACATACCTATAAGCAAATATGTTCATATTTACATATTAATACATGCCTATAAAGACGCGTCACAGGTCTCTAACATGAAACTATTCAAAGGAGGAAAACATTCATGGACAGTGTTAGCCAGAATACAGTGCACACTATAAAGTATTATCTGATCATCCTTAACAGTTTTTATAAAGATACTGAATTCAGTTGTTGAGAAATGATTCATCAGTGATGAATCTTCAGCTGACCTGATGGGAGAATGACAGATTCATCTAAAGACAGTGATGTAATGAGAGATAATCAAGTGATTTTACAGTGTGCTATCACTTCAGAGATTAGTGCTCAGGCCTTATGATAATGATGCATTATTTACAGCAGTTCATGTGAGGCCCAGATGGAAAGGAGAGGGAAAGATGAGGAGGAGGAGGAGAGGATGATGATGCTGCAGGCTCTATCTCTCCTCTTGAGTCTTGTTTATGTTGTTACCACAAAGACCAGACATCGTAGAGGCAGCGTCTGTCGGCCTTACATGGCCGTCCATGGGTGTAAGAAGCTCAGGGCTCTGACTCGGGAGACCAGGTTTACGTTGAACGTCATGTTTAGCCCACACTAAACGGTAGTCAGTGTTCAAAATGTTGTTAATTTTTAACCATGCAGAGTTCTGTGAGTTCCCATAAAGACTATAAATAATGCCAGTAATAGTTACCACGAGCTGATGTCATAGTTAAACAACTGAAAAATTAGGCACAGTGTTAGTTCAGGCAGGACACGATGTCAAGCTCAGCTCACATCCCAGCTACATCAGCTGATCTCCAGCAGCCCAATCAACTGATGGATCAGCTGATTGATGAAGGGAGTCAGCTGATAGATCACATGATTCCTTTCTATGCAGCTAATCAGCTAATCTCATTCAGGGCGCCCTATTTAAACTGCTCGGACCTGCCTACTGTTGCTGCTTCCTCTGCAAGCTGCTTTGCAACCTGCCTCCACCCCAGCTCCTCCTTTTCATGCTGTGTCTGACTTATCAATGTCATTTCTGTTTGTCATTGATGCTGCTCTGTTCTGTTCCCGGAGGTCTCTGCTGCTGCTCTTTTTTTTTTCATGCAGGCGCATGGAAGGGCAGAGAGGTGTGCTCTCCCTGCCTTAGATAGATAGATAGATAGATAGATAGATACTGACTTTGGTGCAGAAGATAGGGGGTTTGAATCCCGGTCAGGGTGGGGTAACGCGTATCCAGTCTGGACCCTGAGGCAAGGTCCATAATACTGCTAGCTTATCTCAGTGAGTGAAGCCACAAACACAAGAGTCAAACCGGTTTGGACATCGACCAGGTCAACAAGGTCTGCATCAGGTGTTGACGAACCAGGGCGACCTGGTGAGAAATGGGCTACTGGAACAAGACATAGATGGTTTTGTCATTCCATAGGTGGAATATATATCTGTATATATATGTATGTATGTCCAAAAATGTTGGCCTTGCCTTCTGTCCACCTGTCAGCATCACTTCTCCAGCACTCTTCCCCTCCCCCTTTCTCACTTGATTTCCACTTTTCCATCCTCACGTCCCTCCTTTCCCTCCTCTCTGTGTTTGTCACCTTCTCTCTTCCCCCTGCCTCACTTATTTTCTATGTCTCCCTCCCTCTGGGTATCGTCTTCTGCCTCTACTCTCTTTCTTTTCTGTCGCTCCCATCCTCTTTTCTATCTATTATTCTCCTTCTGCTTCTTTCCCCTTATTTCTTTCTCACCCTGGTATCTTTTTTTTTCATCCTGCAGTTCCAGTGGCAGATCTGCCAGCACTTCTCTAAATACAGGGGAGAAAATAGAAAGATGCCCTGAGGAGAGACTTAACATATCAGCTCATATTTACACACAGTCACAGCTGTCTGGTGGCATTTCACCACTGCGGTTTTAATAAAACATTAGGAGCACAGGAAGGGAATTTCAGAATATTTTTGAAAGTCAAACTAAAATAATGTTGATTTTCCGCATTTTTCCATCAGCAGGATATATAGAGTGAGGAAAAAGTTTTTATCCTCATAAACATCTCGGAGACACGCAGCACGAGGTGAGTCACGTTGACGGCTCTTACTGTCTGCGCTCATTTACACATCGACACAGCTTCTATGAGCAAAACATCTCTGGTTTTTACATCAGCCGTCAAACCAATAAGAAATGTTCACCTGTTTCATCATATTTTCTATCAACCTTTATGTGCAGAACCTTATATTCACCAGTCTCTTCACAAAGCACAGGGGACCTCATGTTTCAGTGTAGGAGGCAGGGACATTTGATATGCAAAACTCCACTTTTTACAACTGAACAGAATTAAAGTCCTCATGATGCATCACATTCATGCAGCTTCACTGTAACACACGTTTGTGTCAAACTCAATCAAAACACATGCAAAGACCTGCTCCTGTTCTTGGTAGATAAGGTCACTTAATTGATTGGCACATACACTGCTCAGAAACATTAAGGAACACTTAAATCACGCATCAGATCTTGATAAACAAATTATTCAAGTTGAAAATCTTTACTGATGTACAGTGTACAATTTTTTGAAAACAAAATGACGTAACAACGGTCAGTGGAAACTAAAGTCATCAACCCGCTGAGGGCTGGATTCAAAATCACACCAAAAATCAAAGTAAAAAACTGAAATCACAGGCTGATCCTTTGACTCAGTGACTCAGTCGTGCGGATGGTGTCCAGGGGGATCTCCCCCTCTAGAGGACGTGGGGCCCTCATGCCACCCTCATGGAGTCTGTTTCTGACAGTGTGGTCAGAAACATGCACACCAGTAGCCTGCTGGAGGTCATTTTGTAGGGCTCAGTGCTCCTCCTGTTCCTCCTCACACAAAGGAGCTGCTGGGTTGATGCCCTTCTACGGCCCTGTCCAGCTCTCCTGGTGTAACGGCCGGTCTCCTGGTATCTCCTCCATGCTCTTGAGTATGTGCTGGGAGACACAGCAAACCTTCTTGAGACCTCCATCCTGGAAGAGCTGGACTACCTGTGCAACCTGACTGGGCTGCAGGTACCGCCTCATGCTACCAGTAGTGACAAGGACACTAGCAGAAGACCAAACTAGAGAAGAATCAGTCAGGAAGGATAAGGAGAGAGCAACTGTCTGTGGACACCACATGGAAAACCATTTCCTGTTTGGGGGTTGTCTTGTTTTTGCCTCTCCATTGCACCTGTTGTCTCTTTGATTTGCACCAAAGCAGCTGAAACTGATTCACAATCACTTGTGCTTCCTGAATGGACACATTGATATCCCTGAAGTTTCACTGACTTCCTGTTACACTGTGACCATTAAGTGTTCCCTTCATTTTTTTAAGCAGCGTAGATGTAATCATACTATACTGTTTTACACTGTTTGACACCTTTGTTATACTGCATGTATGTATATTCTATCACAGCCTCGCCCTATACTCTATCTCATGTCCTATATAATACTATACTTTACCATATTATACTATATTGTGTTAATATGTTACTCATTTGTACATTGTCCTCTGTATTGTATGTATATTACATTTTAATATTAATACAGACAAACGTAGTACTATTACATAATCATATCATCAGTCTGGTGTATGCTGTTGATGTAGACTTGCTGACTCTGCTGCTATTATTATGTTAAGCACACTGCTGTTAGTTTCCGCTGCAGTTTTTGTCTCCTTTTACTCTCTGTTGGGTTTGTTTGTTTTTTTCTTTCTTTTTTAGTTTTTTATTTGCCACTTATCATTTATTTCTTTCACTTTCTCTATTTATCTGTACTAATTTTGTCTTTGTGCCGCTGCAACAGCTGAATGTTCCCGCTGGGGATCAATAAAAGTTTATCTTATCTTATCTTAATGAAGTTTATATTGAGCCAATAAAGGCTAAAACTGCTGTAAGATGAGCCTCGCCGCAGGGCTCAGGAGCAGGCTGGCTGAGGCAGGTGAAGAAGGTGTTACAGTAGTGGTGTGTTTTTCAGCATGGATGACTTACTGTGACTCAACAAATGAGGGTCTAGAGTTTGGAAATGTTTCTCAGCTGATAAAAGTAATGATACCAGTGGTTTTACAGGATGTTAAAAAATCAGATGATCTAATTCTTGCATGTCTCTTCCTCGGCAGATGTATGTGACGTGCACAGTGCAGGCGAAGGGCACTCGCCTGGCCAAGCCGGTGCTGTCTCTCGGGCTCATGTGTCTGGCCTTCCTCACCGGTCTGAACCGTGTGGCTGAATACCGCAACCACTGGTCGGACGTCATCGCTGGCTTCATCATTGGCACTGCCATCGCCACGTTCCTGGTAAGACTCACACCTACAGAGGTCACATGTTGTGTTGTATGTTGTATGAAATGAAAACAAAGCAATGAAGTGAAATACGTCACACATGGTTTTATCATTTCCTTCTCATTTGTGCATTTGACTGTGTCACTGTCAGAGAGCACAGCAGTGCACTGGGCTGTTGCAGTCAGGACTTGTAGAAAGCTTTGCTGGCTGCTGCTGGGTGGTCAGTAAATCCCTCCTAGCTGTGAGGCTGTCACCTCATTAGATCACAATGCCTCATTTTCTGTTTCTACACATGTGAAATACCAAGAGAAAAAAAACATTCAAAAAACAAAACCTTACGCGGGGGTGGAGGATTTGAAGTTTGGCTGAGAAACAAAAATATTCCAATGAGTAATGTAACACATCATTTTTGCTGCTGTTCTGAGAAACAAACAGGGCTGCAGCTAATGATTATTTTACTATTGATTAATCCACTGATCATTATAACTGTGTCGGCGACAGTTTTCGGGTTGTATGAATCATTCATTTGGTCTCACTCCAACAGACAGCACATCAGAGACTGCTTGGCACCCAGTCCAGGCCTCTAATTGAGACAGGCCTGTATTTGTCAAAATGTGTAGCCACACCAGGCTGGTAAAACAGACTGGGCGTTTAATTGAAGTTTTACCGTATTTTCTCATCTTAAGCTAATTTCATTAAAACCATATGACTTCTGTTCACTGGATGGAATGTTCAGTATCCAATATCAATCAATCAACAGATTTATTTGTCACACTAAATCATACAAGGTATTTCAGTGAAATGTGATCCATGCCAAAGTGGGATTTTACTTCTGCGTTGAATTGACACCGTACCTACAGTGTAGGCTCTGTGTTGACAAAGGCAAGGTCATACTGTTCTTGACCTTTGGCATCCGAAATCCCATCAGTTCATTGTTGAGTCCAAGTGAACACTTCTGGCCAAACGCACGTACGTCCCATCCTCGTGAACATGAAATCTCAACACCTCGAGGAATTTCTTCAAATTAAGCACAAAGATCAAGGTCACTATGACCTTGTCTGTCTCATTCTCATGAACGCGATATCTCAAGAACACCTTGAGGTTTTGTTTTGGTTTGGTTTTTGTTTGGTTTTTTTGGGGGGGGGGGTTTGTCAAATTTGGCACTACGGTTGACTTGGACGTGGAGGATGACCAGATTAGATGTTGGTGGTCAAGGGTCCAAGGTCAAGGTTGCTGTTACCTTTCATCCATCTAATTTTAATGAAGGCAGTATCTCAAGAACAGTTCGAAGGAAATTTCTTCAGATTTGGCACAAACATTTACTTTGATGATGTGATGAATTGATTAGATTTTGGCGGTCGGAGGTCAAGTCTTTGTGACCTCATCTGTCTTATTCTTGTGAAAGTGATATCTCAAGAACACCTTGAGGGAATTTCTTCAACTTTGGCACAAATGTTCACTTGGACTCAACAATGAACTGATTCAAGTTCGGTGGCCAAAGGCCAAGGACAGTAGGACCTTGAATTTGTCAATGCAGAGCCCACACCATAGGTACAGTGTCGATATCAATCCTGCTTTAGTCCCCTCCTCACCCTGCTCATGTTGACCCTCTTTTTCACGGCTCAGCGAGGAGAAACTTAGGTCAAAGTCCTGGGGTTTAGTTACTCTTCAGAAAGAGCAGTACCAGAGGGGATTAAATATAAATGCACAAGTTGAAGGAGCTGATGAATGAGTCAATGAATCTATCGATTGATTAGGATACTGAACATTCCATCCAGTGAACAGATGTCATATGGTTTTAATGAAATTAGCTGAGGATAAGAAAATAGTGTAAAACTTCAATCAAAGGCTAGTCCCAAATAAACGCCCAGTCCCATTTACTAGACAGGTGTGGATAGAAGTTAATAGAAGTTCTTTGGATGTATAAAACCGGGTTGTTGTCTACCTCAAATTATGTGTCCATTCCTTGATTACCCTATTAATCCAAGTTGTGAGTATTGTCTTCACAGGATAAAGTGGTGTTGTGTCAGAATAGCGTGTGCCGTGATCCTCGAGTGACGTAACTCACTCTGTGATGTGTCTGTTGGAGTTAGATCAAATGAATGATTCATAATTGATATATTATATGAAGCCTTATTTTTAAACAATACTCATAGTGGTTTAAATTAAAAAAAAAGATTTTATTTCCCATCTTTGCTCAGTAACATTTTTGTGTGAAAGCATTTAAAGGTCTTTCTCATACAGATGCCTGTGCCGAATATAGGCCTGTTGATTTGAGTGATTTACGCATATAATAGCCCGGGCTATTAATTGAAGTTTGACAATATTCCAGGATTCAAATGTACAGCATGTAGCAGGGTTTCAGAGTTTAGATGCACACAGTGATTACACCCAGTTGCTGTATATCTGCATTGGCTGCGTGGCAGCACGTGCTGAAAACACAGGCCTGTGTTCCCTCATGGAAAACTATATATCAAGGCTTGTCTTCCCCTCACAGCTGTGCTATCATGAAGTACACACACAGTGATGATGAGTGGGCCCCAGATACAACATGTTTCCTAGCAGCAGCTGAAAGAAAGTAGCAGCAGAAGATAATCTCACCCCCCCTTTTTTCCCCTTTCTCATCCTCTTTCTTCCTCTTGCGTTTGACAGAGAAAGGCCAGTTCGCTCTTTGTTGTGGCTAGAGGGCTTTGAGAGCAAGAGAGAGGGTCTGTGATAAGGCCTCGCTCAGCCTCTTCACTCAGAGCTCCAGTAATGTTGGCCTTGGTTAAAAAACACAACAGTGTCATCAGGGATGGATGGAGATAGGAAAAATACAAAGACAACAGTCTGTCTTTTAATACCAGAGAAACTGATTACCTCCTCCCCTCTCATCCCCTCTTCATCCTCTCCTCCTCTTCTCCTTTTCTACTCTCTTTCCTTCTCTCATCATCTCCTATTATGTCCTCTCCTTTCTTCTCCTCTCATCTCCTCCTCATCTTCTCATCTCCTCCACCTCCTACTTATCTCTTCTCGTCTCCCCCACCTCCTTTCCTTTTCTCATCTCCTCCTCTGCTCTCTTCTCCTCTCATTTTAACATCGCTGCCTCAAACAAATGGCTCTCATTATCACAGCGAACAGTGAATCAAAGAGCAGATTGGCCCACTCCCAGCTTTGCAGGGATGCTATTTTATATGTGCAAATTATCTCCACAACAGACTGCTGATATATTGGGAGCAGTAAAGCCCATAAAGGGCCCGCAGATGGGTTGGTGCATTACAACGTGGTTTCAGGTCTTGAGAATTAAACTCATAAATGGGGTCCTGTAATTTAGAAAATCTTAAAAAAAAAAAAAAAAAACGTTCTCAGACAGATTAACATGAGGAAACATACCAACATTTAGGAGTCTAACAGGAACCTGAGGCTTAAAACACACCTCACATGTCTATAAACAGGTTGGTGCTAACTGGGTCTTAATTTACTTGAACAGTTAAGTCTAATAAAGTGTCATTAAATGTTGCTAGATTTATCTTATTGTATCTTTTAACTTTGTTTGTACTGGCTTGTTCTATCGTCTTTTGTAATGAGAGGTATCAGCTTTACAGAGCTTTACACTGTGTTTCTCTCACAGCTCTCATGGCATCCTTTTTAGCAACAGCAGGCAGCTGTTTTCAGGGAAAAGCTCAAATAACCCGCCGTACTGTACCTGCTCAGGACCAGACAGCAGACAGACACAGTCAGAGACTGGCTGGTGGACATCAAGAGACAGAAAGGAGTTGGAGGAGAACAAAAACAGAGATAAAAATGAGTGAATATTGGACTTACAGCATGTCTGCACAGGAGGTGTTTCAGGCAATTTTTCATTTGTCCATCACACATTCGAATGATGGAACAGATACACTCCAGTGCAGGCCTGTGCATATGTTGGTATTTTTGCTAATTGTGATGTCATTTCCTGGAGTGTTTTCAAATGCTTCATATCCCAAAAATCTGTACAACCTGAGCTAAAAGGTTATGTAAGTCAATAAACTATAATAATTGATGGAAGTATTGAAAAATGTTTTTCCCTTCGGTCCGCATGTTGAAGTATCCTTAGGCAAGATACTAAACCCCAAACTGTGTAAATGCACTCACACTGATGAACAGGTGGGACAGCGTATGAAAGCCTTGGTGACCAGTGCATGAATGTAAGTACAAATGCAGGTCCATTTTTATCATTGCAGTTTTCTTTGCAATAAAACAGTTTCTTATTCTGTCTATGATCCCTACGTTAGCCTATTCTCCCCTCACAGTAAAACTGCCTGACAATATGTTACCGCCACAGTTACTGTGAGTGACACAGAAGCCACAAAGAGTTTTGTCCCAGCTAGTCAGATGCCAAAAGGTACATTTCTGTCTGCTTTCTTTTGCACTTGTGGCCTGGGGCAGAGCTCTGGTGTAGGAGGGCGCAACAAGAATCTGGTAGGGCGCAGCTTACCCCAGCACCCCTCTAGAACGAGGCCTGAAAAGCAATGTGTGCATGCGTAGGAACAGAGACCTGAAGTGATCCAGTATCTGCGTAATTGTATTTTGTGCTCACTTCCTTCTAGGTGAAATGTTTTTGTATTGGAGCAATGTCTTTTTATTAGTTAGCATGTGTAAAACACTATTTGTTACAAACACTGCACCAGAGGCAGGAGACTCATGTTTAGCTGGGGTGTGGCTCCCTGTCTGGTCCTTTGGCTCATGGAACGGAAACATGATTGTCTGTTTGTGGTTAATGACTTTTCTCAAGTTTGCTGGCACGTTTTATGACCCTCCATACAAAGTTCCCAGGGTGCACTGCTCTGTAGGATATAATGGACTGTAGCCTCCAGAGTTTCTGTGGATCTTCTCTTTGCTCAGCCAACTTGAAATTGGTTATTTCATTTTGAACCTCAAAGCCACATTTTGCTCCTTATTAGAGGAGCTCATGCAACACCCACATCCATCATCGTTACAGTAGCACCCCCAGGGAAGAGTCAATACACACATATGTGACCTACATACTTGGGTTACTCATTTAATCAGGAATCTCTATCAGTCCTTGAAATTCAGTCCCACACATTTCTGTCCTCTGCTGGGAGACACTGTGTTCATGTCGTGTGTGTGTGTGTGTGTCACTGGGCTGTAGGTTTATTTTCATTTATATGTGTGTGTGTGTGTGTGTGTGTGTGTTATAGGTGGTGTGTGTGGTCCATAACTTCAAAGGCAAGTTACTGCTGAGCGAGGAGTCACCAGCGGAGCAGCGGCCCAACACAGCCATGCTGAACATGGGCCGGATGGAGAGTCCTCTGGAGAAGTACATCGCCTCACAGGTCAGCACAGCACACCTGCAGTCACAACACACACCTTTGTGTGCCCTGGATAAAGTCTGATCACCCATTTATACTGACATACTGTGTGTCTGTCTAAAGTGAACTCTAGGTCAATTGTTTGAACTTTTATAAAGCTACTAATGGTTTGAGGATGATGGGAGCCGTACTAATAATCCATTTTACATTTTGACAGTTTTCATGCAGTCATACAGTTATGTTTGTCACACTTACAAATTCAGATTGCTTAAGAATAAGAAATTAGAAGCCGAGTTTCAGACGATACGATACGATGCGATACGCTACGCTTTATTGTCCCTATAAGTAAATTTGTCTTGGACTTAGGAGCTGCACAAGTATTCCAGTAGTCCAGAGGAAGATTAGACGGGAATTCCTGCTGGGCAGCATGATGAATGCGAATGACACAAAACACATGAATTAAGCAGCGCAAATAAAGTGAGTAGTGTGATGTCCAATAGCCAGTCAGCAGTGAGATCCTCCAGGGATGTATGATGCCAAGGACGTGGAACAGTGGAAATTCATTCATCGAATTAGCGATTTCATGTGCGTATAAAATCACACAAATCTTCAAACATTCAAACTCATAACAAATTTTTTCGCATTGCGTTTGGTGCCAACACAACATCAGTGATTCAGAGAGCACCAGAGTCATGCTCACTAAAAGCTGTTTCTCAGATTGGAAAAACTGAGCCAATCACAGCTGTTGGACAAGATTAAGAGTCAGGATGTCATATTTCTGTGCCAAAGCATTAACAAAAGAAAGAAAGAAATAGGTGTGTGTAAGTGACAAAATGAAAATGGAGAGACAGTGGAGGGAAACAGCCGTTACTGGTGAGATGGGGTTCAGTTTTAGGCTCAATTGAACACAATCACACTTCCTACAAAAACGCAGCCACTCTGGCTGTTGCTAGCTAGCTTACAGCTAACGTCCACTCACTGTTTGAAGCAAATGAAAACAGTCAAAATTTTGCAACTGATGGAAGATGAAAAATGGCCTTGCTTCCAGTCGAAATCTGTTAGGATCTGACTTTAGAGAACTAGCAGCGACAAAAGCCCCTGCTGGGTCGCCTGACGTCGCTGTGTCCGAGCAAAAAAGTTTCACATGAACACACCACAAAGACTACAGCCGACAGTCACACTGAATAATGACATGAAAACAAACTGGCAATGCAGCCTGTGAAACACTGTTTAAAGTGCATCTACATACAGGTGATATGCACTAGCAAATATAATTTGTAAAGCCCAGTTCAGACCAAACATTTGCAACAAGACAACTTAAAACGGGCTACTACTTGCAACGCGCTGTTCTGCAACGTTGTAAAAACTTGTTAGTTCACACCAAGTCACCACGATGAGACGGTGTATCATCTCTAGTCAACAACTCTCTGTCCTTCTGTAACGTTGACAGGAAGTGACCTCACCATGAGACGGTGTATCATCTCTAGTCAACAACTCTCTGTCCTTCCGTTCTGATTTGCAGCTTTTCAGACTTATTTTGTGGCTGAATATAATTTGTAGCTTCTTAAAATCTGAATGAGGATAGTGATAGTGAGATACTGGCTACAGTGATGAAAGCAAACCAGCATCAGATGGACTGTATTCATAATCAATACGCCACAATAATATCAATAACCAGCGCCAATTCATCAGTCAATGAGAATGTGTGTGTGTGGGCGGGGCATAAGCACATACAGCCAGCAGCAGCAGTGACCCACCGTCCGACACCGGCACACTGTGAGGACGGAAACAGAGGGCTGGGCGGGGACGGAGCACCTGCTGCAGCAAGCCAACACGCCGTCTGCGGTCATTTTGACTTGACCAGCGGACTTCACTACAAGCTGATTGGCTGTTGAAACAGGTGACGTGCTTTAAAACCAGCTGAGTGTCAGGTGACACCATCAGCCGGCTTGAGTCCAGCTGAGGTGAGCTGAGTCCAGACCGCTGATACTTTTCTCTGCAATGTTCTAAAAAGGTTGGTGGTTGTCATAAATCTTTGGTCTGAACTGGACTTTAGAGACATAATTCCACCCAGACTTTTTATTTTGTGATGGAGATGGTTCAGACGTCAACATGTGATCTAGACATGGTGTTTCGGCCTCATTATAACAGGTCACCAATCATCAGCGACCATTGTACCAAACTTTATGTCACAACACCTGAGTCATTCATTTGCAGGTGAGATTAAGGATGTGAACCCCGATCTTCAGCAAAGCCCTGAGTCCTACAAACTAAGCAAATTGGTAAAACGTACGGCTGTTTTGGAAGAGACGTTCTTACACAGGACTAATAAAATAACCTCTGACACTCAAAGTCCTGACATTTGATTTGGCAGCACACCTGGAAAGGTTAACTGGAGTTAAATGTAAAGTGACAGGTGTCAGCTACAATCAGTCAGCATGTGACACATGATGCTGGTGTCAGTGTTCTCAGCACAATACTTTGTAGGTGGTTTCACCTGCCAAATCATACCACTGTATATGTACCTTCATTTAGTCTTGGTTACATTTTACATCATTTGACTGACATGGCTGCTCAATTTACAGAGTAAATATTAAAGTAGCACAGCAGCACTTGTCAATGCAGCGTACCCCCAGCGACGCTAAAAGGCACTGTGAGGGGCAGACAGGAGGAGCTACGGAAACCCAGGAGGTAAAAAGAAGCGATGCGAATCAAGTTAATTTCCACAGGAAACATTAAAAATAACACAAAATAAAAATAACTCAAAGAGATAAAATTCAGAAACACTCAACAAAAAAATTTAAATGATAAATAAAATTTACAAATATAGTTTAACAACATGATGGATAAAACTGTGCGCTAATATGTTTCTATATGTTAGCCTTTGCTTATCTTTACAGTTCTTCTTCAGCTCAACACCAAACATTAGTTCTGATAATATAGAGTACATGTAGCAGTGTTTAATTTTAATGACACACCTTCCACATACACACACACACACACTGCTGCTGTAGGAGACGGATGATGAAGATGAAGAGTCTTGCTACATTAAGGAGCGCGTCCTGTCCTTCCTGCGCTGGCTGCAGGGTCTCGACTGGTTCCAGCGCCTCAGAAAGAGAAGGCAACAAACTGTGAAGTGGTTTTAAGCCTGAGTTCTGACAAATCTCTGGACAAATCTCTTTTCTACCTTTGTTTTTAGTCCACGTTTGATTTAGACGGATACGACTGGCTGATATTGTCATGTAAATCAGGTCCAGCCTCAGCCCCGTTGGGTCTGTGAATACTGGAGTGTAACTTTCAGTGTGTGTGGTGGTTTCTATCCACCAGTATGAGGGTTGGACATTGTCTATTGAACTGGCATATGATGATGTCCACAGTGAAACATTTTGATGTGGCCGTGTGCCACAGCGCTCTCCAAGGTGTGTGTATGTGTTTGAAAGCAAGAGAGACACAGAGAGATGGGCGGATGACTGACAGCCAGCGGTGATGGAGGATGGCGTCGTCCATCAGTCCAACCCTAACAAGCAGCAATTTGCTTTGCAATAAAACCAACAAGCCAGGAAACTGAATGACGTGTGGAATTTGGAGTTCAGGCCAGTGGTTCCCAAACTTTTCATGTCACATCCCCTGTTGAGGCTAGACAATTGTAAATCAATTGCACTTGTATCAACTAACAAAACAGCTAAATCAAATTTTACAGAGATAACATTATCAAGAGCATGAAGTGTATTTTTCTATACATGCTTGTTTCGCATTAGTTTATAAACAGGGCTCTCCTGCTGTACTGACAGTGAGCTTGAGAGCAAGACATTATTTGTACTTCAGGGATTTTCCTCAGATTTGGCCCAAATGTGCGCTTGAACTCAGGAATGAACCAATTCAAAGATAGTGGTCAAAACTCAAGGTCACTGTGATCTTGCATCCGTCACATTCTCATAAACTTAATATCTCAAAAAGGCCTTGGGGAAGCTTCTACAAATTTGGCCCAAAGGTCCACTTGGATTCAAGAATGACCTACTTCAAATTTAGTGGTCTAAGGTCAAGGTAGCTATGACCTTGTGTCCATCTCATTCTTGTGAACACAATATCTGAAGAAGTCCTTTTGGGAGTTTCTTAAAATTCAAATGTCCGCTTGGACTCAAGAATGGACTAACTAGGTGGCCAGAGGTCAAGATCACTACGACCTCGCCTCCATCTTATTCTTGTGTACACAATATCTCAAGAAGGTCTTCAGGGAGTTTCTTCAAATTTGGTTGCCCTGTCCACTTGTACTCAGGAATTACCTAATTCCCATTTGGTCGAAGTTTAAAGGTCAAGGTCACTGTGACCTTACAAAAACATGTTTTGGGGCTGCTACTTAACTGGTGCGTGGAGGCGTACAGCCGTAAGGTGCCTGCACACACAAATATGGTCCGTTAAGTTTAGAGTATGCTGCGTTTGAATAGAGGACATATTCATCTGTCCTGATGTATGTGTGACATTAATGACAATCTGTTGTACATGTGTTTTGAATACTACGAAGCTAGCAGGGCCAATCACAGGGCCGCTCATGTTTGGAGCTCACATACTAAAAAAGTGCAGAATAGAATGGGAGAGATGCATCTGTTCTTTTTCCTGGACTGCATCCTTCTGAGACATGTGCCGTCATTAGAGGGACTTATGGTGATGTTGTCACTGAGTGTTAGAACAGTGTGTGGCCACAAACATGCAGGATTAAGCACCACATGGCAGAAGATAATACACAAGAAGTCTTCACTCTGAGTGCCTGGAAAAGCTTCATTCTACAGGAAATAATCAGGATTACACAAGTTTTCCCAAAGCCGACTAAAACCAGATCATCGTCCCACTGTAAGGGTCTGCATTTTAAAAGTGGACATGAATTAGTGAACAACGACATTAAGACAGGTAATTAGAGTATAAAGTATAGGCCCATATGTGTCTCTGTGATTCAAAAATAGCCACGTTTCTTGTCCAGGCTCTGGAACTCTGATCTGACTTGTTAACTCATGTTGGTTAACGCCAGACTGAAGCTGAACCCATGAGTCCTGTGTGTTTGGTATGTTTCGGGTGTAAGATACAGACGGTAGTGACAGTAACTTGATTGCTCAAAGGAATGCTAAAAGGATAGGGCCACAGTTTTTCAAAGACTGTCTCAGTACAGTACTCACATGTCTACCGACTGTATGAAGGTGATTTCCTGGCTGGAGGTCAAATTTAGCACGGAGCTATTAACACTGCGCACCTGCTTTCAGAGACATTTAACATTAATGACATGACACAATATCAGCCAGTGGTTTCACATCTGCATGTTTATCTCATGATGTGAAAAAAAAATTCTGGTGTATTAAAATTGGGGTGTTTTTTTTTATTTTTAAATGTGAAACAAATTTGACAAAAGTTGACAATAAGTGTAGCAAATTTTCATATTTTTTAGTGATGTCACCATGTTCCCAAATCTTGTTGAGCACAGTGTTTTTATGACTGATAGAGATGATGAACAAATAAGAGACGGTGTGGAATTCCCTTTAAACAAATCAATGTATGTTGGTCAAACCATGTTCCTTTGGCCCACTGACTACCCATCTGTTGGGCTGGCAGCCATCTTGGTCAACAGTGACCAAGCCACTTTGTATCCGACGAAGCCAAAGAGAGGATGAGGCTGATGCAGCCAAACTAAACACTGTCCAGAGTATTTGACATGTGTGGTTGAAGTGCTTTTTCCTCCTTTGTCTTTGCCTCTGAGTGAAATCTTTGTGTCTTCATCTTCAGAATTCATGATGCCAGATATAACAGCAGCGTTTCTATTTACTCTAGCCTGCTGTGTTGTCTTTCCGCTTCCTCTAACAAGATACACATTTAGCAGCCAAACGTAGAAAATACATGACTCCTATCTGATGATTCAATTCACAGCTTCCTGCTGAGAGAGCCTGCGCTCAGTTGTCTGACAAAGAACAGAAAATCTCACACTCTCACCTCGGCTATGGCAGGCTTGGTGGAAAATTGCCTGCTCTAAAAATAGCTCAGCCTAAAGATGCCTGAAAGCTAAACAAGCCACAGTGAGCGAAATGCCAGGGCAGGAAGGAACCTTTGAGCAGAAAAAAATGAATCCCACGCTTTTATTTTGTTACTTTTTCCTCTTTAGTGGAGTGGAATGGAAGATGCCACAGCCACACATTCATCACTGGCTAAGTATGACTTCCCTGAAAGATAAATTTAATGAAACAAGCTAATCATCTGATCCGATTTTTGCACTAAATCTGCTTTGTAGAATACTGGACAGATTAAAACACCCAGGAGGAGATCATACTTTCTCATTTTGGAGGGTGAATAATTGCCTGTTTTACTAGAAACACAACAGGAGAAAATTGCCAAGTGTAATATATTTCCTCCAATATAAATGCTAATATTTCTCCTCAGTCATCTCAAACCTCTAAATGATGAAAAGGGAGACAAATCATTGGCCTGAACTTGCAACCTCAACAGACTGCTGGATGAGATTATTTTAACACTGTCAACAGGCTTGAGTAAAAAAAAAACATGAGGGAGTGCGTGTTACATAATGGGGGAGGTCAGTCATTTGATTTTCCTCACAGCTGCTGCGTTACCCCTCGTGTAGATGAGATTGAGCCGCAACATACTCACACATACACACTCCATTGTGGTTCAGGTGTGCAGATTAAGACGTGGAGTATTCTCAGGTTAGAAAGTTTGCTGGTCAAATATAAATACAGCTTTGCTGAGATGAGAAAGGGACTGATGGTAAGCACCTAAGCAGCAGCCTCTGAGGCTGAAAAATGAAGCCAATGTGGAAGTGCCACAAACTGCAATTCCTCTAATGGCCACTTGAGGCTGGCTCCGAGAGCAAGTCAATCTCCAGATCCCCATGTTAAAATGTCCAACCTTACAGCAGAAACAAACATGTTTACAGCCTGGTACAAAAACAGATTTAGCTAATTTCAACATTCATGGCAACGCTACTTACTTATTACTTATTTACATTTTATCAAGACTTAAATTTGCACGTATTTAAAGGCGGGGCCATTTTCAGTGGGAAAAAAAAAAAATTACGATAACCATCATATTATTTTGGCAGCATGGTGGTGCAATGGTTAGCATTGTCACCTCACAGCAAGAGGGTTCCTGGTTAGAACACGGGGTGTTCTAACAGTTTGGTCCCCCCTCTGTTGGGGTACCTAGCACACAGATCTGGTACTAAAAGGTGGAGCTGTGAACACTGCAGTCTGATTGGTCAGTAGAAGACGCTCACTCTGGTTTGATGTAACCTCTGTTCATACATCAGTAAACTACAACTATAAAATGAAAGAGAAAAAAATCACTTCATTCACTGGGCCGACTGCCGGCAACTTTTAAGGTGGAACGTTAACTTGTAATGTTACTCAATGCATGAGTTGATGACGTGAATCCATCAGCACACCTTAAATTTACCTGTGACAACTTTGAGCATCACTTTAGTTTTAATAGGGCTGGGACTTTAACGCGTTAATTCTGATTAATTAATTACGGGAAAAATAACGTGTTAAAAAAATAACGCATTTAATCGCACCTTTCTCAGTTCCCTAATTTCAGGCACACTGCTAATACCGATGCACACACTTCAAGCCTACGGTATCAGCTCAATGCAAAACATGGTGCTGCGCGCACGGACACCAGAGCTAACGTTAGCTACGACAGTCCTGGTACAGGCAAACGGTCGGGCCGCATTTTCCTGACCGAACCCAACCGGAGTCCGAGACAGTTACAACCGAGCCCGGCCCAAACCCCACAGCCTTTCTGATTTTTAAGTGCGAACCCGACCCGAGTCTGACGCAGTTTGTTACCTGACATAGTTATTGTTACCATGGTTACGGCTTGCCTGTTTACCGTGATCACACATGGACAGTGTGTCAATGACCATCAGAAGGCTGCTGTTACTCACAATCAAACATGCCGCTCGCACAGCAGCGCAGCACACACACTTAGTTGGAGCGGAGCCTGTGTTGCTTTCAGGTGTTGTCATGTAAATAACAAATTCCAGCACTTGAATCGGCCATAGCACAACACAGCAGCATGTCAAGTGGGCCGAACCCGAGCAACATTTCTGATTTGTTATCCACACTCTGGCCCACAATAGACCAGATGACGAGGTTCAGAGCCAAAATAAGTCAGTCTACGTCTGATAAATTATCAAACTCTTGAAAAATGAAAAGTGAAAAATAAACATTTTTGCTGTCTGAATTTATCTGAATTGAAAAACAGTACTTACTGTGTCAAATATTGCTATTTGATAAAAATGCAATTAATTAATTACAAAGCCTTTAATTAATTAGATTAATTTTTTAAATTGCGTCCCACCACTAGTTTTTATATGACATACGCTTTAAATAATGAGTGGATCTTCGAGTGTCTAAAAATATGTATTAATTTTGACCTGATTATCTGAACTGCACATATTCTAATCCTTACTCTAAGAAAAATAAAGTGTTGTGGAGTGTCGTTCCTGTGGGCTACAGCAACAGTAACCCTTGAGCTGCCTGAGAAGGACTAAATGCACAAACCTATTTTTAAAATAGTGGTCTGTGTTCTGGATAAAGAGAATTCATGAAGGAAAAGAAAAGAAACACTGACTGTTGGTAAGGGATGTGAACCATGGTCCCATTTGTGCTGTACACCCAATCATCCACTTCTCGTCACTCGTCGAAAAACAACCAATGCTGACATTTTTTTTCTGAAAAGGACAATCTCAATAGGACATCCTCCGCTCTGCTTAGCACTGTAGCTACTTGAGGAAGCAGCGAGGAAAGCACTCTCCAGGCTTGCATCTCTACCCCGCCCTCCTTCTCTCCTCTCGCTCCACAGCCAAACACACTCTTAGGTTGGATTAGAAAATCAAAGCTTCTAGTCTCCGTGAACAAGCATCCCCTGCTGCTGCTTCTTACTGCCATTGTTTTGCATGCTGTGATGGTTGCTAATCAGGCCTTGGTCTCTTTCTGTTGAGATGCTTTGATATATGTTTAGGACTTCGTGAGAATGATTGGAGTGCTGTGATGGTGTGTTTTGGAGTTACGGAGGTTCTTAGCTTAAAGGAAAATGTCGGGTTATTTTCATCTAAGGAGTTTCCCATACATGTAGTCATTGTGACTCTTGGGTCGCGCTAACTTTGCACTTGCCCAACACATGCTCACTCCGACCTCGTCACATATCGACTGTTTGGTCATGAACCTTCCACGTTGAGATATGACGTGCAAGGTGCCCTGGGTGTGTTGGTTGTTGATGTTCTGGGATGCTGTGTCAGTTTGCATACACTCTCTTTCTAAATAAAAGCACTAAATCAGTACAATACTGCAAATTGGCATTTTTTCCTTCGAAGACAAACACACGGTCGGGTTCATGAAAAAAGAAGGTTATCAATTTTACAAGAAGTGAACACTGGCCTCCCAGCTGAAAGTCGGTGGTTGTTGGACCCATCCACCATTCCCGCTCACCCTACTCGGACCGCCGCCACCTTAATTTTCGTTGTTGACCCGCAGTATTTCCCCCTGATGCCACTGCGCATCTCTGAACAGTAACGGCAAGCATCTGTGTATCGTGCCGCCATGATACGCAGGGGTTTTTTTTGTCGATGTCTGATACCAGACGTCACCTCCCAACCGCTGGTTTTCAGCAACTTCAGAGTGAGACCTGGTTGACTTGCCAGCTCCATTGTAGACATTCAGGGAAACAGGGACCAGTGTGTCATCATGCACTGGGGCAAACGTCCTCAAAATAAATGTGAATGCTACAAGACTAATTTCAAACACCCAAAGTTATCACAGGAAGTAGCTGCCTGGAACAGCCATTATGGCTGACTGCATAGAAATCTACATCTCAGGCAACTTGTACAAGTTGGTTCCTGAATCTCAACAACAGAGATGCAGAGTGCAAAGTTAGCACAACCTAGAGACAAAGTGGTCACATTTATGGGAAGTACAGCAGGTGGAATCATGCCCTAGTTTTCCTTTAACCCCCCCAGATTTGAAACTTCTGTTTTCTTTATTTTTTCTGAAGTGAAAACCATCTTAAACTATTCTGTCATTTGGACTCTTCCCTCATAGATATATTTGTGGCTTAACTCTACAAGTCTCATAACTCTGTGAGACATCATAAGACTCTTTTGGCTACTGATGGCTGCTTTCCAAAACTCTCAAATTGTTTTTAAGGCATTTGTCCAAATAAAAATGTCCTGATGGACCAGTTTAAATAGCTTATTTCCATCATCCTGATTTTCTTTCCTTCCTCCCCGCAGAATCACATCGCCTTCGCTGAGGTCACATGACGTGGAGTCGGCCGTGTGGCAGACCCATTGGACGTCCACGCTCTTCACCGTCCAATCCAGCTAACCGGAGTGCAGCGCTAAAACCCATTCTCTGTGTGTGTCTGGTCTGCGGTATGTTGTTCTATGTTGTCTTTATCAGGCCCCTGTTGTCATTTGCAGCTTCGTGTATTCAAGGAAAAAAAAAAGAAAGAAGAGTCAGTAACCCAGCGGGACAGGCCGCTTCTGCTTTCTCCATCTATGCACTTATTCTGAATTCTTGTTTGACTCTGGCCTCACAAATGAAGCTTGTTGAGAGGCAAACCTGGAGCGGACTTGTTGCACACTGTGGGACACTAGAGGCACAAGCGAAGAACTGGATTGCACCATCTCAACTCTGCCAAGGTCAAATATGTTCTCATGCTTTGGTTTTGTTGTGTGCAAAAAGGGGAGGAAACCCCTCTTTTGTCCTGTTGCTGTCACCACATCATCTTTATAACATTCAGAGGACTGTTGTGAATATCAGATTATGACTGTGACAGCTGGGCCCATATTTATCAAACTCATTAATGAGAAATTATGGACTTAAATAAAAGATAAGAAATAGTTTACTCACACACATAAGAATAAAAGCCATTTATGTCATTTCTTTTGACTTGAAATAATCTTGGATTTAAGAGAGCTCCAGAGGGCTTTTAATTTGCTCAAAAGTAGCATCATAGCATCCCAGATGGATGTGGTGTGGATACAGAGGAAAGCACTGGTATAATTCAGAATTAGATTATCTGTCTGACACCTGGTGTTGCTGCTGCTGCTTTCTTGTAAAGTGTTTTTGACAGTATGTTACACCTCTTTTTCTGTTCCTAAGGAGTGCACGTGACAAGGATAAGGTTAGGCCAGCATTGATGACAGCAACATGTTGGCTTGCATCTTGCTTTTATCAGTGATGGCAAAATAAATGTAATCCGGAATTCTCTGCAACTCAGTTGTCAGAATAAATGTTGGCATTGTACGTTTCTGCAAACCACAGATATGTTACATTTGTACATTACTGTGTAGCAGATACGTCAAAACTTTGGTTTTCTTTACATTGCAGCTGTGTGTTGGTTTATGTGTGGTCAGGTTTGGCACAAAAAAAGACTTGGTTGTGGTTAGGAAAAAATCATGTTTTGCCTTAAAATACCCGGTTGTGGCAGCTAAAAAGCTGCTGAAAGATGCAGTGATGTCTTGGTTATAAACAAGCGCTATGTGGCACTGTCCTGGAGGGAAATGCAGTAATGTCTCCATAAAAAACAACACCCGCCTCATCTGTCAGGACCACTTCAGTCAAAGAAAACTTTATTTCCATTTGCAATATTATATTAGGTGGTATGGCTCTGTTCTGGGAGCACTCTGCCTTCCTCAGGCCTACGCAGAAAGCCCAAGGTGGAGAAAGCGCACCTCTCCGGCCCTCCACATGCCTACGTGGAAAGCCTTAAGGCAGAGAGAGCACACCTCCCTGCCCTTCCATGCACTTACATGGAAAGCCTGAGGCAGATAGAGCAGCAGCAAAGAACCCTGCAGCAACAGTAGGCAGGTCAGAGCAGTTTAAATAGGGCGCCCTGAATGAGATTTGCTGATTGGTTGCATAGAAAGGAATCATGTGATCTATCAGCTGACTCCCTTGCATCAGTCAGCTGAGATCAGCTGATGGAGCTGGGATGAGAGCTGAGCTTGACATTGTGTCCTATCTGCACTAACCCTATTCTCAGTATTTGTGTCAGTGTCCTGGCAGGAAATGCAGTGATGTTTATGTAAAAAACAAATACTTTTGTTGGCTAAAAAGCTCCTGGGTGATGCAGCGATGACTCACCTGAAAACAACAGGTTTTGTTGTTTGTTGGTCTCGAGCAGTGGTCTGCAGCCTGACTGACGCCTCACCTAGGTGCTACACCATCCACCATCCCCTCCAACACCTGAAAGTCAGCTCATATACTACGGCAGTTCAGAAAGGCTGATATGATACATATGAAACATACAAAGTAAAATGTACAGATGTACAATGCCAACATTTTCTTCTGGTGACTGGGCTGTTCTCTCTCTCACCGTCAGTCGGTTTGCAGTCAGTCATGAGACAGAAATTTACAGCTCCAATTTGTCTCTTGAACCAACCTTTTGTCTGGTTAGTGACTGAGCTAGTGGGGTTGCTAGCTGGTAGTTAGCTTGCTGGCCAGTTGTGAGCAGTCATCAGTTAGCTTGCCAGATAAGTAGTTCACCAACTAGACCCACGTGGTTCCTCCAAGCCTCCTGCACCACCTGTTTCAAAGGGCCTGCAGCTGAACTTTGCTGCACTGCCTTCTGTGTTGCGCAGGCGCTAAGGCTGGAATTGATTTGTTTTCTGTCTCTTTCATAAACCTGGTGACTTTTTCTAGATTCCTCTTTCCATGTTTTCTCAGATGTACAAGGTGTATGAGCCGCAGAATTTCCTCCATGGCTCCAGTTTGGTTTTCCTTTGTTTCCATTTAAACAATTTCCTCTAAATTCTTTTTTTTTTAATGCGAGGCTTGTTATTAAGGCTGTAACATGCTTCACCCACCTACTCCCTTTTCTAAATGACCCACAGAGACATTTAACTATATCATTGGAAAACAGCCTCAATCCCTTTGTGTCTTTGTAAATTATAATCATAATGGGTAAAACTAATTTAGTAGGCTAAATGTTTTGGCACAGACAAAGTTCTTTTCATGCCAGTAAAACTGCTGTTTTCAGGTGTGAAAAATGACCCTTATGAGCTTGCTTGAAACAGCAGGGCTTCGGAGTTCAAAAGACAATGCTTGTCAAGCAGTGAGGGTATGTGTGACTCTCAGAATTACGTTAGCTTCACTTAATTTTACTTTGGATAGCCTGCCACTCATTAACCAGTAACTAAGCGGTTAATTGTTAAGACTAAAACAACCTGAAAAAACAAGAGGCCTTTCCTTGTTGTTCAGCACTCCTTTGACATGATGCCATGAAGAGGTGGCAAAACTTTTATGTTTTGTGATGTAAATGTCTTGCCTTTTATTTCATTTTATGATGGCTTTGCTGACAGCTGCATTAACATGTTGAAACGTCGTGCCCGCTGCCCACCCTCCGGTCTCCAGTGGTAAGCTAACGTTAGCCCTGCCGTATAGACTGTACATAAAGATGGATCACATGACAGCTCCCCAAAAGTGAAGCCAAATCATCTGGATCGCCCCCTGATCTCTGGCTGCAGTATAAAAACCACGCCCCTTCATGTTAGCAGATGGGACATGGGCCAAACTAAAGACTAAATTTTTCCCAAAGATGGTTTCTGTCATTTTAAGTAGCTCTTATCTCACAGATGTCTGTGCAGGTTTTAATCATTTTGGTTGCAACAAGTCATTTGATGTTAAAAGATAACGAGGATTCATACCAAAGGTGCTGCTCGCAATCGGTCGGACGGGTGTATGGACAGGAACTCAATACAGGGGGAGATTGCTGCTGCGCAGACTCTGGCTCTAAATGACATCACCAGCTCGAGATTGCGGCGGCTGTATCCGGGATATTTTGGTTCCATTTTTGTACAGTGGGTAAAAGCGGAGGTGCGTAATCCATCTTTACATACAGTCTGACTGCACACTAGCCAGGTTGAGTGGAAGCTAGCTAGCGCTGCTCATTCGCTGTTACTGCTGGCTGCTGGTAACGCCAGCCAGGTGATAGGACGATGTTGGTGGCAACACTCCGGTGAGTGAGCAACTTCATTTTCAGCCGCAACCTCCTTTTAGCATTGTTAACTACATTAGCACAACTAGCTGTGCTAACACTGCCAGCGGTGCTAACAGAGCTAACTGTTAAGTTAACAATGCTAAAGGGGGTTTGCTGCTCAAATTTAAGCCACTTGATCTCGAGGGCAACGTGGGGGGAGACCGGAGAGTGGGCAAAATCTTTCTACAGCAATGCTCTTCAGTTGGGACGGCGTTACTGGTTGGACAGCTGCTAGCTCCCACCAGACACAGCTGGTGTGCAGTGCAGAGCAGCCAAGGATAACTGAGAAGTAGGCGCTATGTTTCTGCATATTAACTTTAACTAAACTGAAGAGCAAAATTAACTCGTAGACTGACATGCGCCAAAAATCTCAGCGGTTAATTGATAAACGGTTAATCGTTGACATCCCTACTTCAAACTTTGATAAATATGGGCTCAGGTCAAAGTAGCAAATTAGAAAAACTGCATAACTTTATGTCTTTGCATTCATTGTCATTTACTACTGCTGACATCTCTAGAAAGGGTTTAGAGTGTGTGTGCTGTACAAGAGTGTATATCTGTGTATGTGTACAGTATACAGTATATACAGTCAACTTCAACCAATGAAAACACTGTACACTCTTTATTCTAACAAAACCGTCAAAAGTTTCTTAGCCGCACCAGACAATCACCACCTCTCTCTTTTACCTTTTTGTCTCTCTTTCTCTCTTCTTTTGTGGTTATAAATAGGTGTTGGGTGTGTGCTAGGAGGTGTAATAGTCCAACACTGTACATGACAAATGGACATGCTGAAAAGAGCACACAGTCTCTGCAACCCATTGTCAAAAGAATGCAACGAGCTTTCTTCTATTCATGTGAAGGCTAAAAAATACAAAGGTCGGCGTGACTCACAGGCCAAAACTGAGATTTTTATCATATGCATTTATTAGTCAGATGAACTTCTCTTCTCATCTCACGTCTGATGTTTTCTGCTGTGTCAAATCAGGTTAGAGTGATGTAAGCAAATCTACAGTTGAGATTTTTCCTCCTCTTTTCTCAGAGAAAGGATTTATCCATGGCCTGTGTCTTCAGTATCAAACAGACATGGAGACGTGCTGGGCTGCCTTCACAGTCTCACTGGGGAAAGGCAGTCTCTGTAGTTCCATCTCGCAGCCAATCAGTACATGAACGTCTTTGATCATCAGATGGGCTACAAGTTTTGTTGTTGCACTATTTTTTCTCTAAAAGTTCTATCATGTAGCTCAGTGTGACGTTAAACATGAAAGAAAAAACTGCTCTGCAATCTGGTTTCAGTTACATTTAATCATCAGTTATTATTCCACATAAAAGATATGATGCAGTTTGTTTTGATGCATACATATTTTGTATAATTGAGTCATAACCATTGTATATTAGTTGTCTGTTAGAAGGCCTGAACGTGTTACAATCCACGGACATGTGTTCAACTTCACATAAAACACTGCTGGGCATGAAATGGTCACATTTAATGGAACATTCTACAGTTTTAGTAAGTCTTCTTGTTTGCTGTCTTCCCCAGATTCAGATGAGAGAAAAATGATTTCAGCTTTATCTCTGTGTGTACGCCCAGCTTAGTACAAAGGGAGTGCGTTACTGCCCCAAGAGAAGGAGTTTAAGCATCTCGGGGTCTTGTTCACGAGTGAGGGTAAAATAGAGCGTTGGATGGATAGGCGGTTGGGCGTGGCATCTGCAGTGATGCAGGCGCTGCACCAGACCATCATGGCGAAGAGGGAGCTGAGCTGGAAGGTGAAGCTCTTGATTTAGTGGTCCGTCTACGTCCCAACCCTTAGCTATGATCATGGACTTTGCGTAGTGACCATAGGGTGGCTGGGCTCAGCCTTAGAGATAGGGGGAGGAGCCAGGACATGGGGAGGGGGCTCGGAGTAGAGCGGCTGCGTTGAAAGGGGTCAGTTGAGGTGGTCTGGGCATCTGATCAGGATCCCTCAAGTACCTTCCATTAGAGGTTTTCGGGGCGTGTCCAACTGTTAGAAGGCCCCAGAGCAAACCCAAAACACACCAGAAGTATTATGTATCTTGTCTGACCTGGGAACGCCTCGGGATTCCCCTGAAGGAGCTGGAAGGTGTCGCTGGGGAGAGGGATGTCTGGAATTACTCACGTAGCCTGTTCCCCTTGCGAACCTGCCCAGATAAGTGAAGATAGACAATGAATAGATAAACGGATGGATGGATGAATGGATGTTACTAAGACTTGACGCAGACAAAAACCATGTGCGATTAATTTGAAAATAGATAGAATAATATAAAGTCCACCTTGGCCTGAACGCTTTCCTAAACCCAACCACGTGTGTGTTGGCAAAATTTAACCACATGCCTTTGTTGTTGAAGGACAAAAACATCAATTTGCAGTGTTGTACCGACGTAGCGCTTTTATTTTGAAAGAGACTGTATGCAAACTGTACATTTCCTGTGAAAACAGAAGTGTATTTTGAAAACAGACAATGCATGTAACAGGCTGAAGTTGATATGACGTCCCAGAACATCAACACCCAATGCACCCAGGGTACCTTGGACATCGCATCTCGACATGGAAAGTCCATGACCAAACGTCAATATGTGACAAGGTCGGAGTGAGAGCGTGTTAGCTCACTGTGTTTTTCTGCGTGCAGCCGTGTGCAGTGGATCAAGACCACTTCAGCTTGACAGTTACATCCCTACTTGTCCATATCCTCATGTTACTCTGGGTAACACAGCAAACAAACATATTTCCCAAAATGTGAAGCATGTTACAGTTAAAATCAAAGAGAAAAGCAACAAATACTCACACTGGACTTTCTGGAACATGTCAGGCCTTTGCATTTGAGAAACAACTTGAACCTGCATTAATTCATATTTTTGGCTAGTAACCCCACGTTACTGAGTGTGTACTACAATTACATTATACATTACACAGCCAACTATAAGTATAGATTTATATATGTACACAGTATCTATGAAATGATTATAGTTAGTGACTTTAACGTTCTGGGTTCTTTAACGTTTCTGGGTTTGTCAAAGACCACTGAGAACTACATTTAGCTCTTTGAGGACCTGTCCATACGTATCCAGATATTCTTCCCTCCGTCGGTCCACACAGCGTCATTTTACAAAATATCTCCATCTACACTAGAACGCTAAAACGACTCCAAACGCTCACATGTGCAGTGTTCACACAGACAGCGGTGCTGCTGCAGAGCTGCCTGCTGCTGTAACTACTGTATTTCCACAACGGAAAGCTGATCCTCCTCATATTAATACAGCCACTGCGTTATCAACAAGATGCGCCTGAAAATATTTCATGATAAAAATAGTGGGTTCAAATGAAGGGATTCAGTCCAAAGGAACGTTTTCAGGGGTCTTTTATTTTGAAAAGGAAAAAGGGAGTGTTAAGTCAAAAAATTTTTTGATTATCAAAACATTTTCACTGCGTATTTGTTGGTGAAAACATCATGTGGCAAAAAATAGGCGAGCCACAAGACTCCTGTGGTCCAGGCATTGGCTGTCTCATCTGTGAAGTGTATAGGCTAATGTCACCTTTTTCAAAACACCTACTGGAGACCTCATCACTGCTCAATTTAAGGACAAAGAAGCTCAGTTAAACATACAGTGAAGCTGTGGACATGTGAAAGTTTTCCTTCCACTCCTTATCAACAAAAATCCCAGGTTCATCTGCTGGTTCAACCGGAAGATGACATCATCAGTTTCCAAACTCTTCGTTTTACACGTCCACACAGATTAACAGTAAATAGTTGTGATACATCTTCACCTTAGAGGGCGTTTAAAAAAAAAAAAAAAAAAACATTTCAGTGACCTAAAACTTTGTTTGTGTGGACGAGACGCCCAAAAGTAGAGAAAAATATTTGTTTACAAAAATATCTGGACACGTATCGACAGGGCCTGAATGTAATTGTGATACATGACACTGGGGTTAGCTAACTAACATGCGCCAGAGAGACAACGTTAGCAACTTGCTGGTGAATACAGTGGAGCATTTAGCAGCTTAAGAGCCAATATTTCCCTCAGAGCTGATGGAGCTCAAACCAGAGAGAATATTCTAATATTGTTTTGATGTTTTTTCTGCCCCCTAGTGGCCATAAATACATTAATGCAGCTTTAACTGGTTCATCAAATGATTCATTACTGTCCTTTAAATAACTGATTGTTTGAAGCGGTAAATAACAACGTTAGTGCTATATGGACATGTATATATTTGCATTGTATCAAAGTCCCATCCCTCTTTTGTATTAAGTCATTCTTCTTTGTAGCAATAACATTTTAGGCTTTCGTTCCCATCAGGAGAGAGGATAAGGACACATTGAAGGTCTAATTCTGTTGCCCCTTAAAATCTCTATTTTTGTAAGAATCACTGAAGCACTTCTAAATGAGGACAGGAACATGCAAAAAGCAGCACTTTAAACCGAGCTGTAACTCCTCTCATCGCTAATGAAATGGCCACCCGTGTCGCTGCCTGCTGCTTAAAAACAAACATCACACAGAATATTCAGGACTCTAAAAAAAATTTAATCTGCTCATATGTGCATCGTAAGAGCCACTAAACTATCCTAGTATATTTAAAGGAAAAGAGAACTGATATATCCTTTTGTTCATATTCTAATTTACTGCTGTCTATTTTCTTATGACTGTGCACTGTGTGAGTGTTCACGATAAATGTCTATTTTATTCCTCAGATAACTGTTATTGCTTCTTTATGTCATTTTACTCAAATGAGGTATATTTCATGTTATTGTTCAGGATTATAGTTACCTTTTTATACTCTGTTTTGTGAATAGTGACATTCATGTTTGTTATGTTGATATTTATGTTCCTTAACCTGCTGTTAATTCCACATCTTTCCTCACCTGAACTTGTTCTGAGACATACGTTACAGACTTTTCTAAACTTTGTTTTTCAACCACACGGTCATGTGATTTCTTTGATTCTAGTGTAACATTTGGTTTGGATGTTGTTGCTCTTCTTCTATATCCCACTTCTTTTTTATATTATTCATATTTCTTTTTCAAATTTCCCTTCTTTTCAACCTGAGTTCCAATTGTGACCTTTTACACTGTAGAAAATAAGAAATTTACAGCCTTTGAATAAAAAACATTGAAAGGGATCAAACGCTGGTCTCCAGAAAGTGTCTCATTGCTCTGTTTTAAAAGCAGCATTAAAAGTATGATGTTGGATCTGTACTTCATTACATTTATTTAGCTGATGCTTGAATTCAGCCACGTGGATACGACCCAAAAATAACAAGAATCACACATCAGTCTCATCAAATATGCTGATCTGCTGCATTTAGAGACAAAAAGAGAAAGAAAAAGTTATCAGTTTTTATTGTTTCAAACAGTCGTCAAACAGTCGTGTTCAATTCTCACAAGTCTTTATGATATAAACATAACTATGTAACTACTACTCTAATACGTGTTAAGACCTTATTTTCCTATTCTGAAAAGCAGAGGTGGTCACGTGTTTGTCCTGGGCTGAAAGAAAATGTCCTCCAATGAATGATTAGAGAATAGTCAAATCAAACATTGATTGAGGAAATTACTGCAAGATATTAAATCATAAGATCAAACCAGGAGTGAGTAACTAATTTTTTTCTCCATTTATTAATTCAATCTTGAGGCTACTTTAATCAAATATTGCTCAAATTCTGTGCAGAACTTAAATAATGTAAACAGTTTATGGCTGTCAACTCTCAGTTTTCCTGTCAAACCCAATTTATGCAATTCCAAGACAGTTTTGGGACCCCAGTCTGCAGAAATATTTAAATACACCATTTTGAAAAATGGCAAAATTTAGTGTGACTTTGGAGTGTTATCCCCCTGTATGACAAGATAATAGAACCTGAACATTTAATATGATACCTGTGTCTTCACTGTAGCTTTAAAACCTGATACAGCAGGTTTTATTACTAAAAATTACTCTGCCTCACTCCTCACCTTCAGCTTCACCTGTTAGACCTGCTGCTTCTTTACTTTTCTTCGTCAGACATTTGTCCATCACCTCTTTACTTCTTTCATGTTCCTGTTCTCTCTGCACTTTGACTTTTACTTTAGGAGCTCCTGATTTTTGGTAAGGCATTCAGACTTAGCTAGGAGAGGTGAGGGTGTATCAGATGGCAAAATGAAATGTGTGTTTTAATTATAAAAGTACATTTATTTATCATGTAAATACTTTAAAACTTTTAGTGTCAGTGATGTAAGTCAATAAGTAAATTGTACTTGATCCAATTTAAAGGTGAAACATAGACCTTTGATTAAAGTCATAGTTTTTCAGTCATGATTTGATCCTATGATGTAACACCCTGCAGTAAGGTCTTCAGTCAAAGATTTTTCTTTCCTCTAATCATTCATTGGAGGGCCTGAAAAATACAAAATACATGTGGAAATATGATTGATTAGCTTATAATTGCAGGAGATGTAACATTTTGCAGTGATTTTGCTCCAAAAAAGGCAAAAAAGAAAGTGAGAATTTAATCTGCTCCATAGTTTCACACATAAAGGCACTCAGTGGCATGAAGAACACAGCAAAGCTTCAGATTAGCAGCCACAATGGACTGCAACACATTTCAAGCTTAACCCTCTTCCTCTGGAAGCATCTACTGTGAAAACTGGTGATTTTATGTTTGATTATGCGACTGTTTAGTTTGGGGTGCCCTTCATTGTACCAATGCTGGGATGGTCTGCACAACGTGCACAGACATCACAGCTCTCCTCAACTTGTCCCCCTCAGGAGCCGCGCCTGGAGAGGTTGACACAGAGTGGGCAATGCACCTATGGTACCTGCCTCCTGAGACTGAGCCCCCCAGAATGATTGGGCCATCACCATTTGAGTCATCTCTGCATACCACAGTGCCAAGTGGCAACCAGGGCCTATCAAAATTAACCAACAGCCGCTCCCGGCTCACTCTCCCTGACAGGAGGGGGATGAGACGGAAGGTTGGAAAGGCGTGGAGTAGCTTCCTTGGCCTATAGTACGTGTGCAAATACGTCCACCCCCAGGGAGGATTGTCTTGTGATGCCAGTGAGAACCATAGCGGGCAGTGACCAGATCCACTTCCGCAAGTCCGGATCTGCCTCACTACCTCCGGGTGAGACCTCCACTTATCTGCTAGGGCACTGCCCCTCAACATGAGGCCAGCCCCCCTGTTTTCTAGTCCGAGAACATGAGAGCCTTCACAGGCATTGAGTGCTCTGAGACCCACAACCAAAGGCACTCCGCCATCATCAATGGGGCAGCGGACTGAACTCCACCCTGCCTCTTGATGTAGACCACTGTGGTGCAGTTGTCAGTCCTCACCACAGCTTTCTCTGTGTCAAAAGCCTGAAGTGTTGGAGGACCAAAAACACAGCCTGTAGCTTGAGAGGGTTAACGTGTCCGGCCAAGGCAACATGCCACCTACCGCTCTCCCCAGGCAGGTCCCTCCAACCCCGTCAGGGAAGAATCCGTGAACGCCGTGATGTTGGAAGTCACTCGTCCTGGCGGTGTTATCTGCAACAGGTGTTGTGGGACCTTCACTATCTCAGGTTGTCCTGTATTGAGGAGGGAGTGGTAAACAAGCATTCTTGGCATCCAAGGGAAGACTGGCAAACCACCTCTGCAGGCACCACATGTGCCCCCTCTGCTTCATCTGCACCAAGGCACCAATAAGGTTCTTGAAGGAGGAAGCTGCTCAGTGTGCAATTTTCGGTTGCTGAAAAGGAAAAGGTTATCTGACTTTAGGAATCTGCCTCCTTATATACTGTGGGGTCTGCACAGATTGGGGTAGGCACATCCGGATTGGTAGGCCACGTTATGCTTTTCCTCAATGTGCAGCAGAGGGCGTTTTTGGCAGCCTCAGAGGTTGCTGCTTGGAGTTTAGACAGGTGTGGCTATGGGGCACTTACTGAAATGATGTGGTCATACTTCTTGAGAGGACAGTCTCCACTCTAACTTGAAAATACTGACGTCACCTGTAGGACATTTATCTATCACATAGAGAGGTCTGTGACCGAGTTGTCCCATGAAAGGACAAACCAACAAACAGCTTGTCTGTTGTGATGGATTGGTGCTTTGGTAACATTTATATCTGTCAGTTTGTGGTACAGTATAAAGACAGGGAGATTGAAAAATAAACCTAAGCTATCAAGTAGACTCTATTTCCATGTCTCTGCTGCAGCACTGGAGTTGAACCAGTGTCTCACTGAGAGAAAGCCTCTGTGCTTGTGCCTCCAGATAGCTGCTTCTTTCCTTTGGTAGATTTTTGAGGGCATTTCTTTACCCTTTTTTTTCCTCAAATCAAAGAGCTTCAACACTACATGTCACGTTCACCCTTTCACACACTGGTGGCCAAGGCTACCTTCCAAGGTGCCACCTGTTACTCAGCCTTAACACTCTCACACACTGAAGGAACAGCCATCAGGGAGCAATTTGGGGTTCAGTATCTTGCTCAAGGAAACTTTGACATGGATTGAACTGCTGATCCTCTGATTAGTGGACACCCCGCTCTACCTCCTGAGCCATGGCCGCCTCCATTACAGTGGACTCTTAATATAATACCATAAATGTATGTGGTTGTGGCTAGTTTTGAAGCTAGCTCCCGTCAGTCACGTGACCTCTTAGAGAGGGAGGAAGTGGAAGTGATACACAGTGTGACTGAGGCCCTGAATTGAAACATACTTATGTTGCTTGTATGACAAAGTGTCATGTCAGTGCGAGTGTGACTTTGTACCAACATCACTGTGAAAATGACTGTTTTGAAACAGCATTGAAAGCTGCAGCAGTCTCAGTGGAGTGAACTCCAAACAGGTGCCTGTCAAAATGAAAACTCAGACACAGTTTCCTTTTTTCGATCAAACAAACGTCAAAAAAGATGTTGATGGCATTCAACACTAGACTTTAAAGCAACACAAAGCAGTCATTTTCATAGCGTCTCTGCTAACAACATGATTGTTTTCAGAGTTTACTTTGTGTCTTTCTTTGATATCAAAGAGTACTGAAGCCTTTTTAGACACTGAACTCATCCTCCCCATACTGTACTTGACTGTTTCTAAGGGAGAGCACACAGTCTGACTTCAATATTCTCCTCAAAATGTCAAAGCAAACACAGAGACTCTGGCATTAAATATAGAACATAAAACAGCCGGTGATGAAAGAACTACATACTCCACATGAACTCAGAGGTCGGCTTCCCACATGCTGATCAACACAGTCCTGATCACAAAAATCATCAGAGCTTCAGTTTGTACCAGTGTGAACAAAAGCAAGAAAGCTACACTGACAATGGAAGGAATAATAATGAATGAATGAAATGAAACAAGGTAGTGATCATCAGACTGGGGAGGAGAAGTTAAAAAAGGCTGTGTGGTAACAGGAAGGGGAACGTTTTCGGCCTAATTCTAAAGACCAACTTATTCGTTAAGATGAATAATGATTGAGGAGGAGGTGGAGACAGGAATTGAGTTTAATAACAATCAGATGGCCTGTCTGCAGGTCCTTGTAAGGTTTTATTCAATAATTATAAAATGTAAACAACTGCTGTATTTTCTGTGTTTAAGTGGTTTACTCAAACAACCTATCGTCAGAAGGCTACACTCCTTGTGGCTCGATTGATGCAGATCATTTCCAGATACAACCACCACAGCAGGCTCAGTACATGTTTCTAATAGACAAAAAACAAACAAATAAACCGTTACAACTGAAGTATTATTATAACCAACAGATTGATATTTTGCTAACAGAAAAGTTCCTGATACAGTCCTCATAAACTCTCAAAGGTCCAGATGATCTAATCCAGCAAAATAATTAGTCCAAACACATTATTACATCCATAGATATCCACAAACTGTATTGTATAAATTCAAACGTTCATATTTCTCCACGTATTATCCATAACATGCTACCTTGAGTTTGGTGGCTGAACTCTGACCTTTTGATTGACACCTCACTTGAGCCAATACGAGCTTCCATACTGTCAATCCAGGCTTCAATAGCCAACGAGGTCATCTGCTGAAGGAAGATGCTTCCTTCCTCATACCATTAGGCCTCAGAGCCAATCAATAGCCAGTGATCGGCTCAATGGCTTATGGGTCTTGTAGTCAGTGTCACTCCATACCTCCACAGGCGGTCTGTGCTCCTTACAGGCACCATAGAGTGAAGATGGCGGCGGCGGGCAGAGTGCTGTCTTGAGCCTACAGACTAAAGAGGCAAACAAAAATACAATGATAGCCTTGATTCTCTAAACTAAACAAAAACAGGAGAAAACAGTTGCAACAAAATGGCTGTTCACCCCTATGGCTTCATGCGAAGTAACAGATAAAGTGTGATGCTACTTACAATATATACAAACAGGGTTAGCGCTAAGCTAAGCTAATGTGAAGCTAACACACACACTTGAAAACCTAAATGTAATAGGTGAACCGTCTCCTTTAACCCCTCCTCCTGGATTCAGTCTGATTGTGAGCCTGGGCCCTTCAATCTAGCGTGCCCCCTTTAAAAGTAGCTGTGCAGCTAAGGTTAACATTGCCACACTTTTCCCGCCCTGTTACTGCTGCTGAGGGAGATGAAAGTGAGACTAAGGTATGTCGCTACATGTTGTCCTTGCAGATGTATTTGTGCGAATATTAAAATGTGTGTTAATGACATACTTGCAGGTGCCGTTTGTAGTCAGGCTGGAGCTAACTGTAAAATAGCATTAACTCCTCCTGCGACACCTGCACAACACCGTGTGATGAGCGTAGAGCACAGTTGTGTGTGTGTATGCTGGATGATCACCACGAGGGCAGATTGTTTGGCCACCGTAACTTGGGTCTCCGAGGTACGTCATGTTTTGTTTTGTTGATTATTGTCTCAATATTATGTGTATTAATATGTGTCTTTCATTGAGGAATGAAGAACACAGTGTTGTCTCCCTGTCTGATCTAGTTTTGTGAAGGAGCAGCACCGTTGCTACAGCTTTTTTGTCCTTTAGTTTTTTCCCTTACCTAATTTCTCATGGCTGCGTTTGCTCACCTTGTGTTGTGTGATTTTGGTAATTGGTCCTTTTGTATTTCCAGTGATCATTGATTTTCTCTGGTTCCTTTACTTTTCGGTTACAGTGGCTGTGAGAACAAACGCTTTCCCACAAAATCAAAGTCTCCAGTAGGTTTACACGGATAAGATACAGACCCTCTCCCCCGTTACAGCCAATAATAATAATAGGGTCTTTGGTTCTTTTTACTGGGGATCTGCTGCATGTGATTTCAAATTGTGTGATCTTATTTTAGCTAACTGTGTGTAAGTGACTGCTTAATTACACGAGACTCTGCTGTGGCGTTAACTCCTGCATGGTTCTTTTGTCTTGGTATTTCTTATATTTCTGGTGGTGGTGAAGTGCTTTGGATCCTCGCCCTCATTGTCCTCCTCCTGTGAGTTTCCCTGGCACCCTTCCCCCTTACTGGTAATATAGTTGTAGAGATATTTTTAGATTTTTAGAGCACATCTATTTTTCTAATGTGGCCTTTTTCCCATTTTATCAAACAGCGACTGCCACTCCTCACTTTTAAATAAAAGTAATTCAATTTTGAAACTTCAAAGCCACGTCCCTGCTCCTTCTCTCTATAAGACCTTGAGTATTTTGGGGGTATTCTCTGGGTGACATTCCCAGATTGGCGCTGTGGGACCTCTGTATTCCGGTGCCTTTTTGTGCCCCAGTTATATACACAACAAACAATGAGACTGATAAGTAACTAACAGCCAACCCAGCAATGAGCAACACAGATTACAAAAATGAAAAAGCTCACTTTCCTACGTACAATTACACAACAAATCACAGTTTAATGAGGATCGAAAGGCCTTGGAGGAAAGCGCCTTGCTGACAGCGTCGTCCCTTAGTGTCATCGCGGCTGACCCGGACGTTAAGTAGGGCGGGCCCCCAGCTCAGCCAATCTGCTGCAGCGATGTCACAGGAGGGTCACCCAGTCGGTGCTGGGCACCTGCACCTGCACCTGAGGGGAAACAGAGATACTCACAAGAAAACGAGAGCTCTCACCCTCCTTAAACTGCTGCCACACACTAAAAAAGATATACAATAAAAAATATGTCTGGCCGTAACACTGAAACAGATTCAGAGCTGGGAGAATGAGAGAAAGAGAGCTCAGGGATCTATTGTGGTCAAGTGGTGACAAGGCCTTTTTCCTGAGGCACTCTGCTGCAGATCTGTCAAACTGGAAAAGAGCCATGCTTTGAGAGTTGATCCTTGGAGTGCTGTAGCATGCCACTGGGCCGCCTGCTCATCATCATCCTCATCTGCATGCACACTGATATCAAGGGACTTCTCGGTGTGAGTGACTGAATGCTACTTGCTGGCAGAGACAGTGGGCCTGAGCTGAGTAAAGCCTCTGAAGCAGAGAAATTGCAGGGCCATGCTCGGGGATGTGCCTCGCCTCAGCTTGGGGGGAGCTCCCAGTGGGGGTTGACGGAGGCCTGGCAGAGGCTGCGTCTTCAGAAGACGACTGACAGGCGGGATGGATGCAACTGAAACGCAGCCCAGCTCCCACGCCTCTCCAGTGTAGCAGCTGCTGCGCTGGCCACAACACTACCATAATCCTTAATTCCAAACATCCATATTTTAGATTTGAGATCCCCTCTCAGCCAGTTGCGTGTGTGAAATTCATTATCACGATGTGCGAGGAGATCAGAGGGGGAGAGGGAGCCAGGGCGAAAGGGAGAGAATGCATTCATATATAGTGTGAAATGAATGACTTTAATCTGGTCCTGCTACTTATCTGTGGGTGTGAGTGCTGGATCGCTGCAGATGAAATCGCCTCATCGCATATCCAACAACACAGGAGATGAAGTGGATCATTTACCCAGAGAAAATGCTGTCATTATGGAGTTAATGACTTGGAGAGTACATTATAACGCCCATAACCATAGCATAGGAAAGCACTGTTTCTGTTTACCATCATTATAGCAGTCTTTATGCACGCACTGGCCCACATTTTAAGTAGTGCGCTGTACAAGTGTAGCTCAGTTTGGCCATGATAATCATTGAGTAATCAGTGGTACTTGTTTTTCATAATGTTCATAATTGAAATTGTAGCAGTGGGGACCAGAACTAAGTAAACTTTTCCCGACTTTCCTGTTTACAAGACCCCTGAGTCCACAAACAGCCTGCAGGACTCACAGTGATGATCAGAGGGGTTGTTGGGTGCCAAATGGGAATTGCTGCAGCTGAATCTAAGCACCAAAGACTTTCTTTCACATCTTAACCGTCACATGTCATCTTTTAATCTGTTCACCTGTAATCTGAACAGATTATCTTAACTCCATTCACCTGCCTCTGTTGATTGGACTGGTAATGCAGTTGTGCCTCTCACAGACCCAGCAGCAACCCTTTAAAGACCCTTCCATCAAGGACTGCTTATGCACTCAGGGAACAAAGATTGAACCCATACTAATTGATATGTTATGTTTAGTTAACAATATATTTAAAATCTGAAGCTTTGATTCAACACGCCAATTTTTAGGGAGGAACAGTCAGAAACTGAACCAACTGCAGCTGTTTATACATATGCACTAATCTGGAAAACATACAGATAGTTTGTTTGGACTCTTTTAATAAGCAATAACATGAGGAATGTGCATACACTTGTCTAACCAGTGAGTTAATCATAGTTTATAATTGGACTGAATTCCAGTTGGAACATTAACTCTAACACAGAGCAGGTGTGGGTGCAGGTGTGCCTGTCTTACTCCTCTTTTCTCCATCCTAAGGGGAGAAAAAACAAAACGCAGTCCTGTGATATGGGTGTATTCATGTGATTCTATGGATATACACCTGAGTGAAGGTAAAGGTTCCTCAGAGAAAGCATAAGTCACCACTGGTGGATCCATCATGAGCATTTTATCATGTTAGCACTGTAGGTGTGTTTCATTTGGGCCACTGAGTGTGCTCACCAGGTGGAGCATTGAGGTGATTAATTAAGGTAGATGCAACGTTAAATTTATATATGCCGAGGTACAGTAATGCAAACCACAGCCCATTAGGACATGATCCTTAATTTGATCGCATTGTTGCTGAGTCTGGAGGTGCATATGCCAGCTAGTAGATCCCAACGTTGCCACACTTTTGCTTTAATTACACTTTTAATTACACTTTCGCTTTTGTTACTGGAGCACGTATGACAGAGACGCACTCATCAGCGTTGGAGAAGGAAGCATGTGGCTTTGATTATGTGTAGCAAACCTTGAGAATATCAATGCTCATGGCATTTTTCAACGACCCAGTGTGGCCAGTTGGACCAAGCGCCACAGAGGACTGTGTGACTGCCCCAGGAAGAAAGGGAGAGGGGCCAGGATCAGAGTTAGGCTGGCCCAGCTTGGACCTAGGGCTTTTTTTACTGTCCAGTCTGCCCCCAGCTGATGTCCGGTCATAAGAAAGAAGAATGGATGAAATAGGACTCAGGCTCGAGGCAGAAGCTCAGGCTGAGCCGCCCCTTGGGATTAATTGCAACCAAGACGGCCCAGTAGCAGGAACAAACCATGGTGACTGAAGCCTGGAGCCACCCAGAAACTAGGAAGCAGGATGCAGTGAAGGAAGAGCAAAGCTGATGGAACGGGACCAATACCCAAACCAACCACTACTGGAGTCACAATAAAAGTCACAAAAGGAAGTAACATGGATTCTATGATGGGACGCATTACTACCACAGGGCCAGTGTCCCTGGAGCATATTACCAAATTAAGGTCATTTTAATTTTTTTTTAACTTTACAAAACATTTTTTAAAGGACTCAGTGTGTCTCAAATCACACGTTTCTGTACTAAACACTTAATATTTTAAGTGCACTCACACTGCATTGTACAGGAAGATGCAGTGTTCTACTGACTTACTCAGAACAATCCAAAAGTTGAGTGTGGAATAATGGACACGTCTCACCGTCAATGGTCACCATCACAAACTTCTCAACTTTTGGCAGTGGGGGGAAACAAGGAGCCTGTTAGCTTCTATTTGACAACAGTTTTGGCACCTAGTGCAAAAAACATTTAGAACTGTCAGTAATGTTTGTTGGGTTGCAATGATTTGGTACCGCCAACAATGTTGCAAGCGCTAACGTTACCTTGCTAGCTAACATTACCATTTGCTAGCTAGCTAACTTGCTCCTAGCCAAGGCAGCACATTTTAATCAGCGCTGACGTTGCAGCATAAGTTTGGTTTATGTGTGGGCAGAGATAGTGGTCAAATATTAGTGATAATGTCCCTCACTCCTTGGATACCCATTGTTGCTCTCTACCTGGTCCCAAAATCCATTTTCACATATAATCCCTAACCTCTGTTACACCTGGCTATAAAACATTTTTAAAAACATCCAAAGGCTAAATGTTTTTCCTAACTGGCTGAGTTAGGAGGAACTCTAAAAATCTCAGTCCTATCTCTGGGACCTCGGTAGTTTCTTGTGAAACAGTTGACACGAAGTGTTAGCTGTAAAACAAGCTCTTAAGTCTGAGATAAGTTATGAGGGTGCAGAAGACTCCTGAGTCACTGAGACCTGCTCACAGTCAGCCAGCTGCTGCAGGTTAATCTGCCACATTTCATCAGTGTGTTGGAAAAATAAGCTTTTTAAACATCAAATTGTGATGGTGGGTGAGTTAATACAGATCCAATGAGCTCAGCAACAAATATAAAGAATCCAATAACAGCGGAGATGATGGTTTAAACAACTCAATACTGCTGAGACAGTGGAGAAATTCAGTTTGCTGGGATGATTAATTTGAAATATCTCAGCCATCTCTCAGAATTATTTGTGAAATCACAAATGCTCTCTTCAGGCCAAACTTTGTTCAGCAGTTCATTATCTCTGCCAGGTGTAAGCCTGGAGGGGGTTTGGTCGTGTGTGTGTGTGTGTGTGAGAGAGGGTATCGTCTGCAGCTAATCTCACTTATAACACCAATTCACTGACTGAACTAAAAATTGTTTCAGAAGCAGCTTGCCCTCAAAACTTTTAGTTTAGTACAACACAGTAACATAAAAGTTGTGAGTGCACCAGACACAAGTAAACATGTCACATGACCCTCGTCTTTGAATTTTCTCATAATTTTTTTGTTGTTTGAGCAGATAACTCAGTCATATCAACATAAAAACACTGAGTACTATTAATTCTATTGATATATGTTTTTTAAACGTTTGAAGATCCACTCATTACTAAAAGTGTCTGTCATATAAAAACTAAAGTGATGCTCAAAGTTGTCACAGGTAAATTTAAGGTGTGCTGATGGATTCACGTCATCAACTCATGCATTGAGTAACATTACAAGCTAACGTTCCACCTTAAAAGTTGCCGGCAGTCAGCCCAGTGAATGAAGTGATTTTTTTCTCTTTCATTTTATAGTTGTAGTGAGCGTTCTCTACTGACCAATCAGACTGCAGTGTGCACAGCTCCACCTTTTAGTACCAGATCTGTGTGCTAGGTACCCCAACAGAGGGGGGACCAAACATGGGGACGCTAAGGAACTCTGCTATTGGTACCATCCACAACTTTTCACTGTGGAACAGAAACAAGTGTACCAAACTGAACTGAACTGTACTGGACTGCTTGGTGGAAACAGGTCTACAGAGACAGACAACAATTTATACTCACATTTACACCTACAGCCAACTTAGAGTCACCAATAAACCTGCACATCTTTGGACTGTGGGAGTAAACCCACGCTGACAGGTGCAGCTAACTACTGCACCACCATGCCACCTGGTGGATAAAATGTTTTAGTATATTAACACTCTTTTTTTTCAATCCGGCCAAATTTTGTTTTTGTCTGTGACTGATTCCTCATTGGTTTATAGTTTTGTGTCCAGAGGACATGCTTCACATTAAGAAAGTAAAGATGGCATTTCAGGGCACTTCCACAAAATGCAACTAGAAGTAATACTGCACATTCAGTTATCTTGTATGAAATGAATTTAAAGTTAACAGTGCGGGCCCCTATAGAGAGCCCAGATAAAAATGACTGTTAAGTTAACTGTTCTCATCTACCAAAGGTGGTCTCTGTGTGTTTTCTCTCCTCCTCCCCCTCCTCCTCCTCCTCTCCTCCGCTTAGAGCAGTGAGCTGTCTCACCATATTTCTCAGTTAGATAAGCTTGTCTATGAGCCGGGGCTCCTGAGAGCCAGAGCTCTCCATCAGAGCCGGGTCTATAAACATCAGCACAGAGTCTACCTTGACCCAGGCGCTGATGGATGACTGCGTTCAGCCTCTTGTCTCACACTGTGGGAGCTTCGGACTCGCTATCTGAGGTGTGTTACCGTAGAAAGTTAGAGACGTACACCACCAACAGTTAGACCAACCAATGGTGCGTCATCCCCGTGTTAAGAAATTTGTTTCAAAAGATAATTACACATGACAAGGACAGCACAGAGTAGTGATGGATTAGATGTGTGATGAACAAACAAATCTTTTTGAATGACTCTTTAAGTGTCCGATATAAACCGGGTCAGCCTGTCAAACGTCCGAGTGCTCATGAATCCCTCCTTCGACCGGCGGTTACTGTAGGGTACCACTCACACTGCCTGTGAGTTAACAAGATGCAACTGAATCGGACTCCAGTTCAGAAAGTCTAGCAGCTACACAGTGAACGAGAACAAGTGAACCGTTCTCTCGAAGTGGGGCGTATTCTGCTTGCCCAGGAAAAACGAGAAATCGACACGGTCAGATCATATTTCTGTAACATCAGTTACAGGCCTAGATACATACAAGCATGGGTTCCTTACATAGAAAATACATTATTTGATATATAGCTTAGCAAAAGTTAAATGTTTCACTTCACTGCTTGAAATACCCAACGAAAAAAGTTATATTCCATAAACAGCATTAAAGCGGTCAGCTTGCTACTTAAACGGGCTGCTAGATGTGATGTTGTCTCGGGAAAAAGAGTCGGAGGAAGACACAAACAAACCGAAAGCATAATTCACCGCATTTTGTCGTTTTTTTCTGTGAGCTGCAGAAACAGATACAGTGCTGGGCTGTAGGTAGAGAAGCCACAGATGTAGAGCAGGATGGTGTTCCTGAGGAGCCAGCTGTATTAACAGTTGACAGAGTTTAACTGGTTGCTGTACTGGTTTGTGATGTGTCAGCAGTGTCACCTATCTTTCTTCTAAAATCTGCACAGTAGGGTGTTTGCAATCCAAGGAGGACTGTTGAAATCAGACTTTGGTCGAGACCTTCGCCAGCCAACGCCAATGATGCGTTCATGTGCTCCTCGGATGGTCGTTCTTCCGAGTTCAGTGTGTGATACATACATACAAAGATGATATGTTGTATTTTATTGCTCAGAGTGTATATACCTCACAAGCAGATCAGGTGAGCCATGAAATATGATGGGGAACTCATTTTTCCAATTTTTCTGACATCACATGAATGCAGCACAAGGCTGCAAAGGTAACTGGGAGGTCTGCAGTGCTACTTTCCCTCAAAGAAGAGCTTACATGGCCTATGTGGGATGCTTAAATGCATTAAAATGAATATTAACTTTATTAATATAAGCTTAAACATGACTGGTTCTGCAGAGAAGACATTTTGCAAAATGTTTCAAAACTCAAAAGGTTTGGGAGGTTCGGTACATGTACAAGTATCAACTCAAAGGAACCAGAACTGTAAAAAGAATCAGACCACCCATTAATAATACAAATGTAATATAAAGCTTATATCCAACCATCCTTATTCTAGTCCACAAAAAGGAACTGCACCTCCAAAAGTAGGCTACACCCGAAAGAACACAATGCATATTCAAAAATTCATTCCCAGTATAAAGTACCAACAAAATTGAAATAAATAAGCTCCGCCTCTGAGTGGGCAGATAGCCAATCGTAGGAGACTGTAAAGGGGTATTTCCTCCTGATATTCTCTCACACTGTACAGCATGTCATCAGTCATGCTCATTTGAGTGGTCATATTGTATTATTTAGTTATTTGTGTGTAATTTACTTTACTGATGTACCCGCCTCCTCCAACCTGCTTCATCTTCTTCTTCTTCAGTCTTCAACACCTGCAACACTGCATGGAGCAGCCCCAAACAGCCTCAGTGTTTGACTCTTAGATGTAAAAGCTCAGAAGCATATAGAGACGGTGTTGGTTGCTACGTGGTGTCATCAGCTCTATATCTCAACATTTATTTATGTACGTGTGAGATACTTCACGGGAACTATACAGCTAAACATTGTCACATGGAAAAGAATAAATGCACCAGCATGCACAAGCATGGTCGACTGTGAGGCAAGAAGGAAGCATAGGGCACATTTGGATCTATTAATTAGAGTGTTAATGTACATTATTTGTGTTTAAAGTAAATATGAGATGATAAATGACTTGGACATGTCAAAATATCACATGAAAGATTTTTAGTTTCACTAAATTTTGTGTCACCAGAGGGGAAATAAGGAAATAAATGAACTGTTTTGATTTATTGTGACTGTTCTAATTGATCAAAGTGTCAAGCTCAGCTCACATCCCAGCTA